>JARYHS010011408.1:271910331-272578542 GCA_031002005.1 Vandiemenella viatica | reverse complement strand
CTTTATTTCATTTTGTTTTTCAAGTTATGTATGAAAGAGGATAAAATTCCAGACCCAAGGAACAACTGAAAGACATGTTATTTAGATGCCATGAGGGCACCCTTAACATCACATCAAACATATTATTTTGCCGCCCATATTGTCACTACCTAGACAGTAGCGGAGCAAAAAAAAAAAAGAAAAAAAAGCCATCAAACATGATTTTGCCGCTCCCTTGCAGCCCGGAGCAAATGTCCCAGTTTGCTCTCCCCCCCCCCCCTTCCCATTTTCCACGCCACCAAGATCTGGCACTACTGTTTGGGACGGGAATTCAGTGCCAGTGGTGTAACTATACTTTTGAGACCTGTGGCAAAGGGAGCACTCAGTTATTGGGTGAAATGTAGCTATGGTCCATGTGAACTTTTTTACAGTGAAATATGTAGTCTCTGAGGCGGAGGGTATCCAAAATAAGGAATTATTTTAAAAGTTATATATTTACAATTTTTTTTACAAAAAAACCTTGTCCACTTCAAAATACTCTCCATTACGACTAATACATTTGTCCCACCGGTGCTTCCGATGTTCGAAACATTTTCTGTAGTCATCTTTAGAAATGGCTGACAGCTCCTACCTAGTTTTTTTTCATTGTTGTCAAATCGGTGTACTAACATGCCCCTTTTCAGCGTGGAAATAAGAAAAAGTAATACGGAACCAGGTCAGGTGCGAGGGGAAGCGGAATAATGCCATTTTAGGCAAAAACTGCCTAACAAAGGAAGCTGTGTGTGCAGGTGCATTGTCGTGGCGGAAGAACCACTCTCCTGTCTGCCACAAATTGGGTCTTGTTTGACGAAAACTGTTGAGTAATCTTCTTAAAGCTTCGAAATAAAAGGTATGACTGACGGTCTGACAGGGGAACAAACTACGATCTTGACATGAAAACAGCAAATGAGCATTGTTTTGATGTTTGATTTGACGACATTTTTTTGGACGGCGTAACAATGACGTCTTCCATTGGCTTGACTGTTGCTTTGATTCTAGGTCGTAACCACAGCACCATGACTCGTCACCTTTGACAGAAAATCTGGATCAATTTCAAGCTGTTGACGTTCTTTTTGTCTGTCAGTCAGAACCCGAGGAACAAACTTAACAACAACCATTTTCATTCCCAAATGTTTGGTTAAAATTCGCTGAACCGAGCTCCAAGATAACCCACTAATCACTGACAGTTGATCAATTGTCTGTCGACGGTCTGAGAGCACAAGCTCTCGAATTTTTTCAACATTTTCGTCTATTTGGGCAGTTGATGGACGTCCAGAACGAGGTTTGTCATCAATCGACGTGTCGCCATTTTTAAACCAAGCGAACCACTCGTACACTTGAGTTTTTCCAAATGCATCATGTATGCTGTTTTCAACATTAAAAAAGTTTCAACAGCATTTTTACTGAGTAGAAAACAAAATTTCACATCTGCACGTTGTTCACTTAAACGTACCACCATCAAAAACGAAACAATAACACAACAGCGCTAGAAAATCAATAACTGCATATTAACAGAACAAGCAAGGTCGGCAACACAGGCGGCACTGATCTCGCAAAGAGTTCCACTATAAACGCCTAGCGGCAGAAACGCGTACTACACAAACTCCGCCCACGGCAGTGCTATTCCTGTTATTTTTGGGTAAAATACCTAAAATCAGCTGTCAGATGACCGGAAAATGGACGCCTGGGCTTTTGCCCGACCTCGCTGTACCAAAATCATAAAATAACATTCAGTATTAAATCAATCATAATAGAAAATAAACTATAGTATTTCGTAAGCTCACTCATACACTCACCTCGATAGCTATTGGCTGGAGAACGGTGTCACGTGTCAGCCTTCGCTCGCGAAACAGCAATCAGAGATACCATTAGAAGAAATTCGTGGTTATGTCCACAATATAATAGATAAGCAACTGCTACCAAATTAATTACCATAATACATTCATTAAGTTTGCTTTACGTAGGGTTTCATAGTTAAAAAAATTGATAAAATTTGCGGCTGAAAAAACGTGGATCTGCTTTTCAGTAACATATTGTTAATGAAAGCAACTTAAAAAGCTTTTAAAAATTAAATTACTCGTGGTCTCTGCTGTAACCACGAATTCCAATTGTCATTCCGGCTTAGGGTAAATTTCGATTTAATTAAAACTTTCACTAATGTCGTTGCTTGACCATAGTTTATGCATTACACTTATTTGCTTTTTAGGTATTCTACTGATCACTTTTGTTAATAGTCTTTGTTCATGTTCGCTGTTCGTGACTTATCAGGTTATTTTAAATGGACATCAGACCAAATATGTAACCGAATCAATTATTCTGGCAATTCATTTCTTCGGAGTAGCTCAAGTGTGTAATAATATGGAATTTGAATTAAGTTCTCTGGCCGTTACAGATACTGTGACCAATGATTACATTATGAGTGTTTGCCCAGTCTCAGTAAAAAAACAACGTAATGTTTTCGAAGCAAACAGGAATTTATTTAAATTTTTCAGTGTTAACTTTTTTAAGGGTCAAATAAAAGTCAAGTTTGTATTTAAGCAATTATACTATTGCGCTATAGTCCCTGTTAAGTAATGCTTCTGAGTTATTGAAGTTCAAGAGATTTTATTCTCGCTGAAACACAGGTTAAGTTTATATGTGGTCAAATCAGGTCAACCTGTCATAATCTTTCATCATAAAAACTGAAACTGTTCTAGACCCTTGACGATACGCAAAAAAGGGTCACTAGTTCAATAATAATTTAATAAAAATTACTTTTTCTTGACTAATAAGGTCATTATTTTTTTTCTCCACTGCATCTGTCAGTTCAAATGAAGATCCAAAAATAAATTAAATTCGCAGATGGAACAAATAAAATAATTTTTGTTGTGAATATAAAATGCAACGCGCAAAAGCTTGAGGTCTGTCGTTCTCGCATGACTCATAGTCCTCCGTTCACTACGCTTGTATATCGAATAAAGTCACCACATACGTTGTATGCAAAGCGTTGCCTACTTCCATGACGATTTTTACTGAACCTAACGCGAGTAAATCAATTTTTAAAAAATTTAACATAATTCGTAGACACGAATGTGTGTATACGTCGCGTGCTTTCCGGCCTCGTCATGCCATGTACGGTTGCAGTAGTCAGTCACGGCTTACCACCGGCTTTAAAACGAGAAGGTTTCCTCCCCTGTCTGTGCCGGTATGTATTGATCTGCCGGTGAACAGTTTGTTTGCTTGGGCTCGAGCAAACAGAGCCCCCATCTGCCACGGGTCTGTTTTGTTGATCCATACCTTCCGCCAGCTTCCTGGAAATGTTAACTCGGGACAGATTTTACGGATGGGACAAAACAAGCTCGCGATTAGTCTGCAAATAACATTAATTAAAACTGAAGTGTTTCGTTTCCGGCAAACTGATGGCATCGGCGAGGAAAACACTATTTAAATGTCTGCTAATGAACTCAGAATAGTGATCATTAGCGCGTGTGGATCTATAAATCAATTCTAAAATATACTTTACATTTTGATGCTATGGTCATTAAATTGGGTACTTAAAATCCTGATAATTATTTGCTTTTTTTAATTATGGCTTACTCCTCATCGACGTCGAGGTCACTAAAGGAGGGAAAGTAGTGGAAGAAAGGAAGGAATACGACAGACCTTTTGAAGAAGCCACCAAGCAATTCACCTAGAGTGATTTGGGGAAACAATGGAAAACCTAAATGTGGATTGCCGAACACGGATTCGAACCCGCGTCCTCCCGAATGCGAGGCCATAACGTTAGTGCTACACCACCACGCTCTGGAATTAATTTACAAATATTCAGTGATCTAATATCTGCCTAAATATTAGTCACTTTAGGTGAAGAAAATGTCTAGTAGTCATTGCTTATTTCCTTTTCGTATATAATGACTGAGCAACAGAGATTGGTTTTTGTGCATTGCTCTGTGCATGACGTCTAGATGACTTGCTGCCGTAACACCTGTTCTCCCATTAACAGTGTCAGTTTTAATGATTTTGTGGTGATTATAAGTGAAGATCATCATCTGATTGACCTTGGTTTTGGCGAGAATTTTTTTTGGTGGCGACATTAATGGAATCTCCACTCATTTCACTAGAAAAGTGAGATTTCAACTATGGTTAAAAGTATCTATTCAATGTCTCATCAAAAGCAACATTTTTAGACAGGAATAAACCTTTATTTAAATATTTTTTTTAATTTCCATGTGCTATTTATGTTAAATTTTCATTCCATGTGAGGCCCGCCGAGTAAATATTTCTCCATTTTGCAAATCGTTCTTTAAAATACGGAATACTGATGTATAAATTCCGGTGACTGTCGATATTTCATACGTATCTCACTGAATTTTCTCAGTACACTTAGCAAATATTTTTCTCATTACTTGACATTCTTTCTGTAGGTTTTTCGTTGAGTATTAATCTTCCTGTAAGACCTTCGATCATATTACCCTAGGCCCCAGTTGTGTAATGATAGGAATGGACGCTAGAAACAAAAACATGTGCTTATTCCATATGTCGTGATCTAGAATTAGCCTCACTTATTCTCCGTATTACTGTAAAAGTGTACATTGTTTATGAAATATCACTCTTACGTATCAAAATTTTCCACTTCAATCTTATTTTACTTTCTTTCCACTACTAAATAAATAACGGTGATTATAAATTATAATCAAAAAACAGGTTTTTCAGTTTTGTAGTCAAGGAATTATTTTTACTTGGTTTGGAAATTTAATATAGCGTTTTATGTGCACATTTGCTACTCGTACATAAACCGCTGAGAATTGTGTGAAACATAGTCCCTCATTTACGTACAATTCAATTTTTAACCGGAGGCACTGTATACTGAAATGTGGTTAGCCTGACCGGAATTTAAAGAAATGTCTCCTGTGGTTTAGTGACAGACGCCTGTAGATTTCTTTTGGAGATCATAAATTAAATAATAGTTTGACTCGCCGTTTTTGGGAAACGCAGATTAAATCCTTCTTCTGTAACCTGTATTTTAGTTTTCCATGCTTTCACGAAATCCATGTAATTACAGGACTACACAGCCAACGAGTGGTAAAATATCAAAATGTCTCCTATGTTTTGAAACAGTTTATAAATTATAATTCAATTACTTACGTGAAATATTGATTATTTTGGAATTAATTAATATTTTTTATTTACAGGTGGAAAATTAGAAACGTAACCTAAAAAGCTAGACGAGTGCTTAAAAGCTAAACCATGGTTAACATAATGTTTTCCTCTCAATTTCTATCTTTTATCAACTGAAGAAATTATGTAATTTTTCTGTACTAAAACTGATAATATTCTGCCATAAAATTAAATTATCACTGCTTGAACCTATCCAAACCTGATATTTTGTGAGTAAGTAAGTACTTAGGTTACTTTGCAACACCTATCACGATCAATCTGTTGGTTCCTTGTTGCTTGAGCGAAAATCTACAGTATGAATACTGATCTGCGCTCGGACTTTCAAAAGCCCCGAATCACTACTTCACCTATGGAAACGCTAGCTTCGCATGCTACGAAGTATACTATAACGCTTCGTTTGTTGTGCTGCCACTGCAGTTTGCCTGTGAGCAAGTTAGGTAACCCGGTTACCACACAGCTATCACGCTGATGGTATTAAATTTTGTCATTAGGTTAATTCACAAGAGCGATCGCAACATGAATTATCTGAAAGATTTTTTCAGGCGTTGCAGTTTAAACTAAAATACTCCACGTATGTAGGCTGTATGTGACATACATCACGTTATTAAATAAGTACGATTGTAAGTATACATGTATTTTAATGATAATTGTCGTTAATGCAAATGCTAATAGTACTATGTTGAAAAATCCTTCACAGACAAGGTGTAAATCGCGCCGCTGAAGACCCTATAGCAAGAAGATGGAAGAAACGAGAGATGAGTCATCAAAATGAGTCGTATTCAACAAGGAACCTTAGGCTGTCAAAGGGAGGGATATGAGATAGATTATAACCGCTGCGGCTAAGAAAAGTTGTGTAGGTGTGTATAAAGCTATGTTGTGTACAGTCTAATGTACGTATGCCTGTAAAAGAAACGTGATTTCAAGTAAACGTGGGTGTGATAAATATTGAACAAAAAGGCGAGGAATCTCTTGATGTAAACGAGAGGAAAGCTGGAGCATATTCTTTCTAACAGATAAAAGGGGTATAAGGGAGCGTCCATAAACCACGTAGCTCCATTTTGGCCTCCTGTGAACCCCCCTGCCCCGCCACGTAAACCAACGTGGCATATGACACTACCCCCCCCTCCCCCCCCACGTAGCACCTAGCCTTTCCAGAAGACATTTTGTACTGTTTTCTCTTGCCAGACAATCATAATTACATACGGGGATAATTAAATGGGGGAAATAAATATTCACAAGCTGTTGTGTGTTCTGCATCTCATTTTAACTGTGACAAATAATATGAACGAAAAGCTACGTGGCCTTGCTCGGAACGCCTCCTCACGTCACGTAGCCCAGCGTAGCTTTTCCAGTCAATTCCTCCCTCCCCTAGACCGAGCCACGTAGTTTGTGCACGCTCCCTAAGTAATAAAAATATAATGGAAGAGCCTACAGTGAAAGTAGTCTAAAATAGAATAGAGGATGCAAGTTGTTCTCCACCTGCTTGAAGAAATCAAAAGGAGAGATCAAAGGTAAAAGTAGTGACACTTGGTTTCTAGTATCTATTTATTTGCAGCTGAGGGAAGTAAGTAAAGCTGATCGTTTTAAATGGTCTTCTAACAGAAAAAAATCGTTTTAAGGTCATACTATCATCTATCATTTTTTATTTTGATTTGTATGGAGTCCAGCCTGTTGTGATTTATGTAGAACAACATAGGGAGACAATGGATGCTATTAAAAAAAAAAAAAACCGCGAGTAACTAGACTGATGGCAATAAAGATTGAAATATGAAGTCATAGAGTTACCAATATACTGCTAGGGACAGACAACTTTCGGCTCTTTTTCCAGACATTTTATATTGGCAGAAAGATTTTTCTCCATTCTCCCGGAGCTTTTGAAACAGATACTGCTAAAACAACAAACAAACTACAAACCTTTTTAATTGTATGTTCTTACATTATTTCTCTAAGTGTAAAATCACTTTCATAGTTCCTAAACAACTAGATTTTCACTTACTCAATGTTACAGAAGTAGTTGAAGAGATGGTTGTGAAATATTTCTGGAATTTTTACGGCGTTAGTATGCGCTGTTTTAATTTCTTCTATATGGCATTTTATTGCTTTCTCTTTCAGAAAGCAAAGGAACCTGTATGGAATCACTCATTTGTCCTCTGACACAGCCTTAGAAGTTCCCATCCCTTCAACACAGAAATTCGTAGTTGTACCATCAACGCGATTACAAAGTAAAATTTTCCAAAATCCTCGGGGTTATAGTAATTATGGGGGGGGGGGGGGCAAGCCGAGGGGCTGAGAGATTTTTTTTTCATGTTTGAGGACTGAAAGGTGGCAACCCGGTGACTACAAAAATGTTTGTATCCTTTCTTTCATTACAATATTTTTACGATATTAGGCAAAAAAACAGTCAAAATCTTATTCACCAAATTACTTTCCGAAATTCTTCCAGAAATTTATAATTGTGAGTATCCTAAGGATTGTAAGAAAAATATAGTTATCTTTATTAAATATAATCTTAATGGGTGCAGGTCTGGTTGTTACAGCGTGAGCATCAGACCTGAAGATGGTGGCAGAGTACGCCACCGAAAGCTCGTCTTTCATCAACATCATCCCGACTATATTTGAGCGACAAGGCGGGAATGCCTTCGTTCACACATCTTTATGAAGTTTACGTTTTCTCAAAACTAATTAAGGACTGATTTTCACAAATCTGACTCATCAGAGGACTTTCTTTCTTTTCTTTTTTAATAGAAAATAATGTACTGGTATATGACTCGATGGAGAATATAATAAATATAGTAAAGTATTTGCCTTTGCTTTTCTTCTATTAGCGGAGCATACATGTTTGTAATGTAACAGCTTTGTAACAATTACTGTAAACTGAATTCAACAAAATTGGAATATTAATGATTGCTGCAATTGTTTGTTTAAAGTTTTTTGCGTATTCATACTTACCATGTTTAATAAAACCGAAGAAATAATATTCAGATAACAACAGAAAACAATATTAACATAATCCAAACGGTGGAGTGTTTCAAAAAACAATATCAACATATTCCAAACGATGTAGTATTAACGATATTGTAGAGTGATTTCTGGTGCGTTCATCTGGGATGCAGTATAATCTGTGGCTTATATCTGTGATCGCTGACCCTGTCTCTTAAGATATACAACAGATTCAAAGTGCGAAAACTCCATTCGAATTGATTCAGTAGTATTCCCGCGATGCCTGGACAAAAAGACAGACACAGCCCTCTTATAGATTTGTAATTGTATAGTTGTATAGATATGTCGTTTACTTTTGTTTAAAATTTTTAAACATACGTTAGTGTTTTTCTCCAGCGACAAGAATGACGAAACTTTAGTACGGTCGGTTACAAATACGTTGAATATTCTGAGTTGATTTATCATCGTAACTCAAAATTATACATACCATAATGACAGAACAATCAAGAACACTGCACAGTTAATACACAACATAGACACAATACAAATACCCCACACTGCAAAGCTAATATCATTCGATGTAGTAAATATGTTCTCGGTCATCCCAATAAGTGAAACAATTGATATCATACAGAATAATCTTTCAACACACAACAAAGTTCCTAACACTCACATCAAAGAAATAGTAGAAATACTAAAGCTCATCACATCACAAAACTACTTCCAATTTAATAATAAATACCACATTCAAAATGAAGGACTACCCATGGGATCCCCAGTATCAGGTATCGTAGCAGACATTTTTATGGATCACATAGAGCACCACATTTTCAGACACACAAAATATAACATAATTTATTGGTATAGGTATGTAGATGACATTCTTTGTCTCATAGATGAATCACAACAAAATATCTCCCAGTTCCACAATGAAATAAATAACATTCATAAAAACATTAAATTTACAATAGAGATGGAGACAAATAATAAACTGAACTTTCTTGACATAACAGTTAGCAAGAAAGATCAATTACATGCATTCAGCATCTACAGAAAACCCACATACACTGATACCATAATACACAATACATTCAACCATCCTCAACACCATAAACAGGCAGCACTCAGACATATGCTACACAGATTAAACAACATACCACTAGCTAAAAATGAGTATACCACAGAATATAAACAATTGTACAAATTGCTAAGTATAATGTTTACACAGAAAAATTAATTAGACAACTAAATAATAAAATCATGAACAAAGCACACAAACAGATATCACTCAATACAGTACACACCAGTATCCAGAACCAATCTAATAAGCAATGGTACACAATGTCATACATCAACAAACATACACACAGGATAAGCAATATATTCAAAAACAAGGTATTCAAATAGCACTTAGAACAAATAACACACTACATAACCATCTAAAAACCAACACTGAAACTGACCAATTCCAACAGTCAGGAATATACCAACTGACTTGCCAACAGTGCCAAGCAATATCTATAGGTCAAACAGCTAGGAACTTCAATACTAGGTACAAAGAACACATCAGAGCCATAAAATGCACAAACCATTCCACATATGCCGAGCATTTATTAGATAACAATCACCCACCCACAACTATACAAACAGACATGAAAATTCTAAAAATCAACAACTACAAGAAACAATTATTAACAGTGCAAGAAAGTTATCAAATTCATAAAGCCATCACACAGGGAAAAACGGTCCTAAATGAATTCACAAATTTAACAAACAAAACACTATACAAAGCAATAGAAAACACCACAACACATGAAAACCAACACAGTCACTCACAAAATCACAAATAATAGATAAGATAATCACAAAAAAGATATAATTTAACATAGACTGAACAAAGCAATAATCAACAGAAATAGGTTGGTACCACTGTACATACATAATAAACACATCGCTGTAGACACAATAACTAGTTTGAAGTAGTTAAAAAGTGCAGTTTAACAGCAAATTATACAGTGAGCAATAATGCTAAAGTGAAGCAAGAAACAACGGTGCAGAAAATCGCGGAAGGTGCTGTTCCGGACCGACATGTGCTAGCTGCCACAATTTTTAGTAAGTAGAGTTTATGTACATAAAGATTGTAACCATACAGATAATTTAGTATTAAGAAGTGAATTTATATTTGAACACAGATACTATAAAACAATATATAGAATAATTATAGCAGATTGAACATACAGATGTTTAAAAAAAAATTAAAGCATGAACATATGTATATAATTAATGTACATAATTTACATACACAAATATGATGATAATATTATGTTATTTATAGCCACTGACGATGCCCCACTCCAGAAGGGCGAAACGCGTCTGGTAGATGAAAGTCAATAAAAAACAGTTATTACAAGACGGATTTTTATTCAAAAATATTATACATATAGATTACGCCGTATTACACTATCAAAAGATTAAAACTTAAATTTGTACCGGTCTTTGCGCTACAAAAATACATCATCACAATGAAAACATATGTTTGGTACAAACACATACAGGCTTATATATGAATATTGAATAAGATCCTTCTTATACACTCCTGAATATTACATGAACTGACGGGTAACGACTCTTCTAAAGTATCTTATTGTAAGAATACGATAGCACAAAATGGTTATTAAAAGTGAATTTTTGTATTATTTAAGTTGTACATGTTAGGAAGATATTTATATTTTGCTTCAAAAATCTGAAATATTATTTTGATTAATGATCATCAGATATAAGTTTCAAGTCATTACTCCATTTAACTCATCTAAAAATTGGTCGTATTTATTATGAAAAACTCTGAAATGTGGTTACAATATAAACACATTTAATTGAAAACGAAATATACTTTCCTTAAAATAACTAACTGCGACAACTGAAGTAAATAAGGAGGGTTTTGAGTGTAATGATGGTGAATGCAGTTATTTTTAAATTAATGGTTCTAAAATTTAATTAAGGTCTGGTAAGAAAATTGACGCAAAACACTGATATATGCTGCAGCTTATAACACAGCGTCCAATTTCCCCCTAAAAAATATTTTAATTCGTTTCTCTGTGTCAGGAACAGCGCTGAATGCATCAGCAAGTTTGATGTAATTACGAGTTATATTGGAATGGATGCCATTCGATCCAACGAGAATAGCGTCAGCCGAACTGAAAGCTTTTTTTGTGGCATGGATAGACATTCCTCCCGTGGAAGAGTTGTTATCACAACGCAGCTATGTACAACGATTGGGCATGCGCGAACCCAACCAAAACACGCCTTATACATAGCCACATACTCAAATTCTCATATTTTCGATGTCATAGGCACATCCCATTCCTACGATAGTCAATGTGCCAACTTTGTTTCCAGCATTTTTCTGTTGGGGTCTCTAATAATGTTTCCATCCTCGAAAAAGTATGATTTTGTATAGGGCCTATTTGGTGTTTATTGGAAGAGAGCGAGATGGATAAATTAGTTGAAAGATGAGTATTGCACTTTGTAAGTTCTTTCAGAATTTTGTACTGAATATCGGTGTGCTTCTTACAAGAAAATAGGACATGGTTTATGTCCCCTACTGCTTGAAACGCATATCGTTCAGACTTGTCAGCTTTAGGTGGCTGGGAAAGTTTCCGCGGTGGAATCGGCTTCTAATAATATTAAGTGGGGTCTGTTAACTTTCCAGCTATGGAACTATGGTTTGGAAGGGATACATGGTTGGATTAAACATGTTTTTAACGCTGCAAAACTTGAACGTTCTTATAAAAAATGTATAGAAAATCATGAATCCCAGTTGATACAGGTTTCACCGGATTTATAATTTCTGTACGACTAGCATTTTTTTTGAGAATCTCTTTCTGCGTTCCTTTACAGCACGTGTCTCTGAAAATTAACGTGACAAATAATTTTTACGTTTGACTCGTCTCTGCTGCGGTGAAATGAACTGCAAATTTAAGATGTCAGGTTTTACTTTTACCGCGTAAAATAATATACATCCACTGGCATTTTTCCGCTGTTCCGCCCACGCGTACCTTGGTGTTTGCCTTTTGTTTTTCTTCTAGTAACAGAGAATAAACGTTTTTAATGTAGTATCTTTGTAGTTTTTACCGTAAATTAAATTCCAATTGTGATATAAATTATAGAATTAATCTTTTATGTAGTGGTTTCATTAATGTTTTCCATGTACTATAACGTTTTTTTTTTGCTGTCGTCAGTCTTTAGACTGGTTTGATGCAATCCTCCATCCCTTCCTATCCTGTGCTAACCTCTTCATTTCTACATACCCGTTACAACCCACGTCCTCAATTATCTGCTTCATATATTCTAATCTCTGTCTACCCCTACAGTTCTTACCTTCAACTGTTCCCTCCACTAACAAATTAACCAATCCAGCATGTCTCAAAATATGACCTACCAGCCTGTCTCTTCTTTCCGTAAGCTTCTTCCATAAACTTCTTTTCTCACCCATCATTTCCAAAACTCTTTCATTTCTTACTTTGTCTGCCCACCTAATTTTCAGCATTCTTCTGTAGCACCACATTTCAAATGCTTCAAGTTTCTTTCTTTCCGGTATTCCTAAAGTCCATGTTTAGCTACCGTAAAGTGCTGTGCTCCACACATAGAGTTTTAAGAAGTTCTTTCTAATTCCTAGATCAATATTTGAAACTAAAAGGTTTCTCTTTTTCATGAAGGCTCTTTTTGATAGTGCTATTCTGCTTTTAACATCATTCCTGCTTCGGCCATCGGTAGTAATTTTGCTTCCCAAGTAACAGAACTCACTCACTTCTCCTATTGCATCAGATCCTATTTTTATATTTAATCTGCTAGTATTGGTATCATTTCTGCTACATTTCATCACTTTTGTTTTACTTTGATTTATATTCAGTCCAAAGTCTTCCTTCAGTATTTTGTTCATGCCATTCAATAACTTCACCATATCCTCAGCCCTCTCTGCTAATAAGACAATGTCGTCAGCAAATCGTAGCATACTGATTTTTTCTCCCTGAAAACTTATGCCATATGGAAATTTTTCTTTGACTTTCTTCATTGCTTCTTCCACATACAAGTTGAATATTAACGGGGATAGACTACAACCTTGTCTCACACCCTTTTTAACTGATGCATGTCTCTCGTGATTCTCTACTTTTATTACAGCCACTTGATTCTTATATAGTTTATAGAGTATTCTTCTATCTCGATACTTTAGGCCTGACTTCTTTAAAATTTTGAACATCTTGACCCACCTAACATTATCAAAAGCTTTTTCTAAATCAACAAATGCCATAAAGGTATCTTTGTTTTTCTTGATCCGCCCTTCAAGTATTAATCTTAAAGACAGAATTGCTTCCCTTGTACCGCGATTTTTCCTAAACCCAAACTGATCTTCACCTACTATCTCTTCTACTACCCTTTCCATCCTTCTGTATATTATTCTGGTCAGTAATTTTGAGGCATGTGATGTTAGACTAATAGTGCGATAATTCTCACATTTGTCGGCTTGTGCTTTCTTTGGAAGTGTGAAGATGATATTTTTATTAAAATCAGTAGGAATTTCTCCTGTTTCATAACTTCTTGATATTAGCTGGAATAATCTTTCGATATAACGTACTATATTTCAGAAAAAATGAAGAAATAAAAAACCAAAGATATATAGTGAAGAAATAATATTATCAGAATCCACAGGATGGAGTGTTTATCCGTGTTTTAGCATGATCTTTGGTGGATTTCTAGTAAAGGAATGTTCGTTTGAGATTCCATGTTATCTGTACATCAATATGTTTTCGGTACGAACCAGTTATTATTTCTTGGTCTGTTTCTCGACTACGTATACACTATAAGCATTCAAACTGTTAAATCTCCGCCCAAATTGGTGATTTTTACGTAGTAGCTGCCTAGGGAACATACAGATATAGCCCACTAAAAATATACATGTAAAGGTAGAGATGCATCAGAGACTTGGCTCTATTAGAAGGAACCTCTTAACTGTATATGCTACGTACAACATAGAAACATCTTAGCCATTTTCTATTACAAATTATAACAAGTGGAAGTGAAAAATTCCTCAAACCTTCCTATCAGATATACCCTGACCATATTTCTATATTAATGGCAGATCACTGAAGATCCTTGTTGTCCATAAAAATAAATGCCAAAATGTTTGTTTGGCATACAGATCGGAATTCTGACGCCGGTTTCACCAAAATTTACCACTTTGTGGTTAACACAGCATGCCACCTCACACCGTTTTACTTTAACAACCGACGGGCGAAACTTCATCGACAACGTCAAACAGAGCATGGTAGGTGAGCGGTAACGCTTTGGCTTCCCATTCGGGAGGGTGTGGGTTCGAATCCCCTTCCAAGCTTCCAGATTTATGTTTTCCATCGTTTCCTTAAATCATTTTAGGTAAATGCCGGGATGTTTCCTTCAAAAAGCCATGGCCAAACTCCTTCTCATTCTGTGCCCCCAGTCCTTTAACGCCTCTGATGACCTCGAAAGTCTACAAGGCCTGAATAACGAGACTCTTGCATGGAACATGATCACGTACATTATTGTCAACGACGAAGACGGATCAGTAACGACACAAACAAAGCTATTGTCACGTTATGTGATCAGATTTAAGAAATATGGAAGCAGCTCTTTTATCCAAAGCATGTTAACAACGACAGACCGAACAGCAGAAAGACTTCCAGCAGAATAATCTAGCAAGTATAGAATCCTTGAGTGCCTTAAACACAAGACACACCTCGATAGGTCGTTAATAACCACGCTGTTTACGCACCATAAAGCCTCAAAAACAACAACAACCATCTCGAACTGAGGCGTGATCCAATATCGAATGCTTACGGGATTAGATTTTGTTAAATGTTAACCAGGTAAAAATTTCAATTAGTTGATTGATTAATTAGTAAAAATAGTCATAAGGGTTGAATACTTTATTGTTACTTGGAACACGATTGTTGGTGCAACATCGTTTGCAAGATTTGCAGACATATGAAACTATTATAAGCATGATAAAATATTCAAGGCTTATAGTTTACTGAATATATGATCTGATGTGTGCTCACGTAGAAAAACTTGTGCTGCTTCTCGTAGGCAAAACAAGTCACTCTGTATAAATAACTTAACAGTCTTCATTTGCTTATCTCTCCGTGTTAGGAGGAAAGTAAAATTGCCCTCCTACTTAACATTCGGGGGAACAGGAATCAAATCCCGTCCGGCCACCCTGACTGATTTTCCGTGGTTATACACAGTCCCTCCAAGCGAATGCCGGGATGGTTCCTTTGAATGGCCACGGCCAACTTCCATCACCTTCCCTTCCCTTTAGGTTAAGTAGGCTGAAAAGTGTCTTTAAGGCTCTCCAGCAGCCCGCTTCTCAGCCTTTACCTGGAAGGAATGAAATATATATATAAAAAAATTGGTTACTGAGTTTTTGCGTGGTTTTTCTCAGTCACTCCAGGCGAATGCCGGGATGGTTTCCCTACAAGGCCATGGCCGACTTCCATCTCCTTTCCCTCCTCTTTACGTTGTGGTGGATGAATTGGTGGGCAAACCACGTTACAATTATCTTTCATACCTTTATGATTAATAATTGTGGATTTTTAATTTTAATTTTTATGAAGGAGTGAAAATTTATTAATTTTGCAAGAATTTCGACGTTAGTTGGAATCAGGAAAATTGTCACAATATGACATTTATTTTCTTATCACTGGCGATTACAAGTCCGAGCGAATTTACCGTTAACATTAACACAAATTGGCAAAGTCATAAAAGCAACGCTCAGAGTTACAATTAGCCGTCATGAGCAAGCAAACAATTATATATTTACTTTTAAATATATCTCAGAATCAAAATGCAAGAAATAATGACAATTGGAAACAATAAAAATACAAGTTATGACGACCTCAGACAAAGGTATCATAATACTGTGACTTTACAGTTAAAAAGAAAATCATGGGCGCCAGAATGAACAATATATCATTCGAAAATAACTAGTTCTGGCAAATTATGCCGCTAGCTCAGGGGTTTTTACAATTACAAAGTGAGAACATGGACGTATCCTCTCAAAGTCGCTTACGGGTTCTGTTTCACGGAATGCACAATCAGATGGCTTGGTCGTAATAAATTACCATTGTAGTCCTGCGTCTGATGTCTGCGGTGACTGTAGCGGACCCACGATATGTGAGATTATCTCACAAGCCGGCTATAGGCATCTCTGGTCTGACAATGCGCATCATCGCATTACCGGCTGTGTTGCTGTGATAAGCTTGCTCCAGCAAGCTTGCAGCAGCAGTTTGCGAAAGAAGTCAACTTTCCAAGTCAACCTCAGACTAGACTCGCATAGCTTGGACTCGAAGATCGAAGTTAGAATGTCCAGCTCCTCGCTCTTCGGTCCACGAGGAAACTTCTCGCTCCGCCCATTTGTAGTCTCGAAGCTCACATATAACAAAAATTCCCAGGATTTTAAGTTATACGCTCATTTGGATTGGATCTTCAGGTCGGCACCTAATGTCACGTGATATCCCCGATGTGTGATTTGGCCATCGTATCGAACAGAGGTCGGACATATTCGGCTAAGTTCGGGGACGACTCTGGCATTTCCCGCCCGGTGAGTAACCTTGTTGACCGCCTATCCCTAGGGAGCAGAGTGTGTGGTCTGGCAAATCCCAAATCCGCGACTTCTTGTCGCCAAGGTTTGGGAACACCAAGATTAGCTTCAAGCCTACATAGCTCAATAATTCTTGAATGTTCGCTTTAACAAGATACACTGTATGTTCACCATTTCATTACAGTCCTCACTTGGAATCTTGCGTACTTTATAAAATTACAACAAAAATCTATTTAGGTGGTCGCCCAAGATTTATGTAAATTACTCTTATATTATTACATATATAATAAAAATGCACCTTGTAACGTGGCGACAGCGCGGCTCGTTACAGCGTTAAGTTGGCTGAAAAGTATCCACAAGACCCTCCAGCAGCCCGTCTCCCAGGCTTTACCTGGGAGGAATTTTTTTTTTTAAAATAATAATTCCTAATCTGTTGGTACTAAAAAATAGTGTATTAAAATTCAAAATTTAATACATCTTGCCAAGCCAAACCTTTTCACTAATTGTGTTATAAACTTTCCCTTTGTTTACAAACCTTTGCTTTGGTTATGCTGCTCCTGGTATTAAGGGAAAAAAAAAAAAATCCGAAAATTGCAGTATATGGTTTGTTCCTCATTACCGAATGTCGCATACCTTGCAGTGTTAAGTTAGATACAGCGTATAAATTTGAGGAGACAGTGAGATGAACATAAGAACTATATTCGTTAATCTGTGTTTCATAAATTAGTGATATCTTAACTGCAAAGGGAGGAAGTGAATTTTGATTTTGTTACGAGAGTAGTTCTGGTGATTAAATACATAAACGGTAATAGATATCTGAATGATTCTTTCCTAAGAGATAGTTATCGGAGAAGCATCTACGTTCGTACTTCAACAAGATTCTGATCTTTCTAATAGTAATTGATATTTTTCGGTTAACGATTAAAATTATCACTTCCTTATTGCAAATGTAAGGTGTACTTGAAACATGTGGGGGTAACACAGGAATATTTTTATTCCAGTAAATCAACCAGTTTTCTTATAATTGTGCAACTTGAACTCTAGGTCATTTATTTGCTGTTTCGCAATGGTTCTTTTTAGTGACAAGAAATAAAGGACTTCTATCAGTACAGTACATACCGCTTCCAGAGGTAAGACGCAAGAAGCAACGGCACGTGAGTGGATAAAACTACACCATCCTGGCAATCCACAGGATCTCCCAATCCACGAGGTACTAAATGACCTAACCTTCAATCGTCTTAAATCCAGAAACCCAGTATGTCAAGGAAAAATGGCAACAAAGCTGGAACTCTGCATCTGCGAAACATCCAGATAATAAAGATCCTACAACTGGTCTTCCGGGATTCCACCTGAAGAGAGACCAGTGGGTCAAACTAAATCGCCTAAGAACAGGTCATGTCAAATGCAACGCCATGCTGCATAAGTGGAGTCTTCAGGATACTCCTACCTGTGACTGCGTAGCTCCTTCCAGGGAGTGGAGCATATCATCAAGGAATGCCCTCTAAGGAAGTACGATGGATCATTTCAAGACGTTTTCAGTACTACAACTTCCTTCATTGAATGGCTGCAACAACAGGACCTCAATTTGTGAATGCTACCAATGTTCTTGCCGTTCTAAATATTGTATATATTTAAATGTTTTAGATTAATTGCTAGTACATACGAAATAAATAAAAGTACAATGGGATATCATTAGTACAAATACACCCTTGTGTAATTTGCAATAATTTAATTGTATTTTACTTAATCACCTAAAGACACATGTAACTTATTCGACTGTGTAGTTACCGATTTAGCCCCCTTGCCTAACACACTGTTTTGAGGACGTTGCCGTGTTACACAGAAGGTTTTAGCTTTTTGTAATACACAACTGCCTACCTGGTAAATAGTCCGCATCAGTTAACATATTTATACAGGTGTCACAGTTACTTGCAGCCGGGTTCGGTGTTGCCGTTGTTCGTCGTACTCTCTGACGTCTGGTAGAGGTTTGCTGAACAATTTCAGTATCTGACATTGCTTGTAAAACGTGCAGAGCAGGATATTCGCTTTTTCGTAATACTGATAGGTATTGTTTAAAGTTTTTTTAAAAAAAATGTTAAATACGTAGTAATATGCAACAAGAAAGTTGATAAATTCTGAAATACTGGTAACTATGGTACGGATCTTCAAGACCAATAAATAAATAAATATACAGGCAATTATGACCTAAAAATTACAAAATATGACCAAACATCTAAATTTACTATACATCTAAACATGCTCAATTACATTTTTTTTTATCTGCTTAACGTCTCTCTAACAGCGCGGTCTTTAGAGACGGGAAAGGATGGGGGGCAAGGAATGGGAAGGAATTAGGGCATGGTCTTTTGAAGGAAGCATCCCGACATTTGCCTGGAGTAATTTGGGAAACCATGGAAAAGCTCAATTACACATCATTTATTTTACCCACTAGTGTCGCTTTCATGTAGACAGGATAATTTTCTTCCGTGCACTCACTGCACCATTGGGAAATTAAATTTTAAATCATTTTAATTTCACATAACTTACAGAAAAGAACTCTTTCATCTGTACTAAAATATTCCTCCAAAAATTCCATTACGAAACTTTGTAACTTCACACTTTCAGAAAAATTCTTTTTGACTTGTCGGTACTCACTGATCCACTGCGGATTTACCACTGACTGAGGATTATTTTCAAAAGTATTTCACTGGGACTCTGATTGACGCGGATCTACACAGGAATGCTGTTGACGCATTCTCGAATAAAAGGCGGGCGGAACGTTAAAGTTTAGAGAATGGCAATAACTTTAATTATTGACTAGTGAATTCTGACCAATTGAATGACAATTTTTGGTTTTCCCATCCAATGTATGATAGGAGTACAGATCATGAATAATTATAAATTATTATGAATAATCATAAATATTAAAAACTTACCAGGTTTTTGCTCAAAATATGACCATAAATATAATGGTAATATCACCAAAACTAGGAAAATGGCCTAAATATGCATTTTGTATATGCTACGTAAAATACATTTAAATACAATCAGAAACGTCCAATCAGTCTTTTACTCAGCATAAAAGCTCAAAAGGAATGTAGGGGAAAAATATGACTTTTCCTAAAGATTCGAACTCTACTGATAACATACTGCGTTGTATGGAAGGTACGTACTATCTAGAGCCACTTTAATTGGAAGAAATGTGAAAACTGCTTAAATCTTATCATGCTGTCTTTTTGTTCATAGTTCTTAAGGTTTGTTGGAAGCGTGAGGAAATTTTTTATTTTGAACTACCCTGGTATAAAAAGTCTTCATTATAAAACGATCATCTCAATATTTTTGGATAAAATAATGAATAAAAAAAATTTTCTTTCCAAACAGGAAATTGTAACTTTTCGTTGTGAAACTCTATTGCAGATAAGACGGTTACCACAGCGAACTTTTATTATTCTGAGAGTTCAGTAAACCTTAGCAGTCACAGGCTGATTGAGTAATTGATCCAATAACCAATTGAAGATTACATTTAGTGACTTCGGTTAAGTCTATATAAAATCATTGATATAAATAGCACAAACATTAGGTGACAGTATTTCAAAAGTCTGTTTTCTGTTCGTTTCCTACTCAATATATCTAAACAATGCTTCGGAGAACTATTGTTTTGTACGGCTAGATGTTCTTTTGTCTTTATAACTTTATTAACATAGTCAAAAAGTTTAATTTAGTCCCACATCCGTAAGTTTGTTGAACCTCCAGAAGGAAGCATATCAAACAGACAGTACTTTTCCTCCGGAAGGCACAGATTAACGTAAAAACTTAATTATGGTCCGATCACAGCGTAATTCACATATACGGAGTTAAATATCAGCATAAAAGCCTGTTAAATTTTCACATATTGTGAATCGAACCATATACCCTAGCCTTTAAAATCCAGTACTATACCACTATTTTCATGCCATTCACTGATATTGCATTGTTGATATAATTCTTCCACTCTACTGTAAGAAGAGATCATGTACTTGCAGTGTACTGGCCCCAATTAATTTCAGGGTTTATACAAACGATCAGCCATTACATCCAGCTACCAGGAGCTTCGTGTACGCTGATGACATTGCCCTGGCCTCACCGAGCACAAAGCTTGAAGTTATAGAAAGAACTTTGTCTGCTGCCCTTCCTTGAATACCTTTCAAGCTATTATAGGTAAAATCACTTAATACCTAATCCTTCAAAAACTGAAGTGTGTGCATTTCCCCTAAAAAAATAGGGAAGCTCAGCGTAAGTTAAAAGTAATGTGGTCAGGTATCGAACTGCAGACATGTAACACCCCAAAATATCTGGTAGTGACACTCGACAGAACCATCACATATAAGAAGCCCTGCAAGAATTGCAAAATGAAGATATCTACAAGAAACAACTTACTGCGCTAACTAATTGGATCACAGTGGGGCAGTCAACCACAAACTATACGTACATCGGAAATGGCCCTTTGTTACTTTGTTGCAGAAAATGCATGCCCAGTTTGGTATTCATCTCACACCAAACAGGTGGATGTAGCCCTCAATAACACCTTTAGACTAGTGAAAGGCTGCCTAAAGCTTACCCCAGTTGACAGGCTTTACCAGCTTTCTGGGATTACACCACCCAGTATCCGGAGAGAAGTGGCTGCGAACTAGGAGAGGACAAAAGTAGAACGGGAAAGCGCTCACACACTGCACGGCCATACACCACCAGCCCAGAGACTCAAATCCAGGAAAAGTTTCCTGAGAACATCGCGGGAACTAATTGGATTACCTGAAAAGAAATAGTACAGTTGTGGAAGATGAAGGTCCCTAACATCTCGGGACCACTGACAGTTGCACAGCGTTTGCCACCTGCTCACGCAGTGGACTGGAACGTCTGGCGGTCCTTAAATCGATTGTCAACAGGTGTGAGCAGGTCCAAGGAAAATCTAGTGAAATGGGGTTATATTGATGCTATCAGTATTAAGTGCGAATGTGGTGAGGACCAAACGATGTACCATTTGCTCCAGTGCCCTATGTGCCCATCATCCTTCAACAATGATGACCTGTTTCGAGCAACACCGAATGCACTTGAGGTTGCGAAATACTGGGCAAAATGTGTTTTTAACTGTGTATTTGGTGTGTATTATTCGAGAATAATAATAATTATTAAAACAGTTTTTCCCTACTCCCGTTATCGTGAAATACTGATAACTTACTAGCCAGAAAATAAACGTAGCCATTTCGCGAAACTTAGTCGAGAATTATACCAATAAAGCAACAGAATAATAATCAAAACAACAGTCATTAATCATTTTCCTCGTCATCTTCATCCGTCTCCAGTTTTCCTCGTTAACAGTATCTCCGACGAAACTCTTAAAGAGCACAATTATTAATGACAAAATTTAGAATACTAGATTCTATCACTCTTTCAGTTAGCAAATAAAATATATAGTTATAATACATAGTATATAGTTTTATGATTAAGCAGATGGTTAGATTGTATCAACATATTTTCTTTTAAGTCCTGTTTTAATACCTTTTTTA
Source organism: Vandiemenella viatica (assembly GCA_031002005.1). Classification (NCBI taxonomy): domain Eukaryota; kingdom Metazoa; phylum Arthropoda; class Insecta; order Orthoptera; family Morabidae; genus Vandiemenella; species Vandiemenella viatica. The sequence goes on along the minus strand of JARYHS010011408.1, from coordinate 272,556,252 downwards.
GGCCTTAGTACTGGAGGTTGAATTATTACGGCCATTACTATAGTCTTGTAATCTCTGAATATTTATTAATTCTTGTGTCCCATCTCTCGTGCGCCTATTATAACACCATGTTCAAACTCACTTAAATCGTGATAACCTGCCATTGTAGCAGCAGTAACTGATCTGCGCTAAACACCTGTTGTCGTATATAGGCGTTGCCGACCGCAACGCCGTACTCTGAGTGTTTATGTATCTCTGTGTTTGCATACGCTTGCCTATTCCAGTTTCTTTGGTTTTTCAGTGTAAAACAGCTATTCAGAGCCAATCTGTTATTCCACAGCTGCATACTTAAAACGATGGTGATAGAAAATAAAAAATCACAGAAAATCTTGATATCTCTAAAATAATCATCACCTTTCTGGTATGCCAATTTTAGGCCACTTCAGAAAACTGAAGCAGTTTGAGGACGTGGTAACACTAGTTTTCTATGGAAACATCGATCATGTTAGGATTGTCAGTGACAAAGCGCCAAGGGAGCGTGTATAAACCACGTAGCTCCATTTCGGCCTCCTGTGAACCCCCCATCTCCCCCACGTAGCCCTACGTGCCTTTTGCCTCTACTCTACTCCCCTCCCCCCCCCCCCCCCCACGTAGCACGTAGCTATTTCCCCTTTTGATTCCAGAAGACATTTTGAACTGTTGTCTCTTGTCAGACGATTGTAAATTACATACGGAGATAATTAACCGAGGTAAATAAATATTCACATGCTGTTGTTTGTTCTGTTCCTCATTCTAACTGCGAAAAATGTTATGAAAGGAAAGCTACGTGGCCTGGCTCGGAACCCCCACACTCCTATATAGCCCAGCTTAGGCTTCCAGCTAACCCCTACCCCCTGGACCGAGCCATGTAGTTTGTGCACGAGAGTGCTTTCTTCAAAAAAAAAAAAAAAAAAAAAAAAAATACGTAAAAGAAAATAACATCGTGGAGTGGTTTTATTCGTAGGAAACTGAACATTGTGACCAAAAATTACCTGCAATAAACATTTATTTTTTTAAAGGTAAAAAACAGTTGTATAACCAGAGCGTCGAAACACCCGAATAAAGATACGGAGAGCTTCCTGCGTCGTGACGTCAAGACACAGCAACGACGTGATTAGGCAAAGTCATTGTCACGTTTTGTGGACAGTTTTAAGAAATACGAAAGCAGGTTAGCAAGATAACAATGACCGACGAGCAGCACCATTGGTTCCCGCAGAATTATTCAGGAATTATAGAAGCCTAGTGTGCTCTCCACAAAAGAGCCGTCTCGAATTAAATGCTAACTGGATTGGATTTTGTTATATTGTTAATTACAAATAAATAATTGATTAATTAGTAAAATAGTCAAAATTATTGAATATTGTACCCTTATCTGGAATGAGAATGTTGGTGCAACATCGATTACAATATTTTAAACATCCAATAGACAGATGGAACCAATATTAGCATAGTACAATATCCAACGGTTTCAGTTGACTGAATGGAGTAGTTTGACGTGAGCCAGAGCTGAAAAATTCGTATTGCTTCTCGCAGGCAAAAAAAGTTTACTTGTTTATATATAATTATTGTTTTAATTTTAATTAACATATGCCGACATCGCTTACACTTACGCGTGCTTAGCCCATTACAAGGCACTGCAAATAATAGAACGTCATGCACTCCGCCTCGCTTACAGAATCCGCCTACCCTTCCCAAACCATACCCTGTACGATAAAATAACCTTTCCGCACCTCCTTCCCTTTCTAGAACGCCTCAGAATATCCTTCACAGTACGCAGAAACAACACACACAACCCACTTTCCACTCCACATATCAAAACTCCAGACGCACTAAAACCATATCACAAATATATACCACCAGCTCTCCACCTCTATGCACTACACACACTAAACAATAGAAACTTCAATAGCCTCCTTATACCCAACCAATACATCCGCCCAGAAATATACCCTTTATTTCAATCATAACTGTCAGTCACAGAAGAAAATGAAATACCAGAATTAATAAAATCTATTATGGAACAATCCGGCAATCTTGAAACTGTGTGCAAAAAGTTCTAAAAGTAAAATAAAATTGTACAACATTATAAAAGCTATATATTAAATATGTATTGTAACATATACTAAGTATACTGTAAACCATTTTAAGAATGATAAATTGTAACAAATAGACCAGACTTGTAATAAAAAATGTAGGCTGAAGAGCGGGCGTCACCCGCTGCCAGCCCAGCCCCATGTGTGGGGAAATGAAATAACAAATAAATAAATAAAAATTTGGATGCAGGTTAAAAAAGAAATCAGTTAAATGTACAGTTTGACCATAAAAAAATGTTAGTTTTATTGATATTTATAACATTGTTTATTATATTATTATTATTTGCGGATAAGCCCATTAGGATTACGCAAAGTACTCAGAAGCGTCTGTTCGCTTTCCTTTGTGCCCATATTTCCTTCATACGTTTGCTGTGGGCTTCTGTCCTCTCATCTGACGATGTTGTTCCTGGTGTTTTCTTAAATCTTTCCTCCCTGTCAACTTGCCACTTGTGAATTTTGGATTTAAATATGTCTCTGTTTTCAATATCTTCTGGAACAATTCCTGCTAATTTGAGGTCTTTCTTGATTTCTCCAACCCATTTCATAGTATCCGATATTAATTTGCTTCGGTTTTCATAGAATTCAACTATTTGTCTTGTCAGTCTGTTAGTGTTCATTCTTTTGATGTGTCCATAAAATTTTAGTCTGCGTTTTCTAATATCACAGTGAATGTCTGCGTATTGTAAAATTTCCTGATTACTTTTGAGTCTGTACTGGTCTCCTATGAGTCTTGGGCCCAAAATTTTCCTTATAATTTTGCGTTCTTTTTTCTCAATGTTTTCTGTATCTTTTTTTCTGTTCAAAATAAGTGTTTCTGACCCATAAAGACATTCTGGTTTAATAACTGTATTGTAGTGTCTCAGTTTTATGTGCTTGGAGATGCATTTTTTGTTGTAGACGTTTTGTGTTAGGCGATAAGCTGTTTCCATCGTTTGGCATCTAATTTCATTAGCTTTTGCTTCAGTTCCATTCTCTTGGATTGTTTCACCGAGATACTTGAAGTATGAGACTCGTTTGATTTTTCCATATTTCGTCTCCATGTATTTTTGTGTTTCTTTATTGCAGGTCATAAATTCTGTTTTCTCGAATGAAATCTGTAGACCCACTTTCTCCGCTACTTCTTTCAAGAGTTCGATCTGTTTTTGGGCTATTGCAATGTCACGGGTTAAGATTACCAAGTCGTCTGCAAATGCTAGGCAATCTATCTTTAATTTTCCTCTGCCTAATATAATTGGCTGGTCAATTCCAAGGATTGATTTTTGTTTCCGCCATTCCTGTAACACTTTTTCAAGTACGCAGTTGAACAGTAACGGAGAAAGTCCGTCTCCTTGTCTTACTCCTGTTTGAATAATGAATGGTTCTGATATTTCCCCTAAAAATTTTATTTTAGACTTTCTATCTGTTAGTGTTTGTTGTATTAAAGCAAGAGTCTTGGGGTCTAAGCCTTGTTCTTTCAATATTTGCAATAATGACTCTCGATCAGCTGAGTCATATGCTTTTTTAAAATCGACAAATGTGCAGACTAAACGGTTGCTACAAATTCTTTGATGTCTGAGGATAAGTTTTAGGTTGAGTATTTGTTCTGTGCAAGATCTACCTGGTCTAAATCCTGCTTGATATTCTCCGATCCTTGGTTCTAGTTGTTGTTGAGCCCTATCGAGGAGACACTGGGAGAAAATTTTGTATGGTACTGACTGCAGTGAGATTCCCCTGTAATTATTAACACTTGCTCTGTCTCCCTTTATGTGTAAAGGGTGGATTAACGCATTTTTCCAATCTTCTGGAATTTTTTCTGTTTGCCAAATGTCTTGGATCATTTTTGTGATCTCTTTTATAGTTTTTGATCCCGCTGATTTTAGAAGCTCTGCAATGATTCCATCTTCACCAGCTGCTTTGTTGATTTTGAGTCTTTTGATTAGCCTAACAATTTCAGTTTCATCCGATGGTGATGAATTTGGATTTTGTTCTTTAGGTTCTTGTGGTGCAAATCGTTGTATTGGTTCGGGACAATTTAAGAGTTTTTCAAAATACTCTGCGAGCACTGTACAGTTTTCTTTATTGTTTAATGCCAGTTGTCCGTCTTCTCTTATAAAGTAGAGGCTTTGTGGTTGGTATCCTGTGAGTTTTCTTTTGAAAGTTCTGTAGAAATTGCGTGTATTTTTTTTTTTTCTGGAAGTCTTTCTCAATTTCGAGCAGTTGCCCATTTTCATATTTTCTTTTAGTTTGTCTGATTAATTTTACTGTTTCCTTCATACTTTTATGGTATTCTTTGTAGTTGTCATCTGTTTTTCTGTTGTTCCATTTGATATACATTTGACGTCGTCCTTTGATTGCTTGATCACATTGCTCGTTCCACCAAGGGTGTTTTCTGCGTTTTTGCTATGGGATTAGTTTTTGTACTGTTTCAATCAGTTTGGTTTTGAGTTGTTGCCAATTTTCTGATTTCTTTCTGTCCAGTTCTTCTGTAAATGAAGGTTGAATTTTGCCTGCATCGAATTTTGGAATTGGTGGTTTCATTTTGATGATCCTTTGAGGTCTCAACTTCAATTTAATTCTTGGCAAGTAATGGTCAGAATCTATGTTTGCACCCCTTCTAATTATGATACATTTTGATATAAGAAGACTTGAATGTTTATTTTATAAGCTTTTCATATGGTTAAAAGTCTTTAGTTATGGTAAAGTTGCACCAAGTAGTAACAAAATAATAATTCAGTTTCTCCTATCATATCCTCTTATTTAGGTCATTTAAAAAAATTCTTTTTTTCCATATCCCTTCCCCCATGTTCACTTTATATTTTATCTATGCATTTAATTTTTGACAACACGTACTACCACCTCATTTTAAAAACTATACTTTTCCGTCCTTCTAACATTTATGAATGCAAGCTACACTTTTAGTTAAGTGTTATGCTCCATACATGATCATTCAGAGGGAGATTTCCTTTATTGAAAAGTATTTTTTTCCTAGTACTCTTACCTTTAAAGGTCTTTCTTGTTTCACCATTAGTTTTATTTTTCGTTAAAAACAACAGCATTGATTTGTAATTTTAAATTTAATTCTCCTACCGTTACGATTATCATTCTTGCTAGTTGTCAAAATCGTTCGCTGGTTTTGGTTATTTTTTTTTCCAAATTGTACTTCCAAAATTTTGTTCACGCGGTTAATCTTTTTCTTACTGCTTATAGGAGAATGCTTTTGGCAAATTGCAGCATACTGTTTGTTTAACGAGCGTCGCAGGTGATTGTTTAACGCTAGGCATTCAATAAGTTATAATCAGCGTATAGTTCAGAGGAAACACGGAGATGAACATAAGAACATTCATCTGTAAACATCCAACCCGCTGGCAACATGAAACACCTCTCTTATCAATACAATCCAATACACTCATTTTCCATTGATCCCAATATAAGATAGTGGCTCTAAGGGATGTGAAAAGTTGTCAATTTAAGTTAAAAAATTTCTCAACAAAATAATACATACATACAGTCACATGGTACATTAATTATGTAAACTACATTTACACAAAATACTGGCAGTTATTTTGTAGATATCTTAGAAATAAATTCTTCGACGGAGTAGAAGGAGTTGTCAATTAAAAATTCTTTCAATTTTTTTCTGAATTTATTCTTATCATCTACTAGACATTTAACATATGTTCGGAGCTCATTGAAGATATGCATGCCTGAATATAGGACTCCTTTTTGAATGAATGGCAACGACTTGTAATCCTTGTGAAGATCATTTTTACTTCTAGTGCCATAATTGTGTACTTTACAGTTAGGTTCAAACAAAGTTTAATTTGTGGCTACATAGGACATTAATGTGTACATGTGCTCAGCCACCAATGTTAAAAATCCCTAACTTCCTGAACAACTCTCTACATGAAGTTCTACTGCTAACTACACACATAATTCTTATTACCCGATTTTGGGCTCTGAACACTTTGTCTGTATGAGTAGAATTGCCCAAGAATATTATTCCATGTTACATAAAGGAGTGATAATAAACTAGTTTCCTCATACGAAGATAACCTATAGCTGAAATTGTACGAATTGCAAAAGTAATTGCACTCAATCGCTTTAGTAAGTCAGAAACATGTACCTTCCAATTTAAATTACGATTAATATGCAAACCTAAAAATTTCACACATTCAACCTCTTGAATGGACTGGCCTGCAAATTTTATGTCTATATGTTGCGTTAATCTGTGTGATGAACTGAGTGACATATACAGTAAAAGTCCGGTTATTCGAGTTCCGATTATCGGAGCCGCCGGGTTAACCGAGGCAAATGATGAAATTGTTAATATGGTTGTCAGCGGGCAAGGAGAAGAAGACGAAGAAGATAAAAATGAAACTGTTGCAAAAATTTCACATGCTGTAGGTTGAAAAAGAATAGAAGCAGCACTTGAGTATATTGAGCTACAGGAAGAAAGCATAGCAGGCGACATAATGATGTTACAGCGTTGGCGCTATACTTACGCTAAGAAGAGAAACAAAATTATGACACAGAAGACAATTAAAGACTTTTTTGGCAAGTGATCTTAATTAATGTACAAAAAACAACTTAATTGGTTCACAAATTAGTTTTCCATTATAAATAAATTGTATTATTTCAGTTTCAATACGTTTTTTGAATCACTGTAACCTCTTTCCTTGGCCTCCGGTTATCCGAGTTTTACGTTGTGCGAGGTGGTCCCGGTCCCGTTTACCTCGGATAATCGGACTTCTACTATATTGAGTTTTATAAAAGTTTAAATACAAGCCATTAGTTGTAAACCATTTATTAGTAAGGTCAAAGACATAATTTGAAATATATTCTGCAGATAGATCTTGGTTATTTTTAATTCCTATGTTTGTGTCACCTGCAAATTGGTCAAATGTTTAATTTTAAGATGCAACACAGGGTAGATCATTTATATGTATTAAAAACTATAGTGGCCCCAGTATAGAACCCTGAGGTATTCCACATCTGATAAATTCCCACTCAGAAATTAGTGGACCACATAAGGCAGCCTTAAAATTCTCTAGTGACACTTTCTGTTTCCTATTCAAAAGTCAAGAACTAAGACATTTATTAACAATGCCATCTAAACGATTATATTTTAATTTTTGTTTCAGAATTTTATGATCTACATAAGTCACAAGAAATTCCCACATGGATCAATTTATTGTTTATTCTAACATTTTGTCAGTGAATGCAGGTATAGCTTGTTCTGTTGAATGGTCCTTTTGAAAATCAAATTGTGACTTAGAATATTATTATTTGTAAGGTGTACATAAACTCTATTTCTAAGGAAAAAAAATAAAATATTAAAAAAAAAAAAAAATGGTATGAGCAACGAATTTTGCGAGCTTATCTTTGGAACCTTATGCGCGGTAGTAAAACAAGTGCAGCCACTCTTTGTCACCAGTATTTGATGGTGAAACATTGCTTATCTTTGTTTCAATTACGCCATTTGAAAACTTCAGTGCATCTTCAACAATTACGCCCTCTTTTTTTTTTTAAATCAAATATTTCATAAATTAGTTGTATCATATCAGTAACAGAAGAATTAATTTTGATTTTTTTACGAGGGTAGTTCTAGTGATCAAATATATAAACTGTAATGGATGTCTAAAGGGTTATTTTCTAAGATATAGTTATCAGAGAAGCATCTACGTTAGTACTTCAAAAATAATCAGATCTCTCTAGTAGTTATTGATATTTTTCGGTTAAGGGCGAATATTATTGTTTTCCGTTGAGAATATAATGTGTATCTGAATCTTTTAATCCAGTAAATCAACTTTTTATCGTATATTTGTATGTAGAAGGTCATCTGCTAACAGTTTCGCAATAGTGCTTGAAGAACATTTCAGCGAAAAGAGATGAAGACCTGCTATAAATAGAGTTCTTTTATTATTGCAACAAATATACCGTTGTGCAATTTGCAACAAAATTAAGAAATGTTTGTGAAAATAATATACAACTAAACTACTTTTACTTAATTACCTAAGACACACATAACTTATTGGACTATCCAGTTACTGATTTAATATCCCCCTTATATAACATTTTGTTTTGAGGACGCTGTCGTGTAATACAGAAAGGTTTAGCTTTATTTAATAAACATAGTGAGCCACAAATATGAAAAAAACTAACACTATTAACGTCTGAGAAGGAAGAGGTAATTTACTCCAGTTAATGCCGTGGAGGAAATCCTTCTAGGAGGTAACAGCACATAACTGTTTTATTTTTTTGCTTTCACTGCCTCAACGGCACGATTGTATGCCCGCTACCATGATTTAATATTGCGTGTCGCTAGGTTTAGCATTTAGATGTGTCTTTATTGATGAGCTTTGGGGGTTAAAATGGCTTTGGACATCAGAGACGCCCATTTTTTAAAACCCATTTATTATTCTTATGTTCTACAGGTGGATCATATGGAGGTAGGGCTTGGTAGGAGGTTGATAATCTGCTGCGTCAGCATTTTGTAACTGTTGAAATCTTATTATCTTCTTGCGGATCTTCATTTTGGTGATCGTGGCAGTGCTTGCAGCACGGTCCACAATCTATGTAGATACATTTCGCTGGTTGGCGGTCCTTGACGCTCATGTCCTGGCGTTGGGCTGCGTGATGTTGTAATGAATTGACATAATTTTCCCATAATAGAATAGCATACTCAATTGGAGTAACTTTCTCATCCCCTTGCGTCGTGTAACTTAAGTATTTGTAGATGCAGCATGCTCTAAGGCCAAGTTGTCACCCATGTCGCGAGAAAGCCTTCTCCCACCCTTCTCTGATGAAGTCCATACTATGCTTTAATGAACCAATTATGGCCCAGACACCTATCCGCGATACCGACCAATGGGGCGCTAAGTTCCCCCACCATAGATTCGCTCACGGAGTGCAGTTTAGTACTAGCTCTCAGGAAGTCCGTGGCAACTGTTCAATGAAGTAACAACCAGACTTTGCGCAAGAATTAACAGGTACTAACTAGATTTCACTAGGAATATTCTTGAATTGATTCAGAGTTATTTTCATACCATATTTTCACGTTTGTTCATATGTTTGTCTATGCATACCATTCAATTGAATTTATTAAAGATACTTAATCTTTCCTTCGCTATTTTATTTGCAAACAAACGCTAACAATTACAGCAAACTGCTGTATCTGTATCTGAAATATGTGTTCGTTGCTACCGAAGCATTATGCAACTCTCAAGCTTAGTACTAGGTACTGAGAGGAAATTAGCTTCAGAAAAGTGCCTATTAAACTGAAACAGCTTGAAGCATTATTTTTTTAGCAACTGATCTCCATTCCCCCCCCCCCAATCCCCCTTGAGTACCCCTTCAAGAAAATTCTCAGCCTCGCGTACTCCTTACAGCTGTAAGGATACGTTTCGGTTTTTCGCGATTTATTAAACTAGCTGGTACCCACGACTTCGTGTTTGTAAAGAATTTGTATTGACAGCTACCGACATCTAACAACCATAGTGCACGATGGGAGGCCAGTCATCTGCGCTATGTAGATCAGGCAGCAAAGTAAAATTTACCGACGCACATGTCTTTGGATGAAATACGAAAATATCCTTGATCTACCACTTTCAACCACCATATCTCTCACACTCCCACAGTTACCGAAATTCGGCCAACGTTGTGATCGATGGGTGGCTCTGTGTTACTACCACACACAAACACCAGTGATCTGCGATAGATAGTTTTCGCTGAAAAGTGATTCACCATGACACATGCGTCTTTGGTAGAAATATGAAAGTGCCGCAGGTCGACCACTTTCAACCCCCATATCTCCCACACCCCCATAGCTACCCACATCTAACAACCATTATGCACGACAGGAGACACGATTATACTACCACACACAAACACCAATGGTCTATGCTATGTAGTTGTGGCAGAAAAATGACATATGCGAAGACACATGTCTTTCGTCGAAATACGAAAATATACTTGATCGGCCACTTTCAACCACCATATCTCCCACACTACCACAGTTACTGAAATTCGGCCGATGTTGTGATCGAAAGGTGACTCTGTGTTACTACCACACACAAACGCCAGTGATCTGCGATAGATAGTTTTCGCTGAAAAGCGATACACCATGACACATGCGTCTTTGGCAGAAATATGAAATTGCCGCAGGTCGACCACTTTCAACGCCCATATCTCCCACACCCCCATAGCTACCGACATCTAACAACCATAGTGCACGACAGGAGACACGATTATGCTGTCACACACAAACACCAATGGTCTAAGCTATGTAGTTGTGGCAGGAAAGTGAAGTATAAGGAGACCCAAAGTTGTGGTCGAAATATGAAAACGCCCTGCATTGGCCAACTTTAATCATCTTATCTCCCACATCCCCACAGCTATCGACATCCGGCCAACGTTGTGCACGACATGAAACTCCATGCTACTTCCACACACAAAGACCAGTGATTTGTGCTTGGTAGTGGTGGCTGAAAAGTGAAATATATGAAAACACGCGTCTATTTATATATATATATATATAAGATTAATCCAAAAACAACTAATACAAAAATATATTTGGAGACAATAATGTTTGTGCAATTTCTTTAACATCTTAGTAATAAACCTAGGCAAGAGATTATTTGAAGCAATCTCGAGAAACCAATTCGTTCTTCCATAGCTACAAACAAAAAGCACCGGTGTTTGAAAATAAAAGAAGTAAAAAGTAACATCTGCAATAATAATTCTCGACGTAGGTAAAAGTAGTGGGTTTTCATAGCTTTTAAGCCGTATTCCCGTAGAATTAGTGAGGGTAGAGCTCCAGTTTCCTATTTCCTGACAGTAGGTGCTAGAGTGGACGTGCTGTGGTCGGCGACAGTGTCCAACCCTTTTTCGTTACCTTCCCGCGGAGTTTACTCCACGGTACTCATTGGATAGCAGGCTGAGTGGGTCTACATGGCTGTTCCGGACGTTCAGCTTCGAGGAAACGTCCTCAGCTTCGTCTGGGATCGAACCCCAGTCGTCCTGGCCGAAGTGAGACGCTTTACCGCCTGAACTACTGGCCACCCTATTCTCTACACATCCCAAGTAAATATCAACTAACTAGTATGCCCATTTTAGTTCGTTTCAAACAAATATTACGACTCGAGGCCGTGGTAATATTAGTTTTATATGGAAACGAAACACAAGACAGGAATAGTCAGCGAAAACGAAGACAAGGTGCCAATGAATGCACTTCCCAGGATCTACGTGACGCCCTTTTTCCACCTTGCTCCCCTAGTGCTGAATAATAAAAATTTTCGCCACCGCCGAAATTCGAACTAGCTGACTGCTTGTCAAGTGTCACACATTGCCGTAGTGCCTCTGTGAACTAGGCTGTGAACTAGTCTACATACATCCTATCACTAAAATTGTATTTTTAATAGTGCCGTGATAAATGTAATTTCAGTCCTTTACCATACATTTTGTCTTGTTAGTTTTTTTCTAACGTATGTTGGTGGAAATTTAACTCCGTTTTGTTATAATGCTAGTAATAATAGTTTTTATATTCCCTATTGTAATCAAACTCTTTTCGTGTTATTTCCCACTGATTAAACATTTAGATATTTATTTGAACAAATCTCTGGTTTCATTGAATCTCTTATAGGACGTAATTTTTCTCATTCAAGCTTGGAACAGTAATTATTGTGTTTCGTCAATCATAAGTTTTAATTCAGAGTTTTAATAAAGTAACACATTTAATTTGTCCTTTCTAGGACGTCTAGCTTTTAATATTGTTGGTGTGGTATAATATCGGTATGGTTACCAAGAAAGAAAACGATAGAACACCGCAAACGGCTAGCTAACTGTAAAATTTTAACCTTCTTGTCTTTTCCTTTCGTTGTTCTTTTCCATGTAAGGGTAACTACACAGTCTGTTAGTGTGTGTGTGAAATTTCTATTGTACACTAATCAGTCTACATTTCCACAAATTATGGTTACAGAAAACCATCCAAATGGAACAGATTTGTCAGCGAACCAATTGGATTAATGTAAAACGTGTTATTGGAACCACGCCATATCCAATGAGGCTGGACGTCCATACACTAAGCTAGTGGAGACGTTTAAGAATGACTTGTTCCTACAGATTGTGATTCTGTAACTATGGTAATCCTAACTTGCATAGGTACTGATGAGTGTATCGATTTGGTTTATATCTTGAGAGGTTCTTAATGTTTCATTCATCTCTGCCTAACCTGTGTGCTTCATGGTTCCACGCATAACTCTTGTTCCCTTTAAACCGTTAGATTTTCGGTGTTACACTGATTTCATGCTCAGTTGGAATCAATAAGATTTAACGATGATTTGTCGTCTGTAGCTCTCGGCTTTTAAATTTTCAGTAAGGAAATAGTGGACCAGTACTAGCACTGCTGTTATAGGTCGGTCGATTTATTGATGCTTCAGGATCTGGAATTCTTAACATACTACATACAATTAATGTGCTTTGGTTAAGCCATTTCAACTGCGCTGTTTTTATCTCCGTTTTGGATAATGTCGTCAAGCAAACAGCACGTCAGAGTACGTGTAGAACTGTAAACTATTATGTACCATGGAGTAGAGTTATAAGCGTATAAGTATATCCTAATCGTCTCAGTGAAGCATTTCAAATTGTGGTTTGAACCAGAATACTTCATTTACTTAAATCTTTGTGTAGGCCTATATGTTGTTTATAGTTTTCGTCACCATACCTCCAATACCTGTGCATCTCATGTAACAGATTTTAAAACCGCAGTAATAGATACATTACACAGTTACTTAATGAGGCAATCTAAAGAAATTAATAACAGAAAAACCTATTTTTTAAGGTACTATGGTTTCAAACAGACCTGATCAATCGTTTATCTACCGAAACAAACTGCATACTCCTCGAGATCGCGTAATGTAAAAAATAAGAGAATATGTAATTTCTTTAATGCACATTTTCTACAGCCCAACATTGAACCTTCAGACTGTGCATTAGGAAAAGGAGCCATTGCTTTGAAAGATTGAACCATAAAATTAAGCGATAAAAATATCTACCACAGCCTCCGAAGTGTTTAAACGACAACCGTAGATAGTTGAGATAATCGTTCGCTGTAACTCCAGATACTCTCTCCCAAATATAACTTTGGGCTGAATAATATGCTGAAATGTCTTCTTTTCGATTTCTGGATGTACTCAAAATGGAATGTGCAGCTGAAAGAGACCGGATTTGATACTCGCACATGTGACGGTTCATCTGTACTCACGTCCCTTCCAAAAAGTTTTTGCCAGTGTATTAAATCTTGGGTGAAGTGTATTCATTTGAAAGAAATGTAGCTTCATTTGAATTAGTATTTAATGTCTCCACAGTAACACTCAATTATTTTATTTGCATGTATAACTTCTTATTTGAATGTCTTCTACTGAAATGATGCTGGATATTATTTAACATCACAGTAAATAAATAACTGAACATTGAGTTGAAACTCTAAGCATAATCTTTCGCACTGATTCTGAAGTAAATAAAAAGACCTCAAAACACTTGATAATTTTCTTTGATTGACTGGCGCCTAGGACAGGGTTAGCTGTCTCGATCCCACTTCGAGACTTGACCAACAGGCTAGAAGAGAGGTGTGATGTGTACCATTCATAATCTGTACACCGTTTTCCGTTACTAGATTAAATCCAAAACACTTCTGTGGTACGTACAGAGTGAGGGTAAATAAAACTGTCGATGGTGATTCTTAAGTGATAATTAAGCTTTACGTCAGTGTCAACGTTATAGACAAGCTACAAAAATAAAAACAGAAAAACAAAATAAAGAGCACAAAAAATGCTAAACATTTTTGATATCATACTATAATTGCACTTCATGTGGGAAGTAATTGAAATCGGGGATCACATTTAAGACGTAATCGTTGTAAAGAAAGTATGCTATCTATCCATTTTTTCAGGAAGATCGAATGTATTGATTTTTAATCAAGATGTACAAATCTAAAGTAAAATATTTTCTGCACTTTGGGTGATACGGGAATCGTGCCAAAAACATAGGAAAATATTGTTATACTGGAAATATGTAAGAACATTACTATATAATTTGTAACTTATTGTATGAGTTAACAGTGGACATTAGGATAATAAGAAGAACACAGCATTAGGGTCTGTTAAGAAACATGTGAAAATATTTTGTAACAATTTGTAATAAGTGATTTGCAAATTCCTAAAAAAAATCTGATAGTATTACCATGAAAAATTTCACGCACAAATAAATTATCATGCTGGTAAAACAGAAATAAATTGAAACAATATTTATGTACTCAAAATTTTATAGTTTCCAGAAATATTTTAGTTTGATGAACCTTATAGTTTTTTTTTTTAAATTTCAATTCCTTTCCAAATTTGTTCATACCACTCTCTACCAACATAAACTTAATTATATAATCTTGATTATTTTTAAATTAAACTTTAATACATTGAGAGAATTAAATAATCATATCGTCTGTCATGTAATTAAGTGTGTTTACTGAGTTAGTAGGAACAGCTATTTCTTTGTGGCCCTGTCCCTACTTATTTTTGATTAATTTTCTGGATTACAAAACAATCTGAGCAAAATATTTTGTAAAGAACAGTTGTATTGTGATTCTATTGCTATCACACCCAAACGTTTTAGTAGAAAGATATCTTTTACGATACAAAATCGGAACAAAGGGGTCGTACAGAAAACTTCAAGTCAATCCTAGTGTTTGAAAAGCTGAACATGTCGCGTGAAGGATAACATAGAGGGGACATTTTGCACGATAACGCTTCGATATTGAATTCGAAAACTACAAGCGTTAATTAGTGTGTATTGTTATATTTTTATGATTAGGGGAGATTTCGGCGTTGCCAGTTTGAATATTTTTTTTTCTTTACTTATGGCTTTACGCCTCGTCGAGGTCATTAGAGGCAGGTTCAGGCTGAGGACAAGGAAGGGGAAGGAATTTGGCCATGGCAATTTGAAGGAAGCATCCCGGCAATCTATATTCTGCGTCGCGAAACAAGTAATGGCTTCAGAGTGTAGATAGGTTTGTTGTGTGGCAGGTGTCATGGAGCCGATAAGCACGTCGCACTGGACGGACGCCGCGGCTGGAGCCGGGGACTCTTGCAGCGTGGAGGGCGTCGCAGTAGCTGTGTTCGCCCAGCTGGTCTCCACTGTCCTGCACGCACAGTGTCTGCTGGCGGACCGGAGTGGCTACCCACCAGACACGGCGAGTCCCCTGCCCGAGTACGACTTCGTGGTGGTCGGAGCCGGGTCTGCAGGGTCCACCGTCGCGGCACGCCTCTCCGAGAATCCAGACTGGAACGTGCTGCTGCTGGAGGCGGGCGGAGACCCACCACCAACCTCGGACGTTCCGAGACTCTTCCCAGCGCTGCAAAGAACTGAGGTCATCTTCTTACCCCTCTGTCACCATTGACATATACAGGGTGTTACAAAAAAGGTACGGCCAAACTTTCAGGAAACATTCCTCACACACAAACAAAGAAAATATGTTATGTGGACATGTGTCCGGAAACGCTTACTTTCCATGTTAGAGCTCATTTTAGTTTCGTTAGTATGTACTGTACTTCCTCGATTCACCGCCAGTTGGCCCAATTGCAGGAAGGTAATGTTGACGTCGGTGCTTGTGTTGACCCCGGTACCAAATGTAGAGACTCTTCGTGCTCGTATTGTGGACGGCTGTGATACAATACGCCATTCTCCAGGGCTGCATCAGCGCATCAGGGATTCCATGCGACGGAGGGTGGATGCATGTATCCTCGCTAACGGAGGACATTTTGAACATTTCCTGTAACAAAGTGTTGAAGTCACTCTGGTACGTTCTGTTGCTGTGTGTTTCCATTCCATGTTTAATGTGATTTGAAGAGAAGTAATAAAATGAGCTCTAACATGGAAAGTAAGCGTTTCCGGACACATGTCCACATAACATATTTTCTTTGTTTGTGTGTGAGGAATGTTTCCTGAAAGTTTGGCCGTACCTTTTTGTAACACCCTGTATATCGTAATTTTAATAGATTTAATCTACGCTAATATTATAATTGCGAAAGTAACTCTGTCGTTCTGTCTGTTTGATAAGTTTTCACAACTAAATCTTGATTAAATTTGACAAGGAAACACTATGAATGGGTTATTTTTTACCAAAAATTCACGAACAAGTAGCGATGTGTGGGCAGGTGCATTATCGTGATGCATAAGGCATGAATCGTTTTGCCACAAATCCGTGCGTTTTCTTCGTACTGCTTCACGCTAACGGCGTCAACCCTGAAGGTGGTATTCCTTATTAATCGTTTGACCTTGTGGCAAGAATTCGTGGTGCATTAAAATCGAAGAACACAGCGAATATAACCTTCACATTTGACCGAACTTGTTTAGCTTTTGTTCGGTCTTGACCTCCACTGGGACAATTGAGCCTTCATCATACCCCTAAACCTATGTTTCATCAACTCTTATGACACGCTTCAATAGCTCTGAATCGTTGCTGACCTCATTTAGCGATCCATGAGTAGCTTCCATTGACCGCTTTTTTGTCCGAAACTCAACATTTTCGTAGCAAATTTTGCTGCAACTTGTTTCATACCCAAAACAGATGAAAAATATCTTGGCATGAGTCAATTGATATGACGACATCATCAGCAACTTCGGTGATCGTTCATAATCATTTATTTCACATTTTCCACGTTTTCATTGGTTACTGATGTGATAGGACGACCTGTACGCTCCTGACCTTCAACATCTTCACCGGCCATCTTGAAAACGCTTACACCATTCGCAAACCATTTTTTTTTTTTTTACTAATAGTAGATTCACCAAAAGCAATATTTAAAATTTCTTCCTAGGATACTATTGTCTTAATCCCGTTTTGTGACTGTATTGTCTGAATGGGCTCTATGCTATGACACTTAGTTTCAAATAGGTAACTTTGGTTCCTGTAACAATGTACTAGTCTGCTCTTTCATGCCGTAATTCCTATAGTTTGATTCTTTTTTTTATCTTGCACTAACCTCTTTACACGGTAATCGGCTACACGGGTGGCAGCGGCCGTGAGGGAGTCCATTGGGGTTTTATTTTATTATTTTTTTATTTATTTTTTTTGGGTGAGGGAGGATGATCCTGAATACAAAATGTAATCACGGACAGCTCAGGTAAACTCAATACCGCACGTTAGCGGTAGCTTACAAGAATCTCAAGTTCTAGTAGCTAATTGTTGAAGAGTTTGTAATAAACAGCCTGAATTCTAAAACGTTATTCGTAGTACAGATGCTGATATCGTAATAATCACAGAAACCTGGTTAAAACCGGATATAAGTTCCGCCGAAATCTTTAATAGCAGCAGGAACGTTTTCCGTAATAGTAAGTTGCATTCCATTGGAGGTGGTGTACTTATAGCAATTAGTAAGTACCTCCCATGTAACAAAAAGGATGTCTTTGCGGTCTGCGAAATCTTATGGATTAAGCTCAACGTAGCTACGACAAATTTTTGTGATCGGCCCCTTATATCGTCCACTAGATGCAGGCGTAACGGTTGCCAAGGCCTTAAGGGATAATGTAAATAATATAGCTCGTCAATTTTCGGACCATACAATAATTCTAGGTGGTGACTTTAACTTTCCATATATCGACTGGACTAATTACGTTTACCTTACTGGTGGCAGGGATAAAGCAGCTTGCGAAATCATTGTAGACCTGTTCTCAGATATTCATCTTGAGATGCTCGTAACTGAACCAACGCGATGCCTCAATGGCAAGAAAAATATTGTAGATATTCTCGTTAGAAATAGGCCTGAATTATTCACAGACATTTCTAGCACCATGGGAATAAGTGATCACAAAGCTGTATTTGCTACAGTAAAATTAACAACCACGCGCAAAAAGAAAGTATCGTTTACAAATTCTAAGAGGCCCTAAAGGAGTGTTTTAGAACGAATTTGAGGGATAATCACCTTCATAGAATCAAGAGGCTCGGCTGAAGACATATGGCTTCGATTCATACGTATAGTCAGGGAAGCTATGGACTTACATATACCGAAATGGACTATCAGGAAAGCGAATGATCCATCACGGTACACACGTGCAGTTAAAATGTTACTCAAAAAGCAAAGGAAGATACATGCACGATCAAGAAGGACGATGTATCGGACTGATTTAGATAAGATAAGGGGAGATGTTAAGAATGCGATGCGTGAGGCCTTTAATGATTATCGTTGCAACGACAACGATAAGCCAGTTCTAATACAAGACTGTCAGGTAGTTGACGACAGCCGTGACAAGGCTACCGTATTTAACACCGGATTTAAAAATTCACTCACGCGCGAAAACATGGAAAACATCCCCATTTTTCCGCATCGTGTAGAATTAGAGATGAATAAGTATTGTAAAGCAATTACAGCTCTCGAAGTGGGGTAAAGCGCCGCGTCCCGATGGCTTGCCGGTAAGAGTATTTTCAAAATACGCGGAGGAAATTGAACAATTTCTGTCGGTTTGCTGCTGATGCAGTTATCTATAGGGAAGTAAGGTGCTTTGACGATTGCTTAGAAATTCAGCGCGATTTGGATGCTATTTCCGAATGGTGCCATAAATGGCAGCTTACACTTAACTGCAAAATGTGCAAGGCAAAGCGAATAAGTAACAAAAATAATCCGTTTATTCACGTGTTGAAAGTAGACAATTAAGTTGTTCACACCGTTTATTCCATGAAGTATCTAGGTGTAACTGTACAAAAAGTAAAAAGTAACAAGAAATGGGACTTCCACATAACTTTCGTAGTAAGTAATGTTAATTCGAAATTACGATTCATATGTCGTATTTTGAGGAACTGTGATGCTCATGCAAAGGAAATAATTAACAAAATTCTAGTGCGTCCGCATTTAGAATACTGTTGTGGAGTTTAGGATCCGTATCACAAGGGATTGATTGAAACGTTAGAGAAAGTACAGATGAGAGCCGCTCGATTCGTGACTGTTTGTTACAGCCCTTATGAAAGCGTCACAGAAATGATACATAGATTGGGCTGGGATTGTTTGGCAGACAGATGAAGTCGTTTCCGTTTGAGTTTATTGGAAAATACATGAAACTCTTTGACTTACGAGTGCAAATAAATACTTCTTCCGCCAACCTATTTAGGTCGCAATGATCCGAGGGATAAGATTCGAGAAATAAGATGCCGTACTAATGCTTTTATGTATTCTCTCTTTCCTCGTGCTATTCGAGATTGAGATGCACAGAATTAAAATTGCCACCCACAATGTTTGTGTATTGCAGAGTACGGATGTAGATCTCAACATACCCCTTACAACCCACGTCCTCAATTATCTGCTTCATATAATTTAATTTCTGTCTTACTCTACAATTCTTTGACTGTTCCTTCCACTGATGTATTAACCAATCCCGCATATCTCAAAATATGACCCATTATCCTGTCTTTTCGTTCTGTTAGACTCTTCCACAAACTTCTATCCTCTTCCATCATTTCCAAAACTCGTTCATTTCCACCTAATTTTCAGCATCCTTCAATAGCATCATATTTTTCTTCTTTCTGGTATTTCTGAAGTCCATGTTTCGCTGCTATAAAGTGCTGCGCTTCACACATGGAGTTTTAGAAAATTCTGTCTGAGACCTAATTAAATAGTCGAAACAAAAAGATTTCTCTTTTTCAATAAAATTTTTGTTAATGTTATTCTGCTTTCAACATTATTTCTAAATCTGCCACCAGTTGTGATTTTACTTCCTATGTTGCAAAATTCACTACTTCTCCTAACGTTCCGATCCTATTTTTATATTTAATCTATTATAATTGATATCGTTTCATCACTTTTGTCTTTCTTTGGTTTATATTTGGTAAAAAATCTTCATGCAGTATATTGTCCATACCATTCAGAAACTTCTCAATATCGTCAGCCTTTACTGCTAACAGGACAACGTCATCAGCAAACCGTAACATCTCCTTGAACACTTATGCCATATTCAAATTTTTGTTTCAATTCCTTTATTGCTTTCTCCACATACAAGTTGAAAATTAGTGGGGATCGACTACAACTTTGTCTCCCACCGTTTTTGACTGATGCATGTCTCCCATGATTCTCTTCTTTTGTTACAGCCATTTGATTCTTATATAGATTTTTTTATCGCGATATATTAGACCCGACTTCTTTAAAATTTTGAACAGCTTGATCCACCTAACATTATCAAAACCTGTTTCTAAATCAACAAACGCCATGAAAGTATCTTTGTTTTTCTTGATTCGTCCTTCAACTAATAATCTTAAATCCGGAATTGCTTCCCTTGTACCACGGATTTTCCTAAACCCAAACTGTTCTTCAACTACTACTATATTCTTTTGTATATTATTCTGGTCAGTTGATTTGAATCATGTGATACTAGACTAATAGTGTAGTAATTCTCACATTTTTCAGTTTGTGCTCTCTTCGGAAGTGTGAAGATGATACTTGCATTAAAATCAGCTGTAATATCTCTTGATTCATGACTTTTTGATACCACTTTAAATAGTCTTCGTATTCTTTCTTCTCCTAGGGATTTCAGAAGTTTTGCAGGAATCTCGTCAACTTTAACTGCTTTATTTGATTTCAAACCATTCAAAACTCGACCAATTTCTGTCCTCAAAACATGATCTCGTAAGTTATCAATGTTGGCGCCGCCTTCTTTTTCCAGTGAACTGTTGTTCAAATCTACCCCAATACGTAGTATCTCTATGAATTCCTTCCATTTGTTTGCTCAATCTTCTGAGCTTAAGGCCGGTCGTCCACGGGAACCGAATTTCGTCCGAACCGCATTCGTATGAATCGCATTCGTCCGAGTAACGTCCGATTCGAAGGCCGACCATTTCATCCGATTAACCACGCCCACTGCCGCCAAATAATGTCCAACACATTTTGCCGATCTGTCATTGTTGCTTCAACACTAAGCAAACGGGAAGTTTTTACAAAATGTATAGTGACCTACATTCCATAAAAATAGACTTTACCTTGCCCTCGCGAAATATTACAAGAGTCAGGGCTGTATTTAGGATGTGTCGACCCTTCGGCTGAAACTGTTATGTGCGCCTTGCCCCGCAAATATATTGAAATTCAACCTCGCATTTTATAGTTATTTTCTAACCATAATACTAAAATAAACATTTGAAATTTGTTATTTAATAGTAGAATATTTACTATGTCGTATTTAGAATCATATAGAATTTTTGAGATAAAATGAAAACATTTGAAAATCATTAATATATTCTATACAATTTATTAACATCGCTCTGAAAAAATATGGAAAAAAATGAGAGATTGAGAGTTATGTCCATGTTGCCATTTTCGCAAAAGTCAATATTGCAATTTTAAAAATAAATGAAGATACAAGAAAAAAATAGAAGATACAAAAAGAAGAAATATAAGAAACAATAAAAGTTTTTTTTTTATGCGGACTCATAGGCTGCTGCATGAATAGCCTATGCCTAAATACGGTTCCCACAACAGCGATATCTCAAAACCGTTTGAGAATATTCCAGGGCGAAATTCAAATAATAGCCTTGATTGTACAAATTTTTAATAAAATAATTATTATAACTGCGTAGATGCACTTGCAATAATTGCCCCTTCCCTAGATATTTTTATTAAAATATTTATAGTGACTGCGTACCAAAATACAAATCAAGATCAAATAAAAGATAAAAAAGTAATGACTTGTTTTCCATTCGGCCGAATACGTCCTATTAGTCCCATTTCAATGGGATCCAGTAACTCTGCCGTATTCGGCTGTGTTCGGCCGAGCATGTGTTGTCTCGTGATTAGTAGGTCATATTCGGCTGAACAGTCGGTCGGACGAATTCGGTGCCAGTGGACGACCGGCCTAAAGGAGCTTTCCAATCAGCAGCTTTAATGTTTATAAACCTGTTCTTCATTCCTCCAAATTATGTATTGTTTTCCTATATGCCATATCTATTTTACCTTATAGTATGACAGTGTCATCCACCAATGAATATATAGGCTGCTCCCTGATATATTCGTATTTATTATTCGGATTTATATTCAAATTATTCGGATTAAATATAATTGATTATTAAATGTAATTTGTATTAGGGCTATTTAAGTCATAGGTAAGTTATTTATGATAAGCCCGGGCGGCCAAGTTGTTATAGTATTTTAGTTAATGCAAAATTGATAATATAAAAGAGCAAACGGTGAAAAACGCTAGCGTTCAGTGGAATGTTTTGAACATTCGAATAGCGTGCAAAGCCGTGCCTGGCGACACTCAGTCACGTGGGACACAATAGCAGAGTCCGGTGGAGAGAGGAAACGTCCCGTTAGCCGGAGCGAGGGCATCGTACGCTCGGCTAGGACGCTGGGGGATGCAAGGTCAGTGGAGCTGCGCGGAAAACAAGAGGCGGATAACTGGCGCTTGGCCACTCACGTGATTTTGGCTTACGCTGATTCACCAATCGTGTATCGCTACGGGGTTGACAAATGTTGAAGCAAAGCTTCTTTTACATATCACACGACCGCTGTACCAGGGAAGGAGAAGCTTGCTTTATTGTTGGTGACAAGAAGGACGTCATAGCGGACACTTGATGCTGGGACGTCTTACCGATCGGACGTGGTCCGATACGACTCGCTGCTACTTGCTGATCCGACTTGCTGTCTGGTCGACTTGCTGTTCGGACGTGGGCCGACGCAGAGTGTACTGTCGCTGAGATAGACACACGCACCCGTACGGATGAGCTATCTGTGAGATCGCTACCCGACGGTGGCATATCATGCCGCAACCTTCAAGCAGATGCAGCGACATGGTAATGTACTCCGGCGCCAGGTTGAAGTTACGTGGTTTCTAACGAGGCTTTACCGACCAGTTAGCGACTCCTGGGAGTAGGATCTCTGCTTTAACTTTGAAATGTCCCTGAGCTAGCTGGCATTTCATTTTCACTTAAAATTTTAAGTTTAAAATCCTTTTGTTCAATGCAACTTGGTTCAAATAATGTTATTTTCATTTTAATTGGCACCCTGGTAATTTTTATATTATGTTTAATATCTATTTGCTGGCTTGCGATGCCACACGATGTTTCACATTCATTTTTGTAATTTTGAGATATTTAATTCCATTTAATGTTTGCATTTATCAGGCAAATTGTAAGGTCTGGGTATTGCTTGCTTGCATTGCAATGTCTTATGTATAATATTAAATTTAAATATACCCAGCAATATAAAAACCATAAGACCCAATAAACTAAATATTTTTTCAACCTGTAATTTACAGCATTTCGAGATTCTGGCTAACCAGATAAACAAGATTAATATCAATCTCGGTAAACCTAAAAGTAGTGCCCTCTCCCTTTTTCTCACCAGAAGACACCGCTACAATTTGGAGCCCAAGGCTGGGGCTAGCACGTTGTAAGACGCCTCTACAACCTGTAACCATTTCCTTTTCTACTTCTTCCATTCATCATCAATTGAATTCCTATCAGAGTTATTTCTTATACCCACGTCTACAATCTCTCCATTTTTCTCTCTCGTGTAATTTGATATACTTGCAGTATACTTCTTATTTTATAAACCTGTTTCTCGTCTATTATGAATTTCTTGCTCCTAACTGATCTCATAATTCGGAACTGCAAAACCAAGAAGAAGCTTCAGAGTAATTGGCTTGATCTTAAGGTTTCAGTCTTGTGTGACAAGAGGGGGTTAGAAAGTTCTTTTTCAAGTTTACTTCACAAATAGAACGCAGAACGTAAATGTAACGTTTTACGGTGAAAGGATATGTTGCCAATGCTTTAACTCTATCAGAGCAAGAAACCATATCGAAGAGATGCTGCACGATGGTAAAAGGGTCAGTAATACCTATATACTAAAACTGAATCTTTGGGAACGGGTTAAGAGGCTTAGAGATCACTGATCTTATGACACTAATGTTGAAAACGCATATAAACTTCCCAAAAATTCACCATATCATTAGGTGCAATACGGATTTCAGATAAATACAGTCGAATTAGAGAAAAACCCTCAGGATCATAGATATCATGAAATAATATCCAGAACCTATTTCAGAAGCTCCAAACTTTTACGTCAATGTACTTGCTTCATTCGAAACTATATTACTTGTAAAAATGTTGTAATGTATCATGATGATACATTCCATTTTAATATGATGTTTGTGCAAAGGAGAAAGTTTATAAAACTCTTTTAGTGTACTCCGAGACAAAACAGAGGTAACACGTCACGGTATCTACTGAGATGAATGTGTCATGTTTATGGATGAAAATATCTTCAAGACACTTCAAAGTATTACGACAATTCATCCAGTACTGGAATAAATATTTAGTAGAGGGTTAAGTTTAATTTGTTCTGAACTATTTTTTTGTTTTACTTTTGTTTTTACAAGTTACAGAAAATTGTCTATCCTTTCCTATGAAATTAATTATTAAATTTTACTGAATTTGGCTTGATATGACGAGACGTAGTTATTTATTTAATACGGAAACTAAAATAGTATTTTGTTCATTTGTTAGGGCAATAATTCATTCATAAACAAAATCAATAAAAAATGTCTTCTTTGTCGTCTCAACTAATGTTCCGACAATAGTCTTTCCAAATTTACATAACATATCACTTGTGCTTTATCAATAGCGATTTTTTTTAGTTTCGTTTAAAATAATTATTGCTAACTTGGCCTCAGATGGTATCCAGTTTGATCAGAGACTAAACTATCCTCATTTTTGAATTCTTAAGTGTGTGTTGTGATCATATTGGGTCATCTGATCATTACAAACTGGCAGGTTGAGAATGAATAAGTTGAATTTTAAGAAAAGTTTCATTGGGGCTAGTAAATCATTAGCAACTCACTTCTTACTTCAGGCGATGGACCTGGTCTAACAGCTGTCATTAAAATATTCTTCTTCTTCTTCTGGTCCCTATCCGTTCCGGATGTCGGCAACCATCTTGGCTGTCTCATATCTGATGGTTGATGCTCGGATTAACTCCGTAGTTGTCTTGGAGGTCCATGTTCTCAGATTTTTTAACCAAGAAATTCTTAGTCTACCAGCTCTTCCCTTTCCTGGTATTTTCCCCTAGAGAATAGACTGCAGGAGTTCATAACGGCTATTACACCTCATGATGTGGCCAAGGTACTGAAGCTTTCGTTTTTTTACAGTGGTCAATATTTCCATATCTTTTTTTCTTTTTGCGGGTCACTTCAGCATTTGTGGTGTGGTCTGTCCATGGTATTCTCATGATTCTTCGATGTAGGGTTGAATATATTTTTATAACCTTATAACGTAGGCGGCCTTGAAAGTTTAGTGATTATCACACTGATCTTGCAATCCAGGCATGGCCACTTTAAGTTCATCCTTGGCTATGGGTGTTTTCAGTTAAGCATTGTGCCAGTCTTGAGTTGTATGTACTTATTCCAGGCAATATAACATATATATGTGTAACTTGCATATACGTATATTGCATGTGTATATGTGGGAGATAGTACACTACCCTCTTTCAACCAAATGGGTATGGTAGTGTATCGAATATATGAAGCAGGTAATTGCTGACTTTGATTGCAAATGGTATGTTGAGATCATATTGGGTCATCTGATCATTACAAACTGGCAGGCTGGCGGAAGAAAGGAAGGAATCGAGAATTGCATCAAACCAGTCGAAAGAATGATGATAGCAAAAAAAAAAAAAAAAAAAAAAAACGTATATATGTACCTTGAATTATCACAATACGCTTTAGTGTTTAGTAAGCACATTTTTCCCAGCAGCTAAGATTTCAAAGAAATTCTGTAATGTCGATTCTGTTATGTTGCTTTAGGTTCAAGAAGCCCTGCTTATTGTTGAAATACGAGCATTTTTTGAACTATTATAATTATGCACTATTTATGATTTAGAGAATATTATAAGCTATTTCTTATACTTGAAATAATTTTGTCATTTAATTATGACAGTCAGTTCTAGTCCCAAAACACTACGACAACTAATAATTTAGTTCCCAACACAGGTAGTGTTTCATAAGAAGGAGTCTGTAAATTTTTCGTAATATCTAAAACGCATGACTTATGTACTGGCAATGTTAATATAAATAAGATAATACTTCTGTGGTTCGATGTAACATTTGACTGATGTGCTTTACAGGTTGACTGGGGTTATAAGCCAGAGCCTGATGGGTACGCCTGCAAATCGTTCGTCGACGGTCGCTGTTTATGGGCGCGCGGCAAGGTGCTTGGTGGTACCAGCGTGCTCAACGCAATGCTCCACATTAGAGGACAACCCCGCGACTACTTCACCTGGGTTACTCTCAGAAATCCGGGTTGGTCATACAAAGACCTCCTGCCATTCTTCAGGAAGCTAGAGAGCTTCGACGTGGAGGAACTTCAGAGGAGGCCTGACCTCGAGAAGTTCCACGGCCGCGGAGGTGGTGTGGGGATTACGAGGTTCGAACCAGACCCAGTGATGTCTGTTATGGACGCTGCTGTCAAGGAACTCGGTCTGAGGATCATCGACGATTTCGCCACAGGGTCGAACATGGGTTTTGGAAGAGCACACGCCACTATTGAGAAAGGGACTAGGTCGAATACGGCAAAGGCATTCTTGGGTCCTGCCAAGGACAGGAAGAACCTACACGTAGTCAAGTTCGCTCATGTCACAAAAGTGCTCATTGACGAAGACACCAATACGGCGTATGGTGTTCAGTACTTGAAGGAAGGACATTTGAAAGAAGTGAAAGCTACAAAGGAAATTGTCATATCCGGTGGATCCATCAACACGCCGCAGATTCTCATGCTATCTGGTATTGGACCGAAAGAACACTTGCAGGAACTGGGAATACCGTTGATCAAGGACCTGAAGGTAGGCTACAACCTTCAGGATCATCCAATATATACCGGGCTGTACTTCAACAGGAAAGCGTCCTCCAGGAACGTACTCACGGAAGCTGCGTTCGAGTACCTTTTCAATAGGACAGGATACCTCAGTGGTATCGGAATCACAGGATACACCGGAATGACGAGAACCAACAGAGCTCCTGACGATATTCCAGGGTATCCCGATATACAGTTTCTCTCATTCTGGTTCGAATCGGTGTATCTAGAATTTAGGAAGCTGTTCATCGAAAATTTCGGCTACAACGAAGAAGTGTCCAAAGTGTTGATAGAAATGTCTCGCGATCAGGATTGCTACCTTTTCGTACCGACGCTTCTTGCTCCGACGAGCCGCGGTCGCGTTAAACTCAGGAGTAAAGATCCTTTGGATGCGCCGTTGATTGAGGGTGGAATCTTATCCGATCCTCGCGACGTGGACAACTTGCTGGCCGGTGTGGAGTTCGCTTATCGCATAGGCACCACCGATGCAGTGCGCAGTGCCGGCTTCACCGTTACGGACGTTCCACTGTCTGAGTGCAGCCAGCACAAGCCCCTGACTTTGAACTACTGGAGGTGTTCCATTCCGCATCTAACCAGCACTGTGTACGATCCTGCGGGTACTGCCAAGATGGGTCCCGCTTCAGATCCCGAAGCTGTTGTTGACGCTAGATTGAGGGTGCATGGCGTCAATGGGCTGCGCGTAGCCGATGCTTCCATAATGCCAATCATCCCCAGGGGGAACACTAACACACCTGCTATCATGATAGGTGAGAAGGCCGCTCACATGATAGCGGAGGACTGGATAGACGAAAACTCTTGGAGTAGTTTTTACTGTTCTCGCAGTACAATATTCGGTGTGTAAAGGAGTCCTGATGATATTGACATCGTTGCTTCCCTCCTCAGTGTTTTGTATAACGGCGTGTTGTCAGAGATGTACAAAAAAGTTTTTAAAAAACTTTTAAGTACAAAATGCAAATACTTTTTTGTTTTCTATTTCAAATACAAAATATAAAATATTTTCATATGTTGGTATTTAAATACAAAATATTTGGTTTTTAAAAAAAATTCTTTTATAAAAATAAAATACTTTTTGTTTACTTATTACGTTTGTTATTTATTTCACTAAATTAATGGATTTTAACAATAGTACAAGTCATCCTTCATGATTAGTGTATGAAACATCTTTATTATAATGGTCTACTGTAGAGAACTTAAAAGACACTTTTAATTTTTTTTTAAACACTATTTTTTTTGTTGGATTTTTATTTATGCAGTAAGTATCATTATCCCTTAAATATTGCAGTTTTTCTAGGTCTATGGCAGAGTTTGCATTGACACTGGCTATAGAAGAATCTGAGCCCTCAACAAGTATAAAATAAGAAACAATCTTTTACTTTTTTTCCCAGTTGGATTATATATATTTTGAAAATCATCTTGTTTTACAGTTAGTGCCTAGTCATCAAATTATACTTTTATGTATTCTCTGTTTATCTTTGGCAAGAATTTGTGTTTTAAAAAAGAATTACATACAGATGCTACTATGATATCCTTTGTCTTGGTTTCTTCTGATTGGTAATCACAAAAACGCCTTCTAAGCCTTCTTTCGATTATATGTATCAACATTATTAGGATTATCCATTTGCAAACTGCTTATCATCCATTCCATTCTCGTTAATCTGTGGATAAACATCTATAGAAGGTATCTTTATCCCCCCCTAAACTTCAGACGTCTTCAACAATATTTTTGTTGTTGTTATTTATTCATTAAGAAAATGAATTTCAGTAAAAGATGCCAAAACTAGTTTTCTTAATGTTTTAGTCAGGGTCTCTTTTACAGCGCAAAGATCTTGAATACTATAATAATACGAATTACATCCATTTAATTCAATTACAATGGAGAGCACACGTTGGACATCGTGTTGGACATTTAGAAGTAGGGGATTTGTTTCACATGCGTTTGACACCTTGAACTCAGATTTCAAAGTGCTTGACATTTTACAATTGTCATATAATGAAGTTTCTTGTATAAGTTGCTTTGAAGTCTTGTCTGTCACTTGCGAAGCAATTAAATGCAATGTATGGGTAGTATATCTTTCATTATTTATATGATTTGGGAAATTCAATAGTAACACCTCAAAAAGATCTTCCATATTTTCAATGTTAGCTGAATCTCTGTCACATACGGTGTATGTTCACAAAGTAGGTTTCCCCATACTTATTATAGGCTTCGAACATATTCATCGCCAGTAAACTTCTTCATAATTTTTGATAATTTCAAATCAATCTCACAATGTATGTCAACAAAATGTACGTCGGGTCCCCAACTGATTACAGATCTGCTAAAAACGCTTATCCTGGTGCCCGAGATTCCTATTACCGGTCCTGGGCACTTGTGTCTCAGATCACAATAACTTTTAGTACTGGTACTACAAAACAAGAATAGCAAATAAATTGAATTCCTATTGTATTGTTCAAGAAGTCTGTAGTAGCACTAACATTTCTTTTAAGAATTTTGGACATATCTTGCAAACAGATAATTTTTATATCTGTACACAATGCTTTAATATAAATGGAATGTACTTGCTATCACCCCAGACAAAGAAAATTTTATTATTTTTTCTGCAGTGAAGACATAACCTTTTTACAAATTGTAATCTGTCGAATCCGCAAGAATTAACCTAACACTGTACAATAGCAGTGAATAAAGTAGCTATTTAATTTTAAGTTAGGAACAAGTGAGATATGTTTTGGATGATGTGTAGTAGTAAATAAAAACTTATTTTTGATGTTTTACTTACATTGTAATAACTTGCATCCATCAAGCAAAACCAAATTACCATTAATAAAAAAATACAACACTGGTAATGTTTCTAATAGTGTGAATGAGATAGTAAATCAATATTCATGATATAATATTAAATTAGTCCACAACCCGTAGGTTGTCTGGAGCCTCGTAAAGGATGCATACTAAGCCGCTGTATCGGAGGTAAGATGGCCAGTTCCTTTCCTCTGGGGCCTACAGTTTAACATGGAATTCAGACCAAGGAATGACCCTGTATAGCTAATATGATCAAACACAACTCTTCAATATTCCAGGCCTCACTGGGATTTGATTTTGGGACTGGACCACGAACTTTTGATGACAAGAACTTTAACCATTCAGCTATCACATCACTCGTATCCATGATATATGCAATACCGTCAGTAGCAAATGAAAAACTAAGAAAATTATTTTGCTTTTTTCAAATATAAAATATGTCTGAAAAAGTATTTCTAATGAAATACAAAATACTTTTTGTATCAAAGTATTTTAAATAAAAAATGAAAATAGGTATTTGGCATTTTGTATTCGCATTTCAAATACATGTATTTCAAATAATGCACATCTCTACGTGTTGTGCAGTATGTAGCGTATTCACCATGTACTACTTACTGATACGCATGTTTAATGCATTCTAGATTCTTTTTGACTAGAAAAAAAAATGATTGCAGAATAATCGTATAAACTATAAACACTTGCAAAAAAGATGAACTTACGCTTAGAGTAGTTCAACTATGCTATCCTCGTCATGTTTTAGTCCTAATTTTTGTGATATAGTTTGCAATATTTTAAAGTCTCTAAATTATAAATTCATTTGCATTTGCTTCAGTCATGCAAGATATATTAAATTGTAACTATATGACAAATTTTGTAACTGTATCATTCGTCAAAATTATTATTTTTTTCTACATTTGAAAAGCCTCTGCATCACTGAATTTTTTTTACATGGACAGAGAAAATTTAAGGCGGGAGACAATTATGTAACTGAAAGAGAAATAGTTTCAAAAAATTAAAAGTTCTTTTACAGGTGCAGTTCAATATTTACAATCTTTAGTAAACAGAGTTTTTAATCCCTAAGTTATGCTCTTAAATTAAAGTTTCAAATTCGAAATTTGAGTTTCATGGTGTGAAGTATCGTGATTAATATTTTAATACTACATCATTAAGTCAGTGTTTAATCAGAAAAACTATACTAATATGCTTCTCAAATCAGAAGGAATTATAATTCTAAGTTAATAATAAGGTTTTATCTGTATTTAAACGAATAAATTACACAAGATTGAAGCATAGTTCCACAATTTAATAATCGTTTTATAGTAACTCTGAAGGTATTCTCACACACTTTAAGTAAGGGTTTTTAAACAGATTCTTCAAACAAAAGCAACACCTTACATTTTGATGTCTGTGGTATGGAATACAGCACGCGTTTTAAATAAAACAAAGAAGACTAAGAAAAATCTATTACGTCATTGAGGTGGCGCAGTTGATCAAGTAGAAGAATGTAGCATTGGCACGTTATAATTAAATTATGGATTTCCAAAATTCGCTATTAATGTGACATCTAATAATCTTCCAACTTTCTGATTGAAAAAACCGAAAAAAAACTGGCACTTAATAAATCAGGTCCGTAGATAAATTAATACCACCCAAAAATAATTGAGTGTACCTACACTTACATACACCAGAGGGATTAAGAAAAATAATATTAAGAGAATTTTCATTGTATTACAGGGAAATTCTGGTGGGAGGCTTTTCTTCCATGGAAAAATATTCCATGGAAAAATATTCCTTAATTTCCTATTGAAGTAAAAGGATTTATGCAGACAAAACCCAATTTACTCGCTGACTGTACTACTTGAAAATGATAACTATTAAAAACTCCATATTATATGTCAGGAACACATATAACAGAATTTCATAAATTCAATGGATTATTTCAGCCAATTAAATCTAACTAAATTCAGTAATTTCAGTCGTCTGCTTTCTTAAATACTTATTCAATGATATCACAGTCGGTTGGGTACGGGTAAAGTTTTCAACCCTCTTTTACATGCATAGAGTTGTACCTAGAAAAGATGAGTAGTATTTACGCCGTCAATAAAACATTTCTATGTGCGAAATGTCTTCCTAATCGATGCAAAGGTAGTAAAATTACAGGGCTGTAACATATGGGCAGACGGAATGACGAAAGGACTCAATTTTGAGTATGGAACTCTATATAAAGTAGAGCTGTTCTACCGTTTTATCTTCAGCATACGTTTCTTCGGAACTCCAACAAGCATTATGCTACACATTAAAAATCAAAAACTATCATTTGGGAACATTGTATTCATCAGGCACATTAAGAAAGTCCAAAAAGTTTTTTAATCATAATTACAATTTTAATGCAGAATGATAAGAATGCAGATGCATAATCTTTAAACGATCTTTGTTTAAAAAAAGTCGACAGCAAAAAGGTCAGACAAAGTTATGCAAGCAAAAAATATATGTAAATCAATATTACCTTCCTACGCTTGTTTCCATTTGAATCTCCGCTAATATCTATATTAATAATCCAAAATAATAAAGCATACTGAATACAAATTACCTGAAGTTAAGAAGCAAAAGAAATGAAATAGTACTTTTGTTTTATCTATCAGAGTTAAAAGTCATCCAGACAAGTACAACAATTCCAATCATGTACGTAGGATAACAAATATCTAGCAACTGTATAGGCTTCATAGTGTTACTTAATGCATGAGGTTAATTTTTTGCTAGGGGCCTTGGCCTCGTTGATAGTTATGATAAATCAATTAATGCCAACCCCCGTTTCAGTTCTTATTCTGTTGAAGAAATGTTTTGTATTAAGAAGAAAGCGGCGGATTATCCCAGCAGAACTTCTAGTCATGGTCAGGATAAGCAAATACGTTACCATTACACTTGTAAAGAATGATTGTTAAATCGAATTGTTTTACGAGGTGTGTGAGAAAAGTAAAGAGATTGGTAATCCTGCCCGCGATCTGGTAACACTGTGTTTACCGGTCTGTGTAAGAACGGTTTCTTTATCACTTCCACATGCTCAGTCCGAGTTTCAACTCCGTTCAGCCAACACATTATTTTTGACAGCGCTATCAGTGAAGTTATGTTTTTGTTGTGTGTTACGAAAATGGAGCATCGTAATTTAGAGCAACGTTGTGCTATCAAGTTTTGTGTTAAACTTGGGGAATCCGCGAGTGAAACCTTTGAAAAGTGGAAACAGGCTTATGGGGGCATCCATAATTTACGTGAGATGAGGGGAGGAGGGTGGGGGTCTATGGAAATCTCACGTGAGGTTTTGTGAAAAAAAATTTGGGCTGTAGAGCTAAAAAAAAAAGTCTACAAATTGCGTGAAAGTCGATTTCGGGGGCGATTTCTAAGAGGGGGTTCTCACGGACCAGATCTCACCAGAGGGAGGGTCGTCCGGCCAGATCTCACGAAATCTCACCAGAGAGGGGGAGAGGGAGGGGTTCTGGAAATCCGGGAAACACCTCACGTAATTTATGGATGCCCCTGTGGGGATCATTGCTTATCAAGAGCACAAGTATTCCGCTGGTACAAATTATTTTTGGAAGGCCGAGAACACGTTGATGATCAACCTCACTCAGGGAGACCTTTAACTTCAAAAACTGGCAAAAACGTTGAGAGTGCGAGGGATCTTGTGAGATCGGAACATCAATTGCGAGGTTCCAAAAATCGAACAGTCAGATACAATCAATGTTAGTATAGTACAATATCCAACGGTTAAAGTTGACTGAATGGACTAGTTTGGTGGGAACCAGAGTAGAAAAATTCGAACTGCGTTTCGCAGGCAAAAGATGTCACTTTGTACTTATAAATTGTTTGTTTTAACCTGTGTACCAGTATACAAATTAATATGTTTTATACCTGTTTTATTGATAATCATTTTTCGATACATTTTACTAAAAGAAAATTAGAGTATACTTGTGTTATAACCTTCTCGTTTGATTACAAATCTTCAGTTATGATACAGTTGCACTACATAGTAACAAAATAATCATTTAATTTCTCCTATCATAGTCCCCCTCCCATCTCCATCTTCCACACTTCCAAAACATGTTCACTTCATATTTTATCTGTGCATCTAATTTTTAACGACATGTACCACCGCATTTTTGAATACTATACTTTTCCGTCTTTTCTGAATAGCTACACTTTCAGTTAAGTGTTATGTTCCAAACATGATCATTCAGAGGGAGATTTCTTTTATTGAAAAGTATTTTTCTCGTGGTACTTTTACCTCTAAAGATCTTTCTTTTTTCGGCAATTAGTTTCATGTTTTGTTAAAAACATCAGGATTGAAATGTTATTTTAAATTTAATCTTCCTACCTTTAAGGTTATCATTCTTTCTAGATGTCATAATCGTCTTTGGTTAATAGTCCAAATTATACTCCAAACATTTTGTTCACGCGGTTAATCCTTACTCTTTTATGCTTGTAGGAGAATGGTTTCGGAAAACCTTACTTATCTATGTTTCAGCTATGCCATTTGAAACCTTAAATGCATCTTCATCAAAAAAATTAAAGTATTTCATAAATTAGTGGTATCATGTAAGCAACAGAATAATTAAATTTTGATTTTTTTAAAGAGGGTACTTCAAGTGATTAAATATACAACCTGTAATAGATGTCTAAATGATCATTTTCTAAGACATAATCATCAGAGAAGCGTTAGTTCTTCAGCAAACATCAGATCTCTCTAGTAGTTATTGATATTTTTTTAGTTAAGGATTAACATTAGGCTTATGCTTTCCGATGGGAATGTAATATGTAACTGAAACTTTGAAAGGTAACACATGAATTCGGTTAATCCAGTAAATCAACCTGTTATCGTATATTTGTGCAACTTGTTCTCTAGAGGGTCATCACCTAGCAGTTTCGCAACAGTGCTTGAAGAACAATTCAATGCCAAGAGACAAAGAAGTGCTTGCTACAAATAGAGTGAATTTTATCGTTACAAAACACCCTTATTCAATTTGCAACAAAATTAAGAAATGTTTGTGAACACTACACAGAATCACCCATAGACCAACATAGTGAACCTCACATGTGAAAACACTAACTCTATTAACGTCTGAGAAGGAAAAGGTAATTCACTCCAGTTAATGCCATGGAGGATATCTTTCTCCGGTTTAACAGCACACGACTTTTGTTTTTTTGCTTTCACTGCCTCAACGGCGCGATTGTATACTCACTACTAGGGTTGTTGCGAATGTCATCTTTGCGGATGCGGATGTTCAGAGCTTTAACAGCGAGGTCTTTAGAGACGGGAAAGGATGGGGGCAAGGAATGGGAAGGAATTCGGCAATGGCCTTTTGAAGGAAGCATCCCGGCATTTGCCTGGAGTGATTTGGGGAAACCATGGATAACCCAAATCTGGATGCCCGGACGGGGATTCGAACCGCCATCCTCCCGAATGCGAGGCCAGGCCGCTAACGCCTACTCACCACTCACAGTTCCGCGCTCGCGACCCACCTTCCCCACCGCTCCAGTGACGAATTCACAGTACAACTTGTAGGACCTACGAGTTCCGATTTTCGATAAAAGAACTCTTGATGGTCCGTGAAAGCAGTTACAGGTTCCTTTCGATTCACTCAATATTTTTTCAACAAAAAATAATAAGATTATTATACATTTTAATTTAAATACAGAATGCAAATATTCTGTAAATTAATAATAATTTCGTGTGATCTAAAAATTTCAGTCACAGAGTTTCTTATCAGCCGCGCAGTGTACCTCTATCATTGTCACCTACAGATTAAAGTGAAATTCGAATCACGGCGCGTCCCAGCATCTTAGCATTAAAAACATCAAATCTTTGCCAGAGGTGACTGTCAATTTTAAGACCCATGAAAATTGCAGCTGAGACAAGGATTTGAACAAAGGACTTTCTGTACCCCAATCGTACGCCGTATCCATATGAGTCAAGAGACAAATCTGGACGTAATTACAAATAAATATTCAACCATAATAAAATCAACATATTTTTTTCTGTAGCATTTATTTTTGTTATCCCAAAACACAAATGTTCTTTTATATGATTAAATACATGTTTTTCAGTACTTCTAAGTTCAGATGGTTGCGGCGTGTGATTCGGGTATTGAAGGTCCCCGGTTCAAAATCCGGTTCTCGGATGCAATTTTCACAGGCCTTAAAATCGACCTTCACGTCTGGCAATTTGATTTGTTAATGTGAACATGCAAGGAATATATCTACATTTTACGAACATCTGATGAACCTATAGTAAGCCTGAAAAAAATGGACGCTTTTCTAAAGCAATCAGTAAGGGCCTCATTACACTAGGCGACTTGGCGGCGCAACCAGCCAGGCCACTGGTGGCTCTGTTCGTCCCTGGGCACTGAGTCTTATGGAGCTTATTACACTAGGGCAGCCAGTGGCGCCGCCAGAAACGGGCGGCCGGCTGGCTGCCCTGCCCCGCGACCAGGCCGGCAACCACTGGTGGCCGAGAGTCGTGGCGGGGCATTGTATCTTACGTAGCTTATTACACTAGGCCACCAGGCGGCGCCGCCAGACTCGCCACCACGCGTTCAGTCTACTGTTCATATTCCCCCTTCCTACTTTACGATTTTAAAATTGCAAAAATACTGAGTGTCAGGTTTGGTGAGACAACTAGGGACAGTCATCCTGTGATGGGAGGGAATGAATCAGAGGAGATTATAACTGACGAACCTACAAAATTTGAAATAAATTCTCAGGAAATTGCAAAGTAACTCAGAAAGCTAAAACTGGTGTAACTGGTTTAGGTAATATTACTACAGATTTATTAAAGATTGTGGGATAGGATATTGTACCTTACCTTAAAATTTTGTTTAAAATGAGTTTGGAGACTTGCTGCTTACCAAAGGATTGGAAAAGACCGATAGTAGTACCAGTTCATAAAGGAAGGGTTAAAAATATGGTGAAAATTCCTGGCCAATTAGTTTGTCATCAGTGACGGGCAGAATGATTGAGAGATTGATATACAACTATATCAGAAATGTCTGTGAAGAACGAAACTAGTTTTCAGATCGACAACATAGATTTAGGCAAGGATATTCATTTGAATCTCAGATAGTGGGCTATATGCAAGATATTTCAAATGAATTTGAAATGGGAGGCCAAGTTGATAGTGTGGCACTAGATCTTTCTCAGGCATTTGACAGAGTGAGCCATAAAATGGTTTTAAATAAACTTAAATGTATTGAATTTGATGAAAAAGTTACTTGCTGGGCACAGGAATTCTTAAAAGTCAGAAAGCAAAGGTTTAAAGTAGGAAATACATTATCAAGAGAAGTGGAAGTAAATATGGGAGTTGCTGTTCATTATTCTAATGAATGACTGTGTTACGGTCAGAATCTAGGTATTTTGCAAATGATACAATGGTATACAGCAGGATAAAAACAGGTGAAGACTGAACAGTTGCAGGATGATCTGGATAGAATATCTAAATGGGTAGGTCAGCATGGAATGAAGATAAATGCCAAGAAAAGTCGGCTTATAAAATACAAAGATAAATAGATCTAAAGGTTAATTATTATTACAGTGTGGGGTCAGATTTGCTTGATGAAGTGTAAATTCTTTGCATAACGTTTGATAAACTCAATTGGGCAGGTGGTAGAAAAAGGTTACAAAATCCTTCATTTGCTGAAGAGGGTGATGAGAGGATGTAACAGAGAAGTTAGGGAGTTGGGTTACAAAACTTTGGTCAGATCATTTGTTGAATATGGTGGTCTAGTTTGGGACCACATTTTGGAGATCAAATACAGGAGTTGGAAGGTTTGCAAAGAAGAGCAGCTAGATTTGTTTGTGGAAATTATCGCATGACCCATTCAGTAACTGATATGATACAGGAACTGGATTGGGACTCATTGGAGGAAAGAAGAATGGTGAAGAGAGTGCTGTAAATGTGCAAATTGCTACTGGAGTATTAGCTCCATCGCAATTAAACTGTATTCAGACGACAACAAGTTTTTTAATTACTTAAGAATGTCTAAATCGTCTTTTTTTAAAATCATTGTACTTAGTAAAGGTTGATATTACCGGGAAAGATACGAAAATGAGAAATTCTTGCTTTACCCCTTTGTCTTCTCTACACTTTCACTTCCACTCATTTCTACAGTGACATTCTGTAGTTCACTGGACATATTCAACTACACAATCACAATTCGCATACAATGCGAGGATAACAGCAAAGTGACTGCTCGGTTGTGCGAGTGGCTGGCCGGCTGCGCCACCAGAATCCTGGTTGCGTCGCCAACAGACACACCGGTGCCGCGGCTGGTTGCGCCGCCAAGTCACCTAGTCACTAGTGTAATAGGGCCCTAACGCTAAAACAACATTTAGTCGTAAAGGACCAGAAATTTCTGAACTCTTTGTATACGATTCTCCATACCGACCAGCCCGACACCGGTCCGCACCGTCAAAAATTAGATCCAACTAATGACTGCCGACTAGGACTGTTGATAATATATCGAATATCGATATTATTTTTTGAAAATATCGATATTTATGAGTGATATTTTTTAGGACGATATATCGATATTTCGACACTGAAATCTTGATATCGGCTCCGATATTTTTTTAAAATCAGTTGTCATTTTTCGTTCGCTCAGAATGACACTATGTCCTTCAAATTTCTGTTACGCACAGAGATCAGCAAGTAAATCTTACTACGTTGCTATAATTAATTTAAAAGTTATAGGTACCAAGTCTTCTCAGATGATGACAACAGAGTAGGCAAGGCATCACTCGCCCAACACGAATCGAACGCGAGCCCATTGTCTGAAATGAGCGTGTGGATTGTCCAGGGTAGTCCAACTGGAAATTAGTGAGTTAGCAGGAGTAGTGGGAAGTGTAAATAACAAATAGTTGCTAATTCGAGAGCAAGAGAAAAACTCAGAATAAGCTATCAACATACAAATCTAAATGTAATACCACAAAAAAAATCATATGAAAAAAGTTATGTAATTTGGACTTGATAGCTAAACTTCTACCTAAATAAATGCCTTAACTGTATTACTTATCAATCTTAAAAATACAAAAAATAAGATTTGCCTCGAACCTCTTGCGAGTTTTATAATTTTTATAAAACTTATGAGACGAATAATGGTCAAATTGTAAAAAAATCAAAAATCATCATCACCAAAAAAGAAACCATTAGAAAGTGAAAACCTGATTAAGAACAAAATCCTACGTCTATTTATCAGTGGAAAGCCTTATTTTTGCAAGATTTGATTTTATGAAATTATATTTATAAAAGTATCGATATATCGATACTTTTTTCTCCTATATATCGAAGCCGATATTGATACTTTTTAAAATATCGATATATCGAAAATCCGATACTTTTTAAAATATTAACAGCCCTACTGCCGACACACGGTGCGGTGTCGTTTGAACTCACTTCAATCGAGTGAGCGACAACAATAAGAAAAGTGTCGGTCGGTGACAGTTCGGGTATGTTGCTGTCTATTGTAGCCCGACCTTCACTTTACT
The DNA here is from genome assembly GCA_031002005.1 of Vandiemenella viatica. Taxonomy (NCBI): domain Eukaryota; kingdom Metazoa; phylum Arthropoda; class Insecta; order Orthoptera; family Morabidae; genus Vandiemenella; species Vandiemenella viatica. The sequence continues at coordinate 272,516,942 of JARYHS010011408.1, read as the reverse complement.
TGGAAGTTTAAACTAGTAAATTCGTGGCTTAGGTAATAATACCGTTTAGTTCATTGTTACTTTTATTGAAAGATCGTCAGAAAACAATCACCTTTTTGTTAGCTTAGCTACGATTGGCAGAATCTCGAATAAAGAATAATATATATTGCAATGTAAACAAAACATCCGCGATACATCGGCATTAAAAATTGCGGATGCAGATGCGAAAGCGGATGTAGGAATTCATGCGAAAGTTTCGCACTTGCGGATGCGGATACTGATATCCGTTACATCCCTACACACTATCATGATTTAATACTGCGTGTCGCTAGGTTTAGGATTTAGAGGTGTCTTTATTGATGCGCTTTGGGAGTTAAAATGGCTTTGGACATCAGAGACGCCCTAAGGGAGCGTGCACGAACTACGTGGCTCGGTCTAGGGGGGGAGGGGTTGGCTGGAAGGCTACGCTGTGCTACGTGGCGGGAGGGGGGGTTCCGATCCAGGCCACGAAGCTTTCCTTTCATAACACTTTTCACAGTTAAAATGAGGAACAGAACGCACAACAGCATGTGAATATTTATTTCCCTCAGTTAATTATCTCCGTATGTAATTTACAATAGTCTGACAAGAGAAAACAGTACAAAATGTCTTCTGGAATCAAAATGAAAAAAAAATTACGTGCAACCGGGGGGGGGGGGGGGAGAATCAAAAGCCACGTCGGGCTACGTGGGGGGGAAGGGAGGGTTCACAGGAGGCCAAAATGGAGCTACGTGGTTTATACACGCTCCCTTATTTTAAAACCCCTTTATTACTCTTATGTTCTGCAGGTGGATGATCTGCAGGTAGAGCTTGGTAGGAGGTTGATAATCTGCTGCGTCAGCATTTTGTAACAGTTGAAAGCTGATTATCTTCTCGTGGACATTGATCTTGGTGATCATGGCAGTGCTATGTGGATACATGTCACTGGTTGGCGGTCCTTGACGTTCATGTCCTGGCGTTGGGCTGCGCTATGTTTTAATAAATTGATATATTTAAAGCCACTATAGAATAACATACTCAGTTGGAGTAACTTTATCATTCCCTGAGTCATGTAACTTAAGTATTTGTAGATGCAGCATGCTCTAAGGCCAAGTTGTCACCCATGTCGTGAGAAAGCCTTCTCCTATCCTTTTCTCTTGAAGTCATTACTATGCATTAATGAACCAATTATGACCCAGGAACCTACACGTGAAGATCGACCAATGGAGCGCTAAGTTCCCCCACCATAGATTCGCTCATGGAGTGGAGTATAGAACTAGCTCTCAGGGAGTCCGTGGCAACTCCTTCAATGAAATAACAACCAGACTCAACGCAAGATTTAACAGGTACCGTATAGTTCCCATTAAATATTTAATTAACTGCTTCAGCAGAAAGTCGCCTGACATAAACTTCTCAATTACTGGCAACTTGGTACTACAAGTCTTTGGACGGTATTTTGGACTCTTATACACCGTCCTCGACCGAATGGAGGTTATAATATAATAAACCGTCAATTTTAACGTGTTGTCAGGTAAATACTTCTAACTAATGATAAATGCACTGGTGAAAATTCACTACTATTGGCTTTTAATGTTAAGCAGTACCATTAAACATACACTCCAAAAACATGGATGACTAATCATGAAGAATAAACAATGCCGCAGCATTCATCATATACCCTGCGCGATTTTTGCATATCGTTAGTGATATACGTCCGCAGTCTTACAGAGCGCGACTTAAACTCCCTCTAATATTCTAATATTACTTTTTAACAGATCTAACTTAATAAAATAATTGTTTAAAAAACATAAAAACCGCCTTCAAAAAGGGAACTAAAATTTTTAAAATAACTTTATACCTTGCTTAGAAGAAAGTAAATCTAAATGGACAATATCTTACATTACTGTTATTGAAATTTTTACATTAATTAGTTATTTTTGGAGCCAGCTTTCAGATTGCGAAGATCGAATTACTGAACTTTATTTGGTGTTCGAGGCGAACCGAAAGTACGAACAAAAATTCCAAATATTTCACAGCATATCGTGAGGAAGATAGTTTTATTGCGGGAGATAGCTTAGGGAAACAAATTAACGGTATGATATCTGTGGCTCGGCCTCATTGGTCATCCAGGCATTTCTCTGGCGCTATAGTGTCAGTTGTTAGGCTACATCATGCAGTAAACACTTTATAGTTAGTATAATATCGGTGTATCATCTATATGTTTCAGTTTTGTTGAAAAATGTTTCTAGAATTAATTGTAGGTAAGTAGTAACATGATTTTTTATGTATTATTGTTATTTATTATTGTTTTCATCTTTTTGTTTTTCTTGTTTTGGCTGGCACCGACTCCAAAAATAACTAATTAATGTAAAAATTTCAATAACAGTAATGTAAGATATTATCCATTTAGATTTACTTTCTTCTAAGCAAGGTATAAAGTTATTTTTAAAAATTTTTAGTTTCCCTTTTTTGAAGGCAGGTTTTTATGTTTTTTAACAATTATTTTATTTTTAAATTTTCAGTGGTATTATTGTTAATTTGTATTTAAATATGCCGCAGACGTTCTCATTTTGCGAACTTCCTGGTAGCTCAGTGGTTAAAGCGAATGCTTTCAAAAAAAAAAAATCTATCATTATATACCCGAACAACTTTTAGAATGGGGTGAATTGGATGCTGTATTAAGTAATGTCAGTTTACATTTTGGTCCAGGCTGTGTTTAGATCTAATCATAACATCTGTTAAATCTGCTGCTCGATAATCTAAACATGTAACATCTGTACATTAATATATACCACATACACAAATCTGTCTCTGGAATATATCTGTTCGTTCCGGCATCACACAGAAAATATAGATATTTAATTGGTTTTCAACGTAAAAGCTCGTCCAAGTTGAAATCTGAAGTACATGTTGAGACATTAGGACACATACATTTATAAATATTCTGCAATGACTTAAAAATGACTTAAAAATAGCTTAATTGATTTTGACGGTACTTAAAACTGTGGATTTTGTAAAGAACATTGGAAATTATAAACGATGGGGGTAAAGGAGAAGAGGGATTGGGCTATTGTATACCAAATGTAGACTGTCTTTTCTGATTGATTTAAAGTATACGTTGTAAATTTCTATTGATATCATATAAAATTTTAGGTATGTATAAAAAAAATAATTAAGGGGTATGGAGGTGAAGAGTAGTTTGGTTTTTGTTAAGGTAGTGTGGACAGCATTTTTTTCTTTGTTTCAAAGTATACATGTTCAAAGTGAATAGAAACCAGATAAAAACTGTAGCTTTGTGTAAAGAACATTTACAAAATTTAAATGGGGTAAGGGAGTGAGTGGTTGGGTTTTGTAAACAGAATGTTTCTCTTTGTTCTTCAGTATACATTTGCAGTGTTCCATCGAAATCTGATAAAAACAGTAGGTATCTATAAAGAACATTGGAAATTAGGAGAGGTGGGGGTAGAAGGAAGAGGGGTTGGGCTTCTGCACCCTAATTTAAACACAATTGTTATGTATTTTTTAAGGTATACATGTGAAAATTTCTTCAGAATCAAATAGAAACTGCGCTTTGTGTAGATTAAAGGGTGGAAAGGGGGAGAGAGGTTTGGCTTCTCTAAACCAAATGCAGACAGTATTTTTCTGTTTGTTTTGAAGTATACATGTGCATACTTCCTTCATAATCAGATAGAAAATTTAGCTTATATAATGAACATTGACAGTAATTAAAGGGGTAGAAAGGGGAATAGGGTTTGTGTTTTTGTTAAAGTAATGTGAGTGGTATGTTTCTTTTTCTATTTGCTATAAAGTATTGCGCAGTTCCACCGAAATCGGATTAAAATGTGGGTTTGTACAAACATTAAGGGATGTAAAAAGGGGGGCTAGGGTAGTTTTTTTATTTTTTGGTCAGAAATCTTCTCCATAAAAAAATACATATATGTGCTAACTTTCATAAAAATCGGTCAAATGGTGTCAACTGTAGCTTTTCAAAAAGAAATTTACAAAAGTCAAGGGGCGGAAATGGGGAAAGGGGTTCAGTTTTTTGCAAACCAAAAGCTGACATTATTTTTCTCTTTGTTTTACAGTAAAAGTTTGATAAGTTCTATGTAAACTGGATAAAAACTGTGGGTTTGTATAAAAATTAACGGTTTAATGGGGAGTGGGGTAGTTTTTTTAATTTTTTGGTCAGAAACCTTCCTCGTGAAAAAATAAATATAAGCGCCAACTTTAATGGTAATAGGTCAAATGGTTGCGAATGCATCTTTTTATATACAAGGTGTACAACTTTGCTTCCGCCGTTTTTCAATAGTTGGCTACAGTGGTAAGTAGCGGTCGAGATAAACATATCGCAGACATCAGGCAGTTAGCTGTGAGCTTCGTCAACATAACCTCATTCAAACATTATTCGATTTGTGTGTGCATCATAACGTTGTTCTCGATTGAAAATGTCAGTGTACGAGCCGAATTCTCGTCATTTGCGGGAGGCTCTGCTTTTTTGTTTCAATATGAAGAAAACTGCGGCTGAGTCTCATCGAATGCTCTCCAGTACTTATGGTGAGGACTGCATTAGTGAGAGAACGTGTCATGAGTGGTTTCAACGCTTCAGGAATGGTGACAGGAATGCTCTGCATTTGGTGGGACCCAGCTCGGCGTCGTGTACCATGACCTGTTAAAAACCAAGTGAAACAATCACAGGTGATCGATACCGAACGCAATTAATGCGTTTGAGCCGAGCATTAAAAGACAAACGCCCGCAATACAGCGAGAGGCACGATAAGGTGATTTTGCTGCACGACAATGCTAGGCTCCACGTTGCAAGAGTGGTCAAAACGTACCTGGAAACGTTGAAATGGGACGTCCTACCCCACCCGCCGTATTCTCCAGGACGTTGCGCCCTCTGATTTTACTTGTTCCGATCAATGGCCCACGACCTGGCTGAGCAACACTTCAGATCTTATGAAGATGTCAAAGAGTGGATTGTTTCGTGGATCGCCTCCAAAGATGAACAATTTTTTCGACGTGCCATTCGCTCACTGCCCGAAAGATGGGAAAAACGTTGTAGCCAGCGATGGACATTACTTTGAATAATATCTGTGTAAGCATTTGTTCAATAAAGGGGCATATTTTTGAGGAAAAAACGGCGGAAGCAAAGTTGTACACCTTGTATATATAAAAAAAACATTGACAAATATTAAGGGGTTGGTAGGAGGGAGAGGGGTTGAGCTTTGGCAGACCAAATGTTGACAAGAATTTTTCTGTTTGTTTGAAAGTATACATTGGCAAAGTTCAATCAAAATCAGATATGAAATATAGGTTTCTATAAAATTAAGGGGTGTAAAGGGGGAGATGGGAGTGGCTTTTTTTATTTTTTGGTCAGAAACCTTCTCCATGAAATATTACATGTATATGACAACTTTAATGGAGATCAGTTAAATGATGTCGCCTATAGTTTTATATAAAGAACATTGGTAAAAATTGAGGGGTGGATAGGATGAAAGGGGTTCAGTTTTTTCAAACCAAATGTTGACAGCATTTTTCTCTTTATTTTGGCTATACATGTCCAAAGTTCCATTTAAATTGGATAAAAAATGTGGGTTTGTATAAAAATTAAGGGATGTGAAGGGAGAGAGGGGTGTTTTTTTATTTTTTTGGGTCAGAAACCTTTTCCATGAAAAATTACATGTATATGCCACCTTTAACGGAGATCAGTTAAATGGTGTCGGCTTTAGCTTTGTATTAAGAACATTGGCAAAAATTAAGGGGTGAATAGGGGGAGAGGGGTTCGGTTTTTTCAAACCAAAAGTTGACAGTATTTTTCTGTTTATTTTTTACTATACATTTCCAAAGTTCCATCAAAATCAGATAAAAAGTGTGGGTTTGTAATACAAGTTAGGGGTGTAAAGGGGTAGAAGGGGTGGTTTCTCAATGAAATTCATATGGGACCACTTTGGAGGTATACTCTATCCACTATAAAAATTTCATTTAAATCGGTTCAAAATTGGCGAAGATATCGCTGAACATACATCAAAAAAAAAAAAAAATTCAGACGAATTGAGAACCTCCTCCTTTTTTGAAGTCGGTTAAAAATACCCCATGACAATAAAAATTACCAGTCTGTACAATTCGTGAGCAATTACATTATACATATCATTACGTTTCATTGTTATAATACATTGACCATAGCATTAACAAAGAAATAATATTTATAAAACTATTTACGGTACAATTTGGGGGGGGGGGGGTAGAATATATGTTACAACTGGTTAAAGGCATTCAGTTATCCGCTGTGTCATTTCTTTAACTATCTTAGTAATTCCCCTAGCCAAGAGATTACCACGCGAAACCTTTGAAGCAACTTCGCGTACCCCTGTGGATACGTGTATCACTAATTGGGAACCACTGTTCTAAGCGAAATCGTTCTTCCATGGCTAAAAACTAAAACGCCGGTGTTAGAAAATAAAAAGCAAAAATAAAAAATCCCATAAAACCTGCAATAACAAATCTCGACGTACCCGAAGTAAATATTAAATATCTGGTATGCCCATTTTAGGTCCCCTCAGACAAATTATGTGATTGGAGGTCGTGGTAACATTAGTTTTCAATGGAAACGTTGCTCAAGACGGGAATCGTCTACGACAAATGAAGACAAGAGGCCGATGAAAGAGCTTCTTTCAGGAAACATAAAGAAAATAACATCATGGAGTGGTCTTGTTCGAAAGAAATAGTAAGGACCGAAAAATTGTCCATAATAAATGTTTATTTTAAGAAAATTGGAAAAATACATTAATATTACTATAGTGCGCTCTCTCTTTTAGCCTAATCACAGCTCGTTTTTTTTTGAACTGGTGTACTGCAGAGTGTTTGTCCTAGGACATTGCCTCCTAGTCGTTTGAAGGAACAGGTCTTCGCTGTCGATATGTCTTCATGTTGGCTATTGATGTTTTCTTCAGTTGATGTTGTCTTCACAGGATAGAATACCGGCACATCTGCCATCTCAGAAATGGCACACCAAATTTTTGCTGTGGCGTCCATTAGTGCTGCTACGGCGTGTTTCGCAAGTCTTCCTTTGAAGCCAGGTGGTTGACGAGGTTCTTGAGTAGATCGATGAGGGCATCCAGTCGGTCTTCTCGCTGTCCTGGAACTTGGCAGGTGTAGGAGTGGCTGATGTGAGCTCTGTCGAACTTTGAGGCTCCGACTTTTTCTTCTGTCTTGTTGCTGGATGGTGAAGAGGAATTTGATGCTGCTGTGGCGATCCAGAACTCGACTGCCGCTGCTGTGTGTGTGTGTGTGTGTTTTTTTTTTTTTTTTTTTTTTTTTTTTAAATTTTCTATTCCCTCTGGCTGAAGGCCAGGGGGCGGGCCGTTGTAGAGCGGTTTTTTTTTAAAAAATTTTTTTAATTTTGTGTCTCTGCCTCAACGGCGTGTTTGTGAAGTCCCGCTACCTGAGTAGCTCTACTTTACGTGTCACAGTGTTTAGGTTGGGTTGGTTTTGGGGACTCTTTTTATTACTCTTTGAGGGGAAAACATGACTGCGGTTCGTCAAAGACGACCTTATGTGAAAAACCCCTACAGTTTTCTTATGATCATATCAGTTCTACTCTGGCTGATATATGATGCTTAGTGGCACTTTATACTTGTGCCAGTGCCTTGGTACGGTTGTACCAAGGGTATGGAGCCTTTCGTCAGTTCCTCTGAATTTTTCTACTCTTTCGTAGAATCTTTCGGTTTGCTTGAATATTTCCACATAAATTGGGTTTGTGTTTCTTTGTTCGTGGATTAGGTCTGTCGGTGCATACCTTGGAGCCCGTAGTATTACCCGTAGGCACCGGTTCTGCAGTTTCCTGTAGGTGGTCGATGTTTGTCTTGGATGCTGTTCCCCACACCTGGCATCCATATAGGATGAATGGGAGGATTATTGATTTATATATACGGAGTTTTGTTTTTGTGGCGAGTTCCGAACTGTAGAGTATCGGAAATAAGTTGGCTAGTATGGCGTGTTCTTGTCTTCTCCTAGTCTAGTATGTGCTTCCGGAATAATAGTTTCTTATCCATCGTGACTCCAAGGTACAGTCAGGGGACAGAATTCGCGAGACCCCTCGCCTTTCGATTATGCTTCGTTCTAGACACGACTACCTCATGGGACAGCATAACTGGTAGGTGGTACACTAAATTCATGATAAAATAGACCTCTCATACCCAGCACTTTACCCAAGACTAAAAAAAATGAGCCTGCGCGCGAGAGACTCGCAAATGCTCAGAGGCAAGGATCGGAGTTATACAGTTAAACGTATCGTCATTTTAGTCATAATAATAATTGAAATAACGAAAACCATTGATTATAGAGCAAAGGTAACGCTTTTCTCGTAATTTTGATAGCCATTGAGTATTTTTTCTTTCTTTCTAATAAACAGTGGACAATTCGATAACAAACGAAATGACATGATCAATACTGAAAAGAATCACTAAATTACGCACGGATAAAAATTTGTAAATCTAATAAGAGAGTCTGAATGGACTTTGTCACACGTCCTAGCACTGCAGCGTTATAGGACACACAGAGTTTAGGCGTAAGTAGAAAGTGCATTTAGGAAATTACTCAAATGGTGAACTAAGTCACGGAATATAAATTAACTATTTCTACACACTTCAATAGTTCGGAATAAGAACATCTTAATTTTGTTTTCACCGTAATATGTTTAGAAGGTAAGCTTAACTTGATCGCAGTAGTTTCAGTAGTAATAATAATAAATTAATAACAGTAAATTCGTCTACAATGTGAATAAGCGGTTTCAGATTTTAAAGCTGAAAGAATGGAAGTAGGAATACTTTCATATCTCCCTTTGTTTCTAATTAACACTGATACTTCTTTAAAGTTTTGTATCGAGCATTACTTCTTGCCATCCAAGCCAGATGGGTTAGAGATAACAATCTTGCCAGGAATAATTCGGTAGCACATGGCTTCAAACCCCGTACGATATCCAATTTTAAGTAAATCTCTCCAGTTGAACTCCGGAAAAGCTTCTTTAAAAAGCCGTGGACGATTTCTTTTCCGATCCTAGAATCCAATACTCTCAAGATTCAAATCACATTGGCGTCGAAACAGAATAAGAAGAAGAAGAAGAAGTAGAAAAATAACCGAATGTGGCGCGTTAGTGGTAACGCTCTGAGGTGGCTTCCGGGAGGACGTGTGTTCGAATCCCCGTCCGGTCATTCAGAGTTAAGTTTTCGATGGATTCCCCGAATCACTCCAGGCGAATGCAGGGGTGATCTCGTCATAAGATACCATGGCTGAATACCTTCCCGTTTCTTATCCCCGAGTCCTTACCTAAATACCTCGACGTCAAGAAGGCATAAAGCCATAAGCAAAAGACAAACAAAGATACATAGCTTAAAAATGTCGCCAAATTACTGTCAGTTATCAAGCTTAAAGGCTATTGATACTACTCCAAAACATATTTTTTATTAGAAAATTCAGGAATATGTTTTATTAATGTAAAGAAAGGTGTAGAAGTAAAGCTATCTAAATACAAACAAAAGTTGGATCTCCGAAATAATATGAAGTGGAAACCCAATATTATCAAATCTAAATTTGACATCGTGAGTGAATATGACCCAACGTACTGAGGTATCTTCTTTTAAAAAGTAAACCACCAACAGAGACGCTGACAGGCATGAATAAAAAGGCGTCATATGAAATATTTTGCCATTGCGACGTCAAGGAGAAAGGATGAAAGCGTTGAAACTCAACGGCTTATTTATAATTATGTATTAGTCATTATTTTTGTTTTAGAAAATTATACTTTGTGCATTTCTACTTCAAAATGCTCTCAAAGCATCTTGAAAACGTTCTGCCTCGTACTATTTTCATGACTGAATTAATTAATTAATACTGTGTATTGATATACATTAAAAAAAAGTCTAGCCATACTTTACGGGAAATTGATCTGCTTCGATCTTTAGATTTAAATATTTTGGTGTAGACTCTAGTGAAAGAATGTGTAAACGTTAATGCAATCCCGATGGCTAACACAGATGTTAAATCCAAGGTGCCTTAGACATTTCCGGGAGCGATTTTCCTCAACCAAATTTACCTGCTTTGTATTTGTCCCTGAACGTTGTATTTGACACAGCTCAGGAGAGCACATCATTATGGGAGAGTAGAACCATATATACGAACCATCGTTTTCTGAACTTAAAAATAATATAATCTTGCCATAGTTGTTATCGAAGATGCGGGAAATGTTCGATCCACTACAGATTTTATATCTTAATCACATAGTCCGATTTTCCACAAAGCAACCACGGGCACCTAGATACTATTAATCTTTTATGAATCCACAATATTCCACTTAGAAATCACCAATTTCCTTCAATGCACACACATAAGAATTTACAAATTTCAGATGCATATGAACTTTGCAAACATCGCTAATTGTTTGACTAACTAATAGAAAACTTTTCTCACTGCCGTCTTTCCTATTATAAAATTTCATGGTGAGAATAATTATGAAGCAGGTTCAATGGCCTGCTCGGGTATCCAGATTTCAGTTTTCCATGCTTTCACAAAATCAATTTAAACGAACGTTGGGACGGTTTCACTCAAAGGCAATGGCCAAATTCCTTCCCTTTTCTGTCTCCAATCCACACCCATATCTAATTAACTAGACGTAAACGAGGCTGAAAGCCATAAGCACAAAACAGAGGCAAGTAACAGAAGAACGAATGTGTCGTGTCAGAGGTCAAATTTAAATTCCTCAGTACTGTTGATCGGCACCACCATAACTGCAAAAGCTAAAATTGAAATATAGTGCAAACATGATCATTTGTATTCGGAATACCGTATTCACAAATATGTGATGCTTTCACGAAAGGCAGATGTTTCGTCCATAAAAACTTTTTTCGTTGACTTCTGAAGGATTTTATTTGGGTAACTCAAAAACATTCCGAGTTGCTAGTTTGGTTTATGGTTCATAGTAAATTCTTGTTACATTCCGTTACCTAGTGTTTAACATCTATTCACACACCAATATGAAATAATGAATGTGTCATTATCACTCTAAAAATACCAAATTAGCAGTCTTCCTGTCGCAAAATTGAATAGTTACGAAATTTCAATTTAGTATTATGTTCGTCAAGACTAATGAATTATGATGTAATTCTGGCTTGGGTACGATGAAAACCGCTTTCGAAGTCGTAATACAAGGAATTACACATCAATTTGTGCCAGAAGACTCCTCGTCGACTGCGCCACTTGTTTTCAAACTCCAGTCTGAGATAGTGTGTTTCGTTGCACCAGCGAAAATGAATCATTTAAGTGACGTTGATAAGGGGGGCAATTAATTGATCTACATTAAGAAGGGAACAGTTCAGTATGACAGGTCACCAGTCCACCGACCCCAACTAGTTCTGAGGTCGTTCCTCGAGAACCCCGAAGTGCTGAAAATTGTTTGGCCACCCAAGGTCCCTATAGAAAATGTTTGGGCAGAAATAGTCAGAATTATAAGAGAAAATGAGCCACTGTTAGATGTGATTGTGACTCGTGGTAACAACTGCTCATAGGTCGTGGTATATTTCACGCCTCCATTAATTCCATGAACAGTAGAATCCATGCTGTTGTCGATGAGGGCGGGAGGCTGCACAAGATACTGAAAGTTAATTCCGTGTATATTTTTACTTTTTCATAACTGTCCTGCCATACCTCGTTTTTCGCATTCTGCGATCGTATCCCTTTATTTACATCCTGATACATTTGCAAACATCCTTCCAAACACCCTTTTCCCTTCCTCCTCTCCCCATCACCAAAGACTTTTTGTCAGAGTACAGGTCTATACCGAAGAAGGAAGTTCTAACCGTTAGTCGGTGGGGTAGCGTAGTGGGAAAGCCGACGGAGTAGTAAAATCAGATGGTGTGGGGGCTGGCACGATGTTTCCGTGGGAGCAATTTTTTTTTTCATCTTCTCCTTTTCTTTTTAGCCTCGTGAAAGAAAAATGTTACACAGAAGTTTATACGACAAGCGTAGCAATACAATCAAATAACAATGTTTACTCCAATTATCATCCTAACATTAGTTGTCTGTATATCAGTTTCACTGATTTTAAAAAAACTATGGTACTGAATTAATTAAGGGTTAAGGTATTGTGTTTGTTTTACTTATTTTCCCACTGTTTGCATTAAAATGCTCTGCGAATTCCGCGATGTTTGCTTCAAAAGGACATGGCCAGAAAAGCTCCCATTCCTTTTCTGCCCCTAATGACCTCGACAAGTTGTAAGGCCCAGAAGCAAAAACAATAATTTTAAAAAAAATCTATCAGTGCAGATTTAAACAATAGCACTTGCCACCACGATTTAATTACAAAAAATTTCTCAAATAAACATAATTTACGTCTCTGTGTTGTGGTTTTGGACCTTCTCCTTGTGGGATTTATCCTTATTCAAATGCCGACCACGGTAGCGGAGGGACTAGAGTGCTACTTTCACATGGCGGAGAGTTTGCCAGATCGTTGTTTATTTTTTCCTTACGGTTGTTCGCGTCGAAATCATTGGAGGGGGAAAAATGACTGGGGGCCATATGATCGGCAAGGAATTCAGTCATGGTCCTTTTTACCAACCATTCCTGGCACTCATGGAGCGATTTCCATTAATCATGCGAGATCAAATCCGGATGGATGGACGAAGATTTTGTTATTCGTTCTTCTTTCCGAATGCGAGACTTGAGCGTTAACGGGTCTCTCGGTCACTACCCATGTGAGAGGACGGAATGGAAACGGCGACCCTAAAAATGCGATGATAGCATTTTAACCCCTACACTGCTAGTGCCAGCTTAAGTGTCTTGGTGGGACTCTAGTGACGGAATATGTGCACGTGTCTGCGGTCATGGATTGCTAACACGGATGAACAATTCCGAAGGCCCACAGAACAAGGAAATTATCAGACATTTCAGGCATGTGATTTTCCTCATCCTATTCCAACTACTCTGCGTCTGAGGCTGTTGTCGGACACAGTTCGACAGACGAAAGAATTATACACGAGTAGAACCTTATGTACGAGAGGAACAAGGCTCTCTGAACTTTTTAAATTTTTTCTATCTCTACCCCTCTTTGACGTAGAGGTCATTGAAGACGGAATTGAGTGGGGCAACGAACGTGACTTTATGAGGAAATCATCCGCACTCGTGAGTGATTTCCATTAATCATGTAATTTCCGAATCCGTGTGTTGCAATTCGTGTCTTTCCGAATGCGGGCCGGTCTCTGGTGTTATTTCTGTCTAGGGCACTGGGTGTCAAAATAAGTGTTTTGTATGTCTTGTGACGTCTTTCACTTGTATGAGCAAAATTCATCTTTGGATGCTCACATAAAAAGATTTAGCTAAATGAATGGACATCGGTGGTAATGCCAGTTAAAAATTTGAACAAAAAGGCCATAAGCCACCTTCTAAAATCTCTCACCGATCCACCCGCATTGAAAAAAAAAAAAAAAAAAAAAAAAAAAAAAAAAAAAAAAATTATTTGGGTGTCGGCTTTTAACATGGCTGAGTACTAAAAAGAGTTTTAGGATATTAAGAAAAAAAATGTAATGGGAGTGCAGTGAAGGTGTTTAGTACACACAGAGTTGTGTCTAATTTCAGTTCATTTGATAGGACGTGATCTAGTTTATGACTATTTGCAGTTATTGTAGGAGACGAATTTCTTCCGGCTAACTTGAGGAAATTGGCGGCAAGGAGGCAAGCAAGAAGTTAACCGATCTAATAAACGTTTCGAGGGAAGTGGTTTATTTACAACGGCCCTGAGGAAGCGAAGAAACACTTGTTCAGTAGTGTCAGCTCTAATAAGGTGTATGAATATAATCATCCTGTACCTGGAAATATGTCATTTTTTCGAACGACGAGAACCTAACAATTATAGCGACAGCTATTTTCCGAAAATAAAGAAACAACTTCATATAAAATTTTTATTAAAGTTACGTGATCATAATTAGAGGACATATGAAAGTGATGACAAAATAACATTGAACATTAGTCATTAAAATTTTTTGGAAATTACTCCTTGACTTCAGAATACTTTCAAAGCATCTTGTAAATGTGCTACTCGTACTATTTCACTGTCAAATGTTAATTAATATATCCGTAATCATGGTTCTATTTCTTAAAAATTTGGTACACGTTATGAAAAAATTGTTCTGCCTCCATCTCCTGATTTAAATATTTTATGATCTTCGGTGAATACGACGATTCAGCCTCCTCAGTTTATATTTTCCCGACTATAGTGTCAGGCTTTACTGAGGTGATGTGGCACACTATAGTGCAGTAAACACAAAACGAACATTACACATTTAAAAATACCTATGTTCGAGGACGGACTCGAATTGGCGACCCTAAAAATGCGATGATAGCATTCTAACCTCTACACTACTAGGGCCAGCTAGTGTCTTGGTCGGGACTCTAGTGAAGGAATTTGTGAACGTGTCTGCGATGATGGTTTGCTAACATGGATGACAATTCCGAAGGCCCACGAACAAAGAAATTATTAGACATTTCAGTCATGTGATTTTCCTCATCTTCCTTCAACTGCTCTGCGTCTGAGGCTGTTGTCGGATACAGTTCAACAGACGAAAGAATTATACAGGAGTAGATCCGTATATACGCGAGGAACCAGGCTTTCTGAATTCTCTTAATTTTTTTTTTTCTGACCCTCTTTGACGTCGAGGCCATTGGAGATGGGAATTGACTGGGAGTAAGGAACGAGCCTCGCTGGCCCCACCTGTCTGAGCCGTTGCGTTCATCGGAGTTCTGTGCTTCGCACAGTTACAGCATTACAGAATTTAACTCACACGCACACAGTTTCATTGTCTCAAAATATTTTTTAACGATAGAAATATTTGAGTTTTTATTTTTCTAAGTCTCTTAGTGATTGCCTTAGCTAAGAGATTAAAGCGCGTACCCCTTCCAGGAACTTACGTACCCCTGGGGGTACGCGTACCACTAACTGGGAACAGCGGCACTAAAGATTTCAGATCTTAATAATTTAGTGTCTCATTAACCTAAAACCAATGAATTCATTTTTATATCCACGTAGGTAACCTCGTAATCAGCTTTTCGAAGAAAACATATTTTTCTTTAACAATCTAGCTTATTCCAGTTAGAAAATCAATCATCCGTTTCCTTCAAACTGACGTTTAGTTTCCACGATTATTATTCTTATTAGAAAATTCCATGGTAGCCCCCCATCGCGAAAAGAGGTTTACACACCTCTTTTCAATTTCCGTCGTTTATCAGATTTAGTGTTTCCTATGTTTTCCTTTAAATTTTTAGAGTTTAATGTCAGGATGGGTTCTTTCTCTGTTATTTGTCACACAATTCTTTAAATACTTAATTCATATGACTGCAAAGTTGAGCTCTTTCTTGAAGTTTGTACGCGCAAAAAACTAATTGGAAACCACTGCAGTCTAGTGGATCTTCAAATATTTCTGAGTCTGCTACAATACTGCAGGATAAATACATTAAATAAAATACATGACCAAGTAGGGTCTTATGATTGATCCTGTACGTATACTTGTTATTTTTAGTTCAGAACTGTGTTTGGTGGGTGAGCGATAATGCTCTGGCACCGCATTCGAGAGGACACAGCTTTAAATCACCCTCCGGTCATCTAGATTTGGGATTTGTACGGTTTCTTCAAATCACTTCTGTTGAACGTAAGAAGGTTCCATCAAAAGGCACGTCGTTTCCCCCACTCAATTCCCGTCTTCAATGACCTCTACGTCAAAGAGGGATAGAGATAGAAAAAAATTTAAAAAGTTCAGAGAGCTCTCGTACATAAGGTTCTACTCGTGTATAATTCTTTCGTCTGTCGAACTGTGTCCGACAACAGCCTCAGACGCAGAGTAGTTGGAATAGGATGAGGAAAATCACATGCCTGAAATGTCTGATAATTTCCTTGTTCTGTGGGCCTTCGGAATTGTCATCCGTGTTAGCAATCCATGACCGCAGACACGTGCACATATTCCGTCACTAGAGTCCCACCAAGACACTTAAGCTGGCCCTAGCAGTGTAGGGGTTAAAATGCTATCATCGCATTTTTAGGGTCGCCGTTTCCATTCCGTCCTCTCACATGGGTAGTGACCGAGAGACCCGTTAACGCTCAAGGGGGCATCCATAAATTACGTGAGGTGTTTTTCCGGATTTCTGGACCCCCCCCTCCCCCCTGGGAGATTTCGTGAGATCTGGCCGGACCCCCCCCCCCTCTGGTGAGATCTGGTCCGTGAGAACCCCCCCTAGAAATCGCCCTGGAACTTTTTCTTAAGGTCACACCCTAAGAAATACCGTCCTAAAATCGACTTTGCCGCGAATTTGAGACTTTTTTTTTTTTTTTTTTTTTTTTGCTCTACTGTCCCCAAATTTTTTCGCAAAATCTCACGTGAGATTTCCGTAGACCCCCCCCTCCCCCTTGGTGAGATCTGGTGAGATTTCGCCGGACCCCCCCCCTCCCCTATTTCACCTCACGTAATTTATGGATGCCCCCCAAGTCTCGCATTCGGAAAGAGACGAATACCAATCTTCGTCCATCCATCCGGATTTGATCTCGCATGATTAATGGAAATCGCTCCATGAGTGCCAGGAATGGTTGGTAAAAAGGCCATGACTGAATTCCTTGCCGATCTATGCCCCCAGTCATTTTTCCCCCTCCAATGATTTCGACGCGAACAACCGTAAGGAAAAAATAACAACGATCTGGCAACTCTCCACATGTGAAAGTAGCACTCTAGTCCCTCCGCTACCGTGGTCGGCATTTGAATAAGATAAATCCAACAAGGAGAAGGTCCAAAACACACACAGAGACGTAATTATGTTTATTTGAGAAATTTTTTGTAATTAAATCGTGGTGGCAAGTGCTATTGTTTAAATCTGCACTGATAGATTTTTTAAAAAAAATTATTTGTTTTTTGCTTCTGGCCTTACAACTTGTCGAGGTCATTAGGGGCAGAAAAGGAATGGGAGCTTTCTGGCCATGTCCTTTTGAAGCAAACATCGCGGAATTCGCAAGCATTTAATGCAACAGTGGAAAATAAGTAAACAACACAATACCTTAACCCATTTAAATTAATTCAGTACCATAGTTTTTTTTAAAATCGTGAAACTGATATACAGACACTAATGTTAGGATGATAATTGGAGTAAAAACATTGTTATTGATTGTATGCTTACGCTTGTCGTATAAACTTCTGTGTAACATTTTTCTTTCACGAGGCTAAAAAGAAAAGGAGGAAGATGAAAAAAAATTGCTCCCACGGAACATCGTGCCAGCCCCCACATCATCTGATTTTACTACTCCGTCGGCTTTCCCACTACGCTACCACGACTAACGGTTAGAACTTCCTTCTTCGATATAGACCTGTACTCTGACAAAAAGTCTTTGGTGATGGGGAGAGGAGGAAGGGAAAAGGGTGTTTGGAAGGATGTTTGCAAATGTATCAGGATGTAAATAAAGGGATACGACCGAAAAAGAGGTATGGCAGGACAGTTATGAAAAAGTAAAAATATACACGGAATTAACTTTCAGTATCTTGTGCAGCCTCCCCCTCATCGACAACAGCGGATTCTACTGTTCATGGAATTAATGAGGCGTGAAATATAACCACGACCTTTGAGCAGTTGTTACCACGAGTCACAAATCTAACAGTGGCTCATTTTCTCTTATAATTCTGACTATTTCTGCCCAAACATTTTCTATAGGGTCCTTGGGTGGCCAAACAATTTGCAGCACTTCGGGGTTCTCGAGGAAACGACCTCAGAACTAGTTCGGGGTCGGTGGACTGGTGACCTGTCATACTGAACTGTTCCCTTCTTTAATGTAGATCAATAATTGCCCCCTTATCAACGTCACTTAAATGATTCATTTTCGCTGGTGCAACGAAACACACTATCTCAGACTGGAGTTTGAAAAACAAGTGGCGCAGTCGACGAGGAAGTCTTCTGGCACAAATGATGTGTAATTCCTTGTTATTACGACTTCGAAAGCGGTTTCATCGTACCCAAGCCAGAATTACATCATAATTCATTAGTCTTGACGAACATAATACGAAATTTCGTAAACTATTCATTTTGCGACAGGAAGACTGCTAATTTGGTATTTTTAGAGTGATAATGACACATTCATTATTTCATATTGGTGTGTGAATAGATGTTAAACACTAGGTAACGGAATGTAACAAGAATTTACTATGAACCATAAACCAAACTAGCAACTCGGAAGTGTTTTTGAGCTTACCCAAATTAAATCCTTCAGAAGTCAACGAAAAAGTTTTTATGGACGAAACATCTGCCTTTCGTGAAAGCAATCACATATTTGTGAATTACGGTATTCCGAATACAAATGATTCATGATTGCACTATATTTCAATTTTAGCTTTTGCAGTTATGGTGGTGCCGATCAACAGTACTGAGGAATTTAAATTTGACCTCTGACAACGCACACATTCGTTCTTCTGTTACTTGCCTCTGTTTTGTGCTTATGGCTTTCACCTCGTTTACGTCTAGGTAATTAGATATGGGTGTGGATTGGAGACAGAAATGGGAAGGAATTTGGCCATTGCCTTTGAATGTAACCGTCCCAACGTTCGTTTAAATTTGATTTTGTGAAAGCATGGAAAATCTGAAATCTGGATACCCGAGCAGGCCATTGAACCTGCTTCATAATTATTCTCACCATGAAATTTTATAATAGGAAAGACGGCAGTGAGAAAAGTTTTTCTATTAGTTAGTCAAACAATTAGCGATGTTTGCAAAGTTCATATGCATCTGAAATTTGTAAATTCTTATGTGTGTGCATTGAAGGAAATTGGTGATTTCTAAGTGGAATATTGTGGATTCATAAAAGATTAATCGTATCTACGTAAGTGCCCGTGGTTGCTTTGTGGAAAATCGGACTATGTGATTAAGATATAAAATCTGTAGTGGATCGAACATTTCCGCATCTTCGATAACAACTATGGCAAGATTATATTATTTTTAAGTTCAGAAAACGATGGTTCGTATATATGGTTCTACTCTCCCATAATGATGTGCTCTCCTTGAGCTGTGTCAATACAACGTTCAGGGACAAATACACAGCAGGTAAATTAGGTTGAGGAAAATCGCTCCCGGAAATGTCTAGGCACCTTGGATTTAACATCTGTGTTAGCCATCGGGATTGCATTAACGTTTACACATTCTTTCACTAGAGTACAGGCCAAAATATTTAAATCTAAAGATCGAAGCAGATCAATTTCCCGTAAAGTATGGCTTAGACTTTTTTTTTAATGTAATATCAATACACAGATATTAATTAATTAATTCAGTCATGAAAATAGTACGAGGCAGAACGTTTTCAAGATGCTTTGAGAGCATTTTGAAGTAGAAATGCACAAAGTATAATTTTCTAAAACAAAAATAATGACTAATACATAATTATAAATAAGCCAGTTGAGTTTCAACGCTTTCATCCTTTCTCCTTGACGTCGCTAACTTGCAAAATATTTCATATGACGCCTTTTTATTCATGTCTGTCAGCGTCTCTGTTGGTGGTTTACTTTTTAAAAGAAGATACCTCAGTACGTTGGGTCATATTCACTCACGATGTCAAATTTAGATTTGATAATATTGGGTTTCCACTTCATATTATTTCGGAGATTCCAACTTTTGTTTGTATTTAGATAGCTTTACTTCTACACCTTTCTTTACATTAATAAAACATATTCCTGAATTTTTCTAATAAAAAATATGTTTTGGAGTAGTATAATAGCCTTTAAGCTTGATAACTGACAGTAATTTGGCGACATTTTTAAGCTATGTATCTTTGTTTGTCTTTTGCTTATGGCTTTATGCCTTCTTGACGTCGAGGTATTTAGGTAAGGACTCGGGGATAAGAAACGGGAAGGTATTCAGCCATGGTATCTTATGACGAGATCACCCTGCATTCGCCTGGAGTGATTCGGGGAATCCATCGAAAACTTAACTCTGAATGACCGGACGGGGATTCGAACACACGTCCTCCCGGAAGCCACCTCAGAGCGTTACCACTAACCCGCCACATTCGGTTATTTTTCTACTTCTTCTTCTTCTTCTTATTCTGTTTCGACGCCAATGTGATTTTGAATCTTGAGAGTATTGGATTCTAGGATCGGAAAAGAAATCGTCCACGGCTTTTTAAAGAAGCTTTTCCGGAGTTCAACTGGAGAGATTTACTTAAAATTGGATATCGTACGGGGTTTGAAGCCATGTGCTACCGAATTATTCCTGGCAAGATTGTTATCTCTAACCCATCTGGCTTGGAAGGCAAGAAGTAATGCTCGATACAAAACTTTAAAGAAGTATCAGTGTTAATTAGAAACAAAGGGAGATATGAAAGTATTCCTACTTCCATTCTTTCAGCTTTAAAATCTGAAACCGCTTATTCACATTGTAGACGAATTTACTGTTATTAATTTATTATTATTACTACTGAAACTACTGCGATCGAGTTAAGCTTACCTTCTAAACATATTACGGTGAAAACAAAATTAAGATGTTCTTATTCCGAACTATTGAAGTGTGTAGAAATAGTTAATTTATATTCCGTGGACTTAGTTCACCATTTGAGTAATTTCCTAAATGCACTTTCTACTTACGCCTAAACTCTGTGTGTCTATAACGCTGCAGTGCTAGGACGTGTGACAAAGTCCATTCAGACTCTCTTATTAGATTTACAAATTTTTATCCGTGCGTAATTTAGTGATTCTTTTCAGTATTGATCATGTCATTTCGTTTGTTATCGAATTGTCCACTGTTTATTAGAAAGAAAGAAAAAATACTCAATGGCTATCAAAATTACGAGAAAAAGCGTTACCTTTGCTCTATAATCAATGGTTTTCGTTATTTCAATTATTATTATGACTAAAATGACGATACGTTTAACTGTATAACTCCGATCCTTGCCTCTGAGCATTTGCGAGTCTCTCGCGCGCGGGCTCATTTTTTTTAGTCTTGGGTAAAGTGCTGGGTATGAGAGGTCTATTTTATCATGAATTTAGTGTACCACCTACCAGTTATGCTGTCCCATGAGGTAGTCGTGTCTAGAACGAAGCATAATAGAGGGGTCTCGCGAATTCTGTCCCCGACTGTACTTCCTATCTTCCGACCATTCAACTTCCTGTCCCATGATTTTTAGCTTTTTGTTTAGTTTCAGGCCTTTTCCGGGTGAAGTATATGGCTGAACATTTTGTTGGGTTGATCTTCACCTTGTTCTGTCGGCACCATTTTTCTAATTGATCTAGTCCATGTTGTAGGTGGTTGATATTTAGTTCATGGTTCCTTCCAGATGCGTAGATTGTCGTGTCGTCGGCGAATTGCGCTATATCGACATGTGGCGGTGTAGGTATGTCGTTGACTACTACTTTGAAGAGAACTGGTGCCAAAACAGAGCCCTGCGGAATTCCGGTTGGGATGGGGTAAGTAGATGAATTTGGCCCTCAACTGATACATAGAACCTTCTGTTCTGTAGGTAGCTCCCGATCAACTGAATATAGCAGTGTCGGACGGACGTCTGTGTTCGTAGTTTGGTGATGAGGTTTGCATGCCAACCTTATCGTACGCCTTCTCTATGTCTAGGAACACAGCCGCCGTCGACCTTTTGTAGTTAAATCCCCGGGACACATCTTCAGTCAATCGGAGGAGCTGGCTTGTGCTTCCTACCCTACTCTGGAAGCCAAACTGTTCTTTGCGGATTGTCCTTTCCGCGTCCAGGGTGTGATTTATCCGCTTGAGCAGTGCTCTCTCCAGTACTTTGGAGGCGGAGGGGAGTAGACTGATGGGCCTGTAATTTGATGGAAGTCGCTGGTCTTTCCCTCGCTTGGGAATGGCCGTGACCTTGGCGACTTTCCATGCATTTGGGAAATACCTTTGGAGGAGGCAGGCATTGCATATCCTTGTGAGGAGCACGATCCCTTTCCTCGGCAAGTTTTTCAGGTGCGAGTTTGAAATCTTGTCAGCACCTGGGGCTTTGTTGTTAGCCAATTTCTTAATGATGTTCCTAATTTCGCCTGGTGTCGTCAGCTCTGGCTCATCCTCTGGTTGTGTTTCCATAATATTCCGGGCTGTGTTCTCGATCTCCTCGGCTACTCGTGCTTCAGCCGGCTTCAGGTCGTACTCAACCTCCCTGTACTGGCTGGCAAAGTACTCCGCCAGCACCTCTGCCTTGGCCACTGGGAGGAAGCACGGTCCTGTTGGCCCGGTAATTGCAGTGTTGGGGTCCCTTGTTGCTTTGACAGCGCGCACAAGTTGCCAAGCGTCCCTATTGTTTAGTATTAGGTTTTTGCATTTTGTCCTCCCATCTTTCTGATTTGTACTCTGACAGTCGGCCCCTCAGCTCGGAGGTAAGCTGTTTGTACCGTCTTTTGTCATGGGGATCTCTGAACCGTTGCCACAGTTTCCTTGCCGTGTTCTTGAGGTATCTGATGTTCTCGATCTCTGGTGGTAGCTCGTTGGTGTGGGGTGGGTGGATGATTGTAGTTGACGCTCTCCTATCGGCTTCCAGCACCACCTGGTTGAAGTGCTTAATTGCCTCCTCGATGTCCTCATTTGTTGTTAGCTGTACTGTGGTTGAGGCTTGGTTGTGAACTGTTCTGCGGAATTGATTCCAATCCACTTCTTTGGATCGCTTCTCACTCGTATGTGGTATTACCCAGTTCTTTATTTGGAGTATTACAGGTTGATGGTCGGATGATAGGTCATTGACGACATCCAGTTTGAGCCGGCGTGGGATGTCCTTCACTACGGCCACGTCAAGGACATCCGGTTGGTGATGGCGGTTGTGGGGGATGTGCGTTGGTGCTTTCGGGCCTAGCACTTGAATGTTACGCCTCTCTGATAGTGCTAGGAGGCGTTCCCCTTTGTTGTTGTTGACCCTTGAATTCCAGGCGTTATGCTTCGAGTTCAAGTCGCCGCCAATTATCACCATTCTGCCGGTTCCTAGGAGTGCATCTATGTCCTGCTCGTGTAGTGACCGGTTCGGTGCTAGGTATGCCGACACCAATATTATGTGGCCGTCTGCAGAGTGGATTTTTACGGCTGTGGCCTCCATGTCGATCAGTTGTGGTGTTGCGATATGTTCGTGGGTCAGCTTTTTATTTATGATGATAGTTGTTCCTCCTCCCCGTTGTCCCAGCCTGTCATTTCGGTAGATTTCTTGTCCTGAAATTTTGAAGTTGTCATTTGGTTTAAGGTGGGTCTCCGTCAACAGTACTATGTCCAGTTGTAGGCGTTGGATGAAATCCTGGAGCTCTACTTTTTTATTATGTATATTGTTCGCATTCCAAATTGCAATTTTTAAGTCTTTTAGGTTCCCTATTGGTCTCGCCATTATTTTAGCAGGGACATGACTCCTTTCATCAGTGCAAAAAGTTTGCCGGTGTCGTCCTTGGCCCTTTGGATGCGGTCTAGTGTTTTTATCATTTTCATCATAAATGATTTTCCACTGAAAAGGTTTTCTTTTTCATGGGTATTTTCTTCGCGTCTACCTGTAGAGCGGTACGTGTCTTGCTCACTTCTCGACTTGGTGCGGGCTGCGTATGGAGCCTTGGACTCCGGTGCTGCCGAGTCTTGCGAAGTTGCTGCTTCCACTTGTCACAACCGCGGAAGCTGCGTGCTTGGATCCGCAGTTGCAGCAGACTGGCTCATCCCGGGGTTTTTTTGCAGTCTGCAAGATTATGTCCGCCTCCGCAACGGACACACCTGACCGGTTCAGTGCAGTCCCTGGCATAGTGCCGGAATTTTTGGCACCTGAAGCACTGGACCGGGCTGCGTGAGGGCGGTTTCGCTGCTATGGTCTGCGTTGTGGCATTGCGTGGGGTCGGTTTCTCAACGATGGTCGGCGTTGTGACGCTGGTACTCGTTCCATTAGGGAGCATGTTGTTGTGGCCCTCTGGATTCTGCTGCTCAGAGGCTTCATTTTCCACTGCAGTGGTGTTGACTTCTTCTCCGTCGTGGAAAATCATGTGATGGGTGGTGGAGTGATTCTGTAGGATGTCTATTACTTGTCTCGAAGTCATTGAGGCAGGCCGGCAGTATCTTTACCCCTTGTTGGCCAGGCTAACAGAATAGGGGCAGCTTCGTGCGGCGATGCAGATAGGCCAGGATGCCGGTGTAGTTTCTCCTGTAGCGGGCAAAGATGAGTGGCACTGGGCCCTCCTCTGCGTAGGCTGATGATTTCTGCCGTGTCCTCCTGATCGGAGTGGTCAGGAAGTTACGGCCGGTCGTCGAATCAAAACAGAACGTTTTGAATCGTCCCCTGATGAGGTCGGCGTACTTCTCCCAGTCAAAGTCGCTAGCTAGAGGGGTCGGAAACACTAGCGCTTCCGGCCACTCTGCGACTCCCGCAGGGAGAATCTTCTCTGCAAGATGGCTATGTTCTCGACTTGAGAGAACCATCTCGAAGGTGGCGAAGTCGCTGGTTGGAACCTCCCAGCAGAATTGCAGATCATCCAGTAGGATTGCGATGTAGAACTTCCATTTCTTAGGGTTTCCACGGTCCAGGCGTCGTCTCCATAGCTTCATCGACCACTCTTCAGGCCTGACGCTTTCAACAACGCGTTCTGAGTCTCCTGCCGGTAGAAAGGAGGCTTCGGCGTAGGAGCCGATTTCTCCTGGGAACGCAAACTTGTTGTTCCTCTTCTTCTTCAACTTGGCTTTCTGCGTCGCGGCGGCGTCAGTAGATGCAGCGGTGTCTGCCATAGCTGAGTCCGAGTGCGAGTGAGTAGCCATTGCGGCCCAAAGGCGGTGACGTAGTCTACCGAGTTCGCTATAGTGCGCGTCACGAACTAAGGCGTCTCAGTTTAGCGAGGCTCTGTGCAAGACGTCATCGCTCTGCCAGTAACCAATCAGATTCAGTAACAATCCAGCGCTTGTCGTGGTTACACGAGTGTTGATTGTTTGCTGTGCCTGACATTCCTGTCTCTCTTAATAGTATTAGCATATAAAGCGCTACTAAAACGCATATTATTATTTTTATTATCATTACACAGCAGTAGTATCAGTAGTAGTAGCGTAATTACTATACTTTCTTACTCTGTCTTAAGTCGCTTGTCTCCTGCTGGAAATGCGCCAACGTCGTATACCCTGTGTCCGTAATTCTGTGTCTCTATGCGCCACCCGCCTTCGTTTGTGACGCGCACTATAGAGCCGCCAAAAAACCCTACGCATTCGGGTCGCCGGTTCGAATCCCCGTCCGGTCACCCAAATTTGGGTTTTCCATAGTGTCCCCAAATCATTCCAGGCGAATACCGTGATACTTTCTTCAAAAGCCTATGGCTGGATTCCTTCCCGTTCCTTGCCCCCATTCCCATCCCTCCTCTAATGACCGTAACATCGACGAGGCGTAAAGTAATAGGTAAAAAAAAGAAGAAAAAACCCGAATAACGAGACGCACGCATGGAGCAAGACTGCGTGCAACATTCTCCATGACGAACACGGAACAGAGCCGACATACCAACACCGTGTGTGGTGGTGTAACGGTTAGCATTCTGGCTTCGCATTCGGGAGGACGGCGGTTCGAATCCCCGTCAGGGCATCCAGATTTGGGTTTTCCATGGTTTACCAAATCACTCCAGGCAAATGCCAGAATGCTTCCTTCAAAAGGCCATGGCCTAATTCCTTCCCATTCCTTGCCCCCATCCTTTCCCGTCTCTAAAGACCTCACTGTTAAGAGACTTTAAGCAGTTTTTTTTATTATTATTATTAAAATGACATACTAACGTGCAATGAAGTTATCATCGCGTTCTGTGATCAGGTTTACAAAATATGCAAGCAGCTCTTCTTTACAAAGCAAGTTGACAGTGATCGACCGAGGAGCAGCAATGCTCTCAGTTGAATGATTTAGCAAGTATTGAATACTAGACACTAGAGCCATCTCGACGCTCGATTGAACCAGTATCGAAGGCTTCCTGGATTGGATTTTGTAAAATGTTAGGTAGGCAATCATAACGAATAGTTGGTTTATAAACCAGTGAAAATTGTCATAATTAGGGTTCTTTTTTCCAGCCTTCCTTTTGAACTGAAATTATTCAACGTTACTGATTGTATTTAAATGTATTTTATGTAGAATATAAATGCATATTCAGACCATTTTCCTCGTTTTGGTCATATTTCGATACTATTTATGGTCATATTTTGAGGAAAATTTTGTTTTTTAATAGTACCAGGAATTCACAAGATATAGATGAGAAGAAATTAAGATAATTATTCATAGAACTGTACTTCTGCTGTAGATTTGGAGGAAAAAAACTTATTTTCACTGCGGTCAGAATTCACAAGTCAAGAATTAAAGTGATACATTATTGACATTCTCTAAAGGTAATGTTCTGCCTGCCATTTAATTTCAACAATGCAGCAGAAGCATGCCTGTGTCGATTTGCGACAATCAATATCTCAATGATCATAGTTAAATCTTCAGTGGATCAGTAAGTAGACCTACCGCCATGCCGAAAGTAAAATTTTCTAATAGTGGGAAGTTACATAGGTAATTTTAGAGAGTTATAATATAGATGAAAGAGTTCTATTCTGTAAATTATCTGAAATTGAAGTTACTCCAACAAAACGATTTAACATTTAATTTCTCAATGGTGCAGTGAGTACACGGAAGCAAAATATACTGTCCACTTGAAAGCGACAATACTATATGAAATAAGTGATGTATAATTGAGAATGTTTTGATATATAGTAAATTTAAGTGTTCGGTCATAATTTGTCATTGTTTGGTCATATTTGCCCATTTTTAAGGTCCTATTTGACTTCATATTTCTCTATTTTTATGGTCTTAAAGATCCGAACCCTAGTTGTGATAATTGATTATTGTTCTGTTACCTGGAACGAAAATATTGATGCAACATCTATTGCAAGATTTTTAACATAGAACAGTCAGATGAAACTAATAAAGTCTGGTACCATATCAAAGGCAGGTACATACGACGACGACGCCATTAACTGCCCATTTCCTCCTTGGGCAGAGTAGGGTGGAGTGTTTGTCTTGCGACATTTACTCCTAGTCTTATAGATGGGTACTTGCTTCAGGTTAGATTTGTTTTAACGTTTGGCGTAGATAATTTTCAGATGGTTTGGGGGTTTATTGAACAAGTGAGATAGGTCCTATGTGTGGACCTATTCCTACCGGGTAATTCCCCAGATCCTTGATTATTGGGTTGTTGGATTTACGGGCTGTATTATAAAATTTGGTAGCAAGATCCTTGAATCGTTGTTTTAAAGTTGCTAGCCCTGTGGCTTCATGAAGGGCAATTGTGGGAAATCTGCAGTCAAGATGAAGTGCTCTCTTCAAAGCTAGATTCTGAATAATTTGAAGTCGGTCAAGATTTGTTTTAGCTGTGTATCCCCACACAGGGCAGGCATATTCAAGTATTGGTCTTACTAAGGTGCAGTTGATCTGTACTCCTAAGGGTGAGGAGAGCTTACTGTCCCTGGTTAGCACTGGGTACAACGCTTGAAGACTCGCGCTATTATGTGGGCCCTCCAGGTCAACCTGGAGTCAAGCAGGACTCCAAGGTAGCGAACTGTGTTTGACCATGGGATTAAGTTGTTGTGTATTTTGAGTTGTGGATCCAATTGAGGTCTCTGTCGAGGTCCTATCCTTTTAGTTAGTAAGATGGCTTGGGTCTTCGTTGGGTTGATTCCAATACGCCACCTCCTCGCCCAGGCCTCAGTCTTCTGCAAAACCTCCTGCAGACGACGGGTGACGATAGCTTTGCTGCTGCTGCGAATGAAGTAAGCTGTATCATCTGCATATGTGGCGGTGTGAATTCCGTTTTGAGAAGGTACATTGGCTTTATATAGGGACTATTTGACTAAACAGATAAGTTAGCTATGTGCCAAAAGTAGAAAAATTCGATTTGCCTTTCGCAGGCAAACAATTTCACATTGTAAATATATTTAGAATGTCTCATTTCTTGTGATGCTGGGTAACTAATTTTAGCAAGAACTGTCTGCGGATTATAATTTGAAACATCTTTCTATTACACTGAAGAACCAAAGAAACTGGTACACTTGACTAATATAATGTAGCACTCCCGCGAGCACGCAGAAGTGCCACAACACGACGTGACATGGAATCGACTAATGTCTGAGGGAATTGATACCAAGCATCCTGCAGAGCAGCCCATAAATCCGTAAGAGAACGAGAGCGTGGAGATCTCTTCTAAACGGCACGTTGCAACGCATCCCAGATGTGCTCAATAATGTTCGTGTTTGGTGGACGGCGGATGTGTTTAAACTCATAACAGTGTTCCTGGAGCCACTATGTAGCATTTCTGGACGTGCGGGGTGTTGCGTTGTCCTGCTGGAATTGCCCAAGTCCGTCGGAATGCACAATGGACATGACTGGATGCAGGTGATCAGCCAGGATGCGTACTTACATGTCACCTGTCCGAGTAGTATCTAGTCATATCAGGGGTCCTATGTCACTCCAACTGCACACTCCCCACACCATTACAGAGCCTCCACCAGCTTGAACTGTCCCCTGCTGACATGCTGGCTCCATGAATTCACGAGATTTTCTACATACCCGAACACGTCCAACCGTTCGATACAATTGGAAACGAGACTCGTCAGACCAGGCAACATATTTCCAATCATCAACAGTCCAATGTCGGTGTTGATGGGCCCAGGTGAGGCGTAAATCTTTGTGTCGTGCACTCAGCAGGGGTACATGAGTGGGCCTTCGGCTCCGAAAGCCCATATCGATGACATTTCGTTGAATGCTTCGCACGCTGACATTTGTTGATGACCCAGCATTGAAATTCGCAGCAATTTGCGGAAGGGTTGCACTTCTAGTCACGTGAAATATTGTCTTCAGTGGTCGTTGGTCCCGCTCTTGCAGGATCTTTTTTCGGCTGCAGCGATGTCGGAGATTTGATGTTTTACCGGATTCTCGATATTCACGGTTTACTCGTGAAATGATCGTACGGGAAAATCCCCAGCTCATCACTACCTCGGAGATGTGTCCCATCTCTCATGCGCAGACTATAACAGCACGTTCAAACTCACTTAAATCGTGACAACCTGCCATTGTAGGAGTAGTAACCGATCTAACGCCTGAGCCAGACACTTGTTGTCTCATATAGGCGTTGCCGAACGCAGCGTTGTACTCTGAGTATTTACATATCTCTGTGTTTGCATACGCATGCCTATACCGATTTGTTTGGTTTTTCAGTGTAATTGTTTGAAATTTTCTTCTTCGTTTACATCTTCGGTTATTTTTCTCCACGTATTAACAAAATAGCCAATACTGCATATCTCAAGATGTCTCCTATGATAGAGTCTCTTCTTTCTCTGATTGCTAAAAACTTTTATCCTCACGCTTCATTTCCAAAATATATTCACTTCGTATTTAATTTTTAAAATACCGTAGCATTTCATTTCAGACGCTACCGTCTTTGTGGTATTTCTGAAGCCCAACCTTGATTTAAAAGTAAGTATTACGGTCAATGCAATTATATTCAGAAAGAAATTTTTATTGAAAAGTATTTCCTTCCTAATGCTTTTGAGATCTTTCTTGTTTCGGTCATCAGGTGTTTTTTTTTTTTTTTTTTTTTTTGTTATAAACAACAGAATTGTACTATTTTTCTATTAAATTAAATTCTCCTACCGTTCTCCGATCATACAATCTCTTCTTTCTTTGATTGTGAAAAACTTTTATCCTCATCCTTCATTTCCATAATTTCGTATTTAATTTTTAAAGTACCGTGACATTGCATTTCAGAGGCTATAAAATTCAGTCTTTGTGGTATTTCTAAAGCCCAACTAATTAAGTATTAAGCTCCTTACAATCATATTCAGAAAGTGATTTCTTTTATTGAAAAGTATTTTTGTCCTAGTGCTTCCAAGAACTTTCTTGTTTTGGCCATTAATGTATTTTTAGTTGCAAACAAGAGAATTATCTTACTTTTAATAAATTTAATTCTCTCATCGTTACCATTATCATTCCTGCTAAATGTCATAATCGTTTTCGGGTAATATCTAGATCGCGATACCGTTACCACTATATCCACCTCGTGGACAACAACGATGTAAACACAAATTGCTGCGGTTACGTATGACGTACTCAATAATTTGGCAGCAACAAATGAGGTTTCTTGCATGTACGGATTTTCTCGAGTGGGAACAAACCAGATGTAACATATATCCATAATTTATGGTTAATAATAATAATTTTGAATATTAGTGGTATCATTATCTAGAATAAGACGAAACTTTTCTGGCGTATAGATCGCGATATCATAATAATAGTGTCGGTACAGGGATTATAGCAACATAAACTGTTTTGTTTTCTTTCTGGCGGTTATGCTTAGGTTAAATATGGCCTGGAAAAATTACTTAAAATCCACTGAAATGCGGTATTTGTATACAGCGTAAACATCCGATCTCCATCGATTCAACACGGCATTACTTATCCATCATTAAGTCGAGGAAACTATTTTCTTGGCTTTAATACGTCATACTCAGCAACGAAGTGACGTCATATTCTTTTCATCCGGAAGTGTTTACACCGCGAGGCGGGAAGTGGTTGTAGTGGTATCGCGATCTAGATATTACCCTTGTTTTCTTGCATTGATTAAATTTAGTCCAAATCATCTATGATCATCTGAACAGGTAGGGTACCTGAAACACGTCTTTTATCGTGAGAAATCAAATAAACTTTTGGGACGAGCAACGAACTTATCTGATTTCAGTTTCTGGTACGCGGAGAAAAGCAAGAGCAGCGGCTATTTTAATCGTTAGGATTGGGCAGCATAACATTGCCTTACTTTATATCTACTGCTTCTTGATCAATTTAAAACAGTTAAAAAACAAAATCAAATTATTTCATAAATTAGTGGCATCATGTTGCATAGAGAGGAAATAATTTTATTTTGTTACAAGGGTGGTTGTAATGATTAATTACACAAAAAGTAATGGATATCCGCGTGATCTTTTTATAAGAGTTAGTTATCAGAGAAACGTTTACGACATTAACAAAAATTTGATCTGTCTAGTTGTAGCTAATATTTTTTGCTAAAGGATCAACGTTATTGCTTTCAGTCGAGAATATAATGTATACTTGAAGCTTTTAAAGGTAACATATGAATTCGCTGAATCCAGTAACTCAACCTGTTTTCGTATATTTGTGCAACTTGATCTCCAGCTTTCTACTGAGAATATAAGGTGTCTTTATACCTGTAAAGTATGAAGGAATGTGGTTATGTTAGAAAATAAGCCTGTTTGCGTATAGTTGTACACGCTTGAGTTTTACGCTCGTGCCCTGCATTCGGGAGGACGCGGATCTGTCCCTGTTCGGGCCATCCGGATTTCGGTTTTCTAAGATTTCACAAAATTACGCCAGGTGAATGGTTCTTCAAAAATATCATGGTTGCATTCTATACCACTGCTTCAACCTTCTCACGGCTCAAATGACGTCTATTTCGACGGACCGCAAACCACTTATATTATTTAAAAAAAATTTCAGACACGAGATTCAATTTTTTCTGTCATTTCCTTGATTTCTCCCTCTGCAAACAAACTGAATATTATGGAGATAGACCTTCCCTCACACTTTTTTTATAACTGAGGTTTGTCTTCTATGATCGTCTATTTTTGTTAGAGATAATAAATTCTTATATGAACTATAAATTATTAAATTATTGTTTTCTCTCAATATTATTCGTCCTAATTCTTAAAAATTTTGATGAATGTGTGGCTACCATTATTAAATGACATCAGATGAGGGATAAACTGAAACTTGGTAAAGGAGTGAGCGGACGGTGTTGAAATAACCGATGTCCTCAAAACTTATGAAGAAATTAGCAGAACCATTCATAGAAGAAAAGTTGTATAGGTTAGTAAAACAATGATAGCGTGTATTAATTGGATGATGTTTTAGTAAGGTTGATGACCGTCAATGGAAACTATATGACTGAAAAAATAAAAATTGATGGAGGTAGTTTTTTTTCTTGTTTCATGGCTCGTCGAGTTCTGTTTCATTCGAATTTGGAGAGGATGGGGTAAGGAAAGGAATTCTGCAATGGCCACTTGAAGAAACCATTCATGTAGGTATTGGCTTGGAGTTATTTTGTAGAATTATGGAAAACCGAACTCTGGATTATCGCACAGGGATTTGAACCCGTGTTCTCCTGAATAGCAGACCTGGACGTTACCGTTCATCCACTAGCATCGGTACACAATTTGGTGATTA
The DNA here is from genome assembly GCA_031002005.1 of Vandiemenella viatica. Lineage (NCBI taxonomy): Eukaryota > Metazoa > Arthropoda > Insecta > Orthoptera > Morabidae > Vandiemenella > Vandiemenella viatica. The sequence continues at coordinate 272,484,706 of JARYHS010011408.1, read as the reverse complement.
GCAATCACACTTTAGCAACTCTCTAATCCTGCTGGACGAGTTCTAAATAGTGAACAATGAAATATTACACTACACTCATCGAGTTATTGTTAAAAGTATTTCACCTGATAGCAGGAAAAGACAAAGCAAATCTCTGAACTTTTACGGAAGCGCTCATAGGGAAAGGATTTTTTTTTTGTTTCTCTCTAGAATCTCAATTTTACGGTTTGTAACACGTAATATATCTGAAAGAAAGGGGTAAGCGATGGTTAGTAGGAGAATATATTTTTTTTCTGTCATCAGTCTTTCGACTGGTTTGATGCAATTCAGTCGCCAGAGCCTCGTCCGTGCAAACAGGGTGCACCACATGAAGGAGAGTTTGACATTTGGTTGGAAAATGCTAGTATAGTATCTTCCAAACCCTTACACCCCAGGAGAATATTAGGTCTTATTAACTTTGAAACTATAAAAACACTTCAGAAACAAATATCATTCTACTCGATTTGCAGCAGTTTAAGAGTCCACGTTGAATCTGCACTTCACGGTGTAACGAATCGTGGAGGCTGCCTGATTATACAGGTATGGGGTGTCTACCACTATTGTATAACATGCCAAAATAAGGTCTACAATCTCTCTCTCTCCCCCCTGTTGTTTATAAAATAATGTTTCATGAGCAATACCAATTTAAAGATTGACAGTGTTAATATTCATGATTCTTAAAAAAGTGTGGATGAGTTAAACCTGTGTGATATTTGAAAAAATATATCCTTGAGGGATATTTAATAGCATACTACAGCGATATACGGACTTTCTGGGTCCGCTGTGAGTACACAATAAACATAACATTTGTAATCAACTCCTTTCATGGGTAACTTAACTCCTAATTTTATTGAATGATTTTCAAGATGCAGTGTATCAACCTTTGGTAAAGAAACAGCTAATTTAGAGCAGGCTACAATTACTTAAAAAAATAAAGAAGAGAAATCATTAAAATATTTCCTGCAGCACCGGGAACAGAACCTTGCGGTTACATCATCGTGGTGCTGCAACTGTTCGATAACAGGAGTATAATATATAATACCTGGCAGAGTATCCGGCGTTGCCCGGCCTAATCGGGTTTGATTTACCTGTACACTACTTTTATATTTCCGATGTAAATCATGCGTACAAAGTTTCATTAATTTGGCACCATCCATTTCCAGAAGTAAACTATATATTCATATAGCCAAAAAAATCCCAGAACGGGATGAATTGGATGCTGTTATACAGAAAATCAGTTTACACTTTGCATTTTAACCTAACGATATCATCTGTTAAATTTGTTGCTTGATAGTCAAAACATCCACCATCCGCGAATCAATACATGCCACATACATAAACCTTAAAATATGAGTTTGTTCCAGCATCATGCAGAAAATAAAGATTTTTGATGGGTTTTCATAAATCTGCTTCAATCTGATCTACAGGTTAAATCATTAGAACATTTTTATTTTATGAACATTCTGGCGTAACTTAAAAGAGCTGGATTTATTTTGAAGGTATTTAAAACTATGGATTTCTGCAAAGAACACTGCAATACAAAAAATGTGTGGGTAAAGGGGGAAAATGGTTGGGCTTTTGTAAACCTAATGTAGACAGTATTTTCTGCTTGTTTTAAAATATACGTGTGCAAAATTCCTCCAAAATTAGATGGAAACTGTTGCTTTGTGTAAAGAACATAATTAAGGGAAGTATTGGGGGAGAGAGATTGGGTTTTTTTAAAACTAATATTGACTGTATTTTTCTCTTTGTTTTAAAGCATATATTTGCAAAGTTCCATCGAAATCGCATAAAAACCTATGGGTTCGTATAAAAATGAAGGGATGTATAGGGGGAGAGGGTAAGGTTTTTGAAATTTCCTGTTAAGAAACCTTTTCCATGAAAAAATAGAAATATTTGCCAACTTTTATGGTGATCGGTCAAAAGGTGACGACTGTAGCTATGTGTAAAGAACATTGGCAAAATTAGGAGGGTGTAAATGAGGAGAGGGGATTTGGTTTGGCAAACCAAAAGTTGACGGCATTTTTCTATTTATTTTGAATTATAAGTTTGAAAAGTTCAGCTGAAATCGGATAAAAACTGTGTTGTAAAGGGGGAAAGCGGGTGGATTTGGATTTTTGTTTTTTCATAAACCTTCTCCATGAAAAAATACATATATGTGCCAACTTTCATGGTGATCGGTTGAATTGTGTCGACTGTAGCTTTGTGTAAAGAACATTGACAAATATTAATGGGGTGGAAAGGGGAAGAGGGGTTGGTTTTTGTAAACCAATTGAGGACATTATTTTCCTCCTTGTTTTAAAGTATACGTATGCAAATTTTTATCGAAATCTGATAAAAACTGTGGGTTTCTATAATGATAAATGGAAATTAGGAGGGGAAGGATAAAATGGGAGAGGGGTGGGCGTTTGCAAATCTAATTGTTAATCTAAACCATTCTCGATTCAACTTACACACAAAATTTCAAAAAATCAGTACAGCTGTTTAGGAGGAGTTCAGTGACATACACACCGACAGAAGAAATAAATATATAAAGATATAACAATTCCATATTGTTTTACGATTTTTTATTATGGTTTCTAACCGCCTGCCCAGTCTTCCTGTAGCATAGCCGCCTAACTTAACCCAGTAATCGAATCGGAGTCATAAAGTTTAAAGTACAATCAAAACCACGGAGGCGTTGTGACCGACTTCATACACGTTAAAGGCATTGCCAGAGGTTTTCTTTGAAAATTTCGCCAAAACCGGGATTCGAATTACGGATCTTTCAATCGCCACCACTGAGCCACCAGGCCACATCATATGTGTATATTTGTACTGTTGGTAATGAGCTTAATGGGAACAAACTGCAGGGATGAATATTTCGCAGAAGATGCAAATTACCTAATAGCTCTGTTGGCTCATCTGTAAACAGATTTCAGCTTCGTCGTTTGCGTAGACTACCTAAAACACCGGTATTATCGTCGTGAATAATGAGGCTAATGGAACGGCCAACACACTGTGTACCCTTATCTTTCTCGTGACCCTGAATGCAGTCTCTGCGTGGTAAGAGAGAGAAAAACAACTAAAAGCACGCCGTGTTATCAGGATTACACCAAGCAATGAAATATCACTCTTTTTGCTTCTCAAGAGACTACGGTAAACTTTCGTTTTTTAATAATTACAATCACGATCTTAAGTTGTTACTGAGTCTACTGTATGTACTGTAATATGTCCGCAAACAGGGAGTTTGTGTTCTGAGTTGTTTATAAAAGCTGGTTCTTCTTTTTAAACAGAGATTTGGTAACGGGATCTTCTAATTTTAGCAGCTAACTGGGTTGGCAGCGATGATTCCAGTTTTGATGTAATAAGAGATTTAAACTAAAATGTTTTAGTTTAATGCAAAGCGATTAACAATTTTAAACTGACAGTTACATTGATCAATCTATTGGTGAAAAGATCGTGTATTCGTAACCTTTATATTTGTATTGCCTCTCCAGGACATTCAGCACAGTTGCTTCAACCATATCTCAGTTACAGAGGATAAGGAAAGGCTGCAGCGAGAATTTTATCTTAACGAATGCACCATTATACATTGTACGAAATTAAGGGGGGAAACATATTATGATATATGCCTATAATGGAAAAGATAAAACCATTAGTTAGTTTTTAACAACTTACTTAATCTCACAAGGACTCATTCTTCCCAAAATAATAGAAATGTAAGATTTCATCAGCACTGTCGAGTTACTGTTGTAACGGGACGTTATCACGCCACGCTACAATTTATATTTTTGTTAAATTGTTTTTACTTTTAATTTTTATTCAGACTAAAATTAATTAAAATTGATCTCGGGCAGCCCAAAATTGTATATGATTAAATAAATATGCAAGGGTATTTCATTTGAGAGGACTCAGCGAAAAATGTGCGAGCGTAAGATTTTGTTTAAGCGAAGGATCGCACATCTCAGGCTAGGGACGGAAGTGAAACAGTTAGTCATAGTGAACGGACACAATGGGCCGCCTCGCTGTCGCCACCCAAGGCCAGTCAGTAACCCCAACGGTTGGCACAGCAAACATGTGAAGGTCAGCCTTCCCCCGCCCCACCAAGGATGGATGCAGAGGGGACGCTGGCAAAATGCCGCGAATCTGAGTGTGCAACGATACCACGTGATTTCCAACCTGCCTATGAAATCATCGATAGGGGTCTTCATGTGTTAATGCAGGGTGTATTCTTTCTGCCCGCCATGTTCCTACGCGGGATTAGGACGCCATCGCCTTCCGAAGAGGAGGAACTTACTTCTCGCCAGACCACGGTCTGGGACAGTCGATCTTACTTCTGGCTGGGCTGCGGTCCAGAACGGTTGTGCTTGGTCAGTACAGTGACCTGCCTATGATCACTGGCTGGTGATCTTTCTATCGCGCTGGGCTGATAGTGCGACGGACTTCAGTGCTGCTGCCTATGCTATGGTAAAGTGTTAACGCCAGGTCTTGCATCGTTGTGTTCTTATGAGACTGCGAATGACCCGTAAACGACTTGAGAAAGAGACTTGTGTTCTTTAAGCAGATTTGACCCTCAGCTAGCCGACATTTGTTGAACATTGTGGGAGCCTTGCATATCGCGAGTTCCATTTGTTTTCTTTGTATATTTAACGGCGCCCGAGACGCATGTTCATTTCATGTATTCATTTTGATTGCTGACCGTTTTGTTGTAGCATATTGTGAACATTGTTCCCGCTTACTAACTTTAACTTCGTCAGATTTTCAATTAAAGTAAAATTCATATAATTGTTTGCTTGAATAAATCGGCCAGTTGTAATCGCTAGGCTTGCATTGATATCTTAGTGATTATTGTATTAATGGTAACGTTAAATATGCCTAGCGGTGTAGTTGCCAAATGAAAATAATAAATTATCTATGTCAGTTTCATTGTGATCTGGCAAGGATAAGATTCTTGCCAACCCAATAATTGATTATTATAAATAAATTAAAAATTTATAAAATCCCCCCCCCCTCCTTAAAGCACAACTCACTACACTGTCTATCACTATCATCCTGATTACACTTTGATATAACAACCATCTTTTGGCTTTATAACATATTGTGAAGTTATTCTGCTCCAGTAGTAACAACACGTAACATAACAAAACGTGAAGGTCGCGAAAAGTCAGTGCAATGTTACCATGCCACGGTCCCTGTAAAGTTGTGAAGCATATTCAGCAAAACCGCTTCGTAAATGAGGTGTTTGATAGCTTTACTTTGACGTCAATTACGTTACTTTCTGTAGTGTAAAAAACAAAAATTGAATATTTAACTTTTTTCTCACTTTATCCACCGCGAATGTTTTGCAGAAAGGTACTTTTTGAGGCAGTGACGATTGCTTCAGAGTGATTGGAGTATTGGATACAGAAGACTTTTTAGTTTTAAAATTTAAACTTGTAGCTATCGATCATTGCGCAGTCATTTTCATCCTTGTCGTAACTATACATTCCACCAAAGCCAATTTTAAAGTAAGACGTTGAGAATCATCACTGGTGGTACCTGGTTTACCCCATTCCCACCACTGAAGTATGTAAGAATATTTGGGCGAGAAACAAGGGGACTAATCTTTCTGAAATCGTATAGAACTACCGCCTCACGTGTGTGCACATATTTCTATCGCCAAAATAATGCATTTAGAGCTAAAAAACAACTTTGTGGCTGGAGAAGTGGATAGCATTAGCCACTAAAATTAGTTTATCAACCGAACAAATAGTTTCCTTGCTGTCATGAACTGTACTGCCACAAAGCGTCAGGGAATTACGAAAATCAACCGGTATGACGAACCACAGATGATTCTCTGGAGTTGGAAGGTTTCACGTATGTATGACCGTGTCCTCTAATACGCAGACTGAGACTGGATAACATAGGTTCAAGAGAATGCGAAGAATCCGTCATGGCATAGATTTCTTGTAAGTTTATTGTTGATTTCGAAGCATATGTTACTACTTATTTCATCATCAATTGCACCGCAACTTCGATTCTAATAATATTAAAAATCGGTGAAGTGGGCTGCCGCTTATAGAAAAGAAATTCAGCTTAAATGTGGCACTGCACGCCAATTAAGAATACTAGTTACTAGGTTCCACCAGAAGCGAAAAAAAAGTTAAAGAAAGATTACACTCAGAAAGAAAAATTTTATACTACAATCACTTGACAGGATCGGTTCATTTACTTAAGGTTTTAACTCTCGCATCCTTCATTTAATATAATCATATCGCTGCCAATTTATAAAATATTTCTCTTAGTCCACTGCCTGCAGTTCAGTATGAGTTCGTTTCCAAGTCAAACCTTTCTACAATACGTATATTCCGCAGCACTCTGCTTTTCCATCTGTTCGGTTTTATTCTATATTGCGCCAAAGATTCACTTCAGTCGATAGTTACAATACAATTATGGCCCCAGCCAACATTAGAAATCATTCTGCGTACAAACTAACACAATTCAAAAAGAAGTAAGTCGAGAACCTCTGTCTCTAATACTATCAGACTAATTAGTAGACATACACAATGTGCCGTACAATCGCTTAATAGTAAATTACACGAACTCTCCCGGATATTTACCTTAGATGCTGCAGCTACGTCGATGCCGAATGGATGGTTTTTAAGGAAGCTAATCTTCTACACTTCTAGTAGATGACCTAAGGAACCTAGAAGAAACTGCAATAACGGTCATCTCAAAGCTACTGAATGCAGTTTAACTGAATCTTTTCCAAAGTCTTTCATGAATAAGTTTTTAGTGTTGTAGTAAAATGCATTTTCAGGATTATTGGGAAAATGGGAAGAAACGCCCAGATATTTTCGTCATAAGTATAGAGTGTATTTTGCTTGGTCGCAACTGTATGCAAGCTCATTTGTACCGAATAGGTTTTTTTTTTTTTTTTTTTTTTTTTTTTTTTTTTTACAAGTGATTTTACGCCTTGTCGAGGTCATTAGAGGCGGGATGGGAGTGGGGGACAAGGAATGGGAAGGAATTCGGCCATGGCCTTTGAAGGAAGCATCCCGGCATTCGCCTGGAGTGATTTTGGAAACCATGGAAAACCCAAATCTGGATGCCCGCACGGGGATTCGAACCGCCGTACTCCCGAATGCGAGGCCAGAGCGTCAACCACTCACCCACCACGCTCAGTTTGTACCGAATAGTCGTTGTCCATTCCACCTGTCAGCATAAATCAAAATCCCTTCTTTTAGGGCCACTATTTGATCACGAGAAAATAGTGAAAATAAAAATATCCACTTTCAGAGAGTAAATAAAGAGGAATCCGAACCATGATGAGCTCCAATATGCCTTGTCCAATAACACTAATTATGTTTTCAAGTATTAGTAATAATATATGGGAGGGTGTAGTGAGTTGTAGTGTGTGAAATCTAGTGCCAGTCTCCTCCGAAATACAGTAGGGAGACAATCACCAACAACAATGTCGTATGCAATCACCCCGCACTCAGTACGGGGTGTTTAGGATTTAATCAGTACTTTGGCATACAATCTAGAAACCAGGATCTGGGTACCTCATTTTTTACACCTTGCTACCCTAGTGCTGAATAATAAAGATTTTCACCATCACTGGGATACGAACTAGCTGTCTACTTGCCAAGTGCCACACATTGCAGTAGTGCCTCCGTCAAGTAGGCATAGTGGGTTAGTTGGTATACATATATCCTAACACTGAAATTATCATTTTAATCATGCAACGATGAATAATCGTTTGACTTAAAACTTTCTTCAAAAGGATCGCCGTCAAAAATAAGTTAGCATATGACGTGATAGCAAACCTTAAGTGTGAAACAATATGGATGCTTTTTAGCTCGTGTGTCAGTTTGATAACTGGCCGGTTATCTGTTAGATAACTGTCTGAGTTACACCAGAGGCGTCTTATAAGCAAGCTGCTTCCAGTAGCGGCTGTAGTGACACCAAAAGGCGGACTCCACTGTCTGTCAAGGTGAGAACATCCACGCATTAGTTTTAATCCATTGATGGCAATGACATTTTATTTGCAGGAAGTAGAATGCTGGTTCATTAAAATTATTTTTCATTAAATGATTGAGGTGTAACAAAGACATGATAATTACGTGTAATATATTTACCGTATTATACAACTTTTAGCTGTCTTAGCAGCTGTAAATTCATACCATATTACTATATTCCCGTGTCGGACTGTGCTCCAACGTTTCACAGCGAAGCCTCCGAGAATTTTCTAGAGATTTATTATTGAACAAATATTTTGACTGTCAACAAACATAAATCGAACTATTTGTGTTTACAACCATAATAAGTTTAGGCCTACACATATAGAGATACTAGTTTTTGTTGGTAAATAAGAAAAAACATAAATAAAGTTGTTTTACTTTATTTTATGATCCTTACAATACATTTTGTGGTGTTAGAGTTCTGTTAACGCATGTTTCTGCAAATTTAAACGCTTTTTTATAATGCTAATGATTTATCTGTTTCTACATTTCTTATTGTAGTCCGAATCTATTATTTCTTAGTGATTAAACATTTAGGAATTTATTTAAACAAATCACTGGTTTAATTAAATCTCTTATAAGACGTAATTTTTCTCTTTCAACCACGGAGCAGTGATTTTTTTTTCGTTACTCATAAGTTTTAATTTAGAATTTTTAGTTTTAGTGCAATAACAAATCCAATTTTTTTATCTTTCTAGAAAGTCTTGTTTTTTAACATTGATATTCTGGTATCATACCGGTAAGCTCACCAAGAAATGAATACGATAAATCACCGCAAATGGCTAGAAAAATATAAAATTTTAATCTTATTGTCTTTTCCTTTCGTTGTTCTGTTAGAGTAATAACACAGTCTATTGCTGTGTGTCCATTATTCAGTAGGTGAAATTTTTATTGTACACTAACCAGCCTACATTTTCACAATTTATGGTTACGGAAAACCATCTAAATGGAACAGATTTGTCAGCGAACAAATTGAATTAATGTAAAGTGTGTTAATGGAACCACGTCACATCTATTGAGGTGGGATGTCCACACACTGAGCTAGTGGAGAGGTTTAAGAATGACATAATAATAGAGATTGTGTTTCTGTAACTATGGTAATCCCAACTTGTATAAGTACTAATGGGTGTACCGCTCTGGTTTATATCTTGAGAGGTTCTTAACATGTCATTCACCTCTGCCTTATCTGTGTGTGAAAAACGATAGAACTCTTCATGGCTCCAATCATAACTCTTGGATCCTTTAAACCACTAGATTTTCGGCGTTAGGCTGATTGCATGCTCAGTTGGAAATTTGTCATCTGGGAAGCCTAAAAAACCTTCAAGGATCTTTGCAGATATTGCGATATTCACTAATATACAAACGTTTGTGTCACATATTTACACAATGCCTAAGATATAAGTCAAATCCTTTCTTTAATAAGATTTAATGATAATTTGTCGTGTATAGCTCTCTGCTTTTAAATTTTCAGAAAGGAAATACTGGGCGAATACTTTCTCTACTGTTTTAATTACGTCGATTCATTGGTGCCTCAGAATCAGGAATTCTTAACATACTACGTACAATTAATGTGCTTTGGTTGTGCCAGTTAAAATTCGCTGTTCTTATCTCCATTTAGGATAATGTCGTCAAGCAAACACTGCATGTCAGGGTACCTGAAGAGCTGTAAGCTGTTAATTGCATCTGAGAGCAGTTATAAACGCATTTCTTAACCATCTCGGTGAAGCATTTCAAATTATGTTTTACATCAGAACATTTTCTTTGCGTATATGATGCTTCTAATTTTCTTCACCATACTTCCAATACATGTGTAACTCATGTAAACAGATTTGGAAACTGCAGTAATAGATACATTACACAGTTACATAATGAAGCAATATAAGGAAATTAATTAAAAAAATTTAAGGTGCTTTTGTTTAAAAACAGACCTGTCAAAACTTTTAACTACCGAAGGAAACGGCGTACCCTTCGATGTCGCGTAATGTAAAAAATATTAGAACGTGTAATTTCGTTAATTGACATTTTCTACAGTACAATACTGATCCGGACATACTTTCTAAAACAGAGAATTAGATACCGGTGCCTTTTCTCTGAAAGACGTGTATGCCTTTTAAAGAATTGAATCATAAAATTAAACGATAAATGTATCTACAACAGCCTCCAAAGTGTTTTAAGCACAGGTGTCAAGATAATCGTTCATTACGACTTTTAAATAGATAAGATAATTCGCTTTTCGGAGATAGGTGATAGCCGTAGATGGTGTGAAAGTGGGCTTGTTTGTTGTTTATTTGGTTTTTCCAATCCATTTTTAAGACCTGTGCAGAATGTATCGTGCCATCATTCGTACCCGAGAAAGCAGGTTCTCTCTGCCTAATATAACTTTGGCCTGAATAATATGCTGAGATGTCTTCTTTTCGATTTGTGGTTGTACTCAAAGTGGACAACGCAGCTGAAACACACCGGATTTGAGACTCACACATGTGACGGTTCATCTGTTCTCACGTCCCTTCAATAAAGTTGTTGACAGTGCATTAAATCTTGGAAGTGTATTCAGTCCAAAGAAGAGTAGCTTTATTTGAATTAATATTTAAGATTTCCACAGTAACATTCAATTATTTTATTTGCATTTATCAATTCTTATTCGAATTTCTTCTGCTGAAATGATCACGGATTTTATTTAATCTCACAGTGTGATATGCGTAAATAAATAACAACACCGAGTTGCAACTCCAAGCGTAATCCTTTTTTTTTTTTTTTGTGGCTTTCGGCATTTTAGGAAATACAGCCAGCCGATTGTTTTTTTTGCAGCTAGTTAGACACACACGGGCATGGCATTCACAGACACAACACTTAACACCCATGCCCTCAGCCGGACTCGAACTGGCAACCATCGGCACGCGGAGCTAGCACTCTAGCCCCTACGCTACCGAGGCCGGCTTAATCTTTCGCAATGATTCTGAAGTAAATAAAAATACCATAACACTTGTTTATTCTGTTTGATTGACTGGCGCTTGGAACAAGGTTAGCTGTCCTGAGCCCAATTCAGGACTTGTCCAACAGGCTGGGAGAGAGATTGATGATATAACATTAATAATCAGTTGACCATGTACCGTTACTAGGTTAAATCCCAAACACTTCGCAATACGTACGGACTGAGGGTATACAATACTGTCGATTGTGATTCTTACGTCGGATAGGAGCATAAAACTTGGCTGTCCCCTTGATGTTTTCAGAACATTAGGCCTGAATGATTTGGCTCCAGTTTTCACCTTCTGTCTTTCTTCATTCGCACAACACAAACTACACATTAAACGTGTCAGCAGATGTCACTGTCATCTACACACTTTCCACATCACTGACGAAATGAACGAAGCGTCTACCTTTCCTAGTGCGAATCCTGTCATATTTTCGGAACTACCTCAGAACAGAACATTTGCTTATACTCATCATAACTGAGCTTCAGTTCAGTGTCGATATAGACATGCTACAAAAATTAAAACAGAAGCACAAAAAATTACAGAAAACAGTGACTAACAGTGTTTGACAGCATACTATACAGGCATTTAGAGTGAGCAGATGAAACTTTGGATAGCCAATAAGTTACAGAAATTGTGGTTCGCATTTAAGAAGTAATGGTTTTGTATAAATAATGCTGTTTCACCATTTTCCTCGAAGACTAAATGTATCAACCTTTTGTAAATTTTTAAACAAGATGTACAATACTAAAATAAAATATTTTTGATACATTTGGTTGTTCGGAATAGGATATTGTACCATAAACATAGAAAAATATTGTTTAGCATGGAGTGTTTAAGAGCATTAGCCTATAATTAATATCGTTTCATATATGTTATCAGTGGATGTTAGAATGATACTAAACACAAGGTATGGTAACAGAAGGGGTTTGTTGGGTAATTATATTTATAGCATTCCATTTACCATTTTATTAATTTTAATATTAGTGATTTTGTTGATCTCATTAATTTAATAATTTTAATCATTAAATTTTATCAAATAGGAAGAGGGTGCAAAGTGATATGCTATCTTGCATTACTAATGTAAAATCATAACCTGACAGATTTATTCAAATTCAACATTGAATGCCTACAGACGTCGGTGAACCTTACAATTAATGTAATACATGAAAATAACACGTTAAAACAAAAATTAACACCGAGTCTTACAATATGATGCATAAGACGTTAATTCTAAGCAAACAACAGTGACATATTTATGTGAAATTTAAGCTCTATGTCAAGAGGCTTAATTATAAAGCTGTTCACAAATACAAGCTTATAGAAATGATTTCAAAGAGGGCGCCATTAAGTCTTGGACTTAAATAAAATAATATTTTATGATTGATAGGAATTTATAACAGTCTTCCCTTATCAAATCAGATTGCTCACGGCTAATAATACGCTCAGAAAGATTTTCGGAGAGTAATACTCTGGTCAGAGGAGTTCACGGGTCGAGGAATGCGTAACACAGAGTTCCTTTTAATGGCTGAAGGTCTTTGCCGTTTATGCAGCAGCGATGGTGCGTTGGCACCTATGGTGGTAACACGCACATTTCCTTCAGACAACAGCAATAGGTACCGCAAGCCAGAGGTGGCTCAAACCGTACTGATCAAGTCTCGTAGTAATCGAAGAGTCGGTGATGGCGTGACCTCTCTGTCCGCCAGACACCACCGCAAGACCCCCGTGTCTCCCATTCACTCCTGCCAGACCCCTCGAAATCCAATCCGTGGGGTCGTAGGAGATGTGGACCCAGAACACACCAAACAGCTCGTTATTATTTTGTAACATCCCCGTTCATTGGGAGTTCACAGCCACGTGATTCACACTTGGATCTACCATAACTGCCTCGCCCCGAAAATATCCGACCTTCTCCGAGCTTTTGCTTCCGCCACCAATTTTTTTCACTAGCGTACGGCACAATAGATGGTCCAGCCGAATTATCCACTTGACCGGAGAAGGGTCAGTTAGGCGATACCTTCTGCAAATAAGGGGGCCTTCCCTCGCTATTGAGAAATATGTTGCTATCCAGCTCAGGTATTAAAGGGGTTGCATCATTCAGACTTAGCAAAAATACCGTTCTGCTCTGGCACTATCGAGCAAAATTTTCCTGCCCTCCTGTAAATATGAATTATTATTACTATTGGAAACATTGTACGAGCCTGACACAGCAGTCTCGTTACAAACGTTATAGTCGGTTACAAAACTGGAAAAAATATGTTGTAGAAATAGGAGTAGTGTATGTAAGGAAGATGATGACCATGACCACAACCTGCCACTCGCTTTCAGTCACAAAGTTGTGGGAAGATTTTCTTTCGTAGGTAAGAGGGTCAAGTACTGGAAGAAGTTACCAAGAGAAATAATGAATAGCTTACCAAAAACGCTGAAAGAATTTAAAGGTGAAATTTGTAGAGGGAAAAAGTAGACTGGTACAGGAAAGTGGAAAAATTAATGTGTAGGGAAATTGCAACCGAAGCGTGCGCTCCACCGCCATTTAATTAAATCAAAATCATTTGCAAAAAGTGACTTGCAAATTCCTAAAAAAATTATAATGAAATTCTTATGTTAAGAAAAAATTCATGCCAAAAGAAAATATTATGCTAATAAAATAGAAATGAATTGAAACAATGTTTATTTATTCAAAAATTCTTTGTTCCTAGAAACAGTTTAATTAGATGAACATTATTTTAGTTTTCCTTTTGCCATATTTCTATTACTTTCAAAATTTGCTTTTACCGTGGTCTAACAACATAAATGTAATTATAAAATTTTCATTATATTCAGATTTATTTTTTAATATCCTGAGTGAATTAATTTATCAAATCACCTTTCATGTAATTGAGTTGATTTACTAAGTTGAGACTATAGGCGCATTTATTTTGTAAGGAACAGTTGTATTGTGATGCTATCCTATTTTACTCGAAAGATATTATTAGGTGTCTCGTGGTTAATTATATATGAAATAATTAGTCCACGATACAGTTTCAAATTTACATTTTTTTCACTTAAAGACATCAAACTTCATTGATGTAAACACGAGCTCCAGCAATTACTCTCAAAGACTGTTCACTGAAAACCGATCCAATTGAGTGTCCTTTGCCGACGTAAACAGTGTCCATAAACAGTGTTCGTAATATGTCACTGTATACTGAGTCTCTGCCGCTCGCTTTGTATGTATAAGTTTCACACAGAGTTCTAGAATACTACAAAGGCTTCCGACAGATATTTCTAGAACTTTAACTCTACTTACACAATTAAAAACATATTAAAAACAATAAAAAATCAATACATAAACATTTACAATCATTACGAAATGTTCAGAAATGAAAATTAAAGATATCTAAACACTAAATTATCCACATAAATCATTTCAAACTGTACTAAATCGTCCTCTAAGCATTGTAGCTTACCTTAATACTTGAAATTACAAAAATTTAAGCAAGTCTCTTGTATAGGTCTGTCTTTAAACATATTAAATGAAATTTACATATTTTTTTTTTTTTTTTTTTTTTTTTTTTTTTTTTTTTTTTTTTTTAAGTACATTTACATTAAATTACAGTAAATTGCAAGACAAATATACAAGATCATATTAACTCAACCTCTAACTTGCTACAAATGCTTCATGAAATACAATTCCATTAGAAGTCTAGGTTTGAGGGTTGTTACAATACCTTTTGCCATACAAAATTGGGACAAGGCTTTATGATGCATAGAGAAAACTTCAAGCCAACCCTAGTGTTTTAAAAGTGGGCGTGTGGCGTGAAAGATAACATAGAGGGAACATTTGGTACGATAACGCTTTGATCTTGTACATCTGTTAATTAGTGTGTATTATTGTATCTTTACGATTAGGGGACATGTCGACGTGCCCATTTTGATGTTCCGCGTTGCGATATAAATAATGGCTTCAGAGTGTAGATAACTCTGTTGTGTGGCAGGTGTCATGGAGCCGATAAGCACGGCGCACTGGACGGACGCCGCGGCTGGAGCCGGGGACTCTTGCAGCGTGGACGGCGTCGCAGTAGCTGTGTTCGCCCAGCTGGTATCCACTGTCCTGCACGCACAGTGTCTACTGGCGGACCGGAGTGGCTACCCGCCGGACACGGCGAGCCCCCTGCCCGAGTACGACTTCGTGGTGGTCGGAGCCGGGTCTGCAGGGTCCGCTGTCGCCGCACGCCTCTCCGAGAATCCAGACTGGAACGTGCTGCTGCTGGAGGCGGGCGGAGACCCACCACCAACCTCGGACGTTCCGAGACTCTTCCCAGCGCTCCAAAGAACTGAGGTTACTTCCTTCCCTCTCTGTTTACAATTGTCACATACTGTTTCTCATGATTTTAATGGATTTAACCAACACTAATATTATAAATGCAAAAGTAACTCTGTCTCTCCGTCTGTTTTTTAAGGTACGTTACCACGGCGCGTCCTTCGGCGCGTGTGAGGGGACGTCTCTTATCTTTACCGCATATACTAGCAGGCGGCAAAAGATGAAAGGCGCATACTGCCTACCACGCGCCGTGGGAATGGACCTTTAAGGTTACACTACTAAACAGCTGAACCGATCATGATAAAATTTGACAAGGAAATCTTATGTATCATTAGGAAGGAAATAGGATTCTTTTTTTCTGGACAAATCACATATTTTGTTACCAAACGGTGACAAACAGACGGATAACGTGCGTCTTTGTTATGTTGTGTCGGTCACTCAGGGTTTTTTTTCTTTCGCAGTCAGATTGTTTATGATTTGTTGATAAATTTCATGTTAGACATAACTTACTACATTTCCGTTGCAGCAGACTATTATGTTGTATTTACCTAAAAGTTTTAGACATCATTACATTTTGCCTGCTTTCTTTACATTTCTCAGTTCTCATTAAAATTAGTCATTGTGATGAATATTAATAAAGTCCAGGGACATATAATTAGGTGAAATACGGATTACAGACAGTCGATTAGAAAAAAAACCCATCAGGATCATATAAATTATGAAATAATATCCAAAACCTATTACAGAAGCTCAAAACTTTCATTTCAATATGTTGGCCTGCTTCATTAAAAGCCATGTTACTCTTAAAAAGTTATTTCAACAATACATCTAGCGCTGGAATTAACATTTAGTGGGATGTAGAATTTAATTTCGTCAGATTTTTCAGATTTTTTTTTTTACAAATTATAGAAAATTGTCTATTC
Source organism: Vandiemenella viatica (assembly GCA_031002005.1). Classification (NCBI taxonomy): domain Eukaryota; kingdom Metazoa; phylum Arthropoda; class Insecta; order Orthoptera; family Morabidae; genus Vandiemenella; species Vandiemenella viatica. The sequence continues at coordinate 272,468,502 of JARYHS010011408.1, read as the reverse complement.
TTTCCTACGAAGTTCGTTTCACGCTTACACACTATAAGGTCGTTACTGTATCTGTTCGGTTACAGTTACATCTCGCTAGTTAGTAACCGCCTGCCAACCAAATGGGTATCGGTATGGTTAGAACATATGAAGCAGGTAACTACGTGAGTTGTAAGGGGTATGTTGAGATAAAGAGGTTGGCGCAGGATAGGAAGGGATGAAAGATTGCATCAATTCAGTCGAGAGACTGATGACAGGAAAAAAAAAAAAGGTAAATACGAGGGTGAGTCAAATGAAATCCTTAAATTTGTAATAAAAAATCGATATTTCGCGCCGTTATCCTGTAAGTTGGTAAGCGTGCTACAAGCAGCGTGCAGAATGGCCTGTAGGTGGCAGCATAGTGCAGATGCATAAATACCGTCGCAGTATCTGTATAAAGATGGCTGCCCCACTTGAGACTTGCACCAGGGAAGAACAGCGTTCTGTTATTCGGTTTTTGAGTAGTGAAGGTGTGAAACTTATTGAAATTCCTAGAAGAATGAAGGTTCATTACGGTGATTCATGTTTGTCACAGCAGCAAGTCTACGAATGTAGGAAGTTCTCAAATGGTGTAACTTCAGTGGAAGATGCTCCTCGTCCAGGTCAGGCACAACGAGTTGTGAGACTCCACAGAACATTGCAGCAGTTGAAGCCATAGTGATAGAAATCCGCCGAGTGACATTGAATGACATTGTAGCATGTTTAAAGATTAGTCATGGTTCAGCACACCATATTGTGCATGATGTGCTCCAGTTTCAAAAAGTGTCTGCAAGATGGGTGCCACGGCAGCTGACTTCTGAAATGAGAGAACGACGTGTTGATGCTTGTGAAGAACTTCTTCGGCACTTTGAACCAGAAGGTGATGGTTACCTTGCAAGAATCGTTATTGTTGCAACAATCACAGACCTGCATTTTGAGTGTCTTCCTTATCCACCGTACTCACCAGACTTTGCCCAAAGTGATTTCCATATGTTTGGACCACTCAAAGAAGCAATCGGAGGAAAGAAGTTCCGTTATGATGAAGAGGTACTCCACGCGGTGCATGAGTGGTTGCGCGGAAATTCAAAATAATTTTTTTCTAAAGGAATTTATGCACTTTGTAAGCGCTGGAGGACTTGCATTGAGCGTGGGGGGGATTATGTTGAAAAGTGATACAGCTTTGTACCACTTCTGCACAATCAATAATATTTAAAAAAATATTTAAGGTTTTCATTTGACTCACCCTCGTATGTACATTGAAAGATCACGATATCTATTAGAGTTGGCTGTATCGCCTAGTAGACTCATGAAATAAAAAAAACACTTCCGTTATTTTCTTTAGGACTAAGAAGCCCTGCTTATTGTTTAATTGCGAGAATTTTCTGTACGATTAGAATTATGCACCGTTTGTGAAATAAATTTTATCAGTTATTTCTTATAAATAAAAAAAATTTGAAACTAGTTTACCGTATGTTTACGACAGTCAATTCCAGTTTGAAAACTCTACGAGGTCTAATAATTTAGTTCCAAGCACAGATAGTGCTTCATCATCATGACAAGTAACCTATAAATTTTTCATAATATCTAAAACACATATCATAGGTAATGATAAAGTTAAATATGAAAAAAATAATGCTCATGTGGTTCGATGTGTCATTTGACTGATGTGCTTTACAGGTTGACTGGGGTTATAAGCCAGAGCCTGATGGGTACGCCTGCAAATCGTTCGTCGACGGTCGCTGTTTATGGGCGCGTGGCAAGGTACTTGGTGGTACCAGCGTGCTCAACGCGATGCTCCACATTAGAGGACAACCCCGCGACTACTTCACCTGGGCTAATCTCGGAAACCCGGGTTGGTCGTACCAAGACGTCCTGCCATTCTTCAGGAAGCTAGAGAGCTTCGACGTGGAGGAACTTCAGAGGAGGCCTGACTTGGAGAAGTTCCACGGCCGCGGAGGTGGTGTGGGGATTACGAGATTCGAACCAGACCCAGTGATGTCTGTTATGGACGCTGCTGTCAAGGAACTCGGTCTGAGGATCATCGACGATTTCGCCACAGGGTCGAACATGGGTTTCGGAAGAGCACACGCCACTATTGAGAAAGGGACTAGGTCGAATACGGCAAAGGCATTTTTGGGTCCTGCCAAAGACAGGAAGAACCTACACGTGGTTAAGTTCGCTCATGTCACAAAAGTGCTCATTGACGAAGACACCAATACGGCGTATGGTGTTCAGTACTTGAAGGAAGGACAGTTGAAAGAAGTGAAAGCTACAAAGGAAATTGTCATATCCGGTGGATCCATCAACACGCCGCAGATTCTCATGCTATCGGGTATCGGACCGAAAGAACACTTGCAGGAACTGGGAATACCGTTGATCAAGGACCTGAAGGTAGGCTACAACCTTCAGGTCATCCAATATATACCGGGCTGTACTTCAACAGGAAAGCGTCAACCAGGAACGTACTCACGGAAGCTGCGTTCGAGTACCTTCTCAACAGGACAGGATACCTCAGTGGCCTCGGAATCACAGGGTACACCGGTATGACGAGAACTGACAAAGCTCCCGATGATATTCCAGGGTATCCCGATATACAGTTTCACTCATTCTGGTTCGAGTCGGTGTATCCAGAATTTAGGAAGCTGTTCATCGAGAATTTAGGCTACAACGAAGAAGTGTCCAAAGCGTTGATAGAAATGTCTCGCGATCAGGATTGCTGGCTGTTCGTGCCGACGCTTCTTGCCCCAACGAGCCGCGGTCGCGTTAAACTCAGGAGTAAAGATCCTTTGGAGGCGCCGCTGATTGAGGGTGGAATTTTATCCGATCCTCGCGACGTAGACAACTTGCTGGCCGGTGTGGAGTTCGCTTATCGCATAGGCACCACCGATGCAGTGCGCAGTGCCGGCTTCACCGTCACGGACGTTCCACTGTCTGAGTGCAGGCAGCACAAGCCCCTGACTTCGGACTACTGGAGGTGTTCCATTCCGCATTTAACCAGCACTCTGTATCATCCGGTGGGTACGGTCAAGATGGGTCCCACTTCAGATCCCGAAACTGTTGTTGATGCCAGGTTGAGGGTTCATGGCGTCAATGGACTGCGCGTAGCCGATGCCTCCATAATGCCAATCATCCCCAGAGGAAACACTAACACACCTACCATCATGATAGGTGAGAAGGCTGCTCACATGATAGCGGAGGACTGGAAGGATCAAAAGTCTTGAACATGTATTTAGTGTTCTCACAGTACAGCACACCGTGTGTAAGGGAGTCCTGATGATAGTGACATTGTGGCTTCCCTCCTCCGAGATTTTTAATATGACGTGTTATGCAGTGCATAGTGTAATCACCGTGTCCTACCTACTGATACACGTGTCGAATTCATTCTAGCTTCTTTAGAGAAAAATGATTGCAGAATAATCGCTTAAAATTTTGAGAAATGGATGAATTTACGCTTAGAGTGTTTCATCTCGTTATCCTCGTCATGTTTTACTCTTATTTTCTGTGTGACAGTACAAATGTATGTAATTGTTTAAATATTCTAAATTATAAATTCATTTTCATTTTGTTAGGTAATGCAAGATGTATTAAACTGTAACTCTATAACAAATTTTGGAACTGTATTACCCTTCAAAATCACGTTTTTTTTCCCTGTATATGAGATGTCTATACATCAATGAAAATTTGTATATAGAGAAAGAAAAATTAACACTTAACTTTGTAACTAAAAGAAATAATACAAAAACTTTTAAAAGTTTTTTACACGTACAGCAGGTAATATTTACAATCTTTAATAAACAATGTTTTTAATCCCTAACTTAAGCTCTTAAATTATTGTTTAAAATTCGAACTTTAATAGTGTGAAGTATCGTGATTATCTGTTATTACAACACTGACTTAATTCAGTGTTTAATCAGTAAAAGTATACTAATATGTGTCTGAAAACTGAAGGAATTATTTAATTCTCAGTTAGTAATAAGGTTTTATCTGTATTTAAACGAGATTAATAATTTACACAACTTAACAATCGTTTTATGGTAACTCTGAAGGTATGCTCAATTACTTTTAGCAAACATTTTAAAACAGATTCTTCAAAGAAAAGTATTCATTTTAAATAAAAACAAAAATCAATTGAGTATGGTGCAGTTCAATATGTATTTAAAAATATGAATGTTGCATTGGAACGTTATTATGGGTTGCGTATTTCCAGAAATCGTTAACAATGTGTTATCTTCCACCATCTAATTTTAAAATCATAAGACCAAAAAATCTGGAAAGAAACTGGCACTTAACAAATAAGGTCTGTAGAGAGACTAATACCTCCAAAAATAATTGAGTGTACCTCTATTAACATACATCACAGTGATTAAAAACAATTTATAGCTTGAAGAGATTTTTCATTATGTTTCAGAGAACTTCTGTTAGGAGGGATTTCTTCCGTTCAAGAATTTGTCCTTAGTTTCTAATGGAAGTAAAAGGATTTATGTAGACAAAAACCAATATGCTCGCCGACTGTACCAATGGAAAATGTTATCTATTAAAAACTGCCTGTTACATGTCTGGAACTCCATAAATTTAATGTGTGTACTCTGTCGGATTAAATCTTACGAAATACAGTAACTCCCTTTCAATGTGTTTTTAAATACGTATTCAATGATATTATACTGGGTTGGGTGCGGGAAAAGTTTTCAACCCTCTTTTACATGTATGAAGAAGAACCTAGAAAAGATGAATATTCGTCTATGGATTTTCTTTGCCGTTAATAAAACATCTCTTCCTGCGAAATGTCCTAATCAATTCAAATGTGGAAAAATTACAAGGCTGTGACATACGGGCAGAGGGAAATGGCGGCAGGGTTTAATTTTGAATATGGAACTCTACAAATAAGTAGAGCTGCTCTACCGATGATCTTCAGCAACATGTCTTCGGAAGCCCAACAAGCACTTTGCAATTTGTTAAAAATCAAGCATTATCAATTGGGAACCATGTGTTCATAACAAACTTTAAGAAAATTGATTTAAAAAAATACAATCACAATTTAATGGAAAATTGCAGATACATAATCTTTAAATGAACTTTCTTTTCAAAAATATCTACATAAAAAAAAACTACAAATTAAATTACGTAAGCAAAAAATATACATAAAGTAATATTGCATCCATTTGAATCTCCACGAAATTCTAGAATAATAATCCAAATAATAAAGCAACTGAATAAAAATTGCCCGAAGTAAAGAATCAAAAGAAATGAATTGATAATTTTGTTTCATTTATCAGAATTAGAAGTTATACAAACAAGAAGAACAATTCCAATTATGTGCGAAGGTTAACAAATATCTAGGAACTGAATAGATTGTATTATGTTAGTTAATGCATTAAGTTAATTTTTTACTAGGGGTCTTTGATAATTATGACAAATCAAGAAATACCAACTCTTGTTATAGTTCTTATTCTGTGTAAGAAATGTTCTCTACTAAGGTGAAAGTGAGGAATCTTTCCTGCACAATTACTACTGACGGTCAGGACAGGCAAATAAGTTACCACTATACTTGTAAAGTATATCCCGCAAAAACAATTCTTGTAAAAATAGGTCAATTCTCGAGTTCGTGTACTGAGAAAAATTTATGAGATATTTGTCTGATCCAAATCCTACACTTTACAGTGTGTATTCACCTCACTTTGTGAAACAGAATGGTTTCTCTCGGTGTCATAGATCGTTTATTTAGAAATTTTTTTCTTAAAAAATCTGTTGACTTGGCCATTATGCGCGCCATGTATTAGTTAACCTATATTAATACCTTAAATGTGTTGCTTTATCAAACTTATAAATACGTAAAAGCCAAGATTTCCGTCGCTCTTTTTCGAATTTGACAAGTATACCGTATATTATGCCCTCAATTTCAGTAAAAATTGTGACGTCCATAATGGCCTAGTCATCAGATATTTTTTTTTTTTTTAATTCTAAATAAACGATCTGTGACACCGAGAGAAACAATTCTGTTTCACAGAGTGAAGTGAATACACACTTTTAAGTGTAGACTTGGCTCAGAAGAAGATCACATAAATTTTTCTCACTACACGAACTCGACACTTGGCGTATTTTTACAAGAATTGTTTTTGTGGGATCTCATTTCTTTTTGTAAGTTTATCGCTTATTCTGAATCCCCGCTAAAATATAATGATTCTGATTGAAAATCGGTGAATAAGAACATTTCAGAATTGAAGACATCACTGTAGGTTACCAACAATGCTCCACTCTATAAAAAAACAATGGTTGTGCGTCGTAGCCGAGCAAGGCAGATTGCCGCTGGTTAACTAGCACCATAAATAAATTACTAGTAACTTCCAAACTAAGCATTAGATCAAAGTAAAATTTAAGATATTAGTTAAACTTGCTGATCTCTACACATAAAAAAAATTCCCAGGCATATAGTTTAATCCGGAACAAAGCAATTAAACCACAAATATGAGCCACAATTTTTCATGCTTGGGATTGTAACTAAATAATTCGAATCCCCGTCCGGGCATCCAGATTTGGGTTTTCCATGGTTTTCTAAATCACTCCAGGCAAATTCCGAGATGCTTCCTTTAAAATACCATGGCCGAATTCCTTCCCCCTCATCCTTTCCCGTCTCTAAAGACCTCTCTGTTAAGAGACGTTAAGCAGTTAAAAAAAAGTAACTAAATAAATATGGGGAAAAACTCCAATATTAGACTTTTCTTATGATTTAGGGATGAAAACATTTGTGTGTACCAAATTACTTGTTTCTAGGATTACTGGAAGTACAGTGGAATTTTGATGTCGGGGTGTCATGTTCGAAATCAAATTTTGAATTTCAATAACTTACAAAGTAAGAAAATGAAAGAAGTAAAATTAACATATTAGTTAATCTTACTAAGCTCACTCTACAATGAAGATCTGAGGTATATAAAATTATTGGGTTAGAAAGCGATTTTACGTTAGGGGTTGGTAAGGGGTAGATATATGGAAATTTACGAGTTTCAGACTTTCATTATAATATGTGGATAAAATGTTATCTGTGTACCAAATTTCAGATTTTTACGGAAGTACCGTAGAGTTTTGATGATCATCAGTCAATCAGTGAGTGAGTGACAAAATCGCTGAAGTTTGCATCCGAATAACATCAGAACTAAGTACAGTAACGAAATAAAATTTATCTTGTTTGCTAAGATTGCTGATATCTAGTCATAACAGAAATTTGAGACATGTAGCTTCAATAAGAAATTGAGGTTCAAAAATGGCCTGAATCGCTTCTAGAAAAGGGTAGGCAGTGCCGCCGTTGACTCGACTTGGCGTATGATTGTTAAATTGATTTTTTTTCTTTTTTTTTTTAAATATGAGTGTAGGTTGGGAAGAAACGTACACACGCTTGTACAGCTCCAACGAAATGACCTTCAGAAGCACGCCTGGTGGCAAGTGGAAGTAACATTCCCTCTATATGTGCATACGAAGGTTTAAAGTTGTTGAATTCGTCTAGAGTATTTTGAGAAGCGGAAGTATGGAGACGTGTACTATAGTGCGCTCCACGAACGATGGCGGCCCAGTTTAGCGAGGTTCTGCGCAGGAACATCATCACTCTCCCAGTAGCCAATCGCATTCATTAACAATCCAGCGCTTGTCGTGGTTACACGAGTGTGGGCCGTGAGTATTGCTATAATTCCTATATTAAATAATGGAAGACGAACAGCATAAGCGCCAGGTTCTGCATAGGCAAAGCAGTGAAGAAATTTTTAAAGTTTATACATATTTTAAGCGCGAAGCAGACGCTGGAGCGCCAACCTACGATGTTGCCAAAGCTCAAGAGAGGACTGCTGAAGCGTGTGGTGTTAGTCTTAGAACTGTGGAACGAATAGTTAAGGAGAGTAAATTTTCATTACAGGCAAGTGGGAGCGCGCTATTGAAGTCACCAGGTAAACCTCACAGACGCCAAAAGCCTATGACAGATTTAGATGACTATAATAAAGACGTTCTCAGGCGCAAGATAGACGACATGTATGCCGCAGGAAAATTTCCTTCTGCGAAAAAGCTGACAGTAATAATGCGCGACTCTATAGGGTTCGAGGGAAGTAAAGCGTCCATGTTACGTATTTTAAATAATATGGGTTTCAAATACGCGAAATGTAACGATGGGAGGAAATTTATTATGGAACGTTCAGATATCGCTGCTGCAAGGGCCATGTTCCTGAGGAAAATGCATGAAATAAGGCAACAAGAACGAAATACTGAAATTTATTACTTGGATGAGACTTGGGTGAACCAGAATCACACGAAAAGTACTTGGTGGACATTGAATGATAGTTTAGGGGGCCTGAAATTTCCGACTGGTAAAGGTGCCCGTTTAATCATTTGCCATGCTAGGTCTGATGCATCTGGTTTCATAGTATTATCATGTAAAGGGTTGCTAAAACGCATATTATTATCATTATTATTATTATCATTATATAGTAGATGTATTAGTAGTAGTAACGCAATTACTAACATTTCTTCCCCACCCTACGTCGCTCGTGTCCGGCTGGAAACGTGGCAACGTCGCATACCGTGTGCCATTACTATTTCTCTCTCCCCCTGCGCGGGCCGCCTTCGTTCGTGAAGCGGACTATAGTGTTATGTCAACGCAAGTTAAGCAGCGTGCTGGTATCGAATTTTTAACTGCTGGAAAGTGTCTCCTACTGAGATTCAACGTCGGTTAAAAGCTGTTTATGGTGACGATGCTGTTGATAGGTCTACTGCAAATTGATGTGGATTAAAATTTAGTGAACACAAGCATCCGCAAAAAAAAATATATATATATATATATATATATATATAAAAATATCTTTTGACTGTGTTTTGGGATGTTAGCCGAGTTTATGTGACTCATTTTGTGGAACGAGGGGCAACGGTAAATTCTTCTCAGACTCTAAACCAGCTCCGACGTCTAGTTTGTAGTTTTAGGGGTAGCCTGGCGCCAATACTCTTGCTCGTCCACACATCTCAAGCCCAACTGTAGAGGCCATGCGAAACCTGAAGTTTGAACCGATTCCACACGTTCCTTACACCCGTGATCTTGCGCCCTGCGATTATTATTTTTTTCCTCTGCTCAAGAGGGACCCCAAGGTGAATCATTACACCTCGGACGATGAGGTGAAGGCAGTTGTCAAATCCTAGATTTGAGAAAAGCCGGAAGAATTTTTCATTGAAGGAATAAGAAGGACATTGGGAGAAATGTGCTAACGGTGACTGTGTTGAAAAGTAAATATATTTAACTGAATTAAGAATTGTATTTTAATATAGATTTGACCGATCTTGTTATTTGTTTTTATTCGTGTTCTACAAGCATGTGTGCATTTATTTTTAGCCTTACATCATATTACTCACTTTCTAATAAATCTGAACATTCATGGTTTAGCATATATCGTATAGCACCTGACCATTGTAAAACTCGTGGTTTCACTAGATTATACTAAATTAAAAATCATAATCACTATACACTGGTATTCTGACCCACCTAATGAAAGGTTTCTGACTTCGTTTAAACTTATTTGTACACTGCGGTCGCCACAAATTGATAGTCGACGTAATTCTAAGAAATTTACTAACTCTTAGTATAGTTTAAACATTCAATACTTTGAGAGGTATTATAACACTGAACACAAACACCGTCGGTTAATATTGTATTACATTTTTATTCCAACAGTTTTTGTACTAAACGAGCACTCATACGCCGACCACCAACTGAATATAATATTAATCCGAGATTGCAGGTCCTTTAGAGTGAAAAGTACAATCACCTGGGGTTTATTCAGTTATTAGCATGTTTCCTGTCCACACACAACAATCACTGTTCATCAACCACTTATCCTCTTCAGTCCCGAGCTCATACTAAAAGCGCAAGAGAAGTACTATTGTGTTATTTACTTTGTGTTAATGCTAGTTAACAATGAATGACCATTAAAATTTTTTTTGAAACAATAATTAATTTTTTATAGATGGTATATATATGATACTTTGGGAGTCAAGCAGGAAAATTATACACACAACTTTATTGCTTCATGTTACTTTATTTCATGGAAAAAAATGTATGTCTTTACCTTTATTTCTACGAGACACGTTGTACAGTTGCAGGATCCCAAGGTTCTAATCAGGGTTGCCAAAAGCAGAAGATCGAACATATGAGCTGTGAGAAGCGCGATGTATATTGTAGATGATACGATATTCCAGAAAAGGGTCAGCTGTGCAGTGGCCCGAGAAAAAAATAATTCCTGGAGGTATCATATATGATACCTCGGGACTGAAGAGGTTATTAGCCCTATACACTCTCCAATGGGATGCTAACTAATGTAGTTTATATTCCTTGGCCTGTCCGAACGAGGCGGGAACAAAAGCCAATATTCTGTCCCTGCGCGGCAGCGCGGTATATGTATCCATTTTGACCCGGGAGAATTCCACTACACCACATTTATGCGACATTGTAGTTGCCGCGCAACATATATCTGTGACTTTCATACATCGACTTCTGCTTCTTACAAACAGTTCAGCACTATGACGTACTTTTGATAGGTATCGATTATCGACATCTTTGACACAGATGAACTATAATAGGTCGTTAGCTTGTCACACAGTGTAGGTTTGATGGGACACAGACTTTACGAAGTCGCTCCCCGACATCATCTTCTAGCGTAGGGCCAGGTGACTGCTCTTATAAATAATCCGCGCCAGTTGACAATATCTGTCTCACTAGCTAATGAGCCACGATAGTGTTTTTGATTTTGTCACATGTGTCAGCGGTTTTATTAGAAAAATGATAGTAAATAAGGAAAAAACCATTGGAGTGGATAAGAAAGTAATTTGCTGGGTAGAAGAATTTTTAAAAGGTAGAAAACAGAAAGTTAGGGTAGGAAATGTAGTATCAAAAGAAGTTGAAGTAAAAATGGGTGTGTCACAGGGTAGCGTATTGGGACCATTGCTATTCATTATTCTATTGAATAATTGTGTTGATTGTTTACTATCTGAAATTAGATTGTTTGTAGATGACATAATGCTGTATAAAAGAATCAAAACGATAGAGGATTGTAAACAGTTGCAGGGTGATCTGGACAGGATATCTAATTGGGTTGGTAAACATGGAATGAAGATAAATGCAAGGAAGAGTCAGCTTATTAGATACACAAATAAAAACAAAAGGTTAATTATGAATATAAGGTGGGGAAAGAATTGCTTGCTGAAGACTTGAAATGTAAATATCTTGGAATTACTTTTGATAACAAACTTAACTGGGAAGGACACATAGGACAGGTGGTAGGAAAAGGTTTCAAAGTTCTGCACTTGTTGGAGAGAGTGATGAGGGGATGTACGAGAGAAGTCAAGGAATTGGGTTACAAAACTTTGGTCAGACCATTGCTCGAATATGGTAGTGTAGTATGGGACCCTCATTTTACGTATCAAATACAGGAGTTGGAGAGGGTGCAAAAAAAGCGCTGCTAGATTTGTTTCTGGAAATTATCGCAGAATGCAATCAGTGACGGATATGATAAAGGAGCTGGAATGGGATTCATTGCAAGACAGGAGGAGAATGAGGAGGGTCATTGGAGTGTACAGGGCATATACTGGCGATGAGGCATGGAAAGATATTGCAATAGGTATGAAAAGAAGTGCATGGAAGGGAAAAGATGACCATGACCACAAGCTGGCGCTCGATTTCAGGCACAGGGGTGTAGGAAGATTCTCTTTTTTAGGTAAGGGTGTCAGGGATTGGAATGAGTTACCAAGAGAAATGATGAATAATTTACCGAAAACTTTGAAAGAATTTAAAGATAAAATTTGTAGATGGCACATGTAGGTAGCTGCAGGATAGGGGGAAGATGGGTGTGTAGGGAAATTGCCACCGGAGCCTGTGCTCCATTGCAATTAAATTAAATTAAATTAAACATGTTTGGTATAGAGTGACAGCACAAATGATGATTAAGCATTCTTCTTAATTAATATGAATAAGAGAGATAGGGAATAACATGTTTTTGATTTTTGTGAGTGAATGAAGCTACCCGCCAGTACACTGAGGCGCCGCACACAGGGTCTAGGAGGTACAACGGACCGGGCACGAGCCCAAGGCTCGAGCCTGCCCGCCGTCCCGACTGCTGTTTTTTGGCGGTTTTCCGCAGCCATCAAGACCCAATATCCACCTCATAAAACACACGTTTCACAAACAAATAACACATTTATCACATGCTGAACGTTATTACACTTTTCACAAACATGTGGCAACACTTCACTTATCCCTTGCAGTGTGTATAAAATGTTTGGCGTCAGCAAGCGTTTGCGGCTGTGAAACCATAGCTTCAAATTTGACCACGGCAACAGTGAGCAAAACTCATTCAAGGCAGCCTGTTCCATAATGTCAGAAAAGTTGGTTAAGAAGAGGATGCGTCTGTCAATCTCCCGTCCGATTCATTTGTCGACTTTTCTTTTTCTGTTTGTTTATAGAACATTTTAAGTATTTCCGCAGAGTTTTTTTTGGGTTCACGGGACTGTCAAACAACAAACGGGTGTGTAAACGAGCCTAGTATTATAATTACCTCATGCGCCACAAGGAATTTATTTGCAAGTATTTTGTCCTTGTAGGTATCAAATAATCACATACTTCGGGGCTTCGTATCAATCTTTATTTTGTTTGCAAACTATTCATTACCAACGTTGAAATAAGGGATTATCCCCATTTTTCTAATACGATCGAGCGTACTCTGGGCAATATTATGAATAACCATGATGGCAGATCCTTCCACCACCAGGACAAATTTCAAATGTTATGTCCTGGACACGAGAAATAATAATAAAAATCCCCGTATTTGCTTAGTCAATCTCGTGGAACCGGTTAAAAAAAGAGACCAAAACACACGGAATTAAGGTTGCACGACAAGATCTTACACCTCAGCTATGGGTTCTAAAACATTTAACTAAGCCGTTATAGTAGCCTGCCCTACCAGGAAAACTATACCGGAACTCATACGTCTCCTATGGGCCAAAAAAGAAAGATCAAATACTATGTCTAAATACATTTCTTCTTTATTCCTTCTCTGCACTGTTGTACACGAAAAGAATAAGTTACCATCCCTAGGAAAGTTCATCAGCGTGTCGAACGTCGCACAAGTCTTCTCCAGAGTTATTCGCAACACTTTGCAGCGTGCATGTTCTCCAGCAACCTGGCACGCTCGACTAACCCGGCAGCTGTGTCGTCAAGTTATGCGGGCGCCACAATGGAGCACCTCCCCCAGCTGTCGCCCAACTGAGAAGGCGAACTTGGTCTGGGAGGAACGCTGGCTCCCTTCACAGAGGCCGGGCCACTATTGAGTTTTCGATTCAATTTGAGAGTGAGTCCAATTCTCGCCCCGATAGGTACCGTCGGTAGCGGCCTACGGAAAGGAAACCCATCCCTGGCCGCTGCACTCGTGTCGGCTGACCGATCGATAAGTCATTGTGAGAGCCAACCGGGCCGCCTCTACGCTCTACTCTATGGTGCAAGAGGAGAAAGACAGCTAAGTGATCGAACAAACTTATTATTTTTTTTATTTATTTATGGCTTTACGCCTCGTCGACGTCGAAGTAATTAGAGGCGGGAAAGGACTGGGGACGAGGAACGGGATGGAATTCTGTCATTGCCTTCTTAAGGAAGCATCCCGGCATTCACCTGGAGTGATTTGGGTAAACCATAGGAAACCCAAATCTGGATGCCCGGACGGGGATCCGAACCGCTGTCCTACCAAATGCGAGGCCAGTGATCGAAAAGAGGTGTGATTCCTTGTGCTACTGAAAGCACATACATTGCCTATAGAAATTATAACGAAATTCAGACTTTTTTGTTCTCAACAATGAACTGGATATGTGAGACAGCGAATATATACAATTATAAATATGTAAGCAAGCTGCGTGTGTCTCTTTATTTGAACGGGTATCGCCCAATAAATACCGCAGCAATTTGAAACAAGGACAAAAATACTGTCTTCATTTTGTTGAAAAATTATCTTTATATATAATACATGTTGTCTTATAATTTCGAATAATTACTGAACGGCGATAGATAGACGCGATGGATGTCTAGGTCTCTGTACTACCCTTCGATATAGCGGTCGGGTAGCTCAGTGGTTAAAGTGCTTGCTTACTGATGTTTGGTTCGTAGTCTCCGGTTCAAATCTCAGTGGAGGCTAAGATTTTAAAAAAATTGTTTTTGATCGTAAGAGTCACGCCTGGACCGTCGGTTATTCGGATTAAATGTTAAACTGTAGATATCACAAATTTAGGGGTGCAGTGCGAGGCAAATCTTAGGTAGTCTTGCAATGCTGTAGGTGTACACTTTTTAAGTTATATACTGTAGATCCCTCAGGTATGATTTGCTGTCATTGTGTGTGTGATCTGCAGTAATAATACTATAAATGCGGAAGTAAGTCTCTGTCTTTTTGTTACGTTTTGACGACTAAATGCCTATACCGATATTGACGGAATTTGACCAAAAAATCTGTAGGGAGGGCACAGGACATTTTTTTTCGGTATGATTAACTGTTGTAATCACGAAATTCTAAGAACTTAACGAATGGTCACAGAGAGACGGATGTGTTTGTTAGTCTGTAATGTTACGTCATTTGCTCAAGGTGTTCTTCTCGCGCATTATGTTAGTGTATAATTTGTTAATAAATTTCGTTTAGAGAAAAAAACGTCTTATTTAGTGTAGATATTCTCTGTCCTTTTACTTTGTGTCTGCTTAAATGTTTCTGGCACCAGTTTATTTTGCCTTTTTTTAGATGCCTTGCGGGCGTAAACTGGCCTAAGTTGTAGCTCTAGCAGAGCACGAGCAGCTAAAGATATTGGGAACCCAAGAACCGGATGCTCATGCTGAAGAAAGAAGTAAAGACCAATCTGAAATAAACCTGTCCTTTTTAACACCCTTCCCCCCCCCCTCCCCCCCACACACACACATCCCCTCACCTTCGTTTGTTTTTCTGTTTTTAAATATATTGGAAATTGATTCTCTTCAAGAGACAGGTTCGACGGCAGAATAATATGCTCGTAGTGATGGCTTTCGTGTCATATTATGCCGACTTGGTGTTGTTTGGGACCAATACTTCGTTACCAAAAACTTTCTATATTCAATTCTGACAAAGAAATTCTTAATCCACGCGTACGAAGTCGCGGGTATCAGCTAGTGCCACGGAAAGGAGCAAGAGTTTAAAAACTTCTATAAATTGAAAATGTGGGCCAAGGACCATTTTCACTTCAGACGGGGATTCCTTTCGCAAGAATGGGACAAAATAGGATTCCATTTTATTTTTTAAATTTTGTTATTCAGTTTTCTGGACCGCAGTTCTTTAAAATAAACGGAATACGTGAATCAAACGTAATCAGCATTTACTTGAATCCTAACAGGTCAGTTGCCATGTGTAATACATTAGATTACTAATGTGGTAGACATATGTTGTCTTTGGTAGACAGTTAAACAGTTTGTCTCTGGTACAATATGTCTTACGTGATCGCTAAAGGAGGTGCAATAAACATTATTGCGCCAATATTTCTTCCTTACATATCATTTTGGATACGAAAATCAGTTTTTTTTCTCGAAGAATGATGTCAGAGAAACAGCTACCATAAATACCAACAGGTAAAAATACGTATTTTTTTTTTCCATAATAACAAGTACAGAACTGCCTACATTTCGAAGAAGTTTACTCGATTAGTTATTATATACAAGTACAGTATTTGGTGGCTATCATGTGCAAATATTCTTGAATAAAATTATCCAATGAACCTATGTTCAAATTTTGGCTGCTGTTCAAACCACGGCCAGTAAAATAAATTGTTCTTTCTATTAAATACCTCTCATAACCTTCATTTCGTAATGTCTATCGCCATGCATGCTATTGAGTTCATGACGTCAGCAACATGCAACCAATGAAACAAAAAATTAACTAGGCATCCTAAATCCTTATGCTACACTGCGTAAATCATAAAACTAAATCTATTATGTCTTATGATTTAACAAAGCGTGTCAATTATCAGTCCGGTGCAGGTTGCATTTCAACGTAACCACAAAGTTGGTAATTGATTCCGTTCGGAAATCGTAGCTTCTGTCACATGCGCATTAATACGTTCACTGTTTCGCTATAAAATCTTGATTTGCTGGAGGTACTTATGTGCGACTGAAATAATGGCATCAATAATATGGGTTTATTGAAATCAAAGAGAATTAAAAATAATTCATATCCTAATTCTACACCTCGTAAATTATTAAGCTAAATCCATCCTCCCATATGTTTTAACAAAGGATATAAACTGTCGTAATGCTTCAGGCTGTATTTTAATCGAACCAAAACCTCCGATAATATTGCCGTTCGAAAATCATAGCTTTAGTCACATGTGCATTAATACATACACTGCATCGTGACCAAATCTTGACAGTTTGGAATTACTTATATGTGACTGAAATAATGGAATCAATAATATTGTCATTTGAAAGCGAAGGAAATTAAAAATAATTCTTAACATCTGATACCACTAAGGTTATATTTAATCCACGTAAATTTCTATTTTAAAGCAGAAATAATTGATCATCAGAATAAAACAAAGAAAAAATCTTTTACAGAAGTTAAACGTTATTGAATTTTTTTATGTACAACGTTAATAAATTTTTATTATTACATTGAAATATTTATAACTTTTACTGTTATGATTAATAAAGAAAACTCTTGTATTATAACACTCTTCCAAGAGCACGAAGTTGCAGGTAACTGCTATATCGATATAAATTTGCGGCACCACGGTTATCGTGCACCTTTGTATCAGCATTTAAAAATAGTACACAGAGGTATTACAGTGACCGACCTACCAAGTAGGGTAAAGATAACATCTTATTTCTCTTAAACATTGTTTCACTTACTCACATCACAAAAATAAAACCCTTTCTAAATATATACATATTTTTTTTACTCGCACAATAATTATTTCTACGAATTAGTACAGATAATATTTGAGATACCTTTTCTGTTATAATACGAATGAAACAAAACTCTGGGACATCAGTATGAAAACAGAACCTAAGGTAATAACTAAAACAAAGGAAAGTTTTAAGAAGACATTTACAATTCATGCCTCTCAACATTAATATTTGGTAATAGAATAAAATCGGTAAAGAACATTTACACATACCAAAGCACACGCGCGCGAAGCAGCGGGTAGATTGTAGAAGGAGGATAAAATAACGACGTAGAAATAGCCAGCTTGACTGGTAGAATGACTGACTACGAACTGGATGGCATAGGTTTAACCCCAAATCGAGAAGAGTATTTTTCGTGTATCTGGAACGGCTTTGCAGGACAAATCAAACTACCTTCAATTGCAGAGGATGAATGTATTTTTGTTTTGTACGCTACTAATAAAAAAGATATGAAAATGAATTTATAAATAAGCACAAAACTCCGGAGCAGCGCAGCTAAGCCATCTATCAGAAGTACCAACAACATAACATAATCCCGCATCAGTGACTAGCTACATTATGAGAACTTTTGATTTCGCTTAAAAATGGGAGCCATTTTAGACTCAGTGAAGAAATTTATAATGCTGTTCTTAACGAGATGGGAATGTACGATTAGTGGAAAATTGGTGTTCTCCAAAGAGGCCCATTGGATGAGGTATTTAACAAAAAGGCTGAGCAGTTATTCAAGGCAGCTGAATTCAATATCTGACTATCGGAGCAGACCTAAAGAAGCTTTTCCGAGAAGACTCAACATCGCTAACATTGGAGACTCATTTTTTATTGCAGCTAACTGAAGCACAGCTGGAATGCTTGACATAAATTAGTTGTAGTCATTAATTTGCTTTCCACTACTGGTTTTATTCAACAATCAGTAATTTTCACCCGTAGCAAAGGGGTTGAAAGGCAGTTAGCTCATCTCGAGTTCCCATCACGGCAGTACTTTTTTCTCGTTGCATGTGATAATACATATATAAAAGTTATTACATCGCGCGCACTATTGTATTCGCGCACATAACGATTTTCATAGTAAATCTGCGTACAATAAACTTTGTATTACCATTAGGTTTTTTGCCTTAAAATTCCCTCATGCCTGGACATTAATTATCCTTCGAGATATAATTGTAATTTGGACGATATGCACTTTCGGTTAGAGTACGAAAGAGATACCAATACTGAAAAACGTTTCCCCCAGTTTACTTTTCATTACTGTTATTCATAATTTAATTTTTATTAGATGTACCAGAGTTAACCTGATACATACGTGAACAATAAAGCAATCACATGTATCTGTGGCAGGGTCTAGGAGGATTTGAGATAATGTCGTGTTATTAAGTTCCATCAACAAATTAATCTACTTTTCGGACGTCAATTGTGGTTTGTGAAAAATCGCTCATATGGGACATAACTCATTTCACTTTATTAGAAGCAACCTTGTTAGAAGCAACATCACGGTTTGTTGCATTATTCCTGGACATTTAAAAAACATTTATCATATTAATACATAACCGTAACTTAAAAAAAAAGCTTGTGTTCATAATCATCTTTTCCCTTCCATGCATTACTTTTAATTCTTACACCAATATCTTTCCATGGCTCATCATCAATATACGCCTTGTACACTCCCATGACCCACTTCACCTTCCTCCTATCTTGCAATGAACCCCATTCCAGCTATTTTACCATATCTGTTACCTCATTGCATTCTGCGGTAATTTACAGAAACAAATCTAGCAGCCCTTCTTTCCACTCTCTGCAACTCATGTATTTTATGTTCAAAATGTGGGTCCCATATTACCATAGTCAACCAATGGTCCGACCAAAGTTTAGAATCCCAATTCCTTTACTTCCCTCGTACATCCCCTCATCACTTTCTCCAACAAGTGCAGAATCTTGAAACCTTTTCCTACCCTCTGTCCCATGTGTCCCACCCAGTTAAGCTTGTTGTCAAATGTAATGCCAAGATATTTACATTTCAAGTCTTCAACAAATAATTCTTTCCCATCTTATAATTATAATCAACCTTGCGGTTTTTATTGGTGTGTCTAATAAGCTAACTCTTCTTTGCATTTATCTTCTTCTCTAGTTTACAAACCCAACTATATATTCTGTCCAGATCACCATGCAACTGTCTACAGTCCTCTAACGTTTTGATCCTTTTATATAGCATTATGTTGTCTGGAAACAATCTAATTTCTGAATGTAAACTTTCAACACAATTATTCATTAGAATAATGAATAGCAATGGTCCCAATACGCTACCCTGTGGCACTTCCGTTTTTACTTCCACTTATTTTGATATTGCATTTCCTATCCAAACTTTTTATTTTCTGCCTTTTAAAAATTCTTCTACCCAACAAATAACTTTCTCATCCACTCCAATAGTTTTTACCTTACTTACTACCATTTTATGACTCACTCATTTAGAACCACAATGGCCTTTGAGTATCCTGTCAGCTCTGCTGATAGGAAAGTATAAAAGTTTTAATGGAAGTGAAAGAATCGCAGCCATAGTTTATTATTCTCGTTTAGAGACTTATTCATGCAGTGTCTTTCGGTAAACGGAACTCAAGCGTCTATTGAAATGGATCCTTCTTTGGTTAAATAAATGATATTGAATAATCATTGATTCTGTAAAATAATTTCGTCTTAACCACAGCTTCTGAGCGTCAGTGAAATCAGCGATTTTTATTAGATTCAAAATTAGTAATTAGGATGGTTAACTTTAACATTCTAGAGACTCAAAAATCCACGAATTTACAAACAAATAATGACATCTTTATTTTCCTTTTTTACAAATCATAGCAAACTAAACTTTAAGTATGAAGTTTTTCTCGGCGTTGAGAATTTATGAAATGCTCCCGGGTAACTAGCTGAGTTAAGGAAGTGTTATCAAACAATATTTCGGCGATCGCAGCACTGTCGCCATCATTTCACAGCATGATAGCGACAGTGAATGTGATCGCAGAAATATTGTGTGATAACACTTCCTTAACTCGGCTAGTTACCCGGGAGCATTTCATAAAAAATAACCTTTGTTTCTTCCAATGTAAGAAGTGACACACGTGATTGACATTATTCATTAATTACAGCAAAAGATTTTAGCAATCCACATATGGCCTAGCTCAGTGGAGGGATTGAAACATCTCAGGCGTTACTGGGAATTTGAAAACCGAGTTCGGGTGAAAACTGCTGTACACGGACTATGTTACGTTACTGTTCACAGATAGGAGCGATGGCGAAGTATAACGGAAAGTCGCCATTACGTGATCTCGGCTCAGCGGATGCGACATACGGAGTCGCGCTGTGGCGGACTTAAGGATTGCAATCCCGCAGTGTTTTCAATCCCGCGGGATCCGTGCGTGATTGGCGCAAACAGTTTTTTAACGCATACATTTAAAACATAGTTACTTAAAACGTTAATAAATTAAATAATAAATAAATTAATAAATAAAATTTAATGTAAAATTACAAAAATTAACAGTTAACAATATTTTAATCGGCAAAATGACATTAAAACTTTTTAGCATGTCTTAAGTACATTTCGAGGCTTTACATTTTTGTTTTTTAATCCAAGCCAATTTTTAAATAAATAATAAAAAACGAAAAATATTCAAAGTTAGGTCATTATGTGCCTTACATTACATCACATAAGTTTAAAAACATGGTTTGCTTAATGGCCAAGTTACCAGAGATTTAAAAAAAAAAATCTAAATAAACGTTCCATAACACCGAGAGAAAGCATTCCATTTCACAAAGTGAAGTGAATATACTCTGTAAAGTGTATACTTGGCTCAGAACAAGATCTCATAACTTTTTGTCACTGCACAAGCACGAGACTTGGCCCTTTTTTTTACAAAAATTGATTTTGTGGGATTCCTTATTATATCTACTGATTCCTTGATTGATCTTACAGTTGATTAACGTTATTAAAAGAAACTGTTAAAGTGTCAAGTAATTCAGTTTTATTTTAGAGTGGAAATTATTACTTTTTAGTAAGAAAGGAGACATTCTTGGCGAATGATTGCAGTGAAGTTTTCATAGGTTGTATCTCCGGATTTCATTTTAAAACACGAAATTTCACACGTGAGGAAGACGGCAGAGGCAGCTGTCGAAGTATGGTGTTCCTACGACACATTTCGTCGATACACCCGTGAATATTTCATTATAACTTTTTTGCCTTTAATCGAAATAATAACAAGGAGAAGAGGTATTAACCGATAGCCTGAGTGGCACATGTGAGCAGGCGGCTTTCGTCAAAGAAACGCATTGAGGCAGCGGCCAAAACAACAATAAGTCAAAGGATATACAATTGCCTTTTGATAGCTGCTAAATAAATAGGTATGCGATCTTTAAAATTGCAATAACATTAGTTTCCTATCAACGAATAATCAAATTTTCAGCCGCAAATAAGGAAATTGTCACAATAACTTCATCTGAAAATACAGAAAATGTGAATAATAAGCTGTAACTGTGTAGTTCAAATAACAATTGCGACACAATAAAAATAATTATATAGTTAGAAAACCTTACTAACTACGCAAAATAACTCAAATTACAGAAATGTGTACTCGAAAATGAATACGTAAAAGTATATCTATTTACTTACAAATGACGAAGGTTGACAAAAACAAACGTTTGTTCACACGCGTCAAATGCCAACTGCAAGGGTGCAGGCAAACAGTGCTAAACATCCGATAGAGACCGAGTGGGGCAGCGAATCACGCAGACTGAAACACGTTTCCGCCGGATTTTGCGGATTGCGGATCCGCTTAATTTTGTGCGGGATCCGCCAGACTGTCTAATGATGCGGGATCCCGCGGGATTGTGGAATCCCGCTTTGCTGGATTGCAATCCCTAGGCGGACTGCGTCACCCTTGGCATTGTATGTGTAGCCATGGAGGGTAGCGCTTGAGCACCTAGAGGCAGTCAGGAGCTCTCCACCGGGCTAGCAGATGCCTGTCGTACACCCGAAGATTGAATGCTTCTCCTGGCACGAGCGTGTTCGAAGGAAACATCCGATTGCCGCCATATTGATCGGTGCCCGTTCAATCACTTGTCTCCTGCAACGAAACTCGGGGACCAATGGGGAGACTGTAGCGTTTTCCCCAGCAATCCCATCATCTTACTCGCTATACCATTTTCACTTCTCCATTTACAGAAATTACACGCACTCACTCATTCACTGCCTCCCACCACATTCTATCGTACATCACATGTAACTTTCTGAACACCTGCGAAATACCCATGTCGTCAAGACGTGATGGTCAATTGTATCTGTTTATCTTGTAAGAACGAAGACTTTCCCGGCGTATGACTGCAATGTAGTCTTCACGGGTGTACCGCCGGATAGTGTTGTGGAAACACAATATTTCGACGGCTGGCTCTGCCGTCTTCTTCGGGTGATGAGACATGTGTAATGGTCGGCTGACCCACAGATACTGAGATGGTTCGTTTTTTTTTTTTTTTTTTTTTTTTTTTTTTTTTTTTTTTTTTTTTTGTCACATTGTGTCTTTCTGCAAGCCCCGCTACCTTTGGTAGCTCTGCTTCTTTGTGTCAAATTGTATCTGTTTTCTCTTTTGGTGGTGTGCACTTTGGAGGGTAAAACCCTTATCAGGGGGAAAACCTCCTTGTTGTATGTACAGGACAGGATCTGTGGTTAGGTATATTTTTATTTTATTGTATTATTCTGGTTGGTAAAGTATACTTAGGGGGACTTTATACTTGTGCCATCTCTTTGGTTTGTAGTTCCCAACGTCTCTTAAGTTTTCTACTGACTGCCTTGTTCTGGTCATGTTTTCGTGGAATCTTTCAGTTTGTTGGAAAATAGCCGTATGAATCCTTGGTATGTTTGTCCAATCGTGGAGGTCGTCTATTCGTGTATATCTATTTGCTTTTAGTATTATACGTAGGCTTCTATTCTGTATTATTTGTAGTTTCTGAATGTGGACGTTACTTGCCGTCCCCCATACTTCACATTCCGTAGAGCATGGTTGGTCTAATTATGGTTTTGTATAGGCGTATTTTTGTTTCTAATGACAGTTCCTTACTGTACAGAATCGGATATAGGTTCATTAGAATTCCTAGGGTTTTTTGGCACTTATCCTTGATATGGTGGTTGTACAAGAGTTTTGAATCTAATATCACTCCTAGGTATTTGTGCTTTTCTTTCCAGGGGATTCCATGTCCTGCGAGTTGTAATTGTGTGTCCGGTTTCCTTCGTCTTTTTGTGAAGAACACGGCCGCGCTCTTGTTGGCGTTGATGCACACTTTATTTGTTATGCACCATTTCTCTACTTCTTGCAGTTGTCTCTGCATCTTATTAATTATTGCATTGAATTGACGTCCTGAACACATAGCAGCTGTATCATCAGCGAACTGAGCTAAGGTGATTCCCGGAATTGCAGGGAATTTGTTAACGTAGACTTTAAAACATGGTGGTGATATGACTGATCCCTGTGGTACTCCCGCTGTCATTAGTCGTTTTGTCGATCTCTGTCCTTTTACTGACACGTAGAAGGTTCGATTTGTAAGGTAGTCTGCTATTATTCGTATGTAGCACTGATCTATCTGTGTCTCTTGTTGTAGCTTCCTTAACAGCATATCGTGCCAAACTTTATCATATGCTTTCTGGATATCCAGGAAGACCACCGCTGTTGACTTGGAAGTGTTGAAACCTTTGCTTATCAATTCGGCCATTCTGTATAGTTGTAGCGTTGCCGATAATTTATCTTTAAATCCAAATTGTTCCAGTCGTATTGTATGATTTTCTTCAAGTTGTCGAGTAATTCTTGTTTTTAGTACCCTTTCATAGATTTTTGATAGACTGCTGAGCAGGCTGATTGGTCTATAATTGGTTGGGTCTGTATTTGCTTTCCCTGTTTTGGGGATGGCTATGATTTTGGCCGTTTTCCAGTTTTTTGGGAAGTAGCAGTGTAGCATACAGCTATTTATTATTCTTGTTATTAACACTATTGCTTTTCTTGGCATGTTTTTTAAGGTGCATATTTGAGATTTTGTCATCTCCTGGTGCTTTGTTGCTGCTAAGTCGCCTGATGATTGTTTTTATCTCTGTTGGGCTCGTTAGCTCAGGGTTTACTGGATCCTCACACTTCCTGATGTTTTCGGCAATTTGCTTGGTTTCTTCCTCTTCCCGTTGTTGGGCCATAGTTAGTTGTACTTCTGGTGTTGCATGTTGTGCTTCAAAATGGTCTGCTAAAATTTCTGCCTGGCTCATTGAGTCAAAGACCGCTCCATTCGGACCCATGAT
The DNA here is from genome assembly GCA_031002005.1 of Vandiemenella viatica. Classification (NCBI taxonomy): domain Eukaryota; kingdom Metazoa; phylum Arthropoda; class Insecta; order Orthoptera; family Morabidae; genus Vandiemenella; species Vandiemenella viatica. The sequence continues at coordinate 272,444,227 of JARYHS010011408.1, read as the reverse complement.
AGCTTGGTTGCCTGGTTTTGGTTCTTTAAGTGCTCGCACTAGGCTCCATGCGTCACGGTGTTGGAGGGTTAGTCGGGACATTTTGTCCTCCCATTGTTCGGTTCTTCTTTCCTGTAATCGTTTCCTAATCTCCCTGGCGAACCTGTTCATTTCCCTTTTGTCCGCTGGGTCCCTAAATCTCTGCCAGCGCTTCCGGTGTTGGTTCTTAAGGTACTTCAGTTCTTCTATAAGTGCTGACCCTTGTTCTTCCATTTTTGTCTCCATTACCGTTACGACTGAGGCATGTTTTTCTGCTTCTTTAATAATTTTTGTTAGAGTATTTATTGCTTTATCTATCTGCAGCTTATTATTTAATTCCATGGTGGGACAGATATTTTGTTGAATTAAATTAGTGAATCTATCCCAGTCCGTCTGTTTAAGGATTTTCGGGTTTTCTTGACTGCTTGCCCACTTCCTGATTTGTAGCAAAACTGGATTGTGGTCCGATGATAGGTCATTTATGGTTTCCAGATTTATAGTTCGTCTTATATTCTTTGCTATCACTATATCCAGTACATCTGGTTGTTGTCTTGCGGAGGTAGGAATGTAAGTCGGTTCCTCGGGGCCCATAACTGTTAGATTTAGTCTTTCAGATATTTCTAATTAATCTTTGACCCTTTCCGTTTGTGACTCTACTATTCCAAGCCGGATGTTTAGCATTTAGATCGCCACCCAGTATGACCCTCTCAGATATTGACATGGCACTATTTAAGTCATTCTCTGTAAGTTGTTTCCGAGGGCTTACGTATGCGGCGATAAATGTTACTTCTCCATCTATTGCATTGATGCTCACTGCACTGGCTTCCATGTTCTCAAGTTCCGGCAAAGTTTTTGGTTGGTGCGTGAGGGTTGATTTTATCAGGATTGCCGTGCCCCCTCCCCTTTGTCTCTCTCTGTCCTTTCTGTAAATTTTCATGTTTGGTATTCGGAAATTGTCTGTGGGTTTTAGATGTGTTTCCGTTATAAGCATCATGTCCACTTTCTTCCGTTTTAAAAAGTCAATGATTTCTTGTTTCTTGCTTTTTAAACCATTTGCGTTGAAAATATATACATTGGTATCAAGTAGTTTCCCCTTCTTATTAGCCATTAATCTATCATTTCGCTTAATCCTTTGATTATTGCGATGATTTTGCCCCAGACACTTGTGGCTTCTTTTATTTCTTTTAGTGTTGTCATAAAGATGGAGATTGCCTTTTTAAAACTCATGCTTCCAAGGATGTCTTCCATTTCACTGAGATCCTCCATAAAGGTGTTTTCTTTTTGTCTTTGATTTCCTCTGCCTCTTCCTTTCTCTTCTCGGTGCTTCTGCAAATTTTCTTTTTGTTGGTTTGTTTTCACCTTATCTGCATAGCTTCTTCCTGGTTCCACGTTCCCTTTGTTTTTGTCTTCTGACTGCTTTGTGTCGCTGTCACGGATAAATTTTTCCTTCTCCTGATTTCTTGTCTTTCTAGTGTCCTTTGATTTGTCCTCATTTTGGACCTTCGCTTTGATTGGTCTCAAAAGGGCCTGGTATGCCTGGCATCCCTTCCACGAGGCTGGGTGATCCCCCTCACAATTTACACATTTTGCCTTCTCCTGATGGCTCATTTTGCAATTTTTTGTAGCGTGCCGTCCCGCGCACTTTACACATCGACTGGGCATTTGACAATAATTTGCGGTGTGCCCCAGTCTCTGACATCGATGGCACTGACTTGGTCCCAATCTGGATTTGTAACTCTCCACACTTACTCTAGTGTATAGTATTCCTCTCATGTTGTATATTTCCTCGGACTTTTCTCCGGGATTTAGGGTTACACAATAGGTAGAAAGTGGAATTAGGTCCTTTGTATCTGGATCTCTCTTTTTAAATTGGTGTACCATTTGTACGTCGAAACCATAATTAATAAGTTCAGTTTTGATGATGTCCTCTGGAGTTGTTGGTGGTAGCCCCTTGATTACCACCTTTAGCTTTTTGTCAACTGGGGTCTGGTGAGTGTAGAAGTTTATTTTCTCTCTCAAGAAGAAACTTCTCACCATTTCATAATCTTCCATGGTCTCAAGATGGTACTTTAGGCTGTCTCCGCGGAAGATCACTTTGAGTTCTCCTGTAATGAAGCTTTTTATCTTCTGGTTTAGTGCTAGGAAGTTCCCTATTTGGTAGGTTACAATTGGTGGTATCCTTGGAAGTGGGGGTCCTTGTTCTTCTGTTTCTTCTTCTTGTCCTGATTGTGACGCATCATCCATGTGCTCCTCTTGGTCTCCATCGCTTTCTTCGGAGTGGTCTGATAGAACTGCAAATCTGTTGTCCAACTTCATCTTCTCTCGAGAGTTTTGTCGGATTTCCTGTACCTCTCTTTGTTTATTTTGTGCTCGTCGTCTTCTGTCGTACACTGTTGTAAAGTTGAATCCTTCTTGCGGAACTTCGCCTTCTTGTCCTATACTAAACTGTTTTCCAGTAAATATAAATGCTTGTCTATTTGACTGTTCGTTCTGTTCTTGTGTTGTCAGTTGAGTATCCTGGTCGTTCTCTTCCTCCATCACCTCACTGTTTTGTTCTTCGTCGTCGGGTTGTTCTTCTCTCCTTACCCCTGACATGCCTATGGTGGGGGTGTTGCTCTTGTGCCTCGTTGTCACCGTTAGGATTCCCGGCAACAAGAGCAACCCTAAACCTCAGCGCCCGCGGGATACTACCCAGTGGATAGTCCCTGAGACACAAATTTCCCTAACAGCTAGGAGGGCAGTTAGATGTAGGTTATTGCCGCGCGTAGTTTCCTGTACCAAGTTTCCTGAATCAAGTCCGTCACACGTTAGCCAAGGTTGTTGTTCTATCTTGAGCGCTCGATAAACACGTCCGTTCGCTACGAGATATCAACTCGGAATGAGTCTGAGATGGTTCGGGTGCCGCTCTTCCTTATATACAAGTCCGCGTGGCTTCGGCGATGGCTTACTATGAGCCAGGCCCGCAACCAACTGGCGGTTGGCTGCCCGTGGGCGTGGCTAAGGTTCTTGTTCCAGCCCGAGCTAATATGAAGCCCTCTACGGCGGCAGCTGGACGGAAGTACAACGTTCTCTGCGGATATTTGCCAAGGCAGGTTTCCATGCCTCACTGAGACATAGACCACTGTCTCTGTTAAATGTGTCGGCCAGTCGAATTTCGATGGCTTCTTTGATGACAGATTCCCAAAAATGTGATGTTCTAGCCAATATCCTAACGTTATTGAACTCTACTTTGTGGCCATGGTCGTACACGTGCTCGGCGATCGCTGATTTGCTATATTGTCCCAAGCGGAGGTGGCGTTTATGTTCTTCACACCGGTTTTCTATTGTGCGGATCGTTTGACCGATGTAGGTCTTTCCACACTCGCACGGTATGCTATAAATCCCCGGAACTCTTAGGCCAAGATCATCCTTGACTGAACGGAGGTAGTCCCGTATTTTAGCTGGTGGTAGGTAGAATGATTTTATACCATGTCGTGCGAGGATTCTGCCGATTTTCCCCGAGGTGTTTCCGGCGAAAGGCAGAAAGGCGGTGGCCTTGGGCGTTTCTTCCTGTTGGACTGGAATTTTCCCTGGCTTACGTTCAATTGCCCTTTCTATCTGCCTCTCGGAGTAACCGTTCCGCCTGAAGACAGTTCTCAGGTGTTCCAGTTCTTGTGGCAGGCTGTCTTTGTCAGCAATCGCTCTAGCCCTGTGCACAAGAGTATTTAAAACAGTGTTGCGCTGCACAGGATGGTGGAAACTCGTGGCGCCCAGATACTGGTCTGTGTGGGTAGATTTTCTGTATACACTATGCCCCAGCGTTCCATCCGGTTTTCTTTTAATTAGGATGTCGAGGAAAGGTAGGCAACCGTCCTTTTCCATAGTGAACTTTATGCTAGGATGGATTCCGTTCAGATATTCTAGAAACTCATGTAAAGTCTTGATTCCATGGGGCCACACCACAAATGTATCATCTACATATCTGTAGAAACATGTAGGTTTGAGAACTGCTCCCTGCAGGGCTTTCTCTTCGAAATGCTCCATGTATAAGTCGGCGATTACAGGAGAAAGTGGAGATCCCATGGCAACCCCGTCCACTTGTTCATAGTATTTCCCTAAGTATGTGAAATACGTGGACGTCAGTACATGTTTGAAAAGGTCCACAATGGCTGGTTCAAACTGGTGGCGTATCAGCTCCAGCGTATCCTTCAATGGGACGCGGGTGAATAATGAGACGACGTCGAAGCTCACCATTATATCTGAATCCTTCAGTTCCATGGTCTTGATAATCTTGACAAATTCCGCGGAATTTTTGACATGGTGTTCGCAATGGCCGACTGATGGACTTAGAAGACGGGTCAGGTATTTAGCCAGCGGGTAGGTTGGAGCTCCGATGTTGCTGACGATTGGTCTTAGAGGTACGCTTTCTTTGTGTATCTTCGGCAGACCGTATAGCCGAGGTGGTCTGGCAGCACGAGGTCTGAGCTTCTTATTTGTCTCTTCAGAGAATTCGGCCTTCTTCAATAAAGCCGTAGTCTTCCTCTCAATCCTGCTGGTAGGATCGTTGTCCAAACACCGATAAGAAGGGTCGTCAAGGATGTTCCTCATCTTCTGCTCGTACTGTTCTGCTCGGGCTGGAACAAGAACCTTAGCCACGCCCACGGGCAGCCAACCGCCAGTTGGTTGCGGGCCTGGCTCATAGTAAGCCATCGCCGAAGCCACGCGGACTTGTATATAAGGAAGAGCGGCACCCGAACCATCTCAGTATCTGTGGGTCAGCCGACCATTACACATGTCTCATCACCTGAAGAAGACGGCAGAGCCAGCCGTCGAAATATTGTGTTTCCACAACACTATCCGGCGGTACACCCGTGAAGACTACATTCTGTTTATCTTGCCATTCATTCAAAACATCTTGGGCCCTTGCAGTTCACAGCAAACTAGGTCTATCCCGGCTAATCCGTCCAGGGACTTCTGGGTATTGTTATCCACCTACCTCCCAGGTAACTGTGGTCTGTGTACTGCTTTGGCGTTTCTGCGAATGTGAATAATATGCAGATATTTCTGATCGCGAGCTCCTCTTATAGTTTGGATCACATGTAGCGACCGAGCGTGGTGGCTGAGCGGTAACGCTCTGGCCTCGCATTCGGCAGGACGCTGGATCAAATCCCCGTACAGGCATCCAGATTTGAGTATTCCATTTTTTTTTTACTTATGTCTTTACGCCTCGGAGACGTCGAGGTCATTAGAGGCGAGACGGGACTGGGGACAAGGAACTAGAAGGAATTAGGCCATGGCCTTTTGAAGGAAGCATATCGGCATTCGCCTGGAGTTATTTGGGGAACCCAAATTTGGATGCCCGGACGGTGAATCGAACAAGCGTCCTCCGGAATGCGAGACCAGAACGTTAACCGCTCACTGGGTTATCCATAGTTTCCCCAAATCATTCCAGGCGAATGTCGGAATGGTTCCTTCAAAAGACCATTGCTGAATTTCTTCCCTTCCCTTGCACCCCTATCTTTTCCCGCCTCTAATGACTTCGATGTTGACGAGGCGTAAAGCCTTAAGAATAATAATAATAATAAAAATTATAAGACCACATTACTAAATATATTTTATTAAATGTTGATAAACACTTCAGTATTACTCGATACTATTATTTGCTGTCAAAATTTCTTTTTTTTCTGTAGAGACTGGAGCAGGAGGAGGTCGTATTGAATATTTATGATATGAAGTTTGGCCGCATCCATTAAATGCGTCGTTTTATTGAACTTGTGGTGGTCCCGCAGACACAGTTGACTAATTGTCGTGGTGCGCCGGCTATACAGATCACGGTTTTACCCGGTATTTCCTACGTGACCTTCTTTCCCTTTAGAAAATGTTTTTCCTTACACAAATAAGTCAGCACAAGATACATTTGTACAACCCTGATACAGTTACCAAGTAATCATTTTTTTGTGGAATTAAAATATTGAAAAGATAATTGGAAATGGAATCCGTATGCTCCGTTTCCTAGGTCGTAATTAAGAATAGTGTACCCCGGAAATTAAATCTATTGCTTGCAAAGCACTAGTGCGACATCACTTAAAATATTTTTATTCTATGTAGGGTTGGAGTAGGTTGGAAGAAGATCGCTCGATTCGTGACACGTATGTACTGTACATAGCTAAGGAAAAGCGTTAGTATGATGTTGAAGGAGCTGGCTTGAGAAGGTCTAGAACCATGTAGTCGTTACTCTCATCAGAAGCCAAAGTTCATGACAGACCTATTTCAGGATGTAAGCAATTTATTTATTTATTTTATTTTTTACTACAAGGAATCTCCTTATCCCGGAATAAAGGAAAAAGTAATATAAGAGAACCGATATTTTCTATACTCACTTTCATCATGACCAAGTAGAAAATGGGATAAAAAGGATTTACCGAGCGAGAAAAGTAAGGATCAGTCAGGAGTAGGCCTCAAAAAAAAACCTCTGGCCACCCTGATCTGGGTTTTCTATATTAGTAGATTGCTCCAGGCGTATGTCGAGATGGTTCCTCAAATAGCCCATTGGCAATTCCTGCCATTTCCCGTATATCCCTTCCCATGCATAAACGATTATTAATTAGAATGGGTGGAAAGCACCCTTCACCACCCATTTGTAATGAATAATCGAATAATTGTAGCCCCCTTGGAATCAGAATACTGGGGCGTGATCTGTTTTAGTTTTTCAAGTACTATAATAAATACTAAACACCAGTTTAGCTTTTCAATCGTCCTCTCGCTTTCCTCATATGCAGCTCAAGACTGCAGAAAAAACGAATTGATTTTGCAATTACAACGATTGTGCACAAAATGTAAATTACAAAAATGAAAAAAGTTGAAATAGCGTGATCCATGTTAGGCGTAAACGAGAAGAAAGAATGTAGCATAAAAAAAAAAAAAAAAAAAAAAAAAAAAAAAAAAAAAAAAAAAAAAAAAAATTGTCTCCAGTCAATACAAAAGCAAGTAATTGAAGATATCAACAATTATTAATTGTGTGTTTATATTATATGCTAAAATTTGCCTCGCTTTTTTTATTATTGTATGACAATATGATAACACATAGTACCATTCGATTTCTTATTTTACATTCGAATATTGATAATCATTTTTCTAGGTAATGGAAGTAAAATACGAACATGGATTTTGGTCTTTGGTAATAGGCCATTTCAATTCAATTAATTGGAATTGTCTGGAGTTTATTTATAACAAAAATTACATAAACTGTCTGCGAGAGAAACGAAAAACTCCATAATTTATGATTTTAGCTTCGAATCATAGATAAAAAGCATTCTAAATGTGACCCGTGTCCTTAGGTATTAATTACTACTCGTAATTTCGTTGAGATCCACTAATTATTCTTTGCGTGATGAGCTGACTGATAGATAAAAAATGGCCACTCTGCTAACAGCATAACAACAGGATCTATTACTATCACAGGTAGTTCATGTATTATTTGTTACAAGTTATTCTAGAGATACGCCTTGTTTGTGTGCACAAATATTATAAGGTAGGCACTTCTGCTTAATTCCAAATGCCAGCCGAAGGACCAGATTCATGGGAATACAAAAAGTAACACAATTAGAAACAATAGACCAAATCCTAAAATGATTAACTAAACCCTTTCACAAAAGACTTCACACCTTTCGCAAAACAGAAGACACATTACAGAACATTGTAACAACTATCCGTAAACAGTGGAATAGATACAAAACAGCATCATAAATTATCCACATACCAATCTGATAGAACGAAATCATTTCCAGCACAAATAATTACCATCTATAATTGGTTTCAATAAACACCTCCGAGTAAACCAACTCTTTTCTTCTGAAGTTTCATTCTTCCCAGGTGAAAACCAGGAAGCGGGCAACTACATAGTATCAGACACCATTTTCAGCCAACATAACCTATGTGGATAAGAAAGGGGAAGGAGATAGGCCATGGTCTTTTGTAGGAACTATCCAGGCATTCGGTTAGAGGGATTTCGGGAAATCATAGAAAACCGAAACCAGTATTGCCTGACGAGATTTGAAGCCATCGACTTCCAAATGAAACAGTTTGTAGATAATAAAGATGTATTTAAAGAAAAACTGAGGGATTACGTTGTTGGAAACACCTTCAACCACATTCTAGGATTTTTAAAAATATTTTATTGATTCTAAGACGCCGTTTGAAAAATTAAGTTGCAAATTAATTTTTACGACAACTTTTTTTTTTTTTTTTTTTTGCTATCGTAAAATAGATTTTTTCTGTGATTATTGCTCATTTCATATGTAGATTATTAAGCATGACATTGTAACAGCCCTCAAACCTAAAATCAAATGAAATGTTATTTTATGAAGCATTTGTAGTAAGCTAGAGTTTGGTTGAATATGATCTGGTAAGTTTGTTTTGCAATTTTTCTGTAAATCAATGTATATAGAGTTTGTTTCATGAAAAGAAATTATTTAAAGGTCATTAATATGTTTAAGAACAGAATTGTGCAAAAGAATTGCTTAAATGTTTGTAATTCCAAGTATTAATGCAAGTTACGATGTCTAAAGTGTTTAAGTATCTTTAATTTCTATTTCTGACCATTTTGTGTTGATTGTAAATGATTATGTATTAATTCTGATTGTTGTTAATATGTTTCAATTGTTTAAGTATTGTAAATATTAGAGAAATATCTGGCGGAAGCTTTTGAAGTGTTCTAGAAATTTCGATGTTGCTTATATAAAGCGAAAATACGAGACAGAGCAGTAGTTTTCACCGACTCAATTTACGACGGCCAAGGACTGTATTGTCTGTGGAAGAAGTGTTGTATGCAATCTCTGGATTGTATGTATGCATGTAAACAGTGTCGTTGACGTTGTGTTTATGAAAATAAAAGCAAGTTTAAACTGAACTGTATCATGGACTAGTTATTTATCATATTAATCAAACCACGAACAATCTAATAATATGTTTCACATCACAGAGGGTCCTTCCTGAGCAGAGATAATGAAATATGAATAATAATTAAATGCAGAATTGCTATGTCGGGGCACTATCATTCACAAATCCGGCTCGTTCTATGGTGGAATACCATTGCGCTCACTGGTACCCTGGACCCGTTTTTTGAAAAGAAATATGCCGAGAAGGGATGGCCGAAAAATAATGTCACAGCTTCATTTACAACGTGACCGGAAAGTCACAGTGACAAAAAGAAACTGTGAAAGAATCTGTACGTGACTGAGTAACGTTCACGTGATAATATTTAAGGCGTAAACTGTGGTCTGCGGAGAATCACGGTTTCAACTGAAAGTAGCAGTAAGCGAAAGGAAGACGGTACACAGTCACGCCATATGTGAAATCGTTTGGCACAGATACTGTGAATTCTGAATTATAAAGTAGACCAAATTGTCAGTTTTGTACCAGTAGTTAGCAGTGTTCCCCTCGTTTGAAACAAAAATAGTGAATCAACTTAGAAGAAAAATCTACTAACGCCTTCTTGGTCCGTTTAAAGTTGACAAAACCAGGTTGCCTGTGAAACAAAAGCAACAAAATATTCAATAAAAAATTATTAAATTCCACAGCTTGTTGTCATTAAATACAGGTTTATTGGACTAAAAGGAAATTTTCTCACTATTTGTTTTAAGGAACCGTCCTATTTTCATCCTTAATTTCTACTACAGTGTGGTGGTGCAAACATGATATTAAATGATTGCACCACCAGTCTTATTAAAGTAGCTTGAACTTTTTTGAAAATGCCTTATTTTTAGGATTAAGATGGGCCATAATACAAGTAACCTATGATCATATCTGTGTGAAGAATTTCCTTCTACAATATGGATTGCCCTTTGACAGGATGAGTTGTGAATATAATAAGAATTCTTTGTATTGTTCTGATTCACATTTACAGAGTATTTCACAACAGTATGAATCCAGCACAACTTCTCCAGGTGCAGTCAGATAACCGGTAAATCATGCGGTAGCTACTGACGTGGTTGTAGATTTCCTATTGTCCATTCTATCATGGCATTGGTAATTGTGTAGATAGAGTTGTAGAAAACCGGAAGTCTGCGTAAAGAATAATAATAAGGGAAAACCATCTTCTGTGTTTATGTTTGTGAGTTGTAGCCATATCACTTATTGCAATAGACGTTTGACTAACTGCTGTATATTACACCTAAATTAACTTTGTCCACAACCCGATGGTTGGCTGGATCCTCCTGAAGGAGGCATACTAAGCCATTGTGTCAGAGGTAGGTCGGCCAGTTCCTTTCCTTTGGGACCTACAGTTTAACGTGGAATCCGAACCACGGAGTATCCTGGCGTGGCTCATATGATCAAACACAACTCTCAAAATTCCTGCGCCTGCTTAGAATCGCACCCGGGACCGGAGCAGCCAATGTTTTGAAAGCTAGCGCCTTAACCACTGAGCTACCAGGACACTCATATTACACCTAAAATCTAAATACTGCTAGCAAATATCACTGAACTTCTATTTTAACATAACTGGAAGGTAATCAGACATTAAACATTTAGCCACAAATCTTTTTATTTTATTTTAATCAAGATATTATTTAAAATCTCAGTTTGTATTTCTTTGCTCTAACAGAAAATGGGAGTATTTAAAACATCAGTATTGGCTAACATTTTCTGAAATAATGTATACATACTTCATAATCTTGATACACTTAATGTAACGCATATCTTCAATCTGAGCCTAATATAGATAACAGTAATGAAAATAAAAATGTCCAGTAACTGCGTACTTTAAACTGACCTGGAAACACTGTTTTCAGTTTAGGAACTACAGAATAATTTTTACTGAATATTAGATGTGGCAAGGACTGATGAGACAATGTTTATCAGTGGTGTTTATCTAATGGTGTTTTAGACAAATTAATGTTGGTAGTTAAGAGCGGATGTAAAATAATTTCCTGTGCATCTTGAAGAGATGTAATTTGGAGATTGGCATTACGATAAACGTCTGAAGACAAATTTTTAGCAATGTGCTAATTTTAAGGGATAAACCTCGTGTACAATGATTACTTACTGAAGGGCATTTGCTTTTAAGACTACTGTACACGTTCTTTTGCCTTGAATCATTTCAACATATCTGTAAAGCTATTAAGTGGTATAGCAAATACCAGACGGCTGAGAATTTATGATGTGTCAGAGTGTGATGTATTTTTAATGAGTAAATTCGTAATTATCAGTGCAGAAATTATATTTTTTTAAATATATTTTGAGATTAATTTTTTGAGAACCACTGTAGTTGAATTTTGAGGTAAAAATATAACTGCTACTGTTGTCAGACACTTTACATCACAACTGGAATGGCAGAAAAATTAGAAAAAGTTATTATGCATAACTCATTTTACAAAATTATTTGGGTAGCATTAAATTAAAACATTTGAACATTTACGATAAAAATATATGTTTTGTCAGGGTAACTATAAATTCTCTCTAGTAGATAAACATTGCAATTGCACAATTTCCACAGATTCCCAGTTAACAAAAAATCATAGGCTGAAGATATTTTGTTTTTATTAATGAAAGGAAAATAAACAAATGTACCGCTGCAGGAAGTATTACACAAATTAGAAAGCTCACACCCAGTCGTCTGAACGAACTCTAATCGTGATATTTTGCTGTTCTGTTTCACTGTAACAGTGATTTCCTATGCGTTGCCACCTGGTGGCAGGTACCAGCACTATTCTCCACGTGACCGAGTCACAGCTAGCCTCATTTCCATACCGTTCGTCATTACATTTCACCTTCCCAGTAGGACTGTTGATAATATATCGATATTATTTTTTGAAAATATCGATATTTATGAGTGATATTTTTTAGGGAGATATATCGATATTTCGATACTGAAATCTTGATATCGGCGTCGATATTTTAAAAAATTAAGTCATCATTTTTCGTTTGTTCTGAATGCCACTATGTCCTTCAATTTTCTGTCACGCATAGAGATCAGCAAGCTTGAGTAAATTTTACTATGTTTCTATCATTAATTTGAAAGTTATGGGTACCAAGTCTACTCAGATGATGACAACCATGGAGGAAGGAATAATATGGAGACGACGCAAGAGACCTTTACCACGCATGGGAGTGAAGCAGGCCGGCGAAGGAGTGGGGGGGGGGGGGGCATGGCCGGAGTGGTGGGGGCTTGACCGCTTCCCAACAAACACGGGGAATATGTACAAACACCTCAAGGGGACTCTAGGATAAACGTGACGCCGCAATCTGGTGATGGATTATTATGTAACTCGATGAGACAAATAAAAAATGAAGAATAAAATTTTTTGATATCCTGCTTAGTTTTCGAGATATTCTGTCTCAAATGTGAAATGGTTTTGGTTGAAATTCAGAAGAAAAAATTATTCAAAGTCAACTTTTATGATGAATTTTTATTTAAAAAGACGAGACAAATAAAAAATAAAGAGTAAAATTTTTCGATATTTCACCTAGTTCTCGAGATATACTGTCTCAAAAGTGAGGTGTCTTGAGTTGAAATGCAGAAGAAAAATTTCGCAAAAGTCAAATTTAATGATGGATTCTTATGTAACACGACGAAAAAACTCGATAATAAGGAATAAATGTTTTCGATATCTTGCTTAGTTTGGGGGATATACAACAACCAAATTGAGGGGTTTAGGTTTGGATGCAGGCTGGACCAAAAATTAATTCTGTCAAAGCCACAATGATTACATTGACATGCAGAATGGATATTTCAGTTTTATTACTACCACTTGTGGTTAGTCTGAAATGTGTCCTAGACCAGAAAAAAAGTAAGAGGACCCACTCTAGGGATGAGCAACCCAGACATTTTGTAGGCTGGTACCAGAAATAAAATGTTTATTCAGTCACCTTAATGAACATTCTCTTGATCAAGATGTGTTGTCTAATTTCACAGCCCTACTTATTAGGACAATTGTAAAAAAATTATCTCTCAGTTAGATTTAGATACGGGGAGGGGGGGGGGGGAGAATGTTGTACAAAAAAAAAAAGAGACTAAATTAGAAACACATTCCCCAAATTGATTTTGTTCAAAGGCCAATAACTTCTTTATTTATGAAGCCCATTTTTATTTCTGCATGAACCTGTTTCGACATAAATAGATGAGAAAGATTTCAAAATCGGTAAAAATAGGTATAGACGTATTTACAAACAGAAACAAGTCTTATATGAAGCTTTAAAAATAACCTAAGTCAATGGCCTGAAATAGCTATTTAAAAAATTAATAAAACTCACAGCTTCTCACATAACAGTTAATTTCATCATCCATTGTCAGTATAATCAGCAACGTGACGAAAGAAATCGTAATAGTAAATTCACTGAATCGCGAAGTAAAACACGCCCCTTTAAATCTCATTTTAAACACTCGTTAAAAAATAATGCTAGTCTATTATGTGCAAAATAGCAAGTTTGCTGATTTTCTACACTACACCAAGAAAAATTTGAGAACAAAGTCATCCCATTGAGAGCTATGACTAAATATTTATAGACGTGCTGCAAAGTTTGCGGTGTCTACCGCTCACTTCAACAACAATAATTACAATTCAACTTACTTATGAAATGATATTCCAGGTTCTTTCCTGTCTGGCCTATTTGTGCAACCGTACGCAACACAAGCTGGCATTTTTAAACACTTATACACAATACTAAATGAAATAATCACTGCATCTACCACAATGTGAACACCTTAATTGTTGAGAAGCGCCATATGGTCGCTGCCGGTGCTGCCACCATGCGGGAGAGTTTAGTGCTTGCTTCACCGATTTAACGTCACTTCTCCTCCATATAATTCCTGGTCGATCAGTTGGCTCCGACGCACTCCCCCTGCAAGACCGAGGCGGCGATTCTCTCGCAGGTGTTACGTCGTGATCGTGCCATATAGACAACGTGCAGTATGGTGAAGAAGCGGCGTCCTGTCTCACCGAAGCAGACACCGTCACGCCAAGCTGAGTCGACATCAGGCGAAGTTGCTACGGCGCAACATGGGGTCACAGCACATGAGCACAGGGAGGCTCAGTCTACACCCTGCGCAAACGCTGCCGACGTGCGGTCTCCCCAGTGCGTCACTCCTACGACATCTAACGCGGGCAACTATATTGGAACCCGCTCACGTCGATCCCAGGGGTCAGACACCGCAAACTCATCCTGGACAACATGGTCGTCACCAAGAATTGAAGATGGATTTGACGACCCCGACTTCGAGGAGGCGGAGACCCTGATCTATATCCGTTGTACATCTGGCAAGTACAGCGAAATCTTCATGGCAAAAGGACAGTACACATCCCGAAGCTGGTGGAAGAAATACCTAGACGCCCAGGTTCAACCATGCATAATCCAACTCCGAGTCAAGTCCGGGAGTAAAGAGTATGCATGGGAAATACCAAGCAACATGTTCCTGTGCATCCTCAGCGACGAGAAGTACGGTCACTTCGCCACGCCCATCACCGACAAGAAGAAAGACTGGTCACGGTTTGTCAGCCTTCCTGTCATCCTCAGCAAGGATTTCAGAGAGGATGACTATTTTGAAGACCTACATCGGGTGTTATATTGCGAACCACACCAACTATCATCCTCGTCTAGCCAGGAAGATTAGTCGCAAACCTCAAGAAAAGACGGAACTACCGCCGGCCTTAAAGGACCGGAATCTCCAAGAACACCGTCCTTGCCCATGCACCTCGACGCCACGCCTAGTGCAGACCACCAAGTAGTGGCATCGCAAGCGCCGACAGGGTTGACACCGGGAAACCTGCTCGTATCATGTGCGAGCCCATCAGAGTTAGCGGCGGTTAAGGATTTCCTCGAGAGCCACAGCATTCAATTCCAGCTCGTCCAGTATGGAGGCGCAGGGCTTCCGAAAAATGATAGCATCCCAAACACTGCTTCACCAGAGGAAGCAACCAACCGAGGAACGGAGGTCACCCCAGATGAAAACCTCCCACCACTCACAGAACCCAAGCAGTCAACGCCATCGGAAATCAATGATGTTCAGGCAGCCAATATCCAAGTCAAGAAGCAAAACGGCCGGAGCACCAAGAAGAATCCCCGCAGGAAGAAATCATCATTGTCAACTGTTGACCAATGCTTCAGGTGCCAGGGATTCTGGCATCGATCGAAGGATTGCCGGAACCAAGTTCGGTGCGTTCGCTGCGGGGAAAATCACAGCGTGTTGGTGTGCACCAGACCACGCGAAGCGACACCAACTTGCGCCAACTGCGCCATGGACCACGCGGCTAGCTACGGGGGCTGCCCACTGAGGAGGAAGCTGCAAGCGGCTATCAACAGGAGTCGCCCCAAAACCAGCACAGAGAAGATCACGACGCCACCCAGATCGACGAGGGATAAGACCACCCACGGCCATGTGATCAAGCATAACCACCTAACCAGACACGATGAGCATCTACACAACAACCGTTGTCAATGCCAGCCACAAGAAAATCAACTAGGGATGGTCGTACAACTGCTCACGCAGTTGTTAACTACGCTCATCCCCACCAGGCGATAAGAATAAGCAAGGGTTTCCCTCTAAGGTCATTATATAATGGCCAAAGCCGGGTTTTTCCCTAACGTGTATATCATGATCCCAAAACCAACCAATTTGATACAGTAGATAAAGCTACAGACAGTAGCAGGGCTACATAACGCCGCTGAGGCAGCGAAAAAAACAAAAAAAAAAACAAAACAAAAATATATAATTCCTTCCTCCATGATGACAACAGTGTAGGCAAGGCATCGCTCACCCAGCATGATTCGAACGCGAGCCCATTGTTTGTAATGAACGTGCGGATTGTCCAGGGAACTCCAACTTGAAATTAGCGTGTTAGCAGCAATGGCGTGAGGTGTAAATGACAAATAGTTGCTAGTTAGAGACCAAGAAAAGTAAGAAGGCAAATCAGAATAAGTATCAACGTACAATACTAAATGAAATTCCACCAAAAATTATGAAAAAAGTTATGTAACTTGGCCATAATGTATGCAATGATAGCTAAACTTGTACCTAAATAAATGCAACTGTATTGCTTATCAATCTTAAAAAATACGCAAAATAAGATTTGCCTCGAACCTATTTCGAGTTATAAAATTTTTATTAATTTTTATGGAATTATGACGCGCATAATGGTATTTTTTTTTTTAAAGTCAGCATTCATCATCACCAAGAGAAACCATTCGAAAGTAAAAACTTGACTAAGAACAATTTCACACATTATTTATCAATGGACAGCCTTATTTTTACAATATTTGATTTTAAGAAATTGGATATATAAAAGTATCGATATATCGATACTTTTTTTCCGATATATCGACAGCCGATATTAATACTTTCCAAAATATCGATATATCAAAAATCCAATATTTTTTAAAATATCAACAGCCCTACTTCCAAGTGATTTCGTACAAGTTGCCATCTGGTGGAAGGTATTAGCACTGTTTAAGAGGGGAGGCTTTGTCGGCGATGTATATAGATTGTCTCTACCTCTAGACAATGGCGGCAGAGCCAAAACGTCCTGCGTTACAAACGTTGTCACTCGGCTAATTTCCCGAGAACATTTCATCTAACAGCAATATTGTTTTTAAGTCACTGAGCCATAGTTAAAAATCACTGTTTCAAGTTATGGTATACAAAGTCAATATAGAACTCTAATCTTTGCAATTACGTAAAACATCTGTAGCATAACTTATTCCAAACAATACACAAACTGACTGCGAGAGAAACGAAAAATTTCAAGATTTACGATTTTGCCTGAAACGGTTTAGCAGAGAAACATGTATGGTAACTCTTGATATAACTTATTACTACGTGTCATTTCGTTGAGACCTGTTCATTAGTTTCCGCGTGATGCGCATACAGAACCACGTTCATGGTCGCTCTGCGAACAGTTATCCTACAGGCAGACACGATTTTGGACCATTTTATTTAAATGTGTAGATCACTAAAAGGAATAACAGTAAATTATAGAAATTATGTGCAAAAAAACTAAATAGCATATGTCTTCTGCTATCATATATGTGACTTTTAATTGCGATGAGTAACATAGTTACGATGATGCATGCATAGGCCTTGAACGTAGAGTTTGGAGTGTTTTTCGTACCTGATACAAAAGTCGACGAACGATTTTCAAAGAAACAGCGCGTAATGATAGTTTATTTCTTTGGGTGACACATAGAATACTTTTTATCCCGATAACCGAACTAAGAACAGAACCATAATTTTTGGACATTTTTCCCGCCTGTGCATGGATAAAGTAAAAACTGAAGTCAGGAATTCAAGGAAGTTTCCTTTGTGACAGCTAATGTCTTCAGTTAACATGTTAGATACTTTTGATCCAGATAAATTATATAGTTCTATATGAATTACCGGATAAAACTGCATTTTTTGGTCTACCTTAGTGCGCATCATATAAAAATCTATATATATAAACATGAATGTCTGTATGTATGTTTGTTTGTTTGTTTGTTCTTCATACAGATCCACAGTTTTCATCCGATCCCGATGAAACTTTGCACACTTATCCTTTGAACCAAGGAAAAAAATACTGTCTACATTTGGTTGAAAAATTATCTGTATAAATAACACATGTTGTCTCATAATTTCGAGATACTACTGGACAGCGATAGACAGACGCGTCGGATATGGACGTTTCTGTACTGTTTTTTCCGCGTAGCGGTCAGGTAGCTCAGTGGTTGCCAGCCCTGGTAGCGTAGTGGCTGGCGAGCTTGCCTCGCGTTACCAGGGTCGCCGGTTCGAGTCCGGCCGTGGGCATGGGGGTTGTGTCAGTCCTGTAGTGCAGACAAATTCGAATAACCAAAGACAAACTTACAGATGGCTGAGATGACTAAAAAAAAGAAAAAAAAGTGGTTAAAGCACTTGCTTACAACTGTAGTGGTCTCCGGTTCAAATCTCCGTGGAGGCTAAGATTTTTAAAAATTGTTTTTGATCGTAAGAATCACGTCTGGGCCGTAGGTTATTCGGATTGAACGTTAAACTGTAGATATTACAAAATTAGGGGTGGTGCAATGTGAGGCAAATCATAGGTAGTCTTGCAATGCTGTAGGTGTACACTTTTTTTATAATGAACCCTTAGGGGTTGATTGCAGTCAGTGTGTGTGTGTGTGTGTGTGTGTGTGTGTGTGTGTGTGAATCGCAGTAATAATACTATAAATACGGAAGTAAGTCTCTGTCGTTTTGTTACGTTTTGACGACTAAATGGCTATATCGATACTGATGGAATTTGACAATAAAATCTGTATGAAGAGCACAGGACATTTTTTCCAGTATGATTAACAGTTGTAGTCATGAAATTTTGAGACCTTATCGAATGGTGACAGAAATATGTTAGAAATTGATTCTCTTCAAGAGACAGGTTCGACGGTAGAATGATATAGTGATAGCTTTCCTGTCATATTATGCCGACTCGGTGTTGTTTGGTACCAATCTTTCGTTACCAACAACTTTCTATATTCAATTCTGGCAAAAAAATCTTATCCACGCGTACGAAGTCGCGGGTACGAGCTATATTTCAATGAAATTTAAACGTAGTAAAAGCCTGTGTGCTGTGTTAATATCGGATAATTTTTGTTTAGTTGATAATTTAGATACTTACGGATGAAACAGAGGGCAATAACTTTGAAATTTTTGTCTGTATGTGTATGCCACTTAAATAAACTAAGCATCAGATTTGAATAAAACTCAAACTCACTGGTGATTTATTTCATAGGTTAAAACATTGGATTCATTTCGTTCTGATATATTTCATGTCTCGACAATAAACCACTTCAGATATTAATAAAATGTAAGGCAGAGATAGTTTATGTATCACACATAAAAATAAATTCACTCAGTAATCAACGCTAGCAAAGAAAAAAGTAATGTTTGGTTTTACCTTGGTATGGGTACTCTTAAGTACACTGAAATTGTTCAGTTACTGGCAATCAGACAGCAAAATTAGAGTTTTTTACACGGTATGGTTGTGTTAAACTTATTAAACTTAAAGTAGATTGATTGTGCTACAGTTGATTAAATTAAATACACAGTTTTGAGGTTCGTGGATTTTGTGTTCTTACGTAACTATGTAATTTATCGGGATAATAAGTGTATTGTATTTCAGGCCATGAAATAAGCTGTTACTATGCGCAATTTTGTTGAATTCAAGATATCTGTTTTTTTTTTTTTTTTTTTTGTCTTCTTCTCATTGGGAACTTCGCAACTACTGGTAATAATTATGACCTGTATGTCAACCAATGTCATATGGTATCATTCATGGACGTATCCAGACAGGGGCAAGGGGGGCTGCTGCCCCCCCCCCCCCCCCTAGAATAAAAATTAAGTTGTCTTCAGTACGCATCGACGAGTGAAGAACTGTCTCAGCAGCACTTTGTGAGATGAAAGATTGACTGCATTATGCCTGATGAATGTGCATCGAAATTTCGTGAAAGAACACCGTGAGATATTGAGAAACAAAGTCTAAAATTTTCTAAGAATCCGAGACGAATAATGTTTACATAAACTATAACTGAGTTACGATATTAATTTACTACATAGTAGGTCCTTAGATTAAGTGGTTGGATTACTATATTAATCAATAATAAAAATAGTTTCCTCAATAGGTTGGAGTTTCATTTTGTAAGAAATCGTCATGTTTCAGTGCCCGACCCCACTTCCTCGAAACCAATATGAGTTCCCCCTCCCCCCCAGCACAAATCTTGCCCCCCTCTAACTCTGATCCTGGATACGCCCTTGGTATCACTCGCCAGTGTTCCTCAGTGTTCTGAGGAACCGCACACTGGATCGGGGATTTACAACGGGACCGGCGCCAACCCAGGCCTCCGCATACCAACCATCCTTGATTGCGGTTTTAAGGTGGTTCCACGGAATCGTAAAGACGAATGCTGAGACTGTCCTCAATCCGCGGCTCAGAAACTACACATTTCAGGGACAAAAATACACTTCTCGCGCACAGAACAGAGTTACGCGCCTCACAGACAGATGGCAGCACTCCACTTCCTATAATAGTGTAGCGCTCAGGGCAGAGGCGGAAGACGCGGACATTTTAAAACTCAGCCACTAAGCGGCCGAAGTATCCCCTCGGGGATATAAGTGCTATAAGAAGCCATATAATAAAAAAAGCTATGCTTTGATGAAATCTGTTCATTTGCTTTTACTTAATGATCGCACTGGTCCTGGTAGGATGGGGAACTAAGTAAAGACAATTCAGAGTATTTTATACATTAATTAATGACACAAGCTTCTGATTTTTTGTAATCTGTCCATTTGTTTTTACGAGATACATGCACAAATATACAAAAATTTCTGCTTTTGAATTTGTTACCTTAGTATCGTCAGACAGGATGTTACTAAACGAATGCAAAGTATTCTAAACATTTATTTATGAATGTTTCTCCGGAAAGAAACCGAGTAATATTGTTATTAATACACAATATTTCGGCGACATGAAACTCCGTCACCATCTTCAAGTGATGATTTGAAGTTTTCCTTGAGCAAGTTGTTTAAAAACTGGCATGGCAACGACAGGCGTTGTTACGTTGCCTAGCAGCATGTTCGTCTGGGGCATAAGGACAAACCAGCGGTGGTGGAACATAGTTTGGAACAAGGTCATGGATTCAATTTCGAATCAATTGAAGGTGCTGGCACATGCGAAAGGCTTCTGGGTCAGCGTCATTACAGAAGCGTTTGAAATTCTCCTCTCGTCTGATTTGGTTAACCGAGATTGTGGTTTCCAGCTAAGTGATGCGTGGATACCTGTTATTGAGGCTGCTCGTCAGCAACGCTCTGCTATTTGTGCTCTGCGGGCGTCTAATGAAGTCTGAGATGCTGCTAGGCAACATAACAACATCTGTCGTTGCCATGCCAGTTTTCAAACAACACGCACAAGGCAGACTTCAAGGCTTACAACTAACATGAAGATGGTGACGGAGTTGTGTGTCGCCGAAATATTGTGTATTAATAAAAACTAATAATATTACTCGCTTTGTTTACCGAGAAACGTTCATAATTAAGCAACGCCTATAAAAACTGCATTGATTTATATTCTAAATATGACATGATTTCGCACCATGTTCAGTTTTGTTGAGTTTTTTTATGTATACCCATTGCAGACGGAAGAGAAATGGAGTTAATAAAGTCATGGATTGAATCCACTGATTTCAAGCTTGCTTGATATTTATTCTATGTTTCTCCGTATACAGTCTTGGGAGATTCTACGATAACCGTGGCGTCGCAATTTGATAATTGATTCTTGCGTAACTCGACGAGACAAGTTGAAAGTAAAGAATAAACTTTTTTGATATCTCGCTTAGTTCTCGAGATATTGTATTTCAAAAGTGAGAAGGGTCGGTTAATATTCGACCCGGACCAGAAAAAAAAATTCTCGCCTAAACCACAGATGTTTTATTTTCTTCCTAGTGGTTGTTGTTAGGTTGAAATACAGCCTGGACCTTAAGAAACGTCACCAAAAGCACAAGGAACTATACATATAACTCATTTTTTACTTGCTATATATCGAAATCCTAGCGAGATATATAAAAAAAAATATTCTTTATTTTCGATTTGTTTCACCGAGTTCTAAAAGAATTTGTCATCAGATTGTGGCACCACGGTAATGATAGAATTGCTGAGTGTTTTTTTTTGTTTTGTTAAAACTTGAATTTATTTAGAGTACAACCACGTACATCACATACTTTCCTCTACAAGGTGTGACACACATTTCATCACAATGCAAACAACTCCCAAGCATATTATTAACTATTAACTGAACACTTAAAGGATTATGTTGCGCAGGACCCAAAGCCTGCTGCAGAAGACGTGATTTTGCCTCACGCAAGGTCGAAGTTGAAGTCCACTCTTCCCTTCTGGGAGACTGAGGACGAAGAAGTTGTTGCGGAGGTCGAATAGAAAGAAGTCCGAGTCAAAAGATACCTTCATCCGCTGGTCAGCTCTTGTTTTTCTCCCTCTCCCGATGTCGTGGCGATTCCACGAACGGTAGCCCTTTTCTTTTCATTCGTTCGTCGAAAATATGAAAATAGATTAGTGTCGTTCATTTATGAGGATTTTTTTTTTTTTTTTTTTTTTTTTTACTGTCTTGTTGTTTTGCTGGCGATACTTCTGTCACTGAGTACCTCATCCAGATAGCCTCCGAATTTTATTTTATATTTCGCAGTTTTCTTTAGGATCCAATGTTTTATTCTGAGCATTGATATTTATTCTTCCAAGTTCTGGGATGTCTTCAGCAATATATCCTGCATTGAGTGGCTCAGAATCCATTTAAACCATTTTGTTTTTCTGGAGGGGAAATCTTGATATCCGGCTTTGGTAGAATTGTGCTGAGTACTTCCCTGGGCGGTTTTTGTAAGATTGACGCTGCCACACGTTTTGTCCATATCGAGATTGATTCCGCTTTTCCACAAGAAAATCGGAGTATAAGCGTATCTGTGTTCCCGCATGTGTCACATCTATCGGTTGCCTTAAGACGTACGCGGTGTAGCTCCTCGTTGGTAGCCAGGATCTTGTTGACCACTCTGTATCACAAGGTTTGGTTATCAGATGGAATTATCCTATTGAAGATGTTTTTCCACACTTTTTCCAGTTAATATCCGGGTATTTGTTTTCTATTTTGTTGTCACGTTTGTGAGCCGTCATGATTGTGTAAATCTCTTCGTTATTCTTGGAGAAGTTGTCGAGGAAATAAAACTTGATATGATGGAATGATTTATTCATGTGGGCTATCCCCACAGGTGCCGTTGTACTCACTGGTTTGTAGTGTTCCAGTAGTTTAGCCGTAATGGATTCCTCGCTTTCAGAAACTTTTCTCATTGCTTGTATGAACATTGCGTTTGCTTTGATTCTTGCGTTCATTAAACCCAAACCTCCTCTTACTTTTGGCAGGGTTAGTGTCTAGAAACTAATTTTGAATATTTCACCTTGGCTCAAGAACTTAGATATTGCTCTTTGAACGTTTTCTATTATTCCTTTGGGTGCAGGGAACACTTTAGCAATATAATTTAATTTGCCTAGGACCACCAGATTTATTAGAATTGTTTTTTGTGTGTTATTGTAGAAGTTATTTCAATCATTCCGACAAGGTGGTATACAGTTTCTGGTCGGTAACGTGCGGTGCTATACCCACTGCCGTCAGCAGGGCTGCGCGATGTCACGGAAGTGTACCGCATATGGCGAGACCCAGAATGCACTGCGGCTCCGCATTCCGCTGGGTCCATGGAGGAAGGAATAATATGGAGACGACGCAAGAGACCTTTACCACGCATGGGAGTGAAGCAGTCCGGCGGAGGAGTGGGGGGGGCATGGCCGGAGTGGTGAGGGCTTGACCGCTTCCCAACAAACACGGGGAATATGTACAAACACCTCAAGGGGACTCTAGGATAAACGTGACGCCGCAATCTGGTGATGGATTATTATGTAACTCGATGAGACAAATAAAAAATGAAGAATAAAATTTTTTGATATCCTGCTTAGTTTTCGAGATATTCTGTCTCAAATGTGAAATGGTTTTGGTTGAAATTCAGAAGAAAAAAATATTCAAAGTCAAATTTTATGATGAATTTTTATTTAAAAAGACGAGACAAATAAAAAATAAAGAGTAAAATTTTTCGATATTTCAACTAGTTCTCGAGATATACTGTCTCAAAAGTGAGGTGTCTTGAGTTGAAATGCAGAAGAAAAATTTCGCAAAAGTAAAATTTAATGATGGATTCTTATGTAACACGACGAAAAAACTCGATAATAAGGAATAAATGTTTTCGATATCTTGCTTAGTTTGGGGGATATACAACATCCAAATTGAGGGGTTTAGGTTTGGATGCAGGCTGGACCAAAAATTAATTCTGTCAAAGCCACAATGATTACATGGTTGACATGCAGAATGGATATTTCAGTTTTATTACTACCACTTGTGGTTAGTCTGAAATGTGTCCTAGACCAGAAAAAAAGAAAGAGGACCCACTCTAGGGATGAGCAACCCAGACATTTTGTAGGCTCGTACCAGAAATAAAATGTTTATTCAGTCACCTTAATGAACATTCTCTTGATCAAGATGTGTTGTCTAATTTCACAGCCCTACTTATTAGGACAATTGTAAAAAAATTATCTCTCAGTTAGATTTAGATACGGGGGGGGGGGGGGGGGGAGAATCTTGTACAAAAAAAAAGAGACTAAATTAGAAACACATTCCCCAAATTGATTTTGTTCAAAGGCCAATAACTTCTTTATTTATGAAGCCCATTTTTATTTCTGCATGAACCTGTTTCGACATAAATAGATGAGAAAGATTTCAAAATCGGTAAAAATAGGTATAGACGTATTTACAAACAGAAACAAGTCTTATATGAAGCTTTAAAAATAACCTAAGTCAATGGCCTGAAATAGCTATTTAAAAAAATAATAAAACTCACAGCTTCTCACATAACAGTTAATTTCATCATCCATTGTCAGTATAATCAGCAACGTGACGAAAGAAATCGTAATAGTAAATTCACTGAATCGCGAAGTAAAACACGCTCCTTTAAATCTCATTTTAAACACTCGTTAAAAAATAATGCTAGTCTATTATGTGCAAAATAGCAAGTTTGCTGATTTTCTACACTACACCAAGAAAAATTTGAGAACAAAGTCATCCCATTGAGAGCTATGACTAAATATTTATAGACGTGCTGCAAAGTTTGCGGTGTCTACCGCTCACTTCAACAACGATAATTACAATTCAACTTACTTATGAAATGATATTCCAGGTTCTTTCCTGTCTGGCCTATTTGTGCAACCGTACGCAACACAAGCTGGCATTTTTAAACACTTATACACAATACTAAATGAAATAATCACTGCATCTACCACAATGTGAACACCTTAATTGTTGGGAAGCGCCATATGGTCGCTGCCGGTGCTGCCGGTGCTGCCACCATGCGGGAGAGTTTAGTGCTTGCTTCACCGATTTAACGTCACTTCTCCTCCATATAATTCCTTCCTCCATGGCTGGGTCTCGCCCCACTCGGACGCAATTAGCAGCCATTAGTGTGCAGCCACTCGGCGTAGGCTGTTTACAAAGCCGCAGCCCTCTCCGATTCGGCTCGTGCGGTCGCCTTTAGCTCGCGCCATTCTTCTTGCCGCAACAGCAACAGGCAGAACTTGAGTCCAAGGACGGACAAGAAGGAATGGTGTGGTCTGGTAGCGACGCGTAGTTTAGCCTCATGTTAACAAGAGGTCGCAATATTAACGACAACACAAACGTGTATGCTAATCCGATGAATTGCGGATGTGACGTTCAGGTTACACTTTTCGGTCTACTTAAGGCCCTTCTCACACGGCGCTACTGAAGAGAAACCAGTTACTTACTCAGATCACCAATAAGTTTCTTACCAGTCACTGCACTAGTATTTGTATGGAGGCTCGCACACGGGGCAATCGGGTAGTAACCGGTCGGTAACGCGTACGTGATTGGTTCCAAGTGACGCTGCGTGCCGTTTGGCAGGCTACTCGTTACGGACTAGTTTCTCAATACAAATAATTAATTTGAAGCTAGTGGCTGAAATCGAGAAACATCCGTGTTTATACAATTATAAACTAGTTCAATATTCACGTAAGGATGTGACAGTAAAAGCGTGGAATGAGATTGGCCAGGAAGTGAATTTATCAGGTATGTAAAGGCATTGTTTTAATAAATAATTATAAACATTATTTTATGTAAATACTTAAAATTTATTTTTCTTACGTTAAATTATACAATATAATTCCATTGCCAAGGAAGTGCTCCTTGTGAAGTAATAAAATAATTGGGTAAATAATTTCTGGTATCATATGCTGATGAACGAGAACTTATTTTAAGTTGTGGGGGGGGGGGTGGTATTATGTGTGGAGTTGAGGTTATATTTTCAAATGTACTCGGACTGTACGGTACTCTTCCCACTCCTGACATAATTATGCAATATGGAAGCTGATTTTATTATATTAATTACTTTTTGTGGTCATGACACCGTATTGGACTATTAAACACTTGAAATTTTTCTGCCATCACGCCAAATGTACATTCTATAGTTTTTCTTCCTCTACTAAGTCTATAATTAAATACTCTTTTTGTGTTGTCAAGAGTTCTTTGTGGATAAGACCTCATTAAATATCGGGTAAGAAGGGAAGCTTCATCGCCTACGAAATAGAACAGGAAATCAATGGTATTTTCATCACATGGTAGCCCTGCTGGCAAAGGCAAATATAGACTGTTATTTTCAATTAAGTTTTTGATAGATGACACACGAAATATACCACCATCACTATTTCTTCCTGTATATCCCGTTTCAATTAATGTAAACATTCCATCAGCATCGCAACATGCCATTAGCACAATGGAATGGTATGATTTGAAGTTCAAATTACTTGATACTGAATTTGGCAACTTTTCTATTCGAATGTGTTTGCCATCGACAGTACCCAAGCAATTTGGCAAATTCCATAGCAAATTGAAACGTTCTGCTATTCTCTTCCATCTATTCACATCTGGAATTGGAATGTATGTTTCTCGTAGTACATTCCATATAATTACTGTAGTTTCAGGAACAATCAATGAAACTGTGTTGTTACTTCTAGCAAAATATAATAACAAACGTCGACCCAGTTGCTAAGTATCTGTAAAGAGACAAAACAATAATTTAAGTACTTGTAAAAATACGCAAAAATAATTTATTCTATTTGTTGTAGGTATTGAATGTAAAGAAAGATGGAAAAATCTTCGTGCAGTATTTGTTCGACACATGTGTAAGTGGATCGTCTGCGGAGGCCAAAAAACCGTATTATCTAGCAGAAGCCATGCAGTTTACGGTTCCCTTCATCAAGGCCCTACATTACAACATTTCGGGCAATTTGCCAACAGAACATCTGGAACTATTTTATGAAAGTCCAGTTGCAAGTGAAACAAATGAACCAGTTACCTCTCCCCAGTGTTTACAGCCTTCGTCACTACAATCTTGTTTACCGCCTCAGATATCACCCGAACCCTACTTTTTACCATTGGAAGCTAGTAAGACTTGTCAAAAAGAAAAACAAAAGACCCCAAGACAACTGCGAGAAGTCTTTTCTGGAATATCTACAGGCCAAAAAATCAAAATAAAAATAAATAAATCTTGAAGTGAAAGATCCCAAACAGGAAGCTAATGAAATGTTTTTATTGAGTTTGCTTCCTGACATCAACGAGATGAACAATATACAGACAGCTAAGAAGGTTTAAAAAGAAAGTGTTGGACTTGATTGACGATACTTTTGAAAATACGACGCCGCAACAGGCTACAAACTATTACCATCAATTCGCACAAGAAATCGAGAGTGATGTCACAAATTAATTTAATTCATTTTTTTTGTAAATATCAATAAAAATGTGTTAAAATAAAATGTCATGGTAATAAAACTTACCTGAGGGTTATTAAAATCCTCTCTTCTGCACTGCCACATTCTCGCATTGGAGTATTTTTCTTGGAAGGAGAAAGTATTTCCAATAATTGTAAATATGCTTTTTCGACATTTAGTATCATTTTGCTGAAGTTCTTTTGCAGCAACAAATGCTCTGCAATTGATATTTTTTTAATATAGGGATGAATCCAATACATCTGTTTCTTTAATCTCCTTTTTCTTCTTTGAATAATATAATATAACATAAAATCCTTATCTGAATCGGAAGACATCTTCGCCTAGCTCAAATCACACGAGTGACTGAAGTTCCAGAGTTTTCAGTAGCTTCGTGTGCGAACATTGGTCAGTAACTAGTTAGTAATTACAATTTGTCAACAGATCCGTTTCCGTTGAGTAGCGTCGTGTGAGAAGGGCCTAAACCGTTTTAAATTCCATTAAGAATTTAACAGCATTTTAGTTAGTTTAATTTCCGATATTTTATGTATTGTTAGCTGTTCATCTAGTGCACAGTACTTGTAATCATTATTAAGCAATATTCTATATCATTTAAAAGTATGTTTAGTTGATTACTGTGTAAGAATTCGAAGAAAATCAATTTTTTTTCGTCTTGAGAGTGGCCCATTGCCCGAATGATGAACTAGTTCCAGAATTTTCAATTTCTCAAGTTCGTCGCTAGCCTGAAATATTCAGAATAGTTAGGCAAGAATACTGCTTGAGGTTCGGTTTCATTATGATATTTTAACAGTTTTCACTATGTAGGCAATATTTGTTCTTCATTGATGTGTGGAAGAATTTTATATTTTTTTTACGCCTCGTCGACGTCGAGGTCATTATAGGTGGGGTGGGACTGGGGGCAAGGAACAGGAAGGAATGCGGCCATGGCCTTTTGAAGGAAGCATCCCGGCATTCGCAACGAGTGATTTGGGGATACCATGGAAAACCCAAATATCTGGATACCCGGCGTCCTCCCGAATGCGAAGGACGTGTGAAAGCAATATTATATTTTTTATTATGCAATTAGTACAATAACATATAGAATATCCAAATCCTATAGCAAGCAGCATTATAGTTTAATCAGAAGAAAGAATATTAGTTGACAGCAATCATTTTTTTTATAGCAAAACGGATTTATATGTGTCTACAAAAAGAAATCAAATTTATTTTGCGCTTCATCATTTGGTAAAGTACTATCATGTCATTTAATCAAGAAAGTAGTAGTAAAAGTATTGTGGTGAGAGATTCTTTCCTTCCCTATTGGATGGTAAATAACGAATTAACCCACAAAGTTAATACTTATTACAGTGCCTAATACCGAAGTGAATTTATCCAAGAGATATTCTGGACAACGGAAGGGAAGAAAATTTTCCAAGACTTTAATGAAAAATCCTATGGTAGCTCACATTGTGTACCCAACGTGGTGAGTGAGCGGTTAACGCTCAGGCCTCGCATTCGGGAGGACGCCGGCTCGAATCCCCGTCCGGGCATCCAGATTTGGGTTTTCCATGGTTTCCCCAAATCACTCCAGACGAATGCCGGGATGCTTCCTAAAAAGGCCATGGCCGAATTCCTTGTCCCAAGTACCATCCCGACTCTAATGACCTCGACGTCGACAAGGCATAAAGCTATAAGTAAAAAAAAAAAAAACATTATGTGATCTGGAGAAGCCATAGATAAACTAAAAACTGTGTCATCCGGTAGGGAATTGAAGCCAACTCCATAAAGCCAAACCAGAAAGTGTACTGATTTTCCTGGCGGTTATTGCACTGTTATTGGAAGCCGGTAATAAATTCTTCGGACTTTTTTTGGCTCGTCGAAGTCGATGTCATTAGTGTGAGGAGAGAATGGGAGTCAAGAAAAGGGAAGGAGTCAGGTGTTCCCCTTGATTGATTTCGAGAAACCGTGGAAAAATTAATTCGGGATAGTCGGACGGTGATTTCAACCCACGTTCTCCCAAACACCATACCCCAGTGTAACCGCTCATCCATCAGGATCGATACAGAAAATCTTATATATATGTATGTAAAAAAATACGTGTGTGTCCTTATATTTCACTTTGCAGCTACAACTACCGAGCGCAGATCACTTGCGTTTGTGTGTGGAAGTAATCTGGAGTCTTCCATCGACCACTACGGTCGTTGCATGTCGATAGCTGTGGAGTGTGGAAGATATGGTGGTTGAAAGTGGACGACCTAAAACATTTTCATATTTCATCCAAAGACGTGTGTGTCTCTATATTTCACTTTGCAGCTACAACCACCTAATGCAGCCCTGTATTGTTTGTGTGTGGTAGTAGTCCCGAGTCGCCTATCGTGCACTATGGTAGTTGCATGTCGGTAGCGGTGGGGGTGTGAGGCATATGATGGTTAAAAGTGGTTGGCCTAGGGCATTTTCATATTTCGATCAAAGCGTCCTAAAAAAATCTTTTGAATAATCTAGAGTTGTATAAAATGTTCTTAAATGTACTAAAATGTTCTTGCATAATGTTCTAGCATCCGACACATTTTTAAGCTATAAATAATTCATATGCAACTTATTTAGTGTGTTTACCGATTTTGGTGACACTTTCACTGGCGGGTAGCCGATTTGGCAGCGAGTAATATAGGTTACTTTTTACCCCAGAAGTTTTAAGGTTCCGTGCAAAAACATAAAAAACTTGAAAATTCTTGACAAAATAGAACGAAGTCGTTTGTATCAGCTAGTACGTTAGAAATAGTTAGAAATAGAAACAAAACAATCCTACTCCTACTGAGTATGAGTGGTAATACATTCCGTAATAACAAAACAAACAGGGAAGTCATTTAAATCGTTAGCGTAAATATTGAAACTGTTGAAGACAAAATAAATTTCACAGATGTTACCGTGGTATTTACGGTTACAGCTAAGCATTATTCTAATCATTATCATCACGGAAAAACCACTGCACCACTTCAGACCATATTCACACGAATTGTTATTGGGGTGGCGCGAAAAGTTTTTTTACTTCTTCTTCTTACGAATAACCCATTTGGAGGACACGATAAATCATCTTTGACTATGTTTCTTTGTATTAAATTTTCTATGCTTCCGAACTTCCTTCATTCTTTGAGAGTGTTGTTCCTTTTCTTCCCTTTACATATTTCTGTCTTTCTTGGAAACCTGCCTTATGAATTACTTCTCTAAAGAGTGTTCTGCTGTCTATTATATCTGTTTTCACTCCAGCCGTTTTCGTGTTCTTTTCAGTTTCCGTTTAGTAAGATCTGTTTCGTTAGTCTATTATTATCCATTCTGTATACGTGGCCGTAAAATTTCTGTCTTCTTTTCCCCATTATAACTGTTAATTGTTTTATTTTCAAATATAGTTCTAAGTTTGATCTTAATTTTTATTCAGCATTACTATTATGTTTAGGTCACAGTATTTTTCTCAAGATTCATCTTCCTACTTTTTACATTTTTTCAAGGTCTCCACATCTTGTTAGTTTGATTCTGCCGAATACAACGTTTCTGGTCTAACCACTGCTTGATAGTGCCTTAGTTTTGTGTTCGTGGATAAAGAGTTTTGTTATATACATCTATAATTCAATCCAATAAATGGCACTGGATTCTGGTTACCAGACTGCGAGAAAGCTATGGCATCAATAGGTCCAGTGGTTCATCAGGGATGATCCAGTTTACTCACGCTCAATGGGTTTTATATATAAAGAATAGCCTCAAAGCCCGTCAAAAGTGACGGGTTTAATGGAGTGTTCTGGCCATTAATTATTTTGCAGTGGCTTACCTAAATAGAATTGTTATAAAATAAACATCCAAGTAATTTCTCGTACCTTGTGCTGTAGCATAAACTTGCAGTTGTCAACTTGGTACAGGTTGTATTTCAGCCTAGCCACAATCTCCGCTAATATTGCCGCGATACAATCAAAGCTTCAATCACGCGCGAATTAATACAGTCCCTGTATCGCATGTTAATGTCATCATGCATCGCGATATAAATTTGACCCAAAATCTTCACGGTTTCTTACATCTGTCTTTATTGTTATCTGTGTCGAAGATTGATGTTTTAACGGCTGGCATAGCTTTCATGCGGCTGAAATAATGACCCCAGTGAAATATTTTTTTTTTTTTTTTTTTTTTTTTTGTAACTGCTTTACGTCTCTTTTTAACATTTAGGTCTTTAGGGACGGGAAAGGATGGGGGGCAAGGATGGGGGAAAGGAATGGGAAGGAATTCGGCCATGGCCTTTTGAAGGAAGCATCCCGGCATTTGCCTGGAGTGATTTGGAGAAACCATGGAAAATCCAAATCTGGATGCCCGGATGGGGATTCGAACCGCCGTCCTCCCGAATGCGAGGTGAGAAACCCCAGTGAAAACGAAGGATGCTAAAAATAAATGTTAACAACTTAGATTATGAAACGTAATATTATTTTTAATTGTGGGTTAGGCCACATGGATCGTGATCAGTTTGGAATTCTTTCATTCAATCCAAGTAATGATTTTAGTAAAAAAGCGAGTGTTAATTAATATGCCAATTTAAACGAATTACATATTTTCCTTTCAGTGTTCTGGCAATTCATTTCTTAGCAATTTCATACCTAAATAGAATGGTTATAAAATAAAGCTCATCTTAATTCCTAGTGCCTTGCTCCGTAGCAAAAGGTTTCCGTTACTATCCTGGTTTCAGCCTAACCACATACTGCGCTAAACATGCCGCCAGAGAAACAATACTTCAATCACACGCGTGTTAATACATCTACTGTTACACATTTTAGTGGCAGTTATGGAACGCGATATAAAGTTGATCAAAAACCTTCACAGGTCCCTTTTTTGTTATCCGTGATTCAGATCGATACTACAACGTTTGAAGGGCTGATACAATTGCATACGGCTGAAATATGACATCACTGAAAGCAAAAGAAATTAAAAAAACAACCTTAAAAGCTTACATCATGCCGGGTAATATTAGATTTAATTGTTGTCTAGGTGGTATGTGGAACTACTATCGTTCAAAAGAAATAATGATTTAAGTAACAACACGGTCTTGAAAACAATTTAAATTATTATTATTATTAGTTTTAAATTACTCTTGCAGTCTCCTGTAACGACAAGTGCCGGTCATAATAACAATATAATCAAAACTGCCGCTTATATTGCTAATCGAAATTTAAAGGTTTTATCTTAAAAATCTATTGTCAAATATTTTAAAGAATACTTTTCTTCGAACGAATATTAAACAAATACAAGGAACTAATAATTATTATGTCTATTCAAACGGAATACGCACTTTCCTTTCAGCGTTTTGACAATTAATTTATTCGCGAATGCTTAGCTAATAAAACTGTTACTAAATAGCGTGCATAACCTAGAGAAACATCTCTGGTCGTAAATTGGACAACAAAGACGAAAAGCTTGACATCATAGCGGAAGGTCAGAGTACGACGTCATGGCGTGACAAAACATCTTGACGTTTAATAAGAATAAATACGGAACTTTATCGCAGTCGAAATGCGTACCATGAGTAATGTTTCCTATTTTTCGATTCTTTAAAGGTGTTTAACTGTTTATATCACACTTTATATAACATTAAAATAAAAAAATCTGTTTGTACACGTCAGTCAGCACCGTTTCAAATAGTGCACGCACAAATGTCATGTGAACAATATTGAAGTGCGCCTGTGACTCATCGTTCTACACAGAAACGCACCGAGCGTGGTGGTGTAACGGATAGCGTTCTGGCCTCGCATTCGAGAGGACGGCTGTTCGAATCCCCGTCCGGGCATCCAGATTTGGGTTTTCCATGGTTTCCCCAAATCACTCCAGGTGAATGCCGGGATGCTTCCTTGAAAAGGCCATGGCTGAATTCCCTCCCATTCCTTGCCCCCATCCTTTCCCGTCTCTAAAGACCACGTTGTTAAAAAGGGACGTTAAACTGTTACAAAAAAAAACACAGAAACGTTTCCAGTGAGTGGTAATTTCAAGGAGGAGTAGAAAGAAATGATGCTCTCAAATATGATTAAAGCACTGTTTACAATATAAATTCCGAAGAAGAGGGCCGAATCCCTTTTTCGGAGGGAATTTTCAAAGGAGCTTAACCCCACCTTCACCTCTGGCACAGCTTGCTAAGGGGGCATCCATAAATTACGTGAGGTGAAATAGGGGAGGGGTGGGGTCCGGCGAAATCTCACCAGATCTCACCAGGGGGGGAGGGGGGGGGTCTACGGAAATCTCACGTGAGATTTTGCGAAAAATTTGGGGACAGTAGAGCAAAAAAAAAAAAAAAAAAAAAAAAAAGTCTACAATTTGCGGCAAAATCGATTTTAGGAGAGTATTTCGTCAAAAAAGTTAGGGTATAGCCTAAAAAAAAAGTCTACAAAAGTTTATAGGGCGATTTCTAGGTTCTCACGGACCAGATCTCACCAGAAAGGGGGGGGGGGCGTCCGGCCAGATCTCACGAAATCTCACCAGGGGGGAGGGGGGGTCCAGAAATCCGGAAAAACACCCCACGTAATTTGTGGATGCCCCCTAAGTGAAGTACACCAGAACGCTTCCGTGGTCCCCTGTACCCGGCAGGATTGTCGGGTTAGGTTAAGGTGGCTACGATAGGGGCAGAATGCGCAGCCAATGAAAACCCTATCTGCAGGTCATTACGACCACACGGAATTATTATTATTATAGAATAAGAGGAGAAGATACAGGATAGGAGAAATACCGATAAAAGAAATACAAGACTTCTCCTTTACCTCAACCTATCCAGACAAAATTTCTTTGATAGTTTGTCTGTGAAGTAAGAGCACAAGTCTCAAATTCCGCATGGACGAAGTCGCGGGTACAGCTAGTATC
Organism: Vandiemenella viatica; assembly: GCA_031002005.1. Taxonomy (NCBI): domain Eukaryota; kingdom Metazoa; phylum Arthropoda; class Insecta; order Orthoptera; family Morabidae; genus Vandiemenella; species Vandiemenella viatica. Next base: position 272,409,987 of record JARYHS010011408.1, on the reverse strand, counting down.
CATTGTATAAAACGCCATCCTATTGTTACAACTGGGCTTTTCTCCACTCTTAAGACCCAGTCAAACAGAGCGCGGGCAGCACGCGTGGGCAGTCCGCGCGGACTCTGTGGTACATACTACATAGTATGTAGTATGCCTACTCAAGCAGAGCGGCGGCGTACCGCGCGGCGGAAGCCCAGTTCGCGGCGGTCCGGCGGCAGGCTGTGAACTCCACAGAGTCCGCGGCGAGCAATGGCGGACGAGACAGAAAGTCTCATTCAATGCGTTCGAGAATATTCATTTCTATATGACTCTCAGAATTCCGAGTATAAAAACATTCTAAGAAAGCAGAAACGTGGAATAAAATAGCTGAAAAGCTGTCGGAGAACAAATTGAAAGTACATAATTAATAATAGTTCTTCCTTCCGACTCACGAAGTAGTCCCTTTTAAAGTTTATTTTGACCACCTAATGGAAGGACGATCAAATTTCGTTAATTAATTAATCTCGGCCGCCACCATTGGCTGGCTAGGGTACAAATCAATACATATATAACGAAAAGTTTCTTCCAATAACTCCACGTGTATGCAGAACAAAAGCCAAAGATTTATTCACAGTTTTGATTGCACAAATGTACCCGGCCACCAATGGAAAAATAATTAAAGTACATATAAGTAAAATTTAAGAGTGAAAAGCTATATATTCAATCACTTTCACGTAGCTGTTCATACCAACACAGTTCACCAACACTTCACCACGTAATCTCGTAGTTTCCTTCTGTCAGTGAAACGTTTTTCCGACGCGGTAGACCGTAATTAGTAACTCACAGGGACCAAAACACTGCAATCCAAATCTTTTGTTAATTATTTTTCGGCCACGTCTTACACCGAGCTACAACAAGACCCAGAGGCATGATACAAACACGACGTTCTTTTCCAGACTCCGCTCCACACACTCTCTGATCTACTAATCGATTGTCAGTCTTGCAAGTCACCGATGCACATAGCATTCGATATTTGGCATAGAATAAATTTAATCATTAAAAAAGTTAATTACTGAAGCGGACCAGCCTACTGTAATGTGACAAAGCTCAACCACACTAGTAAGTATACGTTTATTTATTTTATACAGCATATTTTATTTTCCATAACCCATAGATACAGTAATATATTAGTATAATTATTATAAAATTAAAATGAATTTAAGTTGTTGAAGGAATTTAGAAAAGTATCAATCGACTTGCGGTTGAGAAAGCATTGGCATGTTGATTTGTTATTATTGTGTTACTATGTAGTTCAATTTCAGTGAACTGTTTCGAGTAACTTCTTACGAAATTGTGAAGGCAACATGTAGCTTTGACAATATGTACTGCATCAAACTCTATAGGCCTAAAAATTATACGCCACGTCTGAGCTAAAATTCCAAAGGTATTTTCTATTAAACGTCGTGCCCTACAAAGATGTTTGTTGATTATTTCGCTTCATCATTTACAATTGTAGTTTTTGCAAAAGGGCACATTAAATAAATTTGTAGTTTGAATCCTTCATCGCCTAAAAATACGTGAGGAATGAACGTGGTAATAGTTTAGGTTGCAGGATAGTTTTGTGAAGTATGTACTGACTCTTTCGCCTTGAACTATTTAAAGCGAGCAGAAGAAGCAATTCTTCTTCGTCGGATGAACTGCTAGACATATTAATAAGGAGTAGGCAGGCAGTGAATTACCCCTTCCTTCGTCCAAGATTGCTTCATCACTGGTCCTCCTTTCAGCAGCCCGCGCTCTGTTCCTCCATTACAACTTCGGTGGACTGCTATCAGACAGCCGCGTTCTGCCTGCGCGGACAGTCCGCGCTCTGTTTGACCCGGCCTTTAAGGACGCACAAGGAATCAGTCAGAGCTAATATATTCTTTTGACCGCTGATCAGACTATAATCCTCTCTTTCTTCTTCTTCTTCTTTCGTTTCACCCTCTACATAGTTGCATTTTCCCAAGAGAGATCAAGTTTATAAGAAAATGTGAAGGCTTTTATTTCTTCTTTAAGCTTTTAAAAAAGTTAAATGTAAAAAAAAAAAATTGTTTAAATTATTTCCAAACTACCTCAATCAGGCACAAGAAATAATATAATATTTGCATCACATTTGAAACATAGACCAGCATCATTTACTTAATAAATGGAGTTATAAAAGGAGATATAATCTTTGCAGAATTCATCAGTTCACCTAGTGTTTGGATTTTTGCAGTGTTCGTAAAGCCATGTACTGGTATAGGTCTAGGTTTAGTGATTTTTAATGTTAGTTAATTTTTTCTTAAAGAAAAAATGAGTGGGTATTGACAGTTAGGTCAGTGTTTATTGCAACCTGTACATTTAATTCAATTATGAACCAGACCATTATCGTCAGCAGTGTTATTGGCCATAAAAAGTCAGGGAGTTGGCCCCGAACTGTCTCATAACATTAAATGAAGCTCTCTTTATGCGTGGCATCACAGCGGGGGCGCTTTGCTTAGAGGCTATTGTCGTCTCCCTCCTGCACTGAAACGAGTCACACTTCGCCCGTTTGTCAGTATACGAATTTAAACATTCTTCAATCTGCGATGATGTGAGGAAACTTGGAAATAAATTCTTCCTTTATTGGAAAACCCACAATTTGAGGTTTGTAATTTCATTTTTTTTTTTTTTTTTGTAAAATCTGATTACTCAAATTTAAAAAAAAAATATAAACATTGTAATATGAATCCATTCTTGAGCACAGTTCCTATTGTAAATCTGTTTCAGACCAAGAACATAAAGCAAGTATTCATGAAACGTTCCATTTAACATTGTAGTAAAGCGGGGGTGGGTGGCGGTTTGACTGATCACTTTGCATAAGTAACCAAACTCCCCTCATTACCTTTCCTGATTCGGGAGTTAATGCATCTACTATTCTGCATATTTTGGAAATTACCCTTCACCGTTAATCTGAAATTAAAATAGAACAGGGTGAAACTACGAGGTCTGTCTGAGAAGTTCTCGGCCTCGACCATAGATGGCAGCACTACCCAAGTGATTTTTTCCCGTGCAAGTTGGTGCATGTGCTGGAAGTGCCTGCAAGAAATTGCAAGTCATTCTACATTGTAGTTTGCTCTGTACAGTTCCTTGATGGAGGCGCGGTGCGTAGTTGTACCAGAGATGGAAAAAATCGAGTATCGTGCAGTTATAAAAGTCTTTGTAAAAGAAGGTTTAACGCCATCCGAGATCCACGGAACATTTTTAAAAGTGTATGGGGACTCTTCTCCTTCATATTCGACAGTTAAGAAATGGGCTGCTAAGTTCAAACATGGCCGAAGCAGTCTCGAAGATGATCAACGCGAAGGACGTCCGAAAAGTGCAACAATTCCAAAAATCATCCAGAAAGTGCATGATATGGTTTTGGACGATCGACGAATAAAAGTGCGTGAGATAGCAGAAACCGTAGGGATATCAAAAGAACGTGTGGGATACATTTTGCATGAAGTATTGCATATGAAGAAGCTTTGTGCAAGATGGGTGCCGCATTTGCTCACTGTTGATCAAAAGCGCATCCGCATGAGACTTTCTGGGCAGTATTTGGAGCATTTCAGCAAAGATAAAACTGATTTTGTGCGTCGATTCATAACTATGGATGAAACATGGGTTCACCACTACACGGCAGAATCAAAACTGCATTCAAAGCAGTGGACAGAAGCTGGTTGTTCAGGTCCAGAGAAGGCCAAGTCAGTTCCATCCGCAGGGAAGGTGATGGCATCAGTTTTCTGGGATGCTAAAGGTGTTTTGTTCATTGATTACCTTGAAAAGGGTAAAAAATAACTGGACTATACTATTCCGATCTTTTAGACACCCTGGATGAAAAAATTCGTGAGAAAAGGCCCAGTTTGAGGAAGAAGTAAATCATCTTTCATCAGGACAATGCACCTACCCACAAGAGTCTTTTGGCAATGGGAAAATTAAGAGATCTGCACTACGACGTGTTGGAGCATCCACCTTATTCCCCAGATTTGGCTCCCTCCGACTTCTATCTATTCCCAAAACTCAAAAACTTTCTTGCTGGTCAGCGTTTTTCTTCAAATGAAGAGATGATTGCAGCTGTAGATGGATATTTTTCAGGCCTTCCAGAAAACCACTTCAGGGATGGTATAATGAACTTGGAACATCGTTGAACTAAGTGTATCAGTGTTCGGGGAGACTATATTGAGAAATAAAAATGATTTGGTAAATATCAAATTGGTTTTATATTTTAAGGCTTAGAATTTTCCAGACCGCCCTCGTATATTGTCCTCTTTATCAATGCAAAATTTCCCAAGTTGCCATTTATTGGGCACTCTTGCGGCTTACAGACAGACACGTATTATCATTAGTGTGAATACAATGAATATCAAGATTAAATATTTTTTTTACAATTTCATTCTTCCCAGCTGAAGGCTCTGGCAGGCGACCTGCTTTTTAGCCGAATTAAACTACGGGGAGGGAAGGGGGATGGAAATCGGCCGTCGCCTCGTAGGGAACCATCCCAGCATTCGCCTTGAGTGACTGGGGAAAACCACGGAAAAACCCCAGACAGGATGGCCAAACGAGAGTTGAACCCGTCCTCCCGAATGTCAGGTAAGGGGGCTAGATGCCCGTCCTCCCGATTCGGTAAGATTAAATACAAAGCACTGTCTCGTCTTACACTTGCAAACAAACTAACAAAAACAACTAAGGAAATACGAAACATAAATAGAAATACATAAACATGATGAAACTTACAACAAATGATAAAAATTTCCCATTAGATCAATCTGATTTTCCCTTTAAACAGAGAACGATCAATATGTTTGAAATTATTGGGTGCAATTTTAAAGTAATTATATTAGCATGACATGTCACCAGGATGTTTTTACATTACGTACCAAATATGGTGACTGAAAGTTCACAAAAATTTGTCTATCTTTCAGTATAAAAATTGAGTAGCTCGCGGCTTTTTGAACAAACGTTAGCTCAGTTTATTTATCTGACAGGATGGTGACAAGGGCAGTCTCAATGATTTAGTGGCGTACACATTATTAAGTTCGTAGTACAATTACTGTGAACTGTTTTGACTCCTTCTGCGTCGATAATGTTGTTATAATGGCCCACTACAACACTCAAATCACAATTGACTTGAGCACCTCTGTTTATGCTCTTACACTAGGCGAGTTCGGCGACAGTTAAAGAATCACTCCAGCCTTCCCTCACTGAAAGTAAATACGAAGAGTCCAGAGTAACTCCAGCCTCCATTCACTGGAGGCCTGATACAAAGTCCCTTCAACCATCCTCCAGTACGCTTCTTGCGTCTCCTCCCACAATTTCGCTGTTGGCCACTCGTCTTCGACGACGTATTTTCGTCATGAGAACAAAAATATCCAGAAAATTAGTACCACCTTGAAATTTTGACGCTGGTGATTGGTCCCTAAAAATGTCCTCTTCTTCAATAGCTATTCTATTCGCTGGAATCGTATTCTGGTTTCTCCTGAGAAACCGCTGCACTTCGGAAACATTCGTAACGTGAGCCTCAGAAAGTCTTTGGGTAGCGAACTGTCAGTGGCCGGTCAAACACGTTCCCTCGGATGTTCCCGGACTAGCGACTCTCCTACAGGGATTACAGCCTCGTCCCTAGCTAACAGAGTGTCTGACTTTTGTTCAGATCCCTGGACTCTGGCGTCGAGCTGCCGACAGGCAGGCGCACATCCCGCTAACAGGACACCCGAGGGTCTGTCCCCTCGATCGGCCGCTACAGTCACGAAACGCAACACAAGACAAATTCGGTAACACGTTAATACGTCGGAACCTACAAAAATTGTCCTATCGATCTGAAATTTGGTATACACATTCCTTAGGCGATAATATTTGACTAAAAGCGTATAACGTAAGTTTCGAATATGTGTAAATAAAGTAAAATCACTCGAAATGTGGGTAGATGCATACATGTTATTATGTAAGAAATAAATGTTATTACATGTTGATATTTATTATGCGTGTTTCTTACTCTTAATTATTGGTCCAGTCTGCACGTCAACCTAATTACAACCACTATTAGCGAAACATTAAACCAACTTAAATGCGTTTATTGCATAATAACATAAGCTTTCGTTATACACTTTTAGTTAAATATTATTGCCTAAGAAATGTGTGGACCAAATTTCAGACAGATAGGACAATTTTTGTAGGTTCCGACATATTAACGTGCAGCCAAAATTTCTTCTTATTACTGATTGCATCTAAATTAAATCGTATATAAATAACTATAATTGTACAAGATTACCCACTTAGGCCATTTTGCTACAACATGGTCGCTAAAGTTAGTTGATAATCAAGGATTAGCACAGCTCAATGACAAATAAACCGAGGCATTTATTCATTTCATCGGCTGAGTTATTGTACTGTATAAAAAATACAAGACAGAAATAACTTTTACCTAAGAACTTGTAACGTATACCTAGCGCTGCTATTGTTATTTCTAACCGTCTTTAGTCAGCTTTTAATTTATAATATAACTACTCTTAAATCCTTTTTCTCTCACTACTCAGTTTAACCGTTACTTTATCTTTCAAACTCATCAACACTATTCAAACATTTATTATCAATGACCGTGTAATATTACTTAATCTAACTGACCACATTACCTTTACGTAAATTAACATCTTTCTCTCTCCATATTATACACAACATTTATTCAGCTTTTCTTTGCACAGTTTAAATTCACTTAAATATTTCTTGATACATTTTTACTGACAATCCATTGGAAATATCATTAATTGAAAGCGTCGCCAACGCATTCATTCCTTTCATAATGGCTGTTCCAGGCCATCTCTATCCGATGACTTTTTTGTTTCTCTTCTCCGCCTATAAAACCCAGCATACTGATATTACTAAAAAACATCAACACATATCTATAAATCTCGTCTGCATGTTGTATACCCGTTATAAGCTGCATTATCTGCATCCGGTATCAACTATTAATCGACAGACACACCATGGCTTCTGCATAAAGTAAAATAATAATAATATTAATTCTTTTTGCAGATTATTTTGAAAATACTCACCAGGTTTAATTGATTTGATGTGGAAAAGTTATTAAACAAAATATGCAATTTGCTTTTTGTGTCATTCAAGGTGGACTAAACAATGAAATAAAGAAATAGGCAGTAGTACAGACTAACTAAATTATTATCACGCACGAATTGTACAACCAGATTGTTTCAGACTATCAACAAAATTTGTCCTTGGTACATATATGAAATCTGGTGATGTTACGAATATTTAACAATAGGAGTCTATCCTCAGGAATTTAAATCAGGTTCTTAACAACATATTTTGTAGGAATTCTGCAAAAAGTACTGATACAAACATTACAGAAGGCAAATTGATGACAAGCGGTATTCTTAACTGAGATATACGGAATGAGTGAAAATATTAGTGGCATTATCATCTAACACACAGAACATATACTATTTGCCACCTGTTTTTCTCACGGCCATTAAATGATTAACAGACACAATGCGCAATGGTAGGCGGAGTGGAAATACTTGTACATTCTCTCATTGAGAACGTGTTAGATGATTGATAATCTTCATTTTTTTGTCCTACCAAATAGTTGATTAAAATAAAACCATGAGCGATTCCTCTCTATGCCTTTCTCCAACCATTTCAACATATCAGGGCTTTAATTACCGAGAAATGCACCCCGATTTATAGCTATATATTGATACTATCACTAATAATATATTTATGAAATACTCTCGGGTAACTAGCCGAGTTACGGAAGTGTTATCACACGAAATTTCGGCGATCACATACACTGTCGCCATATTCTAATGAAGCACTAGACTTAAGGCAATCACTTTCACCGTCGCCCACTTCTAGTGAAGCAGCCGAGTTAGGGAAGTGTTATCACACGATATTTTAACGCTTATGGTCTCCACTTTAGTCACATCATATTTAAAAAAAGGATTTTTTCTGAAATTCGACCCTTAAAGAGCAAAAGTATCAATATTTATGCAACACGTTTTTGTGTCACAAGCCATTTATCTCCCTTGATATCTAACCGGAATAGATAAATGAGCCATCATATTAAAGATTTAGGTCTCTGGTTTGGTCAAATCATATCTTAAGAAAGTAGTTTTTCGGATTTCGACCCTTCAAGTACAAAAGCATCATTATTTTCATTGCGTGTTTTATTGTTTCAAGCCTATTATCTCTATTGGCAACCAACCTAAATCGGTAAGTGAGGTATCATTTAATAGGTTGAGATCTCCACTCAGGCAACATTACAATTTAAGAACGAAATTTTTTGGTATTTGACACTTAAAGGGCAAAAGTAATAACTGTTAAAATCGCGCTCATGATACAGTTCAGAGCCAAGCCAGTAGATAGCTGTAGCACATATCACAGAGATATTAATAAACTGCTTCAATGGCGTCAACTTTTGTTATGTAGATACACTACACAAAAAAATAATTGAAACAAATGAGGTGATTATTCTTTTATCCTATTACAAACCCCCATCCTTACTATTCATTGTATTCGCGAAATTTTCGCATGGGTTATCTAGTTATTTATAAAAATACCAAACTTATTTTCAAAATCCTTTTCTGAACGTGCTAAGTTCAAATTACCAACAATATTGACGAAGGCATTTACGTAGCTAGGTTTTGATAAAAGACACTACCATGCAGTACGCATTTTGACGAGAAGATTAACTATCAACTTTTATTTTAGTTATACCAAACTTCAAATCGAGATTTTAACAATTATTTTAATTACTCATTGTGATTGTGTGTCATAAGCACGCTCGATAATTTCAATTCATGTTATTATTAGAAGTCCATTAATCCAGTTTAAACAATCATTATTATTATTTTGCTGTCACCAGTCTCTCGATTGGTTTGATGCAAGTGATATTTAGCGTTAACCTCTTCATCTCAACATACCATTTACAACTTTCATTTTCAAACATCTGCTTTTTATGTTCTAATCTCAGTCTTCCTCTACCGTTCTTACCATCGACTGTTCCTTTCATTAACAATTTAACCAATCCTGTCTTAAAATGTGACCAAACATCCAGTCTCTTCTTTCTGTAAGACTCTTCCTTCGTTCCTCAACAATCATTTCCCAAACACGTTCTTTTCTAACTCTATCCACTCTCTTAATTTTGAGCATCCTCCTACCCACCACATTATGTTTCAAATCACTAGCCTAAATTCATATAGATGCTCAGATATATGGCAAAACACTAACGTTAATACGATATGATGAAAAAAGTCCATATTTTTAAAAAAAATAAAAGAAGTAAGTAACAAAGAAAGAATGATACCTTACAGCACGTGTTGTTACATACATGCTACCACCAATTATACAGTAAATAGTTTTATACTTATTATTTCTTACTGGTCAGTGTATTATATTAATAAAATGTAATGATATGTATAATGTATACGAATTGCTCACGAATTCCACAGACTGGTAATCTTTATTGTCATGGGGTATTTTTAAGTAAGATCTGTAAAAAATAATACTACAATCTTTGGTTCTCTAGAGCCATGGAGGAAGGAATATATGGAAACGACGCAAGGGACCTTCAGCACGCACTGGAGTGAAACCCGGGTAAGGAGAAGTGGGGTGGGGAGGCCGCCATATTGCTTGGCCGTAGAAACACGGGGAAAAAGCACAACAAAAACCTCAAGGGAATCATAAGACAACCGTGGCACCGCAATTTTATGATGGATCGAAGAGAGAGCTTACTCAGAAGATATTGTACTGTTAATGGCCTATGTAATTTTGCTAGCAACATTAGTTGATTTATTTTCTTACTATACATCAAGAGTCAGAAGCTGAGATAAAGTAGTTTACATCGCGATACACATTGTGTCACTAACATAGTGCTCAAGAAATTACTAACAAACTAATATTAAATAAATTGTTTGTACCCTTCTGGTACACGCCGCATTTCAACAGATCTAAACACATGAAATGTATTGCGAACTACATTTCGGGTAACAACAACGTTTGCTTTATCAAGTTTAGTAGTTCACACAGCCTAAATTATCACAATTAATTTCATCGTACACTTTCAGTGTAAACTGAAACTGGACTAAAGTATGCACATTCACTGTATCGCGCTGTAGACTTGACCCGCTTAAATTAGACTTTCAATACTTGTTTACAATAATTTACAATTTTTCTTCTGATTTTCAACCCGAAACCGCTCTCCCTTGAGACAGTATATCCCAAGAACTAAGCACGATATCAAAAAAAATTTATTCTTCATGTTAGAACTGACGGTGTATAATGAGCCAAAATACCATCCAAAGTCTTGTAGTAAGAAGTCACCAATAATTGAAAAGTTTATATCAGGTCACTTTCTGCTAAAGCAGTTAATTAATATTTAATCGGACGTTATAATGTAGACAGAAAAATGATATAATCGGCTACGGCAGTTATCATACTTCTCTCTCGTCTTTTGCAGTGGGAACCTCAAACGTTGCACTTGATATAGTAATATACAGACAATGACAAATCGCAGAATGGTATTATGATTCGTAAATTTTTCTCCATAGTGCCTCACCCTGAAAATATGTACTGTTATTTCACATCGCACATTTGCCTTAAGCTTAGGAACTCTGATTGAGGATTAATTAGGTTTCACATCGATGTAATTAGCGACAAGCGTCCAATCTTGGTCCGGAAATTCAGTGGTTCGTGACGCGGCTAGCTCTGGCGGGATCATCGCATCGGAAGGGAGATAACAGCCTGGCGCGCGCCCAGAACTCAGCTGCAGGCACGATAACGCGGGAAAAAAGGCGAACCCGCGAGGCCGGGAACATTAATAGAGTTACGATGCGATGTGGAAGCCATTTGCGCGCATATGAGTGCTATTATCTGCCTTCTAAACAAATTCTGCGAACCGTGTATGACGGAAGTTGGTGCGCTTTCGCAAATTTTCGGTAGTAACGATGACTCCAGAAAAAATAAAACCACAGAGGTATAATTATACCGTACACTATACATATTTAAGTAAAACGATAAGCGGAGGATGGACAGATTATGTTGTCAGTCTCAGCCAAATTATTGAATCAACCATTCTTTTTTTTTGCCATCAGTCTTTCGACTGGTTTGATGCAATCCTCCATCCTTCCTATCTTGTGCTAACCTCTTCATCGCTACATACCCTTACAACCCTCGTCCTCAATTATCTGATTCATATATTCTAATCTCTATCTTCCTCTACAGTTCTTACCTTCAACTGTTCCCTCCACCAGCAAATTAACTCATGCAGCATGTCTCAAAATATGACCTACCAGCCTGTGTCTTCTTTATGTAATCTTCCTCCACAAACTTCTTTCCTCACCCATCATTTCCAGAACTCGTTCATTTCTTACTTTGTCTGTACACTTAATTTTCAGCATTCTTCTGTTGCACCACATTTCAAATGCTTCAATTTTCTTCCTTTCGGTTTTCTTAAAGCCAATGATTCGCTACCGTAAAGTACTGTGCTTCACACATATAGTTTTGAAAAGTTCAAATTCCCAGTTCAATATTTGAAACTAAAAGATTTCTCTTTTTTCATTAAGGCACTTTTTGCTAGTGCTATTCTGCTTTTAACATCATTCCTGCTTCGGCCATCAGTTGTAATTTTGCTTCCCAAGTAACAGAATTCACTTAATTCTCGCAATGCATCCGATCATATTTTTATATTTAATCTAGTAGTATTGGTATCATTTATGTTATATTTCATCACTATTGTCTTGCTCTGATTTGTATTCAGTCCAAAATCTTCCTTCAATATTATGTTCACGCCATTCAGTAACTTCTCAATATCCTCAGCCGTTTCTGCTTACAAGACCATGTCATCAGCAAATCGTAGCATACTGATTTTTTTCTCCCTGAACACTTATGCTGCATGGAAATTTTTCATTTAATTTCTTTATTGCTTCTTCTCAACCATTACTAAGGAGCACTTAATCACGTGGCTCGGTACAGGGGGTTGGGGAGGGAGGCGTGAGGAGAAAGCTGGGCTACGTCTGTGTGTGTGTGTGTGTGTGTGTGACATATGGTTATTTTATGATGCACCATGTTTTTTATAAATTAAGAAATTATTATTTTTTTATACTTTGAATAATTATGGTAAAGAAATAATTAATGATTTGTGTAAATTTGTTTTGTAAAATTTATAGTAACGAGTATTCCACGGACGGTATATATAAATTGTATGTTGTTAGAATAATATAAATGTCTTAGTTTTTTTTTAGTATTAGTATCTTTGATTGTTAAAAAAAAGAAAGGTGAAGAAAAAAGTTTGTTAACTAAAAACTTAATGTGTGAATTTGTAATAATTATATTTGAATTGAACTTTAAATATAAATAAATACCTGGTGTATTAATTTAAAAGTAACGAGGTGGTTACATATTTGGCTACCGCTGCCAGAATCTTCTGATGTGATGATGCAATTAGTTATCGTTGAGAAAAGTCTATGAAACAGTATGAAGTACTGCATATGTCAACTATTGGAATAACGGAAAAAGGAGGTAAACGGAATTTCTGATACGACCACCTGGGTATGTATCAAACGAGCGACTACGGAAACACAGCGACGCAGAAGACAAGTACTAATTCGTTCCTTGTTTTGGTCCGGGCGTCAACGTGCAACTACTAGAATTGGCAGTTAATGTGGACAGTTGATTGATAGTTAGGTTTGCTATACTGAAATTAAAAAACAGAAACTGAACTTATATTTCAATTGTTGAGTTCTATTTTGATTAAGAAACAGAGAGTTTTGTGGATTTAAACTGAATTAAAGTGAAATGGTAATGGAAGTATAGTAAAAAAGAGAATAATGATAATAGAAAAAATAGAATTATTGTAAAAGAATTACAGTAAAATGTCTAATGTAGAATTAGGCGTCTGTGGAAAACTCGTAATTTGAAAGAAGTAAAAGAAAGGCATTAAACAAAAAGGGGTAACAGTTAGTTTACAAGTAATTATAGGAAATTTATGATTTGTTGTATATGTATGTGCATGTCTGATTTAATTTCAGCGCTGTTTCCAAGTGGGTTTGTTCTGTCATGCATTTTTGGTATGCAATACAGAATTCTCAAAGAGTTTAGTAAATGAATTTGGTGTTCTTGGTCTCTCTTGTTGAATTAAGTGGAAATATTAACGGCGTTGCAAACAGATTTTAACCATTGCTGTCTATTGTGCATTTTGATAGAGCAGTCATTGTAGTGTGTTAGCGGACTGATTAATTCCATATTATAATTTTTTTGTGCGGGTTACGTTAAAAAAAATAGATATGGCAAACAATTGCACCACTTTAGTTAGAAAGAATATTCAAAGTGATTTGGAAGATCTGAGTAATTTGTCGGGTTGGCAAACGGACAGTACGGGTGTTATTAGTTTTAATATTGGGGATGCGAATAATGATAGGCATGTTCAGATTGAGAATACTAGCAGTCCAAATGTTAATGTCGATCAAAAGGGGGTTGATGAATATTTTGAAAACAGCAGTATTAACAATAATTACCAGAATAGCGGGTTAAGTAACGAAAGTAGTATTAATGTGGGGAGAGAAAATTATGAAAGTAGAACGATCTCACCAGAATTATGTCAAACATCAAACACTCGAGAAAGGAGTAGTGATACCCAAATAATAATATCCCTTTTAATGCAAATGAAAATAGATAGTCAAGAAATGAAAACAGAAATTATGTCAAATCTAGAAAACAACATTCAGAACCAGGCTACTCAAGAAAAAGCTATTCAGAAGATCGCTTTGAGTCAAAAGAAGATAGAAGAAGGATGCAAGTCATGAGGGATGAACTAAGTAAAATTCGGGAGGATTGGAAGCAAGAAGTGGAAGTTAAATTAAACAACTGGAAAGACGACGAAATATCAAAGTTGGCTAAAACCAATCTGTGTAAGGATAGTTGTAGAAACGAGGAAGTTGAGTTTAAAAAAATTCAAGCGGCGGAGAAAAACAGCCTAGCAGGAGATATGTTCACAGAGGAAGAATTAGATAGTAGGACAGAGTTACCGTTAGATGTTGATGTAAGTGAAGAATGTCAAGAGTGATAGTGAAGAATATGAAGAAGAAAATGACGGAGATGAAATGAGAATATTTAATATAAGATGTTTCGAAGAAGTAATGAATAATACAAGTGTATCTCAAAGAAGAACACTTGATGATATAATAAATGGTAGCCATAGTAAAATGAACGTATCTGTAAAGCAAGATAATATCAATTTCGCGACGTATCTTGAATGCAACAAAGTTGTAGAGGGCAAGGAAGTTTTGGTCCAAGGCACAAGCCGCATTGCCAGCATCGATTTGAAATGAAATTTTTAAAGGATGGGAGAGAACAATTAATGAAATTGTGCCTTTTCAGGGTAATGGTAGGATTTGTTTATAAGCTTCTAACCATCTTTAGTGTTGGCAAAGACGTTTTATTTCCAAAAAGACAGTTGGTTTTTGAGTATGAGTTTGCAAGGGTAGATTGGAAACGCAGAAAGAAGCATTTTCATTAACTTTGAGGGGCGAGTGAACTCGCTACCTCGTACTACGTACAAATTTATTTTTGTAAGGGGTCTAAATGCATAGTCCACTCGAATTGCAAATATTTTAAGTTTTATTCCAGTCGAGATTTCATTGGTGTTAATGTTCTTACTTGACAGCAACAAGATTCTTTGTTAGCGAAAATAAATGAATGAATGACTGCTGTAAAAAATTAAACAAGTTTATAAAATCATGAGAATTATAAAAATGTATCTCATAAAGTTTGGTGGAAAGCAAATTTTAGAGACAATTTTTGAGCGGGGGGGGATATGTCCGGTAACAACGTTATCTGATTATTTAAGGAATGTAGTGAATTGTATAAATATAAATGAGCAATGAAGTGAGAGTGTTTAATGGTCAGCATAAACTGATAAACAATTTTAGTAATAAACATTCTGACAAAAAAGAGTGAGTTTCATGATTATCTAATTATGAGTATTAATTTTTGTGTTGTGTAACTGAATGGTGTGTTGTGTGTGAATAATTTTGCTGATGGGTTATTACAGTGCAACACATTTTAAAATAATGTGTAATGAACATGTTGCAAAAGAAATGAGAAAGGATTGTGATATTGGTACATATCGGCAAATAAATGCTGTGCTGTAGTAATAGAAAAGTAGTTGACAGCATTAATTATGCCTCGATGTGGGGGCATATTGTGACATGTGGTTATTTTATGATGCACCATTTTTTTATCAATTAAGAAATTATTATTTTTTTAATTATGATAAAGAAATAATTAATGATTTGTGTATTTTTTTGTAAAATTTATAGTAACGAGTATTCCACAGACGGTATATATAAATTGTATGTTGTTAGAATAATATAAATGTATTAGTTTTTTTTAGTATTATTATCTTTGATTGTTTGGTTGTTAAAAAAAAAAGAGAAAGGAGAAGAAAAAAGATTGTTAACTAAAAACTTAATGTGTGAATTTGTAATAATTATAATTGAATTGAACCTGAAATATAAATAAAAAGAATTGCTACAAGGTATATACACCTGGTGTATTAATTTAAAAGTAACGAGGAGGTTACAGTGTGTGTGTGTGTGTGTATGGGTGTGGGTGGGGGGGGGGGGATGCCCATACTAATTCATGTAGCTTTTCATTCATATTATTGGTCAGTTAAAATAAGGTACGACAACATATCATCATTAAGGGTTCTCTGCTATTCAGCAGGTCCACGCACAGTGACAGCCCTCCACCCCTCCCTTTGTTCCGCCAGTCTCTGTATAATTTCCATTTATCATTATATCATCAATCAGTTTCTTCCTTCGCCGACCTTTTCTTTTCCCTCCGTTTACTATCCCCTCCAGAGCAGTTTTAAGCAGGCACTCATTCCTCAGCACATGACCAATCCAGTTCCTTTTTCTGTTCCTTATTGTTTTTATGAGTGACCTTTGCTCTCCTACTCGTTCCAGCACTTCATCACTCCTTACTTTGTCTTTCCAACTTATCTCTCCATCCTCCTCCATATCTACATTTCAAAGTCTTCCAGCTTCTTTAGATCTTCTTTGTGTAGCGTCCATGTTTCTGCTCCCTACTGTCTTACGCTCCATGCAAAACATTTAGCTATTTTTTTCCTCAGACAACAGCATATGCAAATTTATTTCCTTCATTTAATTGTCTCCGTATGCAATTTAGATATCCTATATACTGACGGTACTGCACATTCCCGTGACTTGACGTCAAAGTTTTGGGTTACATGCGACCGGCGCATCTGAACTAACAGACACGCCGAAAAACATTATACCTGCCGTACTTGGACTCAAATTCACTTACAGATGTCACCCAGGGTTCTCTCATGTGAATTTTAGTGCAACTTTTATTATAATGCTCGCTGAAGTATTTTTACAAGTATATTTTATTAGATCATTCATAAAAGTCTTTCCAACGTGTTTTCATTATTCAGTAGTTATAAGTACCAAAATAAAACAAAATATGCAACTCTTCTTTTTTTTGTCAGTTTTGTCAAATAATGAACCATGAACGAGTGGTTGAGCGATTTCTTATTTTTCTTTCCGTCGGCCGCGGGCATCTATGTTCGCGGCGGAATAAAGGTCAGCTGGCGTAATTCACATATCCACTGGCCTATGCAATATTTGCGTGCCTTGTTCCACAAGGAAATTATATATGTGTGACTTTTCTTTTTGTGAGTTACTATTGTGTTAGGCTCACGTCCGCGACGATTAAGTTTGCGTGCAAATCATCGTAGCGAATTAAGCTACTTATTTAACTGTCGGCGAGTTATGCCAAGTTTCAGAGGAAAGAGTATTCTACAGCTCAGATCCAGTACATCCTAGTTACATCTTGCTGGAAATAACAGCCGGTGTCACGTTATAGCCTGAACATTCAAATCGACGCTACAATCATAAGGTGAGTGGATTTCTGGTTATTTGCGCTATTAATGGCCGAATCGCTGCTGCCGAATTTCGGGTGCCTGTGGTCGGCGGGAGTGAGGAGAGAAATCGCTCACCAATTAATTACCTACGATTACGTTCCCTGCGGGATGACACTATTTATACGTGGCTTTCCCAAATAGATTATCCATCATCTAACGAGATTAATCGAATGTTTTCAGCAACACGTGAAGAAGAAAAGTGTTTTCCCTAATAATTGATCATTTGAAAGAGGGGGTAGCGTCAACATTCTTTCAGATTATTCAGAATTATAGAAAAGTAGATATCGCAAATTTCAGTTGAGCTCATTTGCATACGCAATGATTTTAACAATAGTCTGTTAAGTGAACAGTGCAAAATGTCTTCTGGAAATTATAAGGAAAAAAGCTACGTAGCACATGAGATTGGGGGGGGGGAGGGGGGAGAGGTTTCAAGGCAAAAGCCACTACAGGCTGCTTGGGGTGGTTCAAGGGAGGCCAAAGAGGAGCCACGCTCCGTTTCACGAAAAACAATAACCCTCAACAAAATAAACCCAACATGTAACTAAAACGAACCATAACCAAGGCAGTCCTAGAGCCAACCACCGTCGCTGCGTGAGACAATAGTGTTAGTCATTACGATAATCATCATTATCGTCAGTGTGAATTCGGGAGGACCCTGGTTCGAATCCCAGTCCGGGCATCCAGATTTGGTTTTCCGTGTTTTCCCCAAATCACTCCGAGCGAATGCCGGATTGCTTCCTTCAAAAGGTTCGTGCCGAATTCCTTCCCGTCCCTTGCCCCCAGTCCCATCCCACCTCTAATAACCTAGAAGCCGTCGAGGCGTAAAGCCATAAATAATAATAATAATGTGATGGCTTCTTAACGCGTGAGGTCACACTGGTGGGTTCATTTCGAAAGGTCTGGAAATTCTGAATATTTTCGATACTCAGATAAATGTCGATGTTGACTGAAGTTGAATGTAGGTAGCATTCTGTTGTGGCAAGTTTTCTTTGCAATGTTCGATAAACAGTTGTTTTTCCATCTGCCTATTTTAAGGTAACGGGATAAACTTCCATTTTTAACTAATTTAAAGGTTTTGTAACATTTTCTAGATTTATCGTTTTCATCTACATCTACATCTATACTCTGCAATTCACAATTACTGTGGGTGGCAGAGGGTGCTAAGCACCAATCCTATTTTAGACTATTCCAATCCCGAACAGAACGAGGAAAGAAAGAATACATAAATGTATCAGTACGGCATCTTATCTCTCGAATCTTATCCCTCCTGTCATTGCGACCTAAATAGGTTGGCAGAAGAAGTATTCGTTGCACTCGTAAATTAGAGATTTTCGCATATTCTCCAACAAATTTAAACGAAAACGACGTCGTCTGTCCGCCAAACAATCCCAGCCGAACCCACGTATCAGCTCTGTGACACTTACATAAGGACTGTAACTATACTGTAATGGGATGTATGGATTTGAGGACGGGAGAGTGTGTGAACAGAAAAAAAAAAATTGTATAAATTGAACGGTACTGTGGATTACAGAATTAAAAGAGATAGAGGTTGATGTGAACGGTGTTGGACTGAGTTATGGGTTCCATGTGGAGCCACATTATTCTACATCAGCCGTATTATTAATTTATGGAAGGGTAAATCGACTGAATAGAGACGAAACGTAAATACCAAGTTGCGAAAGCGGTTGATATGTAATTTTGTTTGTTGGTGATCAAAAAGTGTGGAACAAAGCAGATTGATATTAATTATGTGCGAATCCGCGATGATTATATTTCGATACTAGCATTTGCACGCGCTAGCCTTGGCGTGTATACAAATACTATGAGATTTTATAGTTTAGTATCAAATATTAAGCGAGGAAGCAAAAAATATATTTTTGATTTAAAGATTTTCCTTTCTTTTAGTTACTACCTTAGATTCGGCTTTCATACTATAGTTCTAAAAAAATTTGTTGTTGTTATTCTTCTGTTTTAACACAATATAATATATGAAAAATAAGAAATTAAAGCTACGTGAAACATTATCGCTAACGGTCAAATAAGGACGTACCGAGAATCAGCTGCCCTCTTGATCAGAAATTTGGGACACATTTTCCGGAGGATGGAAAGTGCCTATTAATGCAAAAACAAATGTACCTTAGACATAAGGCAACACGAAAGTTACCGTCTGCAATAGTTTTTGCAGTACATTCAACGACCATTTATAAAAATATCTTTGCCGCCAAAGATAGTATTTACAACAACGAATCTAAAATTGTTGGCGAGATTGCGAATACCATATGTGTACATTCTCATGCCATGGGTATTTGCTAGAAAATAACTATAAAATGCGAGGTTGGATTTCAAAATATTTGTGGGGCAGGGAAGGACAGGATCATCCCAAGGATCTACACATCCTAAATACGGCATTTACTATCGTAATATTTCGCGAGGGCAAGGTAAAGTCTATTTTCACGAACTGTAAGTCACTATACATTATATACCGTTCGCTTGGTGTTGAAGCAACAGTGACGGATCGCGTTATTTGGCTGCAGTGGACGAGGTTAATCGGACAAACTGGTCGGCCGTCAAATCAGATGTTACTCGGACGAATGCTGTTCGGCCGAAATTCGGTTCCAGTGGACGACGGGCGTAAAGCATCTAGGTACTTCAGATAAAGATTGAAGTACGCGTGAAAATTCATGTTCTTCTACAGTCGCTTGCACGCTATATCGTTCATTATTCTATAACACACCTTTTTATTTCAGTTGACAGATTGGTCGTTAACATCCATCACCTCAATTAGCACTGCAGACTTCTCCTTGTTGCCAAAAGCAGAAACTGCTTCAAAGTTCATCATTTTGAATCCACTAACGCCATTGACGGAAACACACTGGCATAAATGTTCTAAATTTTCTTTTAATATACAAAGCTTATTTTTCTACAAAGTATTTGGAGGAGATAGGGTTTAGTAGACACTGGCTGAATAAAGAAAAATATTTTCGAAAATGTCCTTTGAGATATTTCTCTACGAATAAAAGTGTAAGATCACTTTAACTGAAGAAATTCGCTTCGAAAATACCCGTTAAATCGAAGACAGGTCTGGAAGGAGTCAGGTTAGTTACAGATGCTGGGACAGATTCAACTATAAAAACGTTGGTAACCAATTCTATGACTTAAGGCAAAAGAATCAAACCAGTACACTAGCAAACAAGTGAAAATTCAATAGTTCTGAACACCTATTTGAGCTACACTTTTGGAGGAGTAAAAGATGATATATATATATATATATATATATATATATATATATATATATATATATATATATATACGGTCTTGTTAACTAATTTTCAAATTTTTATGATTTTACGGATAATCATTTTGTTTGCTCGTTGATTGCTTTCACTGATCAACTACATATAACATTGTTGTTTCCAAAAAAGGTGAACTATTCTTATTATCCTTGCAACAGGTCATTTCGACGATGTACACAGGTATACGTGACATGCCTGTAACTATTCACCATAAACCACAAGTGCTTACTCTGTTAAACGACAGGCATGTTTAGGTGCTAGTTTATAAGAACGTTAAATGAACATTGACCTCATTACAGCGTTAATTACTGGAAATGAAATACTTGCAATTAACATATTCTTTGCGGAGGGTATAGTAAGGTATTCAACTGAAAAAAAATGAAATAGAAAAAAGGAATTATCATTGGATCTCTTACAGGAAGAGATTTAAACAATATTCTGGATTAACAGTACTATGGAAATGTATCAAAAACTTAGATCAAATATTTCTGTTTTGAGATCCTATAAAGCAACGTTGAATGTTTTGTCGTGATGTTTAGCGCTTTGAGAATCTATGTTTCCCTGTGATAGTTCATTGTGAAGACCACGACTCGAGCGTTAAGAAGTAAATATATGTGAAATTTTCTAGTAGTTTTTGTGGGAGATTCATCTGACAGTTTCATCGTATGTGTCTTTATTCGAAACAATTTATTCCATAATTTGTTCATTGATGTGGAGGAGGATGTAAAGCATAGTTTGGATGGAAAAAGAGAGTTGTGCTGCAGTGCTGGAAAGGCTTGGTGAGACGAGGAAACTGCTCCGAATCATAAAAGAAAGAAAGAAGAATATTTTTTGAGAGGGGAGTATTTGTTAAAAGACGCCTTGCAAGGACTAGTTTGTGGGAGGAGAGTGAGAGGAAGAAGGAGGTAGAAGATCACGGATAACATCAAAGAAAATGGAAACTACATGGACATGAAGATAGAAAAGCCTGGACAGCAGCCATGTGAAAACCTGCCTTTGGGCACAACACTGATGACGATGATGATGATGAAATGTAATCAAAACACAGAATGTGGCAATAAAGACTGCCAAACACATGTGAATAAGAAACGGTTAATTCACAGTAAATGACTAAACGTGAAAGTATATTTTGTTACTGATATTCATGGGTTTTATTTTATTTAATAAGGAACTTCTATTGTAGTAATGATGTTGATTTCAATATTGGTGTATTTGAAGTCAAACTTACATTTAAAAAGAGATATTTGTTTCATATAATATCTGTCATCATTATGAAAATACTTGTGACTTTGTGTTTACTAGACATGTTCGGGAAGTTAGGGAAAACTTAATTGCTTAACTTGGTGCTTGAGATAGAACTCTTCGTTGCACTGCATGCATGTATTTCTTACATCGGTTGGGTATCTCGCCCCCTGCTGAAAGCGTTTCAATTACTCATGTTTGCTAACTCTCTTTTTTTTTTCCTTTTTGGCTTTCGGCGACTAAGCCATTCAGCCAGCTCAATCAATGTGTTTATGATATCTCTTCATGTGAATTTTTTTTTTTTTTTTTAGTTTCTCCAGTGCTTTTATGCTTCCTATGTATAGACACCACAGGACGGACAGGACATTCACAGAGACACACAACACTTAACATCCATGCCCGCGGCTGGATTCGAACCGGCGACCTTCGGCACGTGGAGCTAGTGCTCTAGCCCCTACGCTACCGAGGCCGGCTAACTCTCTTTTAGGCATACGAACTTCATCGTCTTAACGGCCTCCATCACCGAAACTTATTGTAATGGAGCAGTGGATGTGTTACCATCTGCAATTCGTGTAACTAGTGTTGTGTGCGTATGATAAGCGATAATCAGGAGTAGATTGGGGAAGGTTTCAGGATATACCTAGATGACTGAGGAAATCCGCCTAAAAACCTCATTCAGAACTGTCAATAGGCGGAGCATGGGATTTGAATCTGGACCTCCCAGCTCCAGTATGATGCGCAGCCAAACTGGAGGATTACATAAAGAAGATACAGATGAAAATTACAGTTGATAAAGCCATTGATAGAGCGTGTATTTATTTGGTGAAGTGTCCTCTTATCGGGACGCTTCATATAATTTTGGTAATGAATGATTAAGTGCCACAAGGAGAGTTTTCTTTCGCCTGTCTACTGGGCGCTGTTAGGTGCGTCTTTGTGAGACATGTGCTGGGAGGAGACCCCAAGGCCACGCGACCCTCGTGAATGGGCAGGTGTGCATGGAACAAAGAAAGAATTAGCGGAACCTGAAGGACAGCGGGAACAGCACGTGAGGTAGCAAACAGTGCGGGGGTGACCCTGGTACAGAGTGGTTGTAAGCGTGTGTACATGGAATGATAACACTATTAATTGATGATAAGCACAGATAAGTTTTTTTTTTTTTTTTTTTGTTTTTTGTTTTTTTTTGTTTTTTGTTTTTTTTTTTTTTTTTTTTTTTTTTTTCACGCGGAAACCCTCGTTTTGAAGAGACGATTGCAGATGGACCAGTGAGACGCCATTCGAAAGGATAATCATCGAATGTGTGCCAAAGCAAGTGTTCGTCCAGTGTTAATACAGTGCGACGGTTAAATTTTGTTTTGTGTGTGTTGGACACAGAAATTCCAGAAGATCGGACCGCGCTGACTTCAACATCAACTAGATGGTAATTACATAACTTTTATTCCACAAGGAGCAAACTGAGTCAAAGTGTGGTGTGTGGTACCCGAAAGTGAAAACCTGTAAAGACTTGTGCTCTCTGATTTTATTTTGAGTTAGTCGGACTTTGTACATGATCTGTCATTTCATTGTTTATTAATCAATTTTTTTGTATTATGTAGATTTAATTTTCTTGTTATATGTGTCAGTTAATTCAAATCATCTTTCCTTATGTTGATAACAATAAATACAGGTGTCAGCATATAAAATTAATATAAATTTACTTACTGTATAATTAAAAAATCAAATAATTATATTTCTAAATGTTTATTGCAAATTCTGGAAGGACTCTTTCCATGGCGCCCAGGCAAAATTGAACACGGAATTTTATATACAAAATTTTAACGCTAGAGAGTAATAGTAACTGGTGGCTAGCCCTACTCGCGGGTACCCCACAAGTGGAGCCACCTTTAGACTATTGTTATAAACTATCATTTGTTGTCTCATCAGATCTAAATCTACATATATACTCTACAATTCACAAAATTGTGATTGGCAGAGGGTACTCAGCACCAAAACTAATCTCTTTGTTGTGCATTCGAATCGCGAATGGTATGTGGGAAAAACGAATTCATATAAGAATCAGTGCGGCACCTTATTTCTCTAATCTTGTATTTCCGACTCAAATAGGTCGGTGGACGAAGTATTTCACTACACTCATAAGTGAAAGTAGGTGTACGCATGTTTACCAGTAGGCTTAAACGAAACGTGCGTTGTCTATCTACCAGAGACTCCCAGCCCAGTCTAGTAATCAGTTCTGTGACGCTTTCATAAGGACTGTAGCAAGCGGTCACGAATAGAGCAGCTATTCTCTGTACTTTCTCTATACCGTCAAATGTCAATCAACCCCTTACGAAACTGATCCCAAATGGCACAACAGTAGTCCTGTTGTGTACACATAAGAGATTTGTACGCTATCTCCTTTGTTTGTTCATTACAATTTTTCAAGATTCGACCTAGGAATCGCAGACTACAATTAGTTCTACCTACTAACGAATTTATGTGTAAGTCCCATTTTATGTTCCTTTGTACTGTTACTCTCAAATATTTCATAGAATCGACGATATCAATAATTAAACTGTTTACTTCGTATTTATCAACAATTGAATTCTTTTTGTTAGTTATGCTCATTTTCCTGCACTTTTAACAATTTATTGTAAGTTGTCACTCAGCGCACCATGCCAAAATAACATCCAAATCACGTTGAATTTCTAAGCAATCGGCCAAATTCCTAACTTCCCTATAAATAACCGCATCATCAGCAAACAATCTAAAAATGCTTTTCACTTTGTCTCCGAGATCGTTTATAAAAATTAAGAAAAGAAGTGGTCCTATTACACTTCCTTGAGGAACACCCGATGTAACATCTATGTTACAAGATCTTTCTCCTTCAACGACGACATACTGCGACCGACCAGTTAGAAAACCCTTGATCCATTCGCAAAGCTGCTCCGATACACCGTACGCTCGAAGCTTCGCTAAAAGGCGGTTGTGTGGCACAGAGTCAAAGGCTTTCTGGAAATCTAAAAAAATTGCATATACTTGTGAACCTGCATCAATAACTTTCAATACGTCGTGTGTAAATAGGACCAGCTGTGTTTTACATTATCTTTTCTTCCGAAATCCGTGTTGATTTGTTGTAAGCAAATTATTATCATCTAGAAAATTCATAATGTTCGAGCATATAATATGCTCCATAACTCTACTACAAACAGATGTTATAGAAATGGGACTGTAGTTTCCAGGATCACACATTACTGATTGTTATCATTCTTTGATTATTCAGAGAATTACATTTCATTTGTGTCACTTATCACAAGTGACAATACGTCTCTCTACTAACGATTATTCACCTCTTAAGAATATTATAAGATCTTTGTGTGAAAAACGAAAGCTAAAGAATACTTAAACAGTGTTATTATATTCACATTGAAGCGGGTACGGTGTACCGCTGTACTGAATGGTAATTAATATTTATTTTAATTTTTACCAAAAGCATATGAGTATTTATATTGTGGATTGAAAAGGGTTCTCAAAATGATTTAAAATTACTAATAAGGATGGAAAAGTCATAACCTGACCATATATATTCTCTGAATTTAAGAAGGCCAACAGGCATAAGGTGAATTTAAATTTAATAAATATACACAATCAAAATTATTTACAAACAACACCTTTGCCCTACATTAATGGCCACTAAATTAAGCAATACAAAACGAAAAAATATCCGTTCAGATTTCCATATATAAAATAACAGTTTACAGTCTTCGGCAAGACACGTAATGAGACTATCTCATAGTTGCTAATGTCCGTTTCAATCACAGAAACAACTGAATCAAGTTAAAAAAACAAAATAATGCCACGGCTAATATCTCAGTTTATCTATCGGAGAGTGAGAACTCTTATCGTGCGGACTTCTCCGCTCAGAGCGTTATGTTGGGTAGAGTGCAAACACAATATTACTAACTGCTGCAATGTTTGTCTTTTACCGTCTGTCCGGCATTGGCGAAGTCAGCAAACTCTGAGCCCACACTGAATTTATTTGTCACCTTGTGACTCAAAATGCAGACACAACCGATCGCATGATATGCTGTCGGCTTTCTGGGTCGTTCTTGTGCGCCAGCACAAGTGAACAGGAACCAGTCAGACCCAAAAGACCCGACCAGAAAGACCCAGAAAGACCACGAAGAGCATCTCGCAGCACCTTTTAAAACCTCGGCATGCTCTTCTCCTCCTCTAGCCGATTTTGTCTGGTCCTATCGGCGATGTAGACGTTCCTGTCTCTCTCCTCATTGGCGGACATGAAACAAGATTATACCAAAAAAATAAGAACTATTCTATAAAGTAAATGCTATTGGCAAAACATTCGCCCCTCCAAGCACACTCTCTGGTTCAAAACATAATTCCTTCGACGGGGTTGGAGAATTTCTTCGGAGACTGTCGTTTTCTTTCGTGTCCACTCGGTTTTACTATTTTTACGCAGTGAGCACTCACAGAATCTCTAATTTGGCGTGTCTTGACTTTATCACGTATCTGCAATTGGTCACACGATATACATCTCACCCGTCAACACTGTCTGTCCGCCGAACTGCGGCCGACCCCATACTGAGCAGTGAAAGGTCGTAAATCTGCCTTTACAAACTGGCAAGTCCCCTTGTGTTTCGTCTTTCTTCCAGCCTGAATGGAGAATTCGCCGAAATGCACTTGAATTTGCAGCCCCCTGTCCTGCAGAGTGTCCTAAGCCAGCGTAATGCGTGCCTTGTTGTGTTGGCCAGAAATCGCACGTGAATGTGGCTCTATGTCATACCACAACATTATTAAGTTGTTTAATATATTAAGTTCTTAAACTAATCTACTATCTGAAAAATATCGTTGCCTGTCATTTCGTTTAAATATAAATGTAGTTTTATGCGATGGTATTTCCATATTGTTTGTATGGAGTAAGTTGTAAAATAATTGCTGTAAGGCATTATTTTCGGAGTATATTACCGAAAAATATGGCGATGAGCTCAGACTTGAGTTTATTGTTAATACAAGATTAAAATGGAGATTTGTTCTTAAACAAGCAAACTTGTATTAATTCTTCGGTTTATTTTTTTGCTTAGGACGTGTTTAACAGGAGAGGACAAGGAGCTAAAGTGGAAACGTTATTGTAATGATTTCAATTGAAAGATAATTTTTTAATTGGAAAAAGACTCCCTGTTTTCCAATTAAATTTATTCTTAATTGGAGTTTTAACACTGGTAAACCGAGTGCTCATTAGAGCAGTGAAAGGACTTCTGTCAAACATCGAAAGAGGAATCAGACACAGTATGTAATAATAACCCCTTCACCCTATGCTCATCTGCTCGTTTGGAAGAAGCATGGATGACCGAATTCCGATGGAAATATGAGTTCTTTAGAATGCGGAATATTCGCTCACTGGTCTCATATTTACTTCTTCTGTAAATAAAAACAAGAAATTCTTGATAGCTTGTTTTCTGTTAAAAACTGGTTTACTTGACTTTGGTGGTAAGTTGTTTAGCTGCGAACTGTTTACGAAAAATACATCCACTACATGAAATTATTTCATAATGAATCCCACTGTTTTATTTTTGCTTACTTTTTATAACTGGGTTTTGCAATTAACCTGCAAAACGTATGCTAACCGAAACGTGTATTATCACTGATCAGTTATAGGGAACCAAAGCAGAACCAATTTTATGAAACAAACTGTCCAGAAGATCTGTAAAATTATCTAGAAACACGTTAGAATTAAAATTTGTATCAAAATCCACTGAATGTAATGAGTAGTGTTCGGATCTTTATGACCAAAAAAATAGAGAAATGTGCAGGAAAACATGACTTCAAAAACGGGTAAATATGACCTAAAATTACACAGTATGACCAAACATTTAAATTTACAAAAAACATGCACAATTACACATCATTTATTTTATCTACAAGTGTCGCTTTTACGTAGACATGATATTTTGTATCAGTGCATTCACGACACCATAGGGGAATTGAATTTTAAATCATTTTGTTGAAGTCACTTTAATTTCACATAATTTACAGAAAATAACTCTTTCATCTGTACTAAAATATTCCAAATTCCCTTACGTAACTGTAACTTCGCACTTTAAGAAAATTCTGTTTTCGGAATGTCGGTACTCACTGATTTTACACTAATCGAGGATTATTATCAAAAGTATTTCATTGAGACATTGACGCGGATCGACACAGGCATGCTGCTGCTGCATTTTCGAGTTTAAAAGGCGGGCGGAACATTAGCGTTTAGAGAGTGACAATAACTGTTGAAATCTGAACAATTGAGTGACAATTAGTTTGGTTTTTCCTGCACTGTATAATAGGAGTACAATTCATGAATAATTAGCTTAAATTCTTCTCATCTGTATCTAGTGAGTTCCCGTTACTATTAAAAAAATTTCCAGATTTCTCCCAAAAATATGACCATAAATATTATCGTAATATGACCAAAACTAGGAAAATGGCCTAAATATGCATTTATATGTTGTATAAAATACATTTTAATACAACTTTAAAAGTTCAAACCGTGTTTAATTCAAAAAGAAGGCAGGAAAAAAATTTGACTTGTTCTAAAGATCCGAACCCTAGTGATGAGCAAAATCCTATAATTCTTCAGGAGTTTGTAACAGAGCGAAGCTTTCGATTTTTCCTATAAACGCAATGGTCGTGCGTTTGCGTTAGACTACTACCGCAGTTGCGTACAATAGTAGCAGGTGGGAGTAGAAAAGACTATTAATCCGGATGTGACAAGTTGTAAATCTGCTGATGTCGAGCGCTGTCTGCTCGAAGATCGGACTGCAGTAAAATATTCAGTTAGATCTAGTAGCGGCTTGGGTCCCTTATACCCTGTAAGATTGCCTGATTAGGCAAGGTAGGAAGGAAAGGCATTGGGCACCCTACCTCCGATACCAGGTTAAGTATTGTATTTTCCAATGTATGGACGCCACAGGACGGACAGGACATTCTCACAGACACACAA
This sequence comes from Vandiemenella viatica, assembly GCA_031002005.1. Classification (NCBI taxonomy): domain Eukaryota; kingdom Metazoa; phylum Arthropoda; class Insecta; order Orthoptera; family Morabidae; genus Vandiemenella; species Vandiemenella viatica. The sequence goes on along the minus strand of JARYHS010011408.1, from coordinate 272,381,516 downwards.
CACTTAAACATTCATGCCCGTCATACGGGAAAATCCCTGTCTCATTACTACCTCGGAGATGCTGTTTCCCATCTCTCGTGAGCCGACTATAACACCACGTTATAACTCACTTATATCGTGAATACCTGCCATTGTAGCAGCGGTAACCGATCTATCGCCCGCGCCGGACACCTGTTGTCTTACATAGACGTTGCCGACCGCAGAGCCGTACTCTGAGCGTTTATATATCACTGTGTTTGCATACGCATGCCTATACAAGTTTCTTTGACTCTTCAGTGTATAATGGAAATAATTTGGTTTGTGAAATAAATTTATTACTTATGGGTAACCCATTTTTTTAAAATAATTTGTAAACCCCTGAGACATGTCATGTGCGGGGCTCAATATTAATAAGTTGACAGAGTAATATCAAGTAGTTTATCCTGCTGGCACAATACAGTGCGCCTAACAAGTTTTAGAAGTAGAACCACCCACTAAAGAGACTTTTACAAGATGAAATATATCCTAAAATTGTTTTTAACGAAAAGAGACGAGGCGGAGCGAATTATCTGACAATATGAATTATGGAACAAAGTCTGTCGGGACAGCAATATTGTCTTCTCTCGGCTGCGATACCGCGGATACCGGTATTAAATTAAAGACAAGTACTTCAGTCAAAATGAAAGGGGTGGGACGGTGGGGGCGGGGGGGGCCTCGGTGCGTCATTGGAGCGGAAGGGGCATCCGAAGTCGCTCTGTGACGATATAAAAACGGAGGGTGGGTAAGAGCAGTGAAGTAGAGGTGGGTGCTAGGTCGTGGGACGATCCGTAGAGGGATGAAACAGCTGAAGCAGTAATCTGCCACAGTTGTCTGGAGAGCCCACTCGTCTTGTTATTGAACACGGTCACCCGGAAAAAGTCTGTGATTAATCCCGGAGGAAATTGACGGGCTTAATTTCCCTCGCGGGAGCAGCCGGAAATATCGTCTACACAAAAATAATCAGACGGGGCAGCCGCTTCCTTCTGAGAGCTCGCGCGCGATTGGCCGAGTGACGGCAACTCTTAAAACAACTCAGCGTGGAGGGCACGAGGGAGTTAAGCCGCAGAAGTTGGCGGAACTGAGTCTCTCCAGCGGATCGTGCGAGGGCCTCCATTCATAGAGAAGCTAGCCGGTCTTTTCACTGGCTCAACTTCAACACATGTTCAAATATCCAGCAGCGAAACTTGTTGCTTAAGGAAATGAAGCAGATTATTCAAAGCAATTTTGTTTAAAAACTATAGATATTATATAGAAAAGATACTGTAGTATATTGAGGGATTTTAGCTATAGTATATTCTAATTTTTACTTGGGATAATTTTTCTCAGGCTACAGCTATGTAATCTAATTCCACCCGACGCAGCATTGCCCAAGGTTAACAGGCACTCTTCCCGTGGGGAGTGGCCTCCCCTCCAGGGTACCTTCAAAAGCCCTTAGTCAGTTGTTTTAAATGAATAGAACTAATGTCACATGACTTCCCCCACTATGCTCACATACGAGAGAGATCAGTCTAGAGCAACTCTCGAGCAGGCTCTTTCGTCGAGTCTCAGGATGGACCACGTTGCCAGACGGCATGAAGAATTTATTAGGTAAAGGCTAATGCATTTATACCCTTCTGCTGGCTTAGAAAGAATATTCCGAGTGACAGGATTTTATTAGTAAGAGATTCCTTTTATGAGAGCTATTTTATGCAGTATTTTTTAGTTATTTCAAGTGTATTTCTATGTGCCCAATTTTATTGAAGTTATTAAATTCACTCCATTCTTTCAACTACATGTTTTCATTTGTATCGCTGATTCCTGCCCATTAGTAGCAATAAGTGAGGGCAGAACGTAATTGCTCTGATCCTACGACCATATATCTTCGGTGAAAACTGATCAGGGAGTGGTTGATCAGAGGCGAATCCAACTTGGTTGTGGGGAACAGCCGCTCGTTCTCTACAATACAGATGATTTTTTTTTCAATTTCATGGTCACATTTTCTAGGCTCTCTTAATTTAATGGATTTTTTTTTTTTTTTTCGCAGAGTGCATGTATGTTTGAACAATGGACATTTGAATGAAAATTAATATCTTTTGTGATGGATATAACTTGGAAAATATAAAGTTTGTAATTTAGAATGAGAATTTCCGTGTCTCGAAATATTATTGTGATACAGTCTTTGAGAGGTAGGAGTTTATAACGGCCCTCAGGCCCAGACCTTTACTGAAATTGCATATTAAGAATTATTTGTAGCAAGCTGGGAGTTGAATAAATACGATTTTGTAATTTTTTTCTTGTAATTCATTGTGAATTTGTGTAAATGGACTTTGTTTTATGGACCAAAACTATGTAAATACTATTTATTGTGTTCAAGGACAATACTATTGTAGTATGACAAAGTCATCCCCAATGAATATTAATAAATATTTTAATTAGCATTCAGATTTTGTTATATTCATTTATTTAAATTGTAAATGGTAGGGTTAATTCATATGTCGATAATTATGTATTAAGCCCGGGCAGCCAAATTTATTATTGTATGATTTAATTCTGTGCTGAAACTTGCTATTCAGAAAATATTAAAAGTCGTTAGAACCACAGTTTTCAACATTAAGAGAGCTGGACAATGCCAAATGCTAGCGCCATACTGGCGCCGTCACCCACAAAGGAGCGGCGGGCGGGAAACCGTTACCTGGCAGGGGCAGCGTCCTCACCCTTCCCTTTGCGGGGAGACAAGGTCAAGCAAAATATACGCCAAACCTCTGGCGAATATTAGCTACGACACGAAACACGTGATTGTGGGATACATCGATTCACCAATAGTGAGTGGCTACAGGGTTCCCATTTGATGATCCAAGGCTTCTGTTCCATGTGCGGAGAGGGGAAAGCTGGCTTTTCCGCGGCGAAAGAAGACGACGCCATTTAACTTGCTTGCTGTTTGGACGAGCTTGAGTGCAGACGTGTCGACCGACACTCTCCTAGCTGTTGGTCGATGACTGCTTATAGACGCGTTCTGGCTCAGATGTGGCTGTAATCTGAGCGTTTCACCCGCTAGTAGCAATCAGTATGTGCTACCGAGTCTGGGTCCGCATACTAGCATTCCACGGTGACACAGAGCGTGCCACACCTCGTCGAGCAGGGTAAAGTACCGACGCAAAGGTCCACGTCTCCATAGGGTTTTATCAGGGCTTGCTAACCCGTAAACGGCTTCTGAGATAAGACTCTGCTCTCATCCTAACAATTATTGAGCTAACCAATATTTCATGTTCATAACTTCAAATTTTAGGCATCTTGATCATTGTGTTTAATTCAAATGATCCTTTTAACTTTAAATGGCGCCCCTGGGATTATTTTATAATTGTTAACGTTAATTTGTTGGCCCTGTGATGCCACATTAATGCATGTTGACCTTGTAAAATCTTTGAGATAATTTAAATCAGTTATGTTTGCATTTATCCGGCAGATTGTAAACGCCGGGCCTTGCTTGCTTATTTTCTATGGATATTATGTTTAACGTAACGTTAAATGTGCCCGGCCTTGTATAAGCCAGAAGACCAAATAAATTGAGTATTATTTTGTGTAAATTAGATTCTTGTAGAAATCAAGGTTCTAGTTCATCCATTTAACTAACCACTAAATTGAAATTAATATTCTGATAAAAGTATGGGACGTGATGGTATCCCCCCCCCCTTCTCCAAGAGTGACTAGTGTTGCCCAAAATCGGTCTTGGTCTTGCAGTCTTGGTCTTGGTCTTGCATTTTTGCAAGACCAAGACCAAGACCAGGTGTATTGATGCAAGACCAAGACCAAGACTGGCCAAGTCTCGTCTTGTTCTTGCATTTGGGCAACACTAAGAGTGACCAATACACTATGCATGAAACGTTGGTTAAAAGTTTTTAATTCCAAGTATTGAGATGAGACGTTTAGAGGACAATTTGTGACAGTTTGGATTGATTGATGCGGATAATTTTGTGTGGAAACATCTTTGATTTTCATTTCTGTGCGTTCCATAATGATTTTGTATTAGTCCTGGTTGTTTTAATGTGATTTTAATTGTTTAGCTATTGTTAGAGTTCGAGAAACATCTGTCGGAAGTCTTTGAAATATTATGGAGTTTTCTGTGAAACCGATATAAGTGATCGGCAGAGACGAGTTTGAGTATTCAGTATTCAAAATATTCAGAGCGGTAGTATTGAGTTTTGTTTGAAAGATAGTTGAGTTTTGGTGTTGAAAGTTATAATCTCCAGAGCATTTGTTTACGTTTGCACTTAGTATCTTTGGAATCCGATGGCCTAAAGGAAAATAAACAAATTTGAATCTGAATATTCTTGGACAGGTTATTTAATTTTTAAAACGAGAAACCCATCAAGTTGCTATGCAGTTATAACAGACCAAAGTAAATGCAGTATGTGCACCGTAGTGTTTAAAATGTATTGAAAACCTGTCCGGATATTTCCAGTGACAAAATTACAGTTTCTACAAATTTCCATTCATCTAATCATAGTAACGGACTAGTCGAATGGTCTAACTCCTCTTCTGTGGGCGTAATTTGGAATCAGCAGAGAGTATCTGGAAACTCAGGTACTAACCTTTAATGGAGTTGCTGCTGCTGACCTCCGGCGACCTCGCCTCCACTCTCCAGCTCAGCTGTAAGGCTATCTACTAATATTAGGTTCTGACACCACTGTGGATTAAGGCCACAGACCTGTGTGGTTGTTAGTATGGCTTCACCAACTTAGGCTTATTATGGCAAACAGCAGTTCTCTTATATTCTACCAGTGAGAACACGGCCTAACTGCTGTACGATACTGTTTATTGCTCGTCCTTGACTGAATACATATCATCTGTTTTGACGCCTTCTGCGAGGCTATCCCCGTAGTCTTCTATTGGATTTATATCTTCTGAAGTACTAGTAGATGATGGAACAATTACTTACATACATGTAGAATGGCTATTGGGCTATTGGAGGATTCCACCAAATGTTGCAGCATTGTCGACACTAACGCGAGACCAGGCTATTGGAGAGAGAGAGAGAGAGAGAGAGAGAGACTATTTTCTATCCGCTAACAGGCATAGTGACTGTCAATCTGTCACTAAGAAGGCCCAGTTCCTTATATTGCCCGTGTAACGATTCGCTAAGCTCCCTGTTACATATCACTTTTTATTGTATATAAAGTAAAGGATTAGAATATTTTTCCATTTCCTGGGATGTCCACTGTATGTTCGAAAGATGCGCATGAAAGGGTGAAAGGCACGGATTTTACGCTTCAGTGAAGGGCAGTCTGGCTGGCGCCTTTTTGACAGAGTGGTAAGAGGATTAGGGGTTTCTGTCGGGCAGGCCGTAAACAGAATTCCTTCCTCCCGAAGGAGGCATCGGCTCTCGAAGATTGCCGAAACTTAACGTGGCGAAGAGAAGCAACAGATTCACATGACGTCAGATGGTCAGCCAATCACAGGGAACATAGTACTAAGATTCGGGGAATTTTATGTTCTATGTCGTCTTCGAGCCACAAGAGGCGGAGTCAGAGTTTACCTCCGTGGCGGCTGAAAAAGACGAGAAGCACTTTCCTTCCAGTCGGAAGGCCAGGCAAGATCACGTCCATTCCGGAGCGCAGACGAGTCACTGGCGACTTGGGGTCCATGTGTGATGGGCTGACTTGTGTTCTGGAGACCATCTGAGGCGCACTTCTATCTTGCTACTTGCCGCGTACTGCTGGCGTGGCCAGTTACGACAATCGACCAGGTGGTCATCTCCGCTCAGCGCTACCTGCCGTGGAACGGTAATGTGTTTCTGCGAAGCAATTCAGCCTGCAACTCCTTTTGAAACTGTACCCTTAAGCGCATCTGAGATAAAGATCCTTGCTCTGATCTGATAAAACCACTGAGCTAGCTGTGTAACTGTCGAATGACAGGTTAATCATTCGTGGCATCCCAACCCATTAAAAATTCATTACTGTTTGCTATCATCATAACTGGTAACATACTTACTTAGAATAATTGTGAGATTTTTAAAGTACAACTATACTTGTTTGCTTGCATTTAAAGGGCTCATTGTACGTCTGAGCGTTGCTTAGAAAATTGCACAACCTCTTGTTTATTAACGTAATGGTAAATACGCTCAGATTTGTAGATGCCATTGTAAAAATCTTTATTAAAATGTCTTTTTGTGACAGTTTTCAAATCCCAAAGTCATCCACTTCTCATTTGAATAATTTACATTTTGATATTCAATTATAGTACCCTGTATAGCGTAAAATATTAAGAATTAATTAATAACTCTCCCCCCCCCTGGTGATACGCTACACCCGTAACGAACATTGTAGACTTCTTTCGGTAATTGACCGGCCAGTGTCCCTGGCTGTGGTATGCACTGATCGTTTTCGTCAGCAAAACGAGACTCATTACTCGCGTGCGGACGGCACGTGACTCTGGCGTACTGTCTGGACTCAACCCAGCACTCGTTTAATTCTAAATCACACAACTAAATCTTTTGCCCCAAAACTTACACCATATACACGTCTGCTTTGGAAGTTACTTCGCACATATTGCATATGCCAAATAGCTGTCTTTCAAAAATTACTATGTATTCTTGTCTTTTATCACAATCCACGTGAATTTGAACTAACCTTGTTTTCGTTTCAATGTCAAAAGTAGAAGGGGGTAAAAAGTTGTTTTAAAACATTTCAATACATATGTTCAATTCTTCCACTTAAGGTTTCTGATTGTCATGTAATTCAAAGTTATTTTCTTTTTTCCTGGCAGTGTCCCTATAGACACAAGGAATTAAAATATACACATAATTCAAGAAAGTACAGTGAGCACATCTGTGTCCAATTTTGTAAAAAAAAAAAAAAAAAAAAAAAAAAAAAAAAAAAAAAAAAAAAAAAATCGCCTTTACTATGTTTCAGTATTTCGTCTAAACTAGCTAGGATATATGATATGTCTACTCAGAACTGTAACCATCATAAATTTCGACAGCATACAAATAATCTCAGGACCCTTTAGACGCGTTATTTGAGTTGAGAAAAGACATCTTTATCTAATTTAAATTTCCAATAATTTATCGCATTGAAAACTTGTGACATTTGGCTGTAGAGTATTGCGCTCTTTTCGATATACGAGGCGTATTTTTTAAGTAAGTACCGTTTTGTCACACCGTGGCTGCAGCGCTACGGTCGGTGTTCCGCGCATGCGCACTGGGTACCTGCATCTCTTGCCTACGCACTGACGCCATTAGGGGGCATCCATAAATTACGTGAGGTCAAATGGGGGAGGGGGGGTCCGGCGAAATCTCACCAAATCTCACCCTGGGGGGGGGGGGTACCGGAAATCTCACGTGAGGTTTAGAAAATTTTTTTCACATAGTAGAGCTAAACAAAAAAAAGTTACAAATTGCGCGAAAAGCGATTTTAGGGAGGAATTTCGTCGAAAAAACGGATTTTGGAAGGGTGAGACCTAAAAAAATGGGGGTGTTCTCACGGACCAGATCTCACCAGAGTGGGGGGTCCGGCCATATCTCACGAAATCTCACCAGAGGGGAGGGGGGGTCCGGAAATCCGGAAAAACACCTCACGTAATTTATGGATGCCCCCTTACGGTCTAATTCTTCCTTGTTTACGTTGTTCACTGAGTGTTTAAGAGGCCTCCGATATTCGTGAGTCCCGCCGACTGTGAAGTACGGGCTGTTATAAGATGTCTTTGTGCAAAAGGCCTAAAACCAATCGATATTTATCGTGTGATCTGTGCAGTTTACGGACAAAATATTATGAGTGATGGAATGGTGAGAAAGTGGGTGAGAGAATTTAAAGATGGCAGCACAAATGTGCATGATGAACAACGGAGGGGGCGTCTTTCGGTCGTTAATGAAAGTTTGGTGCAGAAAGTGGACAATAAGGTGAGAGAAAACAGACGCTTTACGATTTCCTCCTTTTGTGATGACTTTCCTAATGTTTCTCGTAGTGTTTTGCATGGCATTGTGACCGAGAACTTGAATTGCCGGAAATTGTGATCACGTTGGGTACCGAAAATGTTAACGGATGTGCACAAAACCAAACGTTTAGGCAGTGCATTGACTTTTCTTGAGCGGTACCACAAGGATGGTGATGATTTCTTAAGCCAAATTGTTACGGGCGATGAGACATGGGTGGCCTACGTCACACCTGAATCAAAGCAACATTCCATGGAATGGCGGCATTCAGATTCGCCCAAAAAAGTGAAGTTCAAGCAAACGATTTCTGCCCGGAAAATCATGTGCACAGTTTTTTTGGGACAGAAAAGGAGTATTGCTTGTGGAATTTCTGCCTCGTAATGAGACAATCAATGCAGCAGCTTATTGTGAGACATTGAACAATCTGCACCGTTCAATTCCAGAACAAAAGACGTGGCAAGTTGAGGAAGGGCATCGTTTTGCTGCATGAAAATGCCCGTCCACATGTGGCTAATCAGACCAAAGATCAAACACATCTGTTAGATGGGATAGTCTAGATCATCCTCCGTACAGCCCTGATCTGGAACCCAGTGACTACCATATGTTCCTGCACTTGAAGAAACACCTGGGCGGTCAGCGTCTTGAAGATGATAACGAAGTCAAAAGAGTTGTGATGCAGTGGTTAACAAGTCAGGCGGCAGACTTGTATGAGGAGGGTTTTCAAAAACTGGTACTACGTTATGACAAGTGCCTCAATATTGAAGGGAATTATGTAGAAAAGTAGAGTAAGGTACACGATTTCATGTAAAAATAAAATTATTGAGATATATTTGCACATATTTTTTTAATTTCAAAACGGTACTTACTTAAAAAACATACCTCGTATGTCTTGACTCGCCAGATTGCTGTCTGCGTTGAAAGTATATCACTAGGTATCGAGACACGGAGTGGTCAGACACCATAGTGTCTTCACTACTAGTGCAGGCGTTTTGTCCGCCATAGCTTGGTACAGAAACAGCAGTCAAATCTCTCTTCTGACTATTAGGACGTAAGTGAACAAAGGAAAGAACAAGGTAAGTCTTCAGGAAGACTAGTTTTATTTTTAATGGTTTAGAGAAATCTGGCGGGTTTCTCGTCAATGTCCAACTTGGAATTCAATCGATTGACGGAATGCGTAGAGATACTCGACGATATGGATGATTTGTACAACAATTTGCTTGTAAGAGAAGACTATGTGGATATCTATGATTCAGTAGAATCTGTTTTCAGAAAATGATTCGATAAGGCTTCGTAATATCTCAACTCAAATAAGGCAGTTGGAATTGGTGGGATTCCTGCAGAAGCTCTCTATGAGAGACAGGAATCGAAAGATTATTCACACTGATATAAAAACGTCACGAAACAGTGAATATATTAACTTATTATATTAATAAAAGTATCATTTTGAAACCCCGAGGGAATATAAAGCTGAGAAACAATGTATAGTTAAAAAAATATAGATAAACTTTACGGCTGAAAAAACGTGGAACTGATTTTCAGTAACATGTTGCTAATGAAAGCAATATAAAAATATTAAAAAAAAACTTAAATCATGGTCTCTACTGTAATCACGTATGCCAATTGTCATTTCGGACTAGGCTAGATTTCAATTTCATTAAAACTTTCGCAATTGTGCTGCCTAATCAAGCTTTCTACATTACGCTTTATTTGCTTCTAACGTATTTTACCGACCACTTTCGTTACTGGTCTTTGTTAATGTTCGCTGTTATTAGGTTGTTTAAAGATGACTTCAGATCGAATACGTTACCGAATCATTGGTTCGGAGTTGCTCAATTTAATAATATGGAAACTGTATTAAGTCTTCTGTTCGTTACAGAGATTACATTATGAAAGTTTGCCTCAATTAAAAATAATAATAAAAAAAAACAACGAGATACTTTCGAAGCAAACAGAAATTCTTCAAATTTTACAGAATGAACATTTAGATTCAAGCTTGTATTTCAGCAAGTTCGAACCTACGATCTTTGAAACAATTATACGATAGTGCGATATTCTCCTTCCGTGTTTAATACGTGTATTAATACTTCTAAGTTCTTCAAACCCAAGAGATTTTATTCACTCTAAGAATGTGAAACACAGGTCAAATTCGTATTTGGCCAATTTGTCATAGTCTTTGGCCCTAAAAAACTGGAACTGCTCTTGACCCGTGACTATATACAAAAAAAGGTCACGGGCTTTCGTGCACCACTCTTGTAAATAACAAAATAGGTTCTGATTAAAATATATTTGTAATTCATTTAATTTTGTTCAGTCATTTACTAATTGTATTGGCAGTTACAGCAAGTACTTTTGACGGATGATTTGGACTAAGTTTAAACATAATTTATGTTTGTAATATTAAAAGTTTTGGGAGCATCTTATGTGGAAAAGCTGTGGTTGGGGAGATTTTATTGTTTTCTGCAGCAATTCAACGAGTTTTCATCTAGTGAACAGAGTGCTCTGTTTTTATCGCTTCTCGCACCAAACATATTGTTTCCCCGCTCCTAAATGCCAATGTTTCTCAAAAGGGGCAGAGTCTCTGAAATAACAGTAAGGATATTGCAGTTCTTGGAAAGGCAGTGCTTAAAAGAAAATGAACAATTTTTGCGCTGCACAACGCTTGAAGCTTCCGTGCCAGGTCACCTTCTATAAAATAAATAAAAAAGGCTCTAATATGAGTTATTTTTTATCAATTCGTGGTCACAAATAGCAGAGTACGCTAAAAACATCGCAATCCTTAAAAACATACTTACAGAGATTAATATTATAGTAGATTCTTGTTACAAAACTTCTAATGTACCCAAACTCAGGATATAATTATTACTTTATCACATTTTTGCAGTAACTTTATAGGCAGTATTTGGTATACCGTATTGCAGATTCATGAACGATTATTGCTAATGCAACTGATTTCATTTCATCATTTACCTACTCGCCGAATGCATTTCTCTTCATTCTCTGCAGCATTTTCAGTTGTTTGTTTGTCTGTTGAATGTGTATTACGTCATTAATTTGTTTACTGTTAAATTTTCTACACAAATATTTTGCCGCCTAATTATTGAATTTATTACATTTTCCTATGCAAAAATGTAAAACGAAAGAATACTTGAGTAATTCATTACCGGGACTTTAATACAGTAAAATTGTCGTGTAAAAAATAAAAAAATAAATATATAAAAAAAATTGTGATTGTATACAAATTAATGATACGTAATAAACATTCAACATACAAACAAACTGCCGAAGATGCTTCAGAGAATGAAGTGAAATGTATTCGAGGAATAATCAAAAGAAAAAGCCAATTGCTTTGGCGCTTTTCGTTTATTATATATTTATTTATAATTTACTATCTACAATGAATAAAAATGGCCCAAAGGACCCAGTTATGAAAACTTATAATATTAAAAACTTATAATATTTGAGCGAAAGTTACTGTTTTCTGTTTGTTTCAGATAAGTAATGACGTGAATATAGCGGTTAAAAAAAATGTTGCATTGGTCTAAGAGTATTCGCTTAGAGTTTGGCAGTAAGAAACGGGTAATGAAGTTTAGAGGCCGCCATTATAGAGAATACTACCCCCACGGCACATAAGCAACGACCGTGGTTAAAGAGACCTGTGGGAGAGCTATCCCAACTGAGCTCCCCCTCCCCCCTCCCCCCCTCCCCCCACCCCTGTAAAACGAGTGTGCGCCCTCATACGGATTGGGGTGGAGGATTACCACGGCTCATGCGTCTTCCCCAGCTCTGTGGGATTTAGGTGCAGGATCATAGAACGCGCTCTCAACCAACGACGGTGGATGTTCTCGCTGGATATCATTTATGTCCCAGAACATTAACGACAGTAAAAAAGAAAACGTTTCCTTGGGGTAACCACAAATTTCCACCGCGTCAAGTCGTCGATAAAGTGTGTGAATTACAACATTTGTCTTATCTTAGTATTACGACAGAAACAAATTTAAAAGTACAGAATGGATATTTGTACGTAGAATTCCGCATCATGTGTCGATGTATTATCTCCTGACGTTTCTCTCATCGTTTTGGATCCTGACTCAAATAACAAATGATGGTCACAATTTTTTTTCTGACAAAACTCAACCACATACACATTTGACTGATAAACATGGAGCTAGTAACATTGTGAAGTGTTTCCTATCTGCTAAAAGTGACTCCAAAATACTAAAATTATGAGAATCATATTGGTGATAATTTTGAATTACTTAATCGTCGCAGTTCCTAACCAAGTTAACTGACGTACGAGGGGGTACCTCAAAAAAATAAAAACAGCCGATTAAAACGTGGCCAGAGGAGTGGCAGAGCCAATCCGTGAATTAGTTAGTACTGTTGTTAAATTCAAACTATATGTTTCATATGGACGAGAATTATCCGCGTGATCGTGAGATTTGCATATTCAGCCAAAATGTGTGAGCAACAGAGTTTTCGTGGGCGACAACGAGGCACCGCTTTTTCCGTTTAGCTTCTTTCCCTAGTATCAGAAAAGCATCTTTACAATTGTTCGGAGTTTCTTCCAGTTTTCTACGTTAAACAGGGGGTTGTAAATTATTCGTTCGGCGTGCCCGCCACAACGCGACGTGTGAATTATTGGTCCTCAAATGTCGGTCAATACTGCGCGGGTATTGACGCCACCAAATAAAAAAGACTATGCTAAAACACACCCTACTAAAGTTGTAGCTGGGGTAATACAAGCGTCATTCAAAAAGAAGTTGCAGATTTTGCATTTTTATCTCTCACAAATTATAAAAGATACAAATTGGTGCCTCACATCACGAGATAGAGTAAGGTTCAAAGTTTGTGAATCTCGCCTATAGTTAACATTCACTGCCGCTAACGGGCGCTGTATCTGTTTGCGTGGAAATGGCGGCGCCACAGGAGAAAACATTTTGTGTGCTACGGTTACCGATTCGAGGGGGGGGGGGGGCAACCGCGCCACTTGCCCCGGGCGGCAACTTCAGGGGGGCGGCAATTTATATTTGAAGGGGCGGTAAATGGTAAATTTACGTGGTGGAGACCTTTTCTTAGCACTTTTGTTTTAGCTCTCTTGCCCCGAGCGACAATTATCAGAGGGGCGGCAAAATCGAAGAATAGCTCTATACTGTCCAGGCGGCAAATTCATGTCTGAAGGTGTGGCAGTCTCAATTTTTTGTCCCTGCTCGTAAAATTCGTAGATCTGCCACTTGTGCTACAGTATGCAAAAAGTGAATCTTTTGTTGAGGTATATTATGTCGTAAGTTCAGTAAAGTGTCGCCTAGTGATAAACAGATTTGCAATAGACATAAGAAATTCGTAGAAGGTGGGTGCACATGGTAAGGAAAAAGCACCGGTCGTCCTCAAACGTCAGATGGTGACATTGAGCGTATTCGAAGTGCTAGCACACGATGCCGTCGGAAATTCAAAACACAAGCAAGCAGTGAACCTTGTGACATTTGTTACCACCCTCCCATCATTTTTTGCTACTGATTTAATTATGATCATTAATACAATGCTATTATTGTTTTTTAATTGTTTATTAATTATAAAGACTCTAATTGTATAGGTATTTGTTATCAAATGTCTATCGCGGGTTTCCACAGATAGTAGTGAGTTGTGGCGATCGGGGTAGCATTAGTTTAGTCTGTAAGAATGCGTATATAGTATCTTTGGTACAGCAGTTAGCCAGTTGTATTGGTGTGGCGAAGGTCGCTCGCCGAGCAAGCGATGCAAAAGTTGTGTGTCGTTAGTTGTTAGAATACGCAAGCTATAATGACTTTACCGGAGTCATGTAACGTGTAATGATTGACTGAGAGAAGTATTAAATCTAACGTATTTGATTAGAACTGTATATTTTCTTTACTAATTTAAAAATACTAGCGTTCGATTAACTCATGAGTACGTTTCAGCAACTGTTGTAATTATTAAAATTAACGAACTGTCGGCTCGCGAGTGTGAGAGAGGTTATAGGGCCAAAACTTCCAAAACACGACGTGCCACCGCTTAAAGTGGAATCCTAAAGGCTGCATTAATAAATCAGATCAGCAAATCAATTACGTTAGTTAGGTAACAGTTTGCGGTGGACTTATCAATGCAAGAATAATGGTGAGCAGTTCGCAACCTGGAATTTCACAGAAATCGGTTTGTCGTGTTCTTAAGAAACATCTGTATATGAAGGCTTATAAGTTACAGTTACTTCAGGCGTTGCATCCTGCAGATCACGAGAAAAAGATAGTAGAAATCAACTACAGTTTTGATGTTTGTCGTGCAACAAATGGTGCTTATTTCTAATAGTACTTGGGTGACCGATCTTCGCTCGGCATCTTTCGATTTCTGTTCAATATCCAAGATTTCGAGTAAATTTTGACTAAAGTAAAAGGCTTGAAGTCTTTCTAGGCGTTTTGAGGTGCACAGTTAACCAAAGAAAAGCTTAACTGAACCTTCTACGTAATGAGGTTACAGCTGTTTTCGAGAAACCAAATACAAAAATTGCCCATTTTTTAAAAACTTGAAAAGCAAAACATTATCTACATATGAAATTTCATCCAAACCGCTAGATCCGTTTGCGATACCGTCTCATAAATTGCTTTCAAAGAAAAATGCTATTATTATATTAAATAAAAATCTTAATGCCAGTCAGGAATTAATTAATGGTGTGAGATTTGTGGTAATTCAAGGGAGTATACGATAACCCTTGATGATGGATTCTTACGTAACTCAACGAGAAAATTGAAAGTAAAAAATATCTTTTTTTTTCATCTCGATAAGTTCTCGAGATATCGTATCTCAAAATTGACGTGGTTAGTTGAAATGCGACGTGAACCAGAAGATTAATTTCGCAATAGCCGAGTTTGATAATGAATTCGTATAAAACTCATCGAGAAAAATCGAAAATAAAGAATTTATTTTTCTGATATCTCAAGTGAAGAGGTTAGGATTAGATCCGGCCTGGACCAAAAAAAAATCCATCAAAAACCACCACGGTGGAAATGTAGTTTCAATGTTTTATTTTGTTCCTAATAGTTGTTGTTAGGTTAAAATACGGCCTGGACCAGAAGAAACGTCGCCAAATGCACAACGAACTATACCTCTAACTGATTTTTGACATGCTATATCTCGAAAACCAAGCGAAATATCAAGAACATTTATTCTTTATTTCTGATATGTTTCGTCGAGTTCTATAAGAATTCATCAGATTGTGATGTCACGGTAATGATAGAACATCATCAGTGCTAAATTCATTCACTCCGATAAAACTATGCTCATACCTCGCGTGGTAGTATTTAATGAGCAACTAGTAAACGATGATTATTTTATAACTGGTATCGGTAATATTATTTTCAAAGAAGTTTCTGTAAAGTATCACCTCTGACAAAACCAATGGTAAATTTTTAATTATCTTCCTTTTTAAATGTTTTACAATTAAATTTGCAGTGTTAACATTTCCACGGGTCAGCCAGTAAACAAGAACTGTTCGTTTGAATATTCCATGAAATCAAAGAGAATATATTTGTAGGCTTTCTGTTACCTGAATCGTCTCCGAGATGGTGCTATTGCCGTTTTCGAGATACCGAGTGAAAAAAATGGTTCGTATTTTGTAAACTCGCTTCTTTGTAGGGAAGACAACTATTTAGATAATCTTAACGTTATCTAAATATCAAATTTCTTCCAAATCGTCATAGCCGTTTCCGAGATCAGATATATGTATATATATAAGTATATATTGCTCTTTTAAAGATTAAAGGTATAAGATACGTAGTAAAACATTGAACCTTCCCCTATCCGGTGTTGCATGGCGCGTGTTTGTATCTTTTATAGTTTGTGAGAAATAAAAATGCAAAATCTCTTGCATCTTTTTGGATAAACCTGTACAACTCTTCGGCAGGCATCGGAGTTATGTCGTCGACGTGATAAATTTATAATGTCGAAAATTGCTGTGAACACTTTTACTAAAGTTATCGCTTTATTGATTAAAAAATCTCAATGATTTTACATTCACTAAAAATTAAGAACTCACAAGCTGACTTACGCTGTGGTGAGGTTGAACGAATACGCTCACTCGCTTAATTCACGGAAAGTTATTTAAAACCGAATTTTCTGGAACCAACAATGTGTGTCCGCCGACAGATCAGTTTGCGGATTAGCTATGAATATTCCAGATCACGGAGGGCTGCTTAACGATTTTGTCAGGCACCTCACTGTTTATGAAACTCACAGTCTCGGGTTCAAATCCGGGTGGGGCCAGGAATTTCTTAGGATTGTGCTTTGATCAGATCCTACGATGATCCGTGCTTCGGATTCCTCGTTTAACTGTAGATCTACATCTACATCTACATCCATACTCTGCAAATCACAAACATTGTGGATGGCAGAGGGTGCTAAGTACCAATCCTAAAACCGCGCATTCCAATCCCGAATAGCACGAGGAAAGAAGGAATACATAAAAGCATCAGTACGGCATCTTATTTCTCGAATCTTATCTCTCCGGTCATTGCGACCTAAATAGGTTGGCGGAAGAAGTATTTCATTGCACTCGTAATTTAAAGATTTTCCCATATTCTCCAATAAATTCAAATGCAAACTACGTCGTCTGTCTTCCAAACTATCCCAGCCCAATCTATGTATCAATTCTGTGACGCTTTCATAAGGGCTGCAACAAGCAGTCACGAATCGAGCGGCTCTCTTCTGTACTTTCTCTAACGTTTCCCTTGCGATACGGATCCCAAACTCCACAACAGTAATCCAGGTGTGGACGCACTAGTGTTTTATACGCTATCTCCTATGTATGAGCATTACAATTCCTCAAAATATGACCTATGAATCGCAATTTAGAATTAGCCTTGCCTACGACGGAAGTTATGTGCAAGTCCCATTTCATACTGCTTTGTGTTATCACCCCCAGATACTTCAGGGAATCAACCATGTCAACAGCCGAATTGTTTATTTTGTACTCGTGAGCAAACTGATTCTTTTTGTTACTTATTCGCATTGCCTTGCACTTTTTTCAATTATGTGCAAGCTGCCATTTACGACACCAATCGGAAATTGCATCCAAATTGCGCTGAATTTCTAAGCAATCGTCAGAGCACCTTATTTCCCTATAGATAACTGCATCGTCGGCAAACAATCGCAACCAGCATTTGACGTTGTCACCTAGAATGTTTATAAATATTGTGATGGTCCGACCGTCTCTGTGCTTAAATAGCAACGAAAATTATGAAAATTTAATATTTTAATTTTAAATAAAAATTTCTTGTATTGTTATCTTTTAAGCATTTCATCTTGGCAGGGAACTGAACAGATTCGCTCTGAACAAAGAATTAGTTATAAAAGCAAACATTTATTTTAACATATAAAACATACCTTTGATTATAAACAGAATTGACAGTTATTTTCTTTTACATGATGATCAAATACAAAACAACACTGTATACTATTGGCGCCACCCTACATGAGACTACTATATGCTTATGCTTACATGCTGTTAATACTCAATACAAATTGTCCGACTAGCTCAAATAATAAAAACAATTTTAATAGGCATGAGAAGTTCTTAACTGGTGAATTGCTTCACCCAGGAGCGTTTACTGGAGTATTGATCCATAAACATTTTCAGTGGTAAAATTATAATAACCTTATCATTTTCTCACTTGGTGCTATGTGAGATTGTGCACTGCCGCGCCAAGCAACCGTAGGTTTTGGCAAACCATAGGTTTAACCGCTGCGCCAGGCAACCGTAAACTTTGTTGAACCATAGGTTCAACCACTGCACTACTTCCCGCTGAAAACACACTTAGACTCATAACTTTATACTTCATAACACAGCTTCTGATCTGCACCCACTGAGAGGTGGCACAGAGGACTTGCTTGTTCGCCCACCTGTCACTCAGTGTCCCTCTTCTTCCGGCGACCGACGCACCCTTTGTCTCTTTTGGCGGGCGAAATTCCATCGGCCGATTAGGTGTCTAAGCCACTGGTCAACCCCCACCGTTCGCTATGAAAAGAGAGAACATACCTCAATATTCTGTCAATAGGTGGCATACCCTGTCTCATCCAGCCACTCTTGCCATTCACAACAAAAACTATGGAGTGAGCCTGATCACTACAATATTAGGAAAAGAAATGATCCTATTATACTGCCTTGAGGAACCCCCGAAGTAACATCTACCCTAGAATAGGCTTCCCCGTCAACAACGACATACTGTGATCGACTAGTTAGAAAATCACGTATCCATTCGCAAATCTGATCAAAAATACCGTATGCTCGAATCTTCACTAAAAGTCGATTGTGTGGTACAGAATTAAAATATCTCTGAAAATACAAGAAAACTTCATCAACTTGTGAACCTGCATCGATAACTTTCATTGCGTCATTGGAAAATAGGGCCAATTGTGTTTCACACAATGTCTTCTTCCGAAATCCGTGTTGTAACAGTGTAAGTAACGCAAGATCCAGTCCAGACAGAGGCGGAATGCGCAACAAATCGAAACTCCGCCACGCAGACGACCGAAGAGTGCTATACGCCGTCTATTTTATTTATTCCAGACTACTATAGCTGTTGCCAGGGAAACCGGCGGGTGGGTGCGGTTGCGCTGTTGCCGCACTTGGGAACATTCTCGCGCAGCGCTCTCTTTCTAACGCTAGAAAATGGCAACGCTGAGTTTCCTTTGTTGCCTAGTACGTGCGTCAACGCATGAACTATTGCTACAAGTAGACGGCCGAATTTAAGTTTCAAGAGTACGGTTTTGTAGTAGCCGTCACGGCTGGTACTCATACCGATGTCGAAATAAAGGCAGCAAAAGCGAGCTAGAAAGGTTGCACAATTTCCGAGGCAGTGCCCTGAAAGTAGAGTGCTGATGAGTAGGAGTTGGAGCAATGGCCGTCTCAAAGAAGTCACCTACACGGCCTGGTAACAGATTTAACATTGGTGGAAAATTGTTCCCACTTGACGGAGAGATCGGGTGGGGGTGGGGGTAAGACCTTAGGCTCTGGGACGGAGCTAGATTTTTTTTTTTTTTGTTACAGTTTAACGTCCCTTTTTAACAACGTGGTCTTTAGAGACGGGAAAGGATGGGGGCAAGGAATGGGAAGGAATTCGGCCATGGCCTTTTGAAGGAAGCATCCCGGCATTCACCTGGAGTGATTTGGGGAAACCATGGAAAACCCAAATCTGGATGCCCGGACGGGGATTCGAACCGCCGTCCTCCCGAATGCGAGGCCAGAACGCTATCCGTTACACCACCACGCTCGGTACGGAGCTAGAGAGAGGTCTGCTCGACGCCTACTCGACCCGACAAGTCGTCTGCAGAGGGGTGCCGCTGATGGAGGCGTCGTCTTCGCTGGGGTAGAGGCAGACAGCACCCGGGACCGACGACACTGTGGGACGCAGCCAGCACGTCGCCCCAGCCTGCCGTGATCGCCAGACACGCTGCCAGATTGACGACGGGACTCCAATAAAGGCAGGTGGGGCCGTCTGTCTAATTCTCGGGGATGGTCATTGCTTTATTGGGAGATATCGTAGCCTTAGCTCGCTGTTGCTGGCCGAGACACGGCTGCATATTAATTTTCAGCGCCATTGAGGCTAATAAATGTTCTGATACGTGCTATATTGTGACTACTTATTTTTAGAGCTCCCCTCTGATGGCGAAAAATTGCTAACCCGAGTGGCAGATTAAACGAGTGTCTACTGGAGTTATTCCTGCAACCTTTGCCCACATTCTCTCTCTCCCTTAGTGGTTACTCTTAGGGTGGGTCACTACAGTTTGCCAACGGCGCATTCAAAGACGCTCGCCAATTCGGCTGGCTGTATCCCTCTATCAGTTATTGTCAAAGTATTTCATAAGAAAATAATTGTTGTTTTCCGAAAAATGTGGATCTAAGGATTTTACATATTAATATAAATAATTTATAAGCCCTGAATACGTAACTAAAACAAATATGGTAGCTATTGCTAGATAACCAATTAATACCATAAAAATAAACATTCTTGATAAAAACGATTAATAACTGTCACAATTGTTTATGAATAAAGTCAAAGCTACTTCACATTACAATGAAAACATATATACTGATATTACTACTGAATAAACTGTCGTAGATATCCCCAAAGAAAATCGTATACTCTTCTGTATGAGTTTGAAATTAATTAATTACAAGCAAACCTCAATAATTGTCAAAGGTTTTTTTCACGTTAGAAGCTGCTAATGTTACTGAGTACATTTTCGATAAGACACCATAACGCAAGACATGTTATACGTGATTAAGAGTTCTCAATATCTAGCAGCGAATTGGTTAAACTTTTATAAGTTTTATCTTATTTGCTATGCAAGTATTTATTAAGCGTGGACATTGAACAGATACCTGTACTGCCTAAACCAGAAATTTTGCTGTGGGCCGGGAGCAATGATGCACAGAAGAAACTACTTGAAATTTAGTCAGAAACAATAGAATATTAGACGATTAAGCTTTATTCTTATTTAATAAGTAATAAAATTACCAACAAAAAATAGTGAAATGATTAAAATGTACGTTGGCTGAATTTTCTTTTCTACTCCATATGTTTAAATATCTCTTTATAATTAACATTTTAAAAAAATCTTAATTTTTTTCAGTCCCCACACACGAAGCTATTATGCAAGTACTAGATAAAAACAATATAATGTAAAAACCTAAAATTATTCATTTTGACATAGTTCACGTAGGATGAAGCAATTATTTTGTATATTATGCACAATAATGGTCCGATAGTTGACGCAACTAAGGTATAATGTGCTTTGCTTTCAACGTTTACGGAATCAGATACCGAATAATCAACGACGGAATCTATTCTTCGCCCTCCAGAAACTGATAATAAAAACGAAATTAAGTACTTCATTTGACTTTTATATAAATTTCACTGGAAAGCTTATTACATTGTTTACAGAATTCAAATCGCATTATTAACATTGTGATGTGTTTAATTCCTAAATCAAACAGTTCGACGTGGTGATTAAAGTTAATTAAATTCAGTTTAAATCTGCCTTCATTTTGTAATTCTTTTCGGTTTGTGGCTATTGTGTTTGATAAAAACGCCCTGTGTGTAAAATACGTTCTGCTTTTATTGAAACTAAATTAAATGGGACTGAAACGTAAATATATGTTTATTTATTAAATACGTCCACTTTTTTTTAAATTCCTGTAACTGTCGTTATCAATGAATTTCTATTTTCCTACCATTCTTACTGCATACTCCAATTATTACCACTCACCAACTACCTACAGGAAAAAAGGTCACTTTTATCCCTAATGTCTCAATGTAATTATTTTCTACAGATGCGAAGGAAGTGAAATTCTTGAAGAAAGTTCAGTATATTGAAAGAGAACTTTAAGGCAGCAGTCACTTAATAAAGGATTAGTAAAGTTCGTTTAGTAATGTTAGTTTATCGTAAGAAATCAATGCATATGAAATACAACTAAAGAATGGTACACAAAATGCAATATGGAACGGAGGAGGAAACAATAAGACAAAGCATTGATTTCTCTGAACTGCACTCCATAAGTTTGCAGGGGATAATTTTAAAACAAGAGATTTGTTTTTTTAGGTATAGTACATATGTATGTCTTGTGAAATTTAAACGGTTGTGGTGTTCTTAATCTGCTTTTACAATCAATAAGTTCAAATCAGAACACGAACTTTGAGATATGTGTATGATTAAACAACAGTATTTATCAACTGATAGTACACAAACGACTGTCTCATCGTCATTATGTCTACATTCTATACCGTGCGTGTATGACTGGGCCTCACTTCTCACCTGGCCATTGCCCCAAACGTCGTTCGCGCGCGCTGTTAATGTATAGCCAGCTTTCTTAAACCTACATTATCAACGGCTATATGATTCATTGACTCCGTGGCTCACTGAATGCAAATTATTTTTCCATTAAGGATCTCCATAACAAATTGTAATTTAATTCCACCGAATCACGCATATTCAAGTGAGCTGAAATCACGATAAACATTCAACGCGCGAGAAGTGAGATACCTTTAAGTAAAATCCAATTTGTAGACACTTTTTTAAATTAATTTATCAGCTTTTGACCGTCACATTAAATTGAAGCAAACCTGATTCTACTCAGGGGACCGTGTGCTATACATTGCTCGAAACCTCTTCAAAACTGTAGTTATAGTTTTACGCGAATTGCGTTCAACGAGAACGGGATGATTTCCTAACACTATTATCTTGGTTTCTCAGCATTACAAAGTAACATTAAAATCGAATTTATCCTATTTTACTCCTGCAACCGTGAGCTGTACGATATTCAAAACCCAATCAAAAATCGACTGATAAAAAAAAAATTAAAATAAATTAATAAAAATGGATGCTAATAAATTTCTAATCAGTTTTAACTAAAATTTTTCTTGTTTCCGATTTAACATTAGAACGAAACATACCCTAATTTAACCCTCGACCATGGGGTGTAGATTATGCGAAACACCATAAAGTTCTGACCAGTAGTTTTTGAGTGAAAAGCGTTCAAAGAAAAATTGTCTTAACCTTATCACTTTTGCGACATTAGATCAAATGAAACATAACATATCTCTCCAGCGTTCCAGTATTTTGCGTGAATCATGCATTGTGTACACTTTAATTTTATATTTTGAATAATTTGACTTCACAGCTAAATGATACATACCATAACTTATACAAGGGACCACGTGATGTATGTTAATCGAAACCCCCTCATAATTTTGACCAATAGTTTTGCGTAGCTCAATAATTTTTTTTAAAAAAAGCCACCTCATTTTAAAAAATATATAAAGTGTACAGACTTTTCTCCCGGTTACAGTTTTATCATATATACATATTTTCTTTCATCAGAATGTTGACGGTTTTCCAAGTGTATTTAAACCGTTATTGATAAGTAGTTATACTAATAGTCGTTTCAGTGGCTTGATTTTAAACCACATTGCAAGCTATTTTATTTACTCCCTTCATACAGATATACGCTGCACTCCTTTCCAGGTATGCCTGCTAATACTGTCAGAAAACCAACGTATTGGAAACGCAGACTGGGTATCTTATTTTCATTCGATGCGGTGAGAGTCAGGAGAAGGCTTTTATTTGAGTGCGGGACGTTTCTAAAGGTAAACACCGAAAATAGAGCTCTCCCTTAGATTTTCGCGTCTGGCGGGGTCGGTTTCAATCGGTTGACTGCCTTCCGCAAACAGACTCCAGTTCGCAATCTCGTCTCTGGCGAGAAGTCTATGAGATCGACTCTGCGTGGAGAACCTCCCCTCCCCTTTCCACCCCGAAACTACAGCGTAGCTGGGTGCAGGCTGAAATGCTAGCCACAGTATTCCTAGCCTTGCGTAAAGCATAAGCAAAAACATCTTATAACAAACTTGTTCCGCTTTGTAACGATACGTATCTTATCACAGTAATATCATCTTAACTACATGGTGTTTCGAAAAGGACTTTATAACTTTGAAAATTCATATAAATTTTATGAAACAAGGTACAGAGCTGATTTTGGTGTTATTTTAAAGGAAAACACTTCAAGTTTTTTTACCTTAAACTAAAGATGTTCTATGTGGCTTCCGTTGGTTATTCTGCAGACATTCCATCGGTAGTCGATTTCTTCCCAGACTCGCACTAGCATTTCAGGTGTACCTTGCTCAGCAGCAGCGTAAATTCTTGCTCTAAGTTCAGGTAGAGTGGCCGGCAAAGGAGGTACGTAAACCATATCTTTCATGAAATCCCAGAAGAAAAAATCTAGCGGTGTCAGGTCTGGGGAACGGGGTGGCCATGCAATTGGCGCATCACGGTCAATCCATTGACCTGGAAAGCAGTCATTGAGAAAATCCCGGACGTCAGTCAGATTGTGTGGTGGTGCGCCATCTTGCATAAAGAAAACATTTCGTTCTCAGTCATCCTCATCAATCTGTGGTATCAAAAATTGTTGCAACATATCAAGGTACACTATCCCGTTGATGGTTCTCTCTTGGAAAAAAAGGGGCCTTACATTTTCCTCTTGCTCAATGCACAAAAAACGTTCACTTTAGGGCTATCACGAACATGTTGCAATGTTTCATATGGATTTTCACTGCCCCAAATCCTACAGTTATGTGTGTTAACCTTGCCACTTAAGTGAAAAGTTGACTCGTCAGAAAAGATTATGTTGCCCAAGAAATGTTCATCATCATCCACTCGATTTAACATATCCACACAGAAGTTCCTACGTGCAATCTTATCAGTGTCTTTGTAAAAGCGAATATAGGTATGGTTTCAAATGCAAACGTTTTCTCAACACACGCCAAACCGTCGTATGTGGGACTTGCATCTCACGAGATGCACGCCGGGTCGATTTCGTAGGGCTGTTGACAAAACTTTTTCTCACTTGCTCAACGACCTCGTCAGATGTGCTTGGACGATCTGAGGATTTTTTACGTTTTACTGAGCACCCTGTTTCTACAAAACATCTATGCCACTCATAAATTGTAGGCCTACTAGGAGGATCTGTAGCGTACTTGGTACGAAAATTACGCTGAACTGTTGTCGCAGACATCGATTCTTTAAACCAAAACACACAGCTAGCACGCTCGGGTCCAGTGAAGGCAGCCATCTTTAACGTAACTGCCGCTAGCGCTTGTGCGGCGAGATTAGGCACTAGCGGACTAAGCGAGTCAAAACTTAAAGTGTTTTCCTTTAAAACAACACTAAAACCATCTCTGTACCTTGTTTCATAAAATTTATATGAATTTTCAAAGATGTAAAGACCTTTGAATACTTCTATAGGCACGTTAGGCGAGATTTGGACTGGGGTAAATCTACGAATTCGCGACTTCTCGTCACCGACATGCTATAACGTGATGCGCGTATGACATGCGCGTTGAACCCTTTTTGGATGGGTATGAGTTCGTGTCACCAACATGCTGTAATAGCCGTATGACGTGTCGGGCTTGGACAGCAGAGTATGGAGAGTATGTATTATACTTGTATCTGATATATAAAAATGATTATTTTTTTCCAATGTTCTTCATAGAAACAAACCGTTTTTATCCGACTTTGATGGAACTTTGCATACGTATACTTTAAAACAAACAGAAAAATATTGTTTACGTTTGATTTACAAAAACATAAACTTTCTCCTGCTTTCCCCCCTCACCTTAATTTCTGTCAACATTGTTCAAACAAACCCACAGTTTTTATCCGATTTGGTAGCACTTAGCACACGTAAACCTCAAAACAAAGTGTTCTGGTACCGGTAGCTCAACGTTTACTTTCGAAAGTTTCTCTTCTCGGTCACTGGTTCAAATCCAGTGGTGAGCAGGAATTTTTAAGAGTTTGTAACATTACGGTGGTTTATTTAGGGTTTTACTTGAGCGTTTTGGGCCATATTGGGCCCTATTAGAGTGTGGCGCAATTTGTTTAGAAGCGCTAGGGGAAAAAGTTGCATCATCGGTGTTTAGTGGCGTCGGGTGCGGTGACGTCATGAGATGTTATAAGTAGGGGTGAGCTAGGAGAAGCGAGGCAGTCCATTGCCGACGTCAGTCGGAGGATATATTTCTGCCCACAGGATTTTTTTTTTTAATTATGACTTTACACCTCGTCGACGGCTGAGGTCATTAAAGGGTGGATGGGACTGCGGACAAGGAACGGGAAGGAATTCGGCCATGGCCTTTTTTAAGGAAACATCCCGGCATTCGCCTGGAGCGATTTGGGGAAACCATGGAAAACCCAAATCTGGATGCCCGGACTGGGATTCGAATCCGCGTCCTCCCGAATGCGAGGCCAGAACGTTAACCACTCACCCACCACGCTCCGTCACAGGAAAAGAAAGGTTGTGCAAAAAATCTTTCAAGTGTAGTTAAACATTATTAGTTTTTATTTGTCGTTTGGTAATTGCATTCTGATAAACGTTTATGGGCAGTAAGTTATTTGGCAAAGTGTTGGTTAAGAGTCGTAAGTCCCTGAGTAGGTTTGGTAAGGGTGCAGAATAATTGTCTGCAGACCCATTGATTAAATTCAGTGTTATGGTTTTGAAAGGGCGGCGATGTTAAAGTGTTGTGAAGGGCCATACAAACTTCCGAACTAGAGAAGATTCAGCCAAACGGTTGTAATATTAAATTTGTCTATGTTTCACGACCAGAGAAATAGATTTGCACAGAGAAGTTTTGTTTCAGTTTGAGTTGATATGTTAAGTTGAGCAATAGGCTGACATAGTATGGAGGATATATGTAGGTGAACGAGAATGAATGTAGAAATAAATTTGAAGGGAACAATGATTTGAAAACGTTTCCATAACTTACAGCTAAGAATTTTTCTGACCTTACTGTTGAAACTGTAAATGACAGGAAATTTCAAATCTAGTATTTTTTAACTTTGTTGCAGTTGGAATCTTCTGACAATTTATATTTAAATTTACATATCGGTCGGTGGCTTGATTGAAACAATAGATAATTTAAAATAAAGTCTGAATCTATTTACAAACTTTTTTTTTTGGTCAGTAGTTAAGGATTTTTTTTATTTTTTATTTTTATTTTTATTTTATTTTTTATTTCTGTGTTAATAAATTAGTATTACAGGAGAGTGAGGTTCTCTCTGAAATTTAGGTAACATCTTCACCGCGGTCAGAATTTAAGGTTAGCTGCTCTCTCGGATACACCACTTTCTGCAAGCATGTCTTACAGATTTTGGAGAGTGGGCTGTTGCAGTTGTTGTAAGAGTAGTAATCATATACTTAGTATTTGATTATATCAGCTACGCCGGGATATTCCAAGTTTCTGATTTCATGCTAAACTGTAGGCCCCTAAGGAAAGGAACTGGCCTTCCTGCCTCTGGTACTATAGCTTGGTACATCTCCTTCGGAAAGATTCAACCAACCTTCGGTTTGTGGACTAAGTTAGATTTTAATTTTTGAGGTGAAAACTTCTTTAGGAGCATTGGACGATTTATGGACGGGTAAAATCTTAAGAATTCGCGTAACCGACATGCTAATGTTAACAATATATCTGTTACGGTACGCGGTTCGAAACCCTGTCTCGGCGGGGATTTTCATAGACACTTGGGATAACCTTCACCTCTGGCACAGCTTGCTGTGTAATTTGAAGCACGCCAGAACGCTTCCGTGGTTCGGATTCAACATTGAACTATAGGTTCTCTGTACCTGGTAAGACTAAGGCGGCTAAGACAGGGCTGTACTGTGCAGCAAATAGAAAGCGTGTCACAGGTTCATTACAACTCCGCGGAATTATTATTATTTAGTACATACGCAGCTATAAGTATGACGAGTTGCGCATATTATATTGATTGTTTCAAGTCTTCACGGTATGAAAGCTTCTGATCTAGCTTAATATCAGCAGTATGTCTTTTATTCTACGTGGCCGGAGAGCGGAACGAGGAATGATAATTCCTCATTCCCACCGAGAATAGATAGGCGCCTTATACGTATCACGCTGCACTCCTTCACGAGATACCCACCAAACTTCACTCTAGTCTAGTCTAGAACACAAATAAATTCTCCCCGTTTTTGAATCTTTTAATATTAGTTTTCACTGCATATGTTTGGTTATTTATTCCTTCAATTTTATGAAATAAAAGTATATTAGAATACACATCATTATTATCCTGAGCAGCTTCTAACCACTGGCTGGGTCTCCTTGAAACAAAAGCCTCTCTGACGCTTCCTGTCCATCCACCTTCTCTCTTCTTCTACTGTCAGCCAATTTCCTCTTATTTTTTCATCATACTTTTTAACATCTTTCACCCACGTGTCCCTCAGTCCTCCTCTGAGCCTCTTCCCTTTCAACTTGTGACGGTTCTAGGGCTTTATAAAGCGTATTTTAAGACATTCGTAAGAGTTTTATTGTAAAAATTATGAATTGCTAGCGTGGTGTAATATTAGAATCCACGCGTAGCGGCAAGCATTGCGACACAATTCTTGCGTCTGGGTAAGCGTTACATCAAAACAAGCGTCAGTATTGTGACGGTCCGACCGTCTCTGTGCTTAAATAGCAACGAAAATTATGAAAATTTAATATTTTAATTTTAGATCAAAATTTCTTGTATTGATATCTTTTAAGCATTTCATCTTGGCAGGGAACTGAACAGATTCGCTCTGAACAAAGAATTAGTTATAAAAGCAAACATTTATTTTAACATATAAAACATACCTTTGATTATAAACAGAATTGACAATTATTTTCTTTTACATGATGATCAAATATAAAACAACGCTGTATACCACGGGCGCCCCAGTATTGATCCATAAACATTTTCAGTGGTAAAATTATAATCACCTTATCATTTTCTCACTTGGTGCTATGTGAGATTGTGCACTTCCGCGCCAAGCAACCGTAGACTTTGTTAAACCGTAGGTTCAACCGCTGCATCAACTAACCATAGACTTTGTTAAACCATAGGTTCAACCACTTCGCTACTCCCCGCTGAAAACACACTTAGACTCATAACTTTACACTTCATAACACAGCTTCTGATCTGCAACCACTGGGAGGTGTCACAGAGGTCTTGCTTGTTCAGACACCTGTGGCTTAGTGTCCCTCTTCTTCCGGCGACCGACGCACCCTTTGTCTGTTTTTGGCGGGCGAAACTCCATCGGCCAATTAGGTGTCTAAGCCGCTGGTCAACTTCCGCCATTCGAACAGCGCCATGCACAAAGAGAACACATCTCAATATTCTGTCAATAGGTGGCATACCTTGTCTCATCCAGTCACTCTTGCCATTCACAACAGAAACTATGGAGTGACCCTCATTTAGTAACCCTGTTCACTACAGTATAAAGCCTTTGACTCTGTGCCACACAACCGCCTTTTAGCGAAGCTACTAGCGTACGGTATGTCGGATCAGCTTTGTGAATGGATAAACGATTTTCTAACCGGTCGGTCGCAGTATGTTGTCGTTGAAGGAGAAAGTTCTTCTAATCTAGATGTTAAATCGGGTGTACCTCAAGGAAGTGTAATAGGACCACTTCTTTTCTTAATTTTTATAAACGATCTCGGAGACAAAGTGAAAAGCCTTTTTAGATTGTTTGCTGATGATGCGGTTATTTATAAGGAAGTAAGAAATTTGGCCGATTGCTTAGAAATTCAGCGCGATCTGGATGTTATTTTGGCTTGGTGCGCTGAGTGGCAACTTACTCTAAATTGTAAAAAGTGCAAGAAAATGAGCATAACTAACAAAAAGAACCCGATTGTTCAGAAATACGAGGTTCAGTTATTGATATGGTCGATTTTATGAAATATTTGGGAGTAACAGTACAAAGGAAGATGAAATGGGACATACAAATTAATTCGTTAGTAGGTAGAGCAAATTCTAGGCTGTGATTCATAGGTCGAATCTTGAAAAATTCTAATGAACAAACAAAGGAGATAGCGTACAAATCTCTTGTGCGTCCACATTTGGATTATTGTTGTGCCATTTGGGACTCGTTTCGTAAGGGATTGGTCGAAAGTATAAA
Source organism: Vandiemenella viatica (assembly GCA_031002005.1). Taxonomy (NCBI): domain Eukaryota; kingdom Metazoa; phylum Arthropoda; class Insecta; order Orthoptera; family Morabidae; genus Vandiemenella; species Vandiemenella viatica. Next base: position 272,352,111 of record JARYHS010011408.1, on the reverse strand, counting down.
GTACAGAGAAGAGCCGCTCGATTCGTGACCGCTTGCTACAATCCTAATGAAAGCGTCACAGAACTGATTAGTAGATTAGGTTGGGAGTCTGGTAGATAGACGACACACGTTTCGTTTAAACTTATTAGTAAACATGCGTACTCCCACTTTCACTTTTGAGTGTAGTGAAATACTTCTTCCGCCTACCTATTTGAGTCGGAAGGACAGGAAAGATAAAATTAGAGAAATAAGGTGCCGGACTGATTCTTATATGAATTCTTTTTTCCCTCGTACCAGTAGGGATTGGAATGCACAGCAAAGAGATTAGCTTTGGTGCAGAGTACCCTCTGCCACCCACAATTTTGTGAATTGCAGAGTATATATGTTGATGTAGATGTAGATAAAAGGACGAGTCGCCACCAAGCGCGACTTTTTCATCAGTAGTCTTCGTCAGAGTCGGACCTTCGGTCCAGAGCAAAGTTTTAATTTTCGTGGCAGTGAGTGAGATTAGCGTGTGCTTCCAGTTATTTGCGGTAACCGTCTGAGTTGGTCTATTGTCATGTTTGGGGAGTAAGTATGTTGTCTGGTATTTTATTGTAGTTATTCATCGAAAGTGAGGATTTTAGTATAATCACTCAAATTAGGTGTTTTCGTCGAAACTAGCAAGAGCTAAGTTTACATAGGTGTGTCAGGTTAGGGAAGCAATAATAATACCAACGAAATTAATTATCAGTCGACATTGAGGGGTTGCGCAATTGTTTAAAATTGCCACGTCTATTCTGCTGTTTAAATTCTGTTCCAGTTTAGAAGTTGTGAATCAGCCATCAAGCATTGATTTCATAATTTATAATTGTGCAACAAGTGTACAAGAAACTGATAGGAACTTAAGTAATTTGAAAATCGTAAATTTACAATGTTGCGCAATTTGTATGATATTCTAAGAAATTGTTAGGGATTGTTAGCGAAAAGTATTAAGAAATTCAAGGAATTATTTGCGGTCGTAACAGAATTGTCTTCTGTTTTTTTTGGAGAAGGAGAAATTATTTACCTGGTGAAAAACCTGTTGTGTAAGGAGTCTTCTGATAGACATTTAAATAATATACCGGTCGGTGGGTCTAACAAAGTTTAAAGAAAAGCTGTGCATTAAAGATTTAAGTAAAAATCATTTAATCTATTATTTAATAGTTTCGAGATTCCCTTCTAACCTTTTATCTATTTCAGAGAAGGTTTGAAGTGACCACGATCGAAGAGAAGGAGCCTTATATGTTGTTAATTACTTGATGCTTTCCAGGTAGGCACAAGTAAACTTACGAGAACAAGAGCCAAAGTGAGAAGCTTTATTTTTTGGTAACTGCACAGACCAGAAACTTCTGAAAGTGAGTGACTGTTGTATTTTATTCCGGAAACATATAAGCTGCGTGTTCTTTCAGAAGCTCCTTGTACATAATCTTCCTTGCTTTCTTCTCAACTCCCATTCTCTCCACATGAGCATGCCACTGTAACTTTAATTTCTCTTATTTTTTTGTTTTGTTTTAACGTTTCTACCTTCGCCATCTCTCTGATTTTCTCATAAGTCATTTTGTCTCTTCTGGTTACTCCTTTGAAATTTCATTTTCATTGCTGACACTCTCTTTTTGTCTCTATTCTTCGTCACCCACGTTTTGATTCATTTGTCATACATGGCAAATTGTAGGTTTTATAGATTGCTTCCTTACTTTTTTTGTGGTTCTTCCATACTACATACTAGATCTCTAATACCCTAAAAACTTCTTCTTTCATTTATCTCCATCCTGTTTCCTACATTCCATCTTCCCCAAAAATTTTAAACATTCCTCTTTATATTAGATTACACGAAAAACGTTAATAAAATAACCATATAAAATATTAACATTCTAGTAAGCGTAATGAAGTTGCAGATTTAATTTGCACCAACGGTAAGACACAAACTACATTTCAGACGTTGATGTTTTGCTACTAGAAGAAAAACAGAAGGCAAACGCATAAATGCGCACCCCGAGTACCATGGGGTCGAAGCAGAGGGATAATGTTTTTATTTATCGGATTTAAAATCATTTGTCCAATTCCTTTAATGCAGGGATGGTAACTAAACAGTTCGATGAATTGAGACAAAATCAGAAGGTATTTGGTTTTGGTACTAACTTATAAGTAATGGAAGTTTGTTCAATACATTCTTTAATTGAGTCATTATATTATAAATGCAGAGTGTCCAATTTCTTCTATCGCAACAATCCTTCCCGTATAGAAATGTGGCATTGCCAACGTATAAAAGAAATCCAATACTGTAATGCCGCGTTTACACTCTCGCGCGAGCTTAGACGAGGCGAGGCGAGACAGCGCGAATGCGAGAGTGTAAACGGTGCACTCGCGTAGTCTCGCCTCGCCTCGTCTAAGCTCGCGAGTGCCGCTCGCCTCAGTGGCGGTTTCTTGGCGCGAGTCAAATAGTCCAGTAACGGGGTCGTAAAATGGGGGTCTCACTTGCATCACATCACGTAGAAGATTTTTTTTTCTTATCTTGTATATATTGGTGAGAGTATGCAGAAACCAAGTTTTCGACCTCCAGCACCCTCGGCACAATTTTCTGTGGCCAAAAAACATAAAAATTTGGGTACTTTTTTCAGTTTTTCGTCTATAACTCCTTCCTGATAAGTCCTATCAAGAAATATTCTATTTTCAGTTTGAAAGAGGACAAAATTTCCTACAACTTTCGTACTACAAACTTTTTTCTAAACTCAAAACTAAGCGAGCTACAGTTCTTCGAAAATCAGCCAAATTTCACACTTTTCCTAAAAGTTGGGTTTTTACCTAATTTGCAGCTCAAAATGACCTGAAACCCCTGTATATATAACCGATATATATGTATTTCTGTATGACATAGTATATATATGTACTATACTTTGATTACTGATGGTCCATTCAATAATCATATAGCATTGTTGGCCGGGAGATCCCGAAGGATTATTCGGCCGTCAGGTGACAGTGTTATGGATAGGCCGCGCAGTGCGCTTCTTGTGGCTATCTAACCTGACCAAGTACTAGTACCGCATATTGGGAACCTACAGCTTAAGGTGGAATTAAAACCACAGAATCGTTCTGGCTTTCTCCATATTACACAGCAAGCTGTGGGAGGTAAAGCTCGGGTTAATGGCCTTTGAAAATTACTGCTGAGAACGGGATTTCGATCTTCAGTCAGATACCTTAACCACTGAGCTACCATTTCGTTCTATTACCTGATGGTATTTGTACCAGTTTGAAAAACGGATTTGCAAAACTGAAAACATAATGTTATGGCACAAAGTTTATTTATGCAGTCAAAATTAAGTCATAATAAGTCAAAAATTAGTCATAAATCCATTTCTTTTCCGTTTTAATGGATTGAAATAATGTGTTCCATTTGAATTTGTTCCGTACAACAATGGAAAAAAACTGTCGCTATATGAAGCATTTAAATCTCTTCAAGATACAACACCCAACACAAAAATTTTTGCTATGCACGGATGATTCCTCCTGCATAAGGTTATGTGGCATAGTAGTAAATACCTTGGCTGCTTCTGTGGAAAATATGAAGCCTATTTGACAACGAACTATAGATCCAACATCACAGTTATATTTGACGGATACCGAAGTTATGCTGCGCAGAGAGGAATAAAGTCATCTGAAATGATTTGTAGTTTGAAAACATCAGATACTTCAGCAGGCATCATTTTCAGTGAGGAAACAAGTGCTACAGTGACGCAGAAAATGAGAGCAGCAAGAACTGTGTAATGTTGATACTAATGCAAAAACTGAAAAAGGAGGCATCCAAGATCAACAGGCAAAACAAGATGCTGGTGGATTGATCGTTGACGCAGCAATTTCCCAAGCAGCAAAATTCGACAGTGTGATGATTCTAAGTGAGTATATTGGCTTTCTCATTTTGCTAATGGGCTTTGGTACCACGAGTTTGAACCCACACACATCCTCTTCATCTATGCATTTGCTGGATGTGATACAATATCAGCATATTTCGGCTATGGGAAAGAAAACTTCTACTGCATGATTCAATACCAACCATATCTGAAAGTAACATGCATGCTAACTTCTCAGAACTCTAGCCTCCAGAGAACATTTGGAGAACACGCAGGGGAACAGATCATCTTGGAACGGTACGTAAAAATTGCTTGTGGAACATTGGAAGGCTCAGATATGAAATGATTAATAAATCTGCCCAAAAAATGCATTCAGACTAGCACGGTTGCCACCAAAATCAGATGCGGCAACGTTTCACTCAATATGCACGTACCACCAAGTAAAGGTTGGTTGGATCGAGAAACGTACCCATTGCCGTGAGGATGAAGGAAAGGCTCGTCCAGTCTTATTACAGTTACAATAATAAATGCATTCATGAGGACGTCGGTTCGAATTCCCGTCCAAGCATCCAGATTTGGGTTTTCCATGGTTTCCTCAAATCACTCCAGCCGAACGCCGGGATGCTTCCTTCAAAAGGCCATGGCCGAAATCCTTCACGTTCCTTGTCCCCAGTCCCATCGTGCCACTAATGAACTCGACGTCGACGAGGCGTAAAGTCATAAAAAAACAATAATAAAAGACGATGCACTTGAGTTTTCTTCGAAGGTTGTATCATATTCCTTCCAGAAACCTTGTACTCCTCCATGCAGCTGTCGCTAATCAGGACTGCATTGTTCAGCTGCTTGCAAAAATTGCTCTCGCCTGCCTTGTGAAAGCATTCCTGGAGTGTAGTAGATGAAGGAGAGGTAGATTTCTTCGACCTCGAGGAAGCTGTTCCTGATGCAATGGATGAAAGAGACACAATTCATTGATAAGCCGGGACAATCCAAACGGAAAAGAAATTTATTTATGACCATTTTTTTTAACTTATTTCGAAATTATTATGACTTTATAACTTTGCGTCATAACATTATGCATTGTTGTTCGCTCTATTATCTTCAGTAATAGAGCGATCTGGTAGCTCAAGGCGTCTGACTGGAGATCGAAATCCCGGTCTCAGCAATGATTTTCAAAGGCCATTGACCCGACCTTTACCTCTGCCACAGCTTGCTGTGTAATATGAAGTAAGCCAGAACGATTCTGCGGTTTGGATTCCACCTTAAGCTGTAGGTTCCCTATATGCGGTACTAGTACTTAGTCAGGTTAGATAGCCACAAGAAGCGCACTGCGCGGCCTATCCATAACACTGTCACCTGGCGGCCGAACAATCCTTCGGGATCTACCGGCCAACAATGCTATATGATTATTGAATGGACCATCAGTAATCAAAGTATAGTACATATATATACTAAGTCATACAGAAATACATATATATCGGTTATATATACAGGAGTTTCAGGTCATTTTGAGCTGCAAATTAGGTAAAAACCCAACTTTTAGGAAAAGTGTGAAATTTGGCTGATTTTCGAAGAACTGTAGCTCGCTTAGTTTTGAGTTTAGAAAAAAGTTTGTAGTACGAAAGTTGTAGGAAATTTTGTCCTCTTTTAAATTGGAAATAGAATATTTCTTGATAGGACTTACCAGGAAGGACTTATAGACGAAACACTGAAAAAAGTACCCAAATTTTGATGTTTTTTGGCCACAGAAAATTGTGCCGAGGGTGTTGGAGGTCGAAAACTTGGTTTCTGCATACTCTCACCAATATATACAAGATAAGAAAAAAAAATCTTCTACGTGATGTGATGCAAGTGAGAACTACCCCGTTACTGGACTAAAAGGCGCGAGCACATTGTTTACAGCAGAGGTAGTCAACCTTTATACCTACAGCCCTATTTTGTATCAATGTATAACTTATGAAGCAGACGTACAGCGAGTTAAAGCCCATAATAATAATTTGCCAAATACTTTGTCTGACTTTCGCTACGTTTGGCAGAATAAGCCTTTATAAAACCACTCACTGTAGTTAAATATGTCTTTTTATTTATACTTTGCTTTAATAAAAGCACGAAGTTTGGTGAAATTAGATTTTATTTAATTATGAGATTCCTAAGGCAGATGCTGCTAAAATAAAAACTGATATCTTGGTCAATTTTGCAAGGAACAAACGAAGGTCTCCTCTTTTTTTGTTTTTTTACTGCTTAACATCTCTTAACAGCGAGGTCTTTAGAGACGGGAAAGGATGTGGGGCAAGAAATGGGAAGGAATTCGGCCATGGCATTTTTAAAGGAAGCATCCCGGCATTCACCTGGAGTGATTTGGGGAAACCATGGAAAACCCAAATCTGGATGCCCGGACGGGGATTCGAACCGCCATCCTCCCTCCCGAATGCGAATCCTCTTTCGGTTTCTTTCTTTGGCTATAATATGATTAACAGCACAACTGCCTGATTACATGAGATATGAAGGAAAAGGTTTCATTAAATTGAATATCAGTTGTGATACATTTTGATATGACAGGTGTATTTTTTATTATTATTTTGCCACAGGTTTTCATATCCATCACTATCGAATTTATGTTTACTTTCTGCGTAATATACGATTTCTAAACGTTCTTCCTGTCAAGTTGTATCAGCTTCTTCAATATTTGCGGTAGGAGGATTTTTCATCCAGTCATACACCTCGAATTTCAATATATCTTCAAATGGTTTTTCCATGTCTAAAGTTTGTTGAGTTGGGTACTGAATCTCTGGAGTTATTATCGTTTATAAATAATAATTCAGGAAACTGTTGAAATTTTCTTCTCAATAGATTGTAACGCAGTAGTTAAAAGTTTTCAATAAATAATGACACACGGAACATTTTGGTAACCTATAAGAGTTTTATTAGCTCCTTGAAGGTGCAAATCAACATCCTTAAATCTATTTAAAAAATCTTAAAAAGTCAATTTTTAAAAAAGTAAACGAAAGTGTTTCGCTATTGGACAAAACCCCCACAAACTACGAAAGCTGGCACGCCCACTAGTCATCTATGAATGAATTCTTGCGAGAGTGTAAACGGCAGTTCGTGTCAGCGCTCGTGCACGATGCGCAAGGCTAGGCGCAAGGCGAGAAGCGAGGCGAGAGTGTAAATGCGGCATGAGAGAACTTATACTCTTTGTTACTTCAGATCTGCAATCTCGCATTCCCCAGCCACATTAACTTCTAAAACAGTGTGTGTTAAAATTTTACACATTTTGAAGGACTAATGCGAATAAATAATTCTAGTAACTATTACAAATTATAAACAGACAAATTAAATTATTTATAGGTAGCACTTAATACTTCAACTGCGAGAAATAAATTCTGTTACGTTCAGTGCGATATATCCAAAAACATTCTAGAGCGATTTTCATATGATTTAAAACGTTACTCACCACAGCATCCTAGAAGTAGAATGAGGTAATTTAATTCTGACGCTGCACCGTGTAGCTGAGAGATAAATAAAAACTTATCCGTTCGTCTGCTGGTTCGTTTCGTTGACCGCGATTCACTCAAAAATTCGTTGAAAAATTTTGGTGTGTTATAGAACTGTGTTTAGCTCACCGTGCCAAGGAAAAAAAATGACTACGTTTTACATTGATGTGACGTCAAAAAGGTTGGAAAGTTAATATACAATTTTCCGCAAATTAGTACCTATTTAAAGGTAAGTTATTTCATGTGCACAAAATTTTTCCGGTATACGTAAAAACGACATTATATTTTTTAGAATTTAAAGTGATATTGAAGAGCCGTTAAACTCATTTATGAGATTCGAGGCACTTTTGATTTTTTACCGTATTTACGACATTCTTTACAATGGCTTGAATGTAAATTAAGAGGTAAAATTGTCTATGGAAAAGAAAACAAGTGAATGAAGTTACGAGCAACACAAAGTTTGAAATAAGTTATTATCATTGGTTCAATGTAGATACCGGTAGCTTTGGATATAATGTACAAAAGGTTGCAATCAATTCAGTAGTTACATATCAATAGATATAAGTTTGGCTACCTGCACTAGATTAGATCACCTGCAACTACCGATCAGTTACTACACCAAAGAGACAAAGGTACTAGTACACCTGACTGATATCGTGTAGGTCCCCCGCGAACACGCAAAAGTGCCGCAACACGACGTGGCATGAACTCGACTAATGTCCGAAGTAGTGCTGAAAGAATTTGACACCATGCATTCTTCAGGGCTGTCCATTCTGAACGGTACGTTGCAAGTAATCCCAGGTATGCTCAATAATGTTCATGTCTGAGGAGTTAGGTGGCCAGAGGAGGTGTTTAAACTCAGAAGAGTGTTCCAGGAGACACACTGTAGAAATTCTAGAGGTGTGGGGTGTCCTGCTGGAAATGTCCAAGTCCATCGGAATGCACAATGCAGCCAGGATGCGTACGTACGTGTCACTTGTCAGAGTCGTATCTAGACGTATCAGGGGTCCCATGTCACTCCAACTGCACACGCCCCACACCATTACAGATCCTCTACCAACTTGAGCATTCCCCTGCTGACCTGCAAGGTCCATGAATTCATGAGGTTTTCTCCATACCCGTACACATCCATCCGCTCGATACAATTGTAAACGAGACTTGTCAGACCAGACAACATCTTTCCAATCATGTACAGTCGAATGTCGGTGTTGACGGGCCCAGGCGAAGCGTAAAGCTTTGTGCCGTGCACTCAGTAAGGGTACACGAGTGGGCCTTCGGCTCCGAAAGCCCACATCGATGATGTTTCGTTGAATGGTTCACACGGTGATACTTGTTGATGTCCCAGCATTGAAATCCGCAGGAATTTGCGGAAGGGTTGCACTTCTGTTACGCTGAACGATTCTCTTCAGTCGTCGTTGGTCCCATGTTTGTAGGATCTTTTTCCGGCCACAGCGATGTCAGAGATTTGATGCTTTACCGGATTTCAGATATTGACGGTTCACTCGTGAAATGGTCGTACGGGAAAATGGGAACCTCATCGTTACCTAGGAGATGCTGTGTCCCATCTCTAGTGCGCCGACTATAACACCACGTTCAAACTCACTTAAATCGTGATAACCTGCCATTGTAACAGCAATAACCGATCTAACGCCTGCGCCAGACATCTGTTGTCTTATATAGGCGTTGCCTATAGCAGCGCTGTACTCTGAGTGTTTACATATCTCTGTGTTTGCATACGCATGCCTATAGTTTATAGCTCTTTAGTTTATTAACACCAATGCTTCTGAGACCAACATAACTTTTAATGCGCACCTCGTAGAGTGCTCTGGAATATGACATCTAGTTTGATGCTTAATCGTTACTGAATAATTTTTTGAACAGAATTTATTATTAGGATATATATTATCTAAAAATCAATCTGATTTAACATACTAATGGTTCAAAAACTGAATATAGTTCGGATTAGCTATTGTTCGATAAAATTCTTTTGGAGAGTAATTATTGCTGCAGTAAAAGAAAAAAATGCAGAATAAACAATATTAAACCAGCGAACTACATATAAAGTTACTACAACTATTTATTAATCACAACTACTTCACGAGTAATGTATCTTTACATGTACAAATGTGATATTCATACAAATTATTTTTCTCTTTCCACTTTCAACTAGGTACAGTGAAATCTAATTACCTGATAAAGAAGTCTTTCATAAAACGTGCAGGTAAGGAGATTATATTTCAGCTACACAGAGCTGACATATTATGTAAGACGAAAATTAAAATTTTCGTTAACTCTCCGTTACTTTGAACTCAAAACACTGAATGTGCCTCTTAACATGAGGGTCTTTTATGGTTTATTAAATATATTTAACGCTGCATTAACGACCAGAATCTTAACTAAATTTAATGGCAGTTACACGTGATGTAATTACGACTGGTAATCAGAAGATAATGAAAATAACAAAATAACTCAGAGGCTTTTAGTAAAAATTCCTTAAGACCCATTGGAGGATGTGTATTTCATATAAATACAATTCAGTCTCGTGTCTGAAAATACATCGTTAATTTTCAAGTAGATTCAACATTGAATTTTTATTTTATCTCTGTTTAAATGCACTCAAGCCCAATAATCTCCGGCATCGATCTCTCTCTCCCTCCTCTCTCTCTCCCCCCACCTCTCTCTCTCTCTATATATATATGTATACATTCTTTACATATATTTGTAATACTGATTTCTTCCTAGGGAAAATACTGGAGATTTAAAACAGTCCCACAATCGAATCTACGGTTGGACACTGCTCTAGGAGGAGTCATCATAATGAATAGAAATATTCTACGAGTCGGAGCGCGAACTTTTTCAATTCTTAATATGGCAGGGACTACTTAAGTTGGTTATTGTTGGAATCAGTGAAGTTAACTGGAAGGATGAACAGAATTTCTGGTCGGGTTAGTAGCACACGACCTGTTTATGAAGTTACATGCGTGATATTTTCAGACAACTGGAGATTATGGAAGCGGGCGAGTTAATACGAATAGTTTGATAACACGCTTATTTTGCTGAGGACAGATAGTAACCACTTTAGTATCGGTGTATACGTAAACTGCACAAGAGGACGTTGACAAAAATAGAAAATATACAATGAAATTGAAGAATTAATCAAACAGTTGAGGGAGGGGGGGGGGGGGGGGTAAGAGAATCTAATAAACATTGGTGACTGAAATGCGATAGTAGGAGAACGAAAAGAGGTAATTTTGCTGTAGGAGAAAGCAATAAGCGATGTTTTAAGTTATTGTAATTTTGTGTAAAAGATAAACTTATGATAACAAATACTCTATTTAAGAATACTAATCGTAAGATATATATCTGGAAACATTTAGAGAATACGGATAGAAAACAGCTAGATTACATCATAGCTAAACAAAAATTCAAAAACTAAGTTATAGACAGTAAAGCATGTGTGAGACCTGAAACAGACTGCGACCACAATTTGATAATTATGAAGAATAGGTTGGAATTAATGAGACCCTTAAGCAACGTAGGCAGAACAGAACTGGTGAGAAAATATTGTAAGATTTGTGTGTGGAGACTTTCCCGGCGCATCGATGCAACAAAATCTTCTCGGGTGTCCAGCTGGACCATCCGGCTGGACACCCGAGAAGATTTTGTTGTATTGTAAGATTGTTACACGAGAGACAAATCTGCAGAGACTGTAGGCATAGGTCCAAAAAATGATTCTAAAACGAATTCAGATGAATGGAATCCACTGAAGATAGAGGTGATTACAGCTGGTGAAGAATAGTTAGGAAGAAGGCTGGCAAAAAACCTCGGATCACGGTAGAAATTTAGGAGTTAGAGGATGAAGCAGGAAGAGTGCGGTATAGATACTATACAAATAAAGTAAAGCCAAAGAAAATTCGATGGAAGAAAAGTGCGAAGAAGTAGAAAATGAAATGGTACTGAGTAAAGCACATTCGGCGTAAAGGAGGATCAATTTTTTGGAAATGAAGAGTAGGTGGTTCTCAAACACTACAGGTACTAACGGGAAATCTCTTTTATCTTCAGAAGATACAGCTAACCGATGAAAAGAATACATAGGAAACTGTAAGAGGGGGACAGAATGAACAACAGTGTGATGGAAAAAGAAGACGACGTCGAAACTGATGACTTATGAGCTCTTGCTTCAATGATAAAATTAAACAGAGCATCGAATAATATGAAAACAAATACACAGTAGTAACTGATAAGATCACTGCAGACGTTCTTAAATCTCTAAGAGAAGAATAGATTCTAAGAGTATTCAAACTGATATCAAATAGTTACGAAACAGGAAAGATTCCAACTGGTTTAATTGAACGTATCATCTTCATACTGTAACGAGACTGCTATATCTGACTCGTACAATGTGTGAATAACACTACTAATAATTAATATTTAAGAAGGTTTGAAATATTTACCCAGCGTGGGTATGTAACGGTTAGCGTTCTGGCCTCGCAATCGGGAGGGCGGCGGTTCGAATCCCCGTCCGGGCATCCAGATTTGGGTTTTCCATGGTTTCCCAAATCACTCCAGGCAAATGCCAGAATGCTTCCTTTAAAAGGCCATGGTTGAATTCCATCCCATTCCTTGCCTCCCATCCTTTCCCGTCTCTAAAGACCTTGCTGTTAAGAGACGTTAAGCAGATAAAAAAATGAAATATTTGCTTTAGAAGGTGCGATGCAGAACGGAAGATTTGCGTACCCCCGAGCAGGGGCGCCGACTCTGTGGGTGCTCGGGGGCTCTGGCACCCATGAGAGGTAAGTAGTGGGTGCGGAGCACCCATGAGAACAGACGTCAACAGTAATCAGTAATGGACTTCGAGCGACACCTGTATTACGAGATCGCGCTTCCTTACGACGTGAGTGTGCACGTCATGCCCAAAGAGAATATAAAGACTACGTTAGTTCGTACCTAACACTATTTAGTGTGTGGTAAGTGTAGGTTTGTAAAGATCCGCACACAGGTAGTTCGACCCCGCGCTACCGCGCGCAAATCCTAGTGCGCCATCCGTCGCGCCTCACCCGTCTGCCGCGCAATCAGCGCTTTTGCAGGTTGTCTAAGGTGTCTCGGTGGTAAACAAAACATGTGCCTTAAGATCACGCTGCGATTGATTTTATCGTGTTTATTTCTGAAAATTATTAGTTTTGACAGATAAATTCGTCCTCCGAAATCCTACTCTGAAGAACCCTCAACTTCTCAGCTTAGTACAGCTCAGCAAATGGAACCAGAAGATGTTATTTCTGCAAATTCAGTTGAACGGAAGAAAAGGCACAATTTTCAAAGTGGCAGACAATTATTTCATGGCTGCTAAAATAATGAAGTTATAAATAAAGGGGTTTGCCAAACCTGTAAAGAAACTATGTATAGTGGCGTTTCTGCGCCGAAAACATCATCAAGAGGAGATGATTAGGTCTACATTAAGGCACTCACTCAAGGTGGTTTTTCATCATGAAATAAAGCTTTAAAAAGCATGAAGAGCCTGAAGTTCACTGTTAAGCGAATTTATAACGCGGTGTGAAAGTACACTGCTTGCCATCGAAAAGTAAACTATGATGTATGAAAAGAAATCGTTTTTATTGACAGGAGGACTTGCCATAGGGGACCACGAGGACGAATACTCAAATTGCATTCGATGTTGAAGCTGTGAGCATAGGATATTTTCGAGTTAAACACGTGGCAACAAATATGGGCGGTTGCCATACGATATCACTAACGAAGCGTGTGCAATTTTGAGTGACGAAATACTGCATAAGATAATAAAAGTATTGCAAAATGAGGTCTGATTTGTTTGAAATTTTTAATGACTACAGTACTAAGAAGATTCGACATAAATATCAAGATGTGTAGGGGTCTATATACAGATGGTGCTTCTGATGTTGAAGCGCATACTTGTGGATTAAATCTATGGAAGCAAGGGCAATTCAAGTGCATTACACCGCTCACTTTTAAACCTGGTTGTTCAAAGACTATTGAAGTAGGTACAAGTAATAAGAGATATTTTAGCGTGTAGTTTTCGTGAGTGGTTCATCGAAAAACCAGGCTTGTTTTGAATCACTACAGGCACCTCTCTTTGCGGCATTTTTGACCAACAATATAGTCTTGTCGTATATCTTCCTTAAAAACTATTCTTAACAATTATAGTGTGCTAGTATGTTTTTTGAACGACACAAAAAGTCAGGAAGATAATACCTGCGCGAAAGTAAAATGGTTTTTAAAACGTCTTCAGTCTTTTGAATATACTTTTATTATCATTTCTGATAGAAATTCTCGTTCATTTCGAAGCTTTAAACGGAAACTTACATATGATTTCTTTCCAGTTGCAAAAATCTATACATAATACTGTCAAGCACATCATATCATCCAAACGAACTGACGAAAAATTTCAAAATCCTTTTAAATCGACTCTTGACTCAGTTTTTATATTGGACGATCAACAAATCAACATTAAAAACTCCGAAAATAAGGAGTATAAATAGACATACAGACGATTCATCAAGTGAATCGCATTAATTTTTCTCGCGCGCTGACTGACATAAAAATACATCTTGTAGTTTTAGATAAAGTCATTGGCCGTAGCGAACAGCACTTTACTAAATATGCTATGACAGATTTGAGTAAGGTGGAACTATTTCTTACTGATTTAAATGATCCATGCAGCAGTTACGTGAAAGAGTTCCATCTCATTGATGTGAATCGTTTGGTTCCTCATCCTGCTATTAGCAATTGCATGAACAAAAAAATGTCAGACTGAACAAAAACAGTTATATATATGTATAATTTAGTATCGCGAATCTACCGAAGATATGATGCCTGAAATTATCAAATTGTAAAAAATCATTTCTACTATTCCAGTATCGGCATATAACGCAGAACGATCATTTCCGGCATTACGGAGAAGATAAACTTATTTGAGGAGTATCTTGGCTCAGCAAAGATTGAATGATTTCAGGGTAGTCCACGTTAACCGAGAAATAACGGGTGATGTTGACCTACATATTTTGCCTGATACATTTATAGAGCTGTAGTTTGAAAAAATAAGTTTGCATTGAAAAAATTCTTATTATACAATTTAAAAATTTAGCATCTTAAAAAGGTTTGTTAATGTTGATTTGTTGATCATACAATTATTAGTAAAACTGTGTACATGAAGTATGTGCTAATACATATATCCAGCCAACGAAAAGTACGCTACACACTGATAATGATTTCATTTTTATACTTATATTATTATGATGGATATCCGTTCTTTATTGTTCAATCTAGTATTTAGTACGCATCTTTTTTCCCCATCTCCTCTGTTTATTAATTACTAGCTGTTCCTACGATTTCATTCACGAAGCGATCCTTGCGGACACAAAGCAAATACAATAATAAACTTCTTATTGCTAATAGGAAGACATGAATTATTGGTTACCTATCTATTACTATGTTGAAAATGAATAACTTTGTAACTCAATCTCGTTAAAAAGGCTGAACCCATTATAATAAAATTTAGTGTGTATTTTGGCCTAGAATAGAATTAAAAAAAAAAAATCTTTCTTTCCTACTCTGACTGTCTGTTCACTTATTATTTGAAATCTACTGGATGGATTTAGATGCGATTTTCACTATTATATAAAACTGTTTGGTGCCTGCAACATCGTTCATGTTTGTCAAGGATTTTGAAGGTTTTTATTTAATTTGCATGAAACCCTAAATGTTTTATCGGTAAAAAGTAGCGTATGTTATTCCCTGCTTAATCAGCAACCCGCCAGTGATAGTCTCGTCGAACTAGTTCACATTCTCTGCCGGTTCAAAAAAATAACAAAAAAGGTGCCATCAAGTGGGCATGAGCACCCACGAGGTTTTGTAAAACTCGGCGCCCCTGCCCCCGAGGAAGGTTACCTGTAACGGAAGTTCTTGTACTGTACCTGAGCTGAGTTAACGGCCTTCACAATGTGGTAGGGTGGAAAGAGAACCGCTTATCTGCAGTCAGGTGCGGGTTTATCGTCCCTTCCCAAGTCAAGCAAACAATCCGACTGGAGAATGTTTTGTTGTCGTCGATTGAGAAATCCCCGCACGCAAATGGAAATTTTGGTGGCCGAATTGAGAACCGGAGACGGTCGAGCCTTTCCGTAGCGAGGCAGTTATGGCAAATCCAAGTATTGAATCACGTGATTGAGGACTACCCTCCAAAATGTCTAATCAACATTAGTGTTACAAAATAATAACTAGCTTTTTGGTGTATTCTGTCAACATATCTTACAGGATCACGGATTGGTGTTTGACGAAGCTGGAGGGGATTCTGACACGACATCGGGATAAGCGAACGTCTTCCAGTGGTCTTGTGTGGGTGACTTTCTGAGAGAGAGATCACGCCGTCGCCTGGGCCGTACTGAGGTGTTGGTGGTTTCGATTACCACCAGACATCCAGACATAAGAGTTTTGCTTGAGCCACCTCTGGGCTTGCGGTATTGTTGCTGCAGTCTGGAGGAAGCGTGCTCGTTTTGCAAACGCAACGCCTTCGTTGTCGCCGCTTCAAAACGGTAAAGACGTTCTGCCAGTAGAAAGAACACAAGGTAGTGTGCACGTTTCTCGTCCGTCAAAGACTCTGAGCAGAGTATAACTCTACGAAAATTCGCGTTGAGTCGTGTTAGCAGCCGCGAGCATCATGACTTTTTTTTTTTTTTTTGTATATTTTGAACTTTGTGGTGGCACGAATCTTCTGATAATTTACCTTTAAATTTACATATCGGTCGAGTGACTTGTTTGAAGTAAAATCATAGTTTGAAATATAAGTATCAGACTACTAGCTGATAACCGCGACTTCGTACGCGTGGATTAAGAATTTCTTTGCCAGAATTGATTATAAAAAGTTGTTGGTAGCGAAGAATTCGTCCCAAACAATATAATATGACCGGAAAGCCATCACTATATCATTCTACCATCGAATCTGTCTCTTGAAGACAATCAATTTCCAACATATTTTAAACAGAAAAACAAACGAATGTGAGGGGATGTGTGTGTGTGGGGGGGAGGGCGGGGGGGAGAGCAGGGGAGGGGGGTGTTAACTATGTGCAGCTTTATTTCAGCTTGAACTTTTCTTCAGCATGAGCATCCGATTCTTGGGTTCTAATAACTTAAGCTGCTCGTGCTCTGCTAGAGCTACAACTTAGGCCAGTTTACGCCCGCAAAGCATGTCAAAAAAGAAGGTAAAATAAATTGGTGCCAGAAACATTTAAGCAGACACAAAGTAATATGACAGATATAATCGACATCTATACTAAATAATACGTTTTTTCTCTAAACGAAATTTACTAACAAATTATACACTAACATAATGTGCGAGATGCATTAGCTTGAGCAAGCGACGTAACATTACAGACTAACACACACATCGCGTCTCTCTGTCACCATTCGATAAGTTCTCAAAATTTCGTGACTATAATAGTTAATCATACCAAAAAAAAATGTCCTGTGCCCTCCCTACAGATTTTTTTTGTCAATATCGGTATAGGCATTTAATTGTCAAAACGCAACATAAGACAGAGACTTACTTCCGCACTTATAGTATTACTACTGCAGATGACACACACACACTGACTACGAATCACCCCTGATGGATCAATATAACGTAAAAAAGTGTGCATCTACAGTATTTCAAGACTACCTCCGAATTGCCTCGCATTTCACCCTTAACTTTGTGATATCTACAGTTTAACATTCAATCCGGATAATCGACGGCCCAGACGTGACTCTTATGATCAAAAACAATTTTTAAAAATTTTAGTCTCCACGAGGATTTGAACCCGAGACCACGACCCAAACATTAGTAAACAAGCGCTTTAACCAATTTTTTTTTAAATTTATTTATTGTTTCACTTTCACAAAATGTTACAGTAAAATAATACATTTTCTAGTCATTACAAATGTAGCGTAAAAAAAGAAAGTATTTGAATTTCAATATATAATAGTTGGATTACAATCATTTCCTTAAAAAGGCATTATGTTATTCAGGTAGTTAGCATAGTTTTCTTTGTAGTATCGATGCGACATAGCTCGTTTGTTTTCTGTTACTAAATAATACCAGTATTCTTGTAGATTGGCTCTTTCTTTGTTGTGTATTATGTAATGGACATAATTTGCTAAGTGCCAGCATGTTGCGTTGTTCTTCTGTTTTGGGTAAGAATTAAACTCAGGTGTCATTATATCTTTGATTTTAAATGCTGTGTCGGAAGTTCTGTTGAGCACTCCTAGTTTCCACCTCGTCCACTTCCAGATCGGTGGTACGATGCAGCCAGTTAGTCTGTGCTCTACTGTGTCTTGAAGATTGCATTTGACACAGTTGGGCGAATGAGCGAGGTGAATGGTATATAGACGACTGTTTGTTGTTACACAACGGTTAATTACTCTGTACCATGTGGATCTTACTTGTGATTGTAGGTTTTCGTTTTGGACATTCTTCCATATGTTCTTCCAGTTAACTGTTGGGTTTTTTCGTTCTATATTACTATGATATCTATTGTCCATCAACAGGTTGTATATTTCTGTGTTATTTGTGGCAGATATATTTCGAATCTTGTTATGTATGTAACTGTACTCAATAATAAATGTCCGGAATTGCATCAGCGTCGGGTTGATGTGACGTATGTCGATCGGTGGTTCTGTACTGGCGGGTAGTAGTTGATTTATTAGATATGCAGTTATGCTGTCTGGATATTTATGCCAGTTCCGTAACACGTCTTTTATAAATATAGCAAGAGATTTATATTTAACATCTTGTAGCTCGAGACCTCCTTTGCTGAGGGGTAGAGTCAGGGTTTTAAACTTTATTTTAAATATTTCCCCTTGCTGTACAAACCATCCTATTGCCGACTCTATATTCTTTGATATATCGTTGGGAATGGGCAAGATGTGTGAAGTGTACCATGCCTTTGATAGTGCAATCGAATTTACAAATCTCACCTTTTGAATCATGTTCAATTCTCTTATTCTGTTGTTGTTGAGTAATGCTCTGACAGAGTGCAATATTTCTTTCCAGTTTAGCGCCATCATGATCTGAATGCTGGGAGTGAAGTCAATGCCAAGTATTCTCATCTTCTTCACTTCTACCCATTTAGATCTCATTTCGTTAATACCTCGCCCAATGTTCATTACTTTTGTTTTCTTATTGTTGATTATTGCGCCCGACGCTTTACAGTATGATTCTAGTATATTTTCCACGATTTTTAGCTCATTATTGTCTTTTATCAACACGGTGACGTCATCTGCATATACTCGGGTGGTAATTTTTTTCCCATTTATGATGATTCCTTCCAGGTGGCGGTTCAAACATATTATTAGTGGTTCTATTGCGATAGCAAATAAGTCCATAGACAGAGGGCATCCCTGTCTAACTGATCTGTTTATTTCTATTTGCTTAGATAATCTTCCATTGATCAGCATTCATGATGTTGCACCTCCTAAGATACTTTTTAATAATTTTATGAAGGTACTATTGTAGCCCATGGTTTTTAGTGTTCTGTAGATGTGCTCATGACTAACCATATCAAACGCTTTTTGGAAGTCTACGGAGAGGACTGCTACTCGACATTTTGCTGCCTCCACTGCAGTCATGGTGTCTCTGATGTCCATTAGCGTGTGTATTATCGACCGTGATTTTCCAGTACACGCTTGGTGTTCGCCAATTACTTTCTTGATATTGCTTTTTATTCTGATTGCTATTATTCTGGTAAAAAGTTTGTAGTCGGTGTTTAACAAAGAAAGTGGCCTAAATTCGTTGGCGTTGATAGGTTTAAGGCACTTAGGGATTAACACTATCAGGCCTTCCTTGAATTCTTTCGGGATTGTCACCATTTTTAATATTTCATTGAAGATATCCGTCAGTGGTTCCTTGATTTCATCCCAAAACGTCGCATAAAACTCTACTGGAATGCCGTCTATACCGGGGCTTTTGTTTCTTTTGCTCTTCTTTATTGGACTCCATATTTCTTCTACGGAGATGTCTTCAAGGAGAAGTTGGTTGTCTTCTTCAGTGATTGTATTATCTACATGTTCCAATATTTTCTCCGATTCGAGCGTGTTAACTTCTTTTCTACTGTAGAGCTCCGTATAAAATCTATGGAGGTATTCTGTTATTTGTTGCTGGTCTGCCAGTAGCACATTTGATTCAGATTTCAGTTTAGTAATGGTCTTTGCTTTCCCCTTTCTGCTAATACATGGTATACGGACGCCATTTCACGGTTCTTTAGTGTTTGAGTGGTAATGTCTTTGGATCTAATTTTTAGACCTTCTAACTGTTTCCTTTTAATCTCTATTATTTTCGCCTTTATTTTCCTGATTTTTTGAATGTTCTTCATAGCAGTCATATGATCAGTGTAGAGTTCTCTTAAACATCGGTAATAAAATTCTTTAGTATCGTCTTGCCATTTTTTCTGGACACGAGAGTAATTTTTTAGGCTGTACTGGATCCTTGGTTTGAGGCAGTGCGTCCACCATGAAATTTTGTTTACATAGTTGCCAGTTTTACTCAATGCTGTTTGGATTTGGGCACGGACCTCATTTTTAAGGTCGTCACATTTCAGGATTGAAGTATTTAATTTCCAGCATCCTGGGTGTTTATATATCAGTTGTCTTGGTAGGCTTATTTTTATTTGTACAGCATGATGATCTGAGAAGGGAATTGGCCAGATCTCTATATTTTGTATTTGATCATGCAGCGTTTCAGTGACGTAGAATCTGTCCAATCTGCTTGCTGAGGTGTTGGATAAAAAGGTGAAACCTGTTTTAGATGGATATTTCTTTTCCCAAACATCTATTAGACGTAATTTATTTACTATCTCTTTTAATTCATTACAGAAGTTGTAGTTGGGTATTTGATCAGCTGGTTTCAAAACGCAGTTGAAGTCACCTCCTATTATTCTCTTTGTCTTATGATTGCGTAGTAGGTACGTTATTTCAGATTTGTAAAATGTTGCTCTTTCCTCTCGTTTGGAGTTCCCACAGGGTGCATATATATTTATAATGTGGGTATCATCCACTGAACAAGACAAACCACGACCGTTTTCTAACATTTCAACTTGTTTAAACTCTATTCCTTCTCTCAGCAGTATTGCCGTGCCCAATCCAACATCTGGGCCCGAGTTGAGTAGAATATTAAATCCCGTAATTGTTTTCAAAAATTGGGGGCGCACCTCTTGCAGCAGAGCAATATCTGTATTACTATTATATATAAATTCCACGAGACTTCTCATTTTAGGGTGACTTTCTATAGAATTTATATTAATTGTAGTTATGTTGTACAGATGTGTCATCTTTTTTGTGTAGTTTCATTTCCGCCCCGCTTTATTCCATTTAAATTTAAGGTGGACACGCAGTACTTCTGAGCGGGCGTTGTTCCACTACCGTCTGCCATTTAGTTCAGTATTGTCACACAGTGTTGAACAAACAGTTGAGTTTTTTTTTTTGCGTTTAATTTAATAACAATTAAGACCTTGCTCATACTTCTTATTCGCTTTGAATATCCTCTTCTTCTAAGTCACCGATGTCGTCCGACCAAAGTATTTTAGTGTTTCCACAGACGTTTTCTGTTTCAAGTATCTCGCTGGTCTTATTTTCATAGCTTTTGTCTTCCTTATTGGAGTTTGCACTTTGAGGGGTTTCATCAACATTTGTCTCCATTTGTAGAGTGGTACCTTTTCTGGATTTTTCGGCCAATTCTTCCGCTATGGAATCAACTCTTCTCTTATCAAGTCTCGGTCTTTTGGTGTTTGGTGTGTTTTCGTGCTTGCGTTCTTCCATTAACTTAGTTTCTTTTTTCTCAGGTGATAGCGTTGTCACAGGTTGTTGTTTAACGTTTTTCTTGATTTCTTTTTTCTCAGTTGATTGCATTTCCAGTGAATTTAGTTTAGTGGTTCTGCTGTTTTCTTGTTCTGTTGTATAATTTTCCTCTTTTTCCTTCGGTGGTTTTTGAGTTGCTTCAACATTACAAGGATTCTCTGTTTCCATTCTGATGTTCGACGGGTCGTCCGTTTCCATTCTGAGAGTATGTTCATCATTATATTTCTATTGATTGAGGAATTACCATTTGCCACGCGAGCATATGATGCATTTAATGGTTCGCCACTGAAAGCTGTATCAGGGACCAAACGCTCAGATGGTAACTGCAGAGGTCTCTTCTTGGTGCATTCAGCCTTGAAATGTTCGTTGGAGTTACATATCACACACGTACGTGGCTGCCCGTCGTAAATAACGAGTGCTTTAAATCCGGCAATGTTTACATAGGATGGTACGTGGCACTTCAGATCTATTTTCACGGTTCTGATGCCGCTGTCTACAACGAATCTTTTGCTACCATATCTTTATCAGAGGTTACGCTCATGATTGTTCCAAATTTGTCCAAAGCTTTTCGTATGATATCTGTACTGATTTCAAAGGGAATATTATGTATTAGTAGGTAGGAACGGGGGAAGCTCTATAATCCCAACTTCCGGTCACGTGACACAAAATGGCGGCTTCACTTCCCCTTTTCTCCCTCCCCTCCATGACGTCACTTCCGGTTGGCGGGAAATTCAAATCTAGTGCAGTGTTGCCACATTGACGGCATGCCTACAGCATATTTCAAATTAAACATATATAACTGTTATTTAGTCTTTATTCTAGCTGTTATTTCACTTATCTCCAACAAATGTTACTCTGAAATCAGCGATATTATTTACGATTGTGTCCTATGTGATGTAGATATTCCAGCTGCACAAATGTTGCAATGTAGCATATACACACATCCTGCCACCAGGTGTCTCCACCGAACAGCCGATGGCACGAGAAACTTCATCTGCGCATGCACCGGCCAGAGATATTCCACTTCGCCACGAAATCTTCTATCCTTGTCTTGCGGGGGAAAACCCTACCCTAAGGCGTATTTGCATAGGTGTTGACATGTACTTACTTGCTCGGCCGCCCAGACCCTGTTGCGACATGTGCGATAACTTGCATAACTGTCGCTAGAGGTCAGCACACGGCAGAAGACATTTGTCGCTAGATGGAGCGGGTGTACCAATATGCGTGAAATATTTCGATGTTTGCGAAGCCACTCGCGTATTTGACCGGGAGTCCGACAGGTTACGAAATGGCTCCATTACAGAGCGATACAGCTTGGCTGGTGGTGTGTTTGCCATCCACCATTATGAAAGCAATAGCTGGCGGACAAAGAAAAGAGGGCGTCCAACACAGCGTTCGTATGATTGCAGAATTTTGTACAGAGTCTCAGGCTTGCAGCGAATTTCGTATGCATTTGTTCAGGTGTCCTGCTATCGATAAGGAATTCAGGTTGTGCCATATGCTCATTGCACTGCAAAACCGCCCCAGCGGGATACATAGAAATATTTCAGCATTCACTTCGGTTCAAGAAGAAATTATTACGAGATGAGAATAATTATTATATGTCAGTTTTCGTAGTACAAATCTAGGAAACATTTTTTATGGTAGCCCAATCACTCGTGTTTTCAAAACGAAAATCGAAAAATTTTGTTTTCATTCTGGGTGAACAGACAAACTGCTTGAGTCTTGTATTTAATTAAAAAAAATAGACCATGTGAAAGCGTAACTTTTACGTTTAAAACGTGATAATGAACCACGGAATGTCTTGGCATAGGTCAAATTCACGTCTATACAATTCAGTTCTGATATTCGAAATTGGCAGAGGGTGCTTTGCACAAAAAATAACTCTGTGCGAATAACAAGAGGAAATAAGGGTCAGTACGGTGGGATTCCAATATAATTAATCGTTAATGATAACTCGGGAATTTCTGTCACTGCCATTATTTTAATTTATTAAATTATATGCAATGAAACAAAGCGATAATCCAACTAATGTTTAAACTCAAAGAAGTGATTTCCTAATGTATGTGTCTACAACCTCGATGAACTTTGTGCATTTCTATCCTATTGCTATGACCGAGCGTGGTGGTGTAACGGATAGCGTTCTGGCCTCGCATTCGGGAGGACGGCGGTTCGAATCCCCGTCCGGGCATCCAGATTTGGGTTTTCCATGGTTTCCCCCAAATCACTGCCAGGTGAATGCCGGGATGCTTCCTTCAAAAAGGCCATGGGCCGAATTCCTTCCCATTCCTTGCCCCATCCTTTCCCGTCTCTAAAGACCACGTTGTTAAAAAGGGACGTTAAACTGTTACAAAACAAAAAACTATTGCTATTGGCATTAACTTTCCTACCTATTTTATCTGAAAATATGCCCACTAAATTATATTCACATGAATATCATTGCCTAATGCAAAGTTTGCAGATGTGAAATCCAGTTTGTGAATGCCGGGTTGCTTCCTTCAAAAGGACATGGCCGAATTCCTTCCCATTCCTTGCTCCCCATCCTTTCCCCGTCTCTAAAGACCACGTTGTTAGAGAGACGTTTAAAAGTTTAAAACAAAAATGAAATTATTGTGATAAAGTATAGCAATACCACAATTGGTATAAAATATTTCATTGCACTCGTAATTGTTGCCACCAAGGTCAAACCTTTGTCGTCTGTCTATCCAGACCAATCTAGGTATCAATTCTGTTATGCTTTCGTAAGCCAATCACAAATTGAGTGTCCTTAGCTGTACTTTGTCTAAAATTCCAATCAATCCCTTGTGACACATCAGTGATTGACTAGAAACAGAGAGATATACCCACCTTTAACTGTATTTTACAGCACAGCACGTATGTTCCAGGAACGAAATACGTCTGTTAATCTTACTAATTTCACCCCTGTCGAATCGAAGTACGCCAGTCCTATGTGATAAAAATCGAGTCACGCTAAAGCAGTGCTAATCAGTAGCCAGGTACCAAAATGTTCATTTAAGGTGGTTCTACTGCAGTTTTCAGGGAAATTCTCCCCTTTTCCAGGAAATTATTTTTCAATAAATCAGGGGGACGAAATACGTCTGTTAATCTTAATAATTTCACCCCTGTGGAATCGAAGTACGCCAGTCCTATGTGACAAAAATCGAGTTGGTGTAAGGCAGTTCTAAGCACAGAACATGCTGATTCGTCATAGAATGGCTGTGGCCAAGGTTGAGATATCGAAAATTTACCCACATCCCTTATAGAAGAAATCCAGTGTCAGCTTCTACTGATATTCTATTCCTAATTCTTTCACCAAGATCCACCCTAGCCTCATCACCAACATACGCCCAGCACTTCCCCAAACTTCATTCTGTTTCCAATGATTCCCAATCCAACGTCTGAACAGTTACTGACAGGGTTACCTTTTGTTCGTGTGTTAAAGTAAACCAAAAATTCGCAAAGTCTTCTCCTAATCATTAACAGGGATTCCAGCTACCAAAATGTTCACTTAAGGTGGTTCTACTGCAGTTTTCCAAGAAAATTCTCCAGGAAAATATTTTTTCAACCAATCAGGTGTCAGCAGAGTTCTCCATTCGGTTTAAATGTTCCCATCTGACGCCAAACTTCGGATTCAGGACCAAGTGTGACATTTGACTGTAATTGCATGCTTTGTTCAAGTAACCACGATAAAGTTACCATAATGCTCTTAGCTAACTGATAGTTTCATCGGTCATCAAACAGGCATCATAACCCACATTTTCATAGAAGATCCCCACACATCGACAAGTATCCATAGGTGCAGACACTAGTTCTATTGCGCCGAAGATAGCACCCACGCTTTGAACCTGTCGTAAATTGTTAGGTCAAAGTGGGTTGTTTGGATATTTTATCCATTCAGGCCTAATCATCTGAAAGTCTAATGCCAGATTGTGGTCATTGCCAACTTAGGCTCCTACACCACTCAGAATTATTTCGCCCAATATCCATTCTAACAGCATTATACACCACATACAGCCCCTGACACTCTTCCAATGACATCCAGTCCAGTTTCCTTTATTAAGGCACTTGTTGAATATTTTCCACTAATAAATCTAGCTGCTATATTTTGCACCGTGCATTTGATGTACAAAAAATGTGGTCTCCATACTACACTTATATATACAAGAAATGGTCTGACTGTGGGTTTGTACCCAAGTCCTTCGCTTCTCTGGTACGTCACCCCTCTCTGTTAAATGATTTTTATGTAGTGAGAATCAAAATTCACATGCCAACACAAAC
This sequence comes from Vandiemenella viatica, assembly GCA_031002005.1. Classification (NCBI taxonomy): domain Eukaryota; kingdom Metazoa; phylum Arthropoda; class Insecta; order Orthoptera; family Morabidae; genus Vandiemenella; species Vandiemenella viatica. The sequence continues at coordinate 272,326,643 of JARYHS010011408.1, read as the reverse complement.
GGCAGTAAACTGTAAAGAGTACAGTGAAATGGGAGATTGCCAAAGCCCTGAAGCAATGGTTAGAAGCACACGTTGATGGTGAGCATAATTCTATAACCATATATTTTAGACTCAAATTAACAGAGGAAGTAGACACACGCACACACTTGTACATGCATACAGCGAGGTCGACAGAACTAACAGCAAGCATCATGGAAATGATGAAGTGGGGCAGAATTGTCGTTACCACTGATTAACTGGGCAGAACTATCGTTAAAAAAAATCATCAGACAGACGAGTTTAAGTCAGGTATCACAATACTTACACTTACATGCACAAAGAGAGACGCAGATATACATGTACAAGTCTACAGAAAGTTCAGGACAACTACCTGCACCAACCATGGAAACAAAAAAAGTGGTGTAGTACTTTCTTGCCCCCATGACTGGCTGAAAAACAGAACTCTCCTTACATATCATCTGCCTGGCGAGATAGAGGGTGTGCAAAAGATGGCATGTTTTCACCATACACCTAAGTATTTACATCATAAATAGTGTTCATCACACACAATTGATTACATTTACCATCAATACGTTTCCCCCACACTGCAACCCTATCTGCCATTCATTAAGAGTGCCCCAGGTACCATGAGTTACAATAGACATTTGACTATCAGCAGATACCAGAACCCCTCATATTCATACTAGGTCTCAACCACAAATCCATACGTATCCATGCACAAGCTCAAAGAAACAGGAACAGCAAATCATACATCCAGATAAATGAGTTTAAGGAAGGTATCACCATACTTACGCACACAGACACATATATCCATGCCTACAGCGAGCTCAACACAACAACCAGCCCAATCATGGAAAAGAAAAAGTGGGACAGAACCCCCATGGCTCATAACTTACCAAAAAATCATGAGTAACATATGTTCCAGGTACCATACTCTTCACATCAACATCATCTAATTTATCTCACACAACAGACCTCACTACCATCCAGTATCATGTGTGCTAGGTACAAAACTGTTTACATTAGCACCACCACATCTATCCCACACCTTAACCCTTACTGCCATTCAGTAACATTTACCCCAGGTACCACGAGTAGCAGTAGACATCTGGTCATCAGACAGATATCATAACTCCCATATTCATACTAGGTCTCACCCACAAATCCATACGTCACCTCACAAAAGCATAAGTGCAGGACAAACGAGATAAAGGAAGGTATCACCACATTTACGCAAAAAACACACAGAGATAGAGATGCATACACACGTACATTTCCATGCCTACAGCGATCTCGACTCAACAACTAGCCCAATCATGGCAACGAAAAAGTGGAACAGAACACCCATGACTGGCCAAAAATCATAGAAAGACACACACACACACTCACATGTCAATGCATTCACACAGTTCCATTCATCACCACACATAACTGGAGGAAAGAGACTGAACATGCTAGATCCAAACTGAAGAGTTACAGGATGTGTGAAGTTTGAAATCACAGCCACATCTCGCCCACACCGCAACCCTTTCTGTCATTTAGTAATATGTGCCACCCATGTACCACGAGTAGCAGTAGACACTTGGTCATCAGACAGATATCATAACTCCCATATTCATACTAGGTCTCACCCACAAATCCATATGTCACCTCACACAAGCATAAGTGCAGGAACAGCACATCATACATCCAGACAAACGAGATAAAGGAAGGTATCACCACATTTACGCAAAAAAAAAACACAGAGATAGAGACGCATACACACGTACATTTCCATGCCTACAGCGATCTCGACTCAACAACTAGCCCAATCGAGGCAACGAAAAAGTGAAACAGAACACCCATGGCTCAAGACTGACAAAAAAAAAAATCATCATTAACATGTGTTCCAAGTAACACACTCCTCACATCAAAATCATATCATTTAACTCACACTACAGACCTCTCTGCCATTCAGTATCGTTGGTAATATGTACAAAGCTAATTTCATAAGTTACCACATACATACAAGTAATTGCAGGAAAGGGTCCCGACACACGACATCCACACTGAGGTGTTACATGATACGCAGATGATAGCATGTCTTTACAATACATCTCAGTGCTCACCACACATACTTGATTTTTAATGTGCCATCAGTATAGCTGGTGGCTGGAACTAAGCTCTTGGCAATGTTTGGCCAAAAGTCATTTGTTAATAGCAGCTGAATCAAAGACAAATTTCAGGCGGGCGCGGCGGGAGGTGGCCACCCTTCCTCACAGCGACAGGGGTGAAATTAGTAAGATTAACAGACGGTATTTCGTTCCTGGAACATACGTGCTGTGCTGTAAAATACAGTTAAAGGTGGGTATATCTCTCTGTTTCTAGTCAATCACTGATGTGTCACAAGGGATTGATTGGAATTTTAGACAAAGTACAGCTAAGGACACTCAATTTGTGATTGGTTACGAAAGCATAACAGAATTGATACCTAGATTGGTCTGGATAGACAGACGACAAAGGTTTGACCTTGGTGGCAACAATTACGAGTGCAATGAAATATTTTATACCAATTGTGGTATTGCTATACTTTATCACAATAATTTCATTTTTTTTTTAAACTTTTAAACGTCTCTCTAACAACGTGGTCTTTAGAGACGGGGAAAGGATGGGGAGCAAGGAATGGGAAGGAATTCGGCCATGTCCTTTTGAAGGAAGCAACCCGGCATTCACAAACTGGATTTCACATCTGCAACTTTGCATTAGGCAATGATATTCATGTGAATATAATTTAGTGGGCATATTTCAGATAAAATAGGTAGGAAAGTTAATGCCATAGCAATAGTTTTTTTTTTGTAACAGTTTAACGTCCCTTTTTAACAACGTGGTCTTTAGAGACGGGAAAGGATGGGGGCAAGGAATGGGAAGGAATTCGGCCATGGCCTTTTTGAAGGAAGCATCCCGGCATTCACCTGGAGTGATTTGGGGAAACCATGGAAAACGCAAATCTGGATGCCCGGACGGGGATTCGAACCGCCGTCCTCCCGAATGCGAGGCCAGAACGCTATCCGTTACACCACCACGTTCGGTCATAGCAATAGGATAGAAATGCACAAAGTTCATCGAGGTTGTAGACACATACATTAGGAAATCACTTCTTTGAGTTTAAAACATTAGTTGGATTATCGCTTTGTTTCATTGCATATAATTTAATAAATTAAAATAATGGCAGTGTGACAGAAATTCCCGAGTTATCATTAACGATTAATTATATTGGAATCCCACCGTACTGACCCTTATTTCCTCTTGTTATTCGCACAGAGTTATTTTTTGTGCAAAGCACCCTCTGCCAATTTCGAATATCAGAACTGAATTGTATAGACGTGAATTTGACCTATGCCAAGACATTCCGTGGTTCATTATCACGTTTTAAACGTAAAAGTTACGCTTTCACATGGTCTATTTTTTTAAATTAAATACAAAGACTCAAGCAGTTTGTCTGTTCACCCAGAATGAAAACAAAATTTTCGATTTTCGTTTTGAAAACACGAGTGATTGGGCTACCATAAATGTTTCCTAGATTTGTACTACGAAAACTGACATATAATAATTATTCTCATCTCGTAATAATTTCTTCTTGAACCGAAGTGAATGCTGAAATATTTCTATGTATCCCGCTGGGGCGGTTTTGCAGTGCAATGAGCATATGGCACAACCTGAATTCCTTATCGATAGCAGGACACCTGAACAAATGCATACGAAATTCGCTGCAAGCCTGAGACTCTGTACAAAATTCTGCAATCATACGAACGCTGTGTTGGACGCCCTCTTTTCTTTGTCCGCCAGCTATGCTTTCATAATGGTGGATGGCAAACACACACCAGCCAAGCTGTATCGCTCTGTAATGGAGCCATTTCGTAACCTGTCGGACTCCCGGTCAAATACGCGAGTGGCTTCGCAAACATCGAAATATTTCACGCATATTTGTACACCCGCTCCATCTAGCGACAAATGTCTTCTGCCGTGTGCTGACCTCTAGCGACAGTTATGCAAGTTATCGCACATGTCGCAACAGGGTCTGGGCGGCCGAGCAAGTAAGTACATGTCAACACCTATGCAAATACGCCTTAGGGTAGGGTTTTCCCCCGCAAGACAAGGATAGAAGATTTCGTGGCGAAGTGGAATATCTCTGGCCGGTGCATGCGCAGATGAAGTTTCTCGTGCCATCGGCTGTTCGGTGGAGACACCTGGTGGCAGGATGTGTGTATATGCTACATTGCAACATTTGTGCAGCTGGAATATCTACATCACATAGGACACAATCGTAAATAATATCGCTGATTTCAGAGTAACATTGTTGGAGATAAGTGAAATAACAGCTAGAATAAAGACTAAATAACAGTTATATATGTTTAATTTGAAATATGCTGTAGGCATGCCGTCAATGTGGCAACACTGCACTAGATTTGAATTTCCCGCCAACCGGAAGTGACGTCATGGAGGGGAGGGAGAAAAGGGGAAGTGAAGCCGCCATTTTGTGTCACGTGACCGGAAGTTGGGATTATAGAGCTTCCCCCGTTCCTACCTACTTGTATTTTTACGTGTCTTATTGCCAGACCTGCATGTGATATGGAAACGTTGCTTACCTCGCCATTCCTGTGTACGAATTTTCTTTCTCCGTTGGTTTCCCTCAAAATTCGTAGGCATTCTTCTTCATCTCGTAGGTTGGCGTATATAACATTAGCGAGGAAGTCCGCCTGGATACCGTACACACTTTCTTCTCGCAGTCCAATTTCACTGTATAACCACTCATCAATTTCAACTGCTTTTGGACGCACATATCCATAAGCAAACGAGAATTTTAGCGTGGATTTTCGAACGAATTCATAAACTTCCATAATTCTTGAATTTCACTACACTTGCTTTTATTTACTCCGTAGGTACTTAACCACACAACACAGCAGGAAAATGCGGAGCGACCGCTCGCTACGGCTGGTCGCAAGCGACTAATTCGATAAGTTCTCAAAATTTCGTGACTATAATAGTTTATCATACCGAAAAAAAATGTCCTGTGCCCTCCCTACAGATTTTTTTTTGTCAAATTTTGTCAATATCGGTATAGGCATTTAATTGTCAAAACGCAACATAAGACAGAGACTTACTTCCGCACTTATAGTATTACTACTGCAGATGACACACACACACTGACTACGAATCACCCCTGATGGATAAATATAACGTAAAAAAGTGTGCATCTACAGTATTTCAAGACTGCCTCCGAATTGCCTCGCATTTCACCCTTAACTTTGTGATATCTACAGTTTAACATTCAATCCGGATAATCGACGGCCCAGACGTGACTCTTATGATCAAAAACAATTTTTAAAATTTTTAGTCTCCACGAGGATTTGAACCCGAGACCACGACACAAACATTAGTAAACAAGCGCTTTAACCAATGAGCTAGCTGACCTCTACACGGAAGAACAATACAGAGACCTCCACATCCAAAGCGTCTGTCTATTGCCGTTCAGTAATGTTTCGAAATAATAAGGCAGCATGTATTATTTATACAGATAATTTTTCAACCAAATGTAGACAGTATTTTTCTCCTTGTTTCAAAGGATAAGTGTGCAAAGTTGCATCGACATCGGCTAATAACTGTGGATATGTATGAAGAACAAACAAACAAACATACATACATTCATCTTTATATATATATAGATTATAAACAAATTTGTTTTAATTTTTGTGTCTGTAGTTAGTAAGAAACCTTTCCTGTGATGATAATTTGAATTGTAGGAGGCTTAAGTTCTTCCTGAAGTTTGGCGTAAAAAGCAGCCGGGGCCTCCTTCCTCCCCTTCAACCCTTACTTTCGCTGTCCATATAGTTGGCTCTTTGCCAGCTCTATAGTTTTTTGTTTTTTCCTTACCTAAACTTATTACATTTATTTCAATATTAGAATAGTTACATCAGTAGGTATACTAAGGCGGAGCTGGGATTTTAACCGTTATGTCTGGCGCCAGGATCCGGACCGCGGCTCGTGGTGTACCACCCGTGACCTCAATTTGTATGACGTCACAGCCGGACAGCGCAAATCATTGACCCAATTCAGCAGGAGTATAACGGATCATCGGTCGAATCCGTATTGCTCGTTAATTAACATACACCTTTTTTAACATTAAGGACGTTACAGGCGCCGGGCATCCAAGTATGACACGCCATATTATTTTCAGCGCAAAAGAATACATATGGTAATCACACAATTCTATTGACTGCTAAGTTATATGAACCTAATTTTTTTTACTGCATGTATGTATTTTAATTATCAATCCTAACAGTAGTCAGCACCGTCGTTGTGGTGGGGGGACCTCCCTCCCCAACCCGTCACCAGAGGGCGCCACCTCACGGCTTGTCATCACCGCTAACCTCAATTTGCACGACTATTTCTGGGATGTACCGCTAACCTATGACCATTTCCTTCTATGGATCTAACAGCCATTTTTTTACCACTCCAATTGTCTTATTGCTCTTAACATCACATTTAATTGAATTTTCGGTGCTATTTATTGGCTATTTGTTTCAACCCAACACCCTCATTACCAATGTGTTACTTATAGGTTCTCTCTCCATTTCTAGTATTTCATACTCGTGATAAGGGTACAAAACTATCCCATCTTACTAAAGGAATATACTAAATTGCGCGGTAGGGGTTTAGTTAAATAAAAAATATAATTTATTGGTAAATCATACAGATTTATTGAAATACATTTTATTGGATAATAATACATCATTTAGTACTTATAGTTTTATTTCATGTGCGTCATAGGCCTTTCTTGCCTTCACATATTGCCCCCCCCCTTTTTTTTACATACAGTAGTCAGCACCGAGCGTGGTGGGTGAGCTTTCGGGAAGACATGTGTTCGAATGTACGTCAGGCCATCATGGTTTCCTGAAATCACTCCAAGAAAAAGCTTGATATGCTGGAAATACTAGAATTTTTGATATAATTTTGGTATATTGCTTCTCTCGAAAACTGTCTTTTGGAATTAATGTGAATGCCGGGCGCTTTTATTTTATACACATGCAATTTGCATTATTCCACCAAGTATCGATCTGTCTGAGTATTCAGCGGAGCTTGGCCGCGACCCCCGTGGCATATAGCTAACCAGTGGTCAGCTGTACTCAATTCTGACGCGTCGCTGTCCTCAATTCCGACCTATGACGCGACATCAGGACACTCAGAGTATTTCTGACTGCCCCGTTACACACCATCACCTGAGGCGTTGCTCGCTAATTCAGGAGTAACACACGCCGTTGGTACACGTCTATCAAGAATATTTTCGTCTCGACATGCTGCACAGGACGATAGCCGCTATTGGCTATTAACGGGTACTTGTTCGTAAATTTTAAATGGGATGGGTGATAAACAACAATCTTTTTTTCAACATCTGTTAATACGAAATGGCTGCGAGATATTAGTACCAATCTTTTCCTAACTAGCTGCTTTACAGCATAGATTATGTAATGCTTTTTTAACTATACATTGAGTCAATTTCAGATTCATGCTACAATGTGTATAATTTTATTAGTGGTAGGGCCTACACTGTTTGCAAATCGACGAACGCGGTTGTATATCTACCCCACTTTTTTTAGTTTTTCACTTAGTTACCTTATTGTTAGTGCAAATATCTTATCAAGACACAACCTACCAGTTCGAAAGCGCTCTGTTCTTCCATATCTTTAATTTGTTTCACTATTCATATTTTTTAAAAAGTCCATATAACCAATCTATGGAACTGGTAAATTTAATTCACCTTTAATTTCGGCCTTAATTTTATTTATTTCGTATGAGCGTAGTAAAATATGTCCTGTTCAATTCTTGAGGAACTTTGTCTCTTTCAATCAATTTTCTTACACAGAAGACACAAATAACTGCTTCTAAAGCACTATTTAATTAAAATACTATTTTTGTTTTTACTGCTAGTTTTTCAAAATGAGACGGAAAAAAGTCTTTCGGATTCAATAAACGTGGTCTGGTGACTCAGTGGTTAAAGTGATTATTCTCAGAAACTCAAGGGTACGGGTTCTAATGCCGATTGAATCAGGAATTTTGGGGAGTTGAATTTGATCACATGAGCCATGCCAGGACGTTCCGTTCTTCGGATTCCACGATAAACTATAGTTCCAACCACGACAAATATCTATGTGGAAGTGAAAATCCACCAGGTTTTACGACTGAAGGCGGGTTAGACTGACTCTGAGAATTTTTTTTTCTATGAGCCATTATGGTCCGTGGTAGATACTATGGAAAAACATTTTCTTACCTCAGCGATATATACAGCAGTAGTCTCTCTTGATTAGTCCAAGTTTGCACTGCTATTTTTTTGTGTGTTCCACTAACCAGCGTGACACGAAGGTGAAAGTCACAGATCCAGCACATATTAACAACGTCACAGGACACAGCTATGCACTAAGAATTGTTTAAAGTATGTTAATGGCATTACCATCTATACTCTACAGTTCACAAGATGGAGAAGTTAACGTTAGCCATGGCAAACACCCTATTTACAAATGTATTTACAGATAAAGTATGGAAAAACAGCCACTTTTTGAGTTCTGGAACATGACACATACTTTATGAAGTTTATATACGAAAAAGAGCTTAAAAGCAGATTGGGTCTGGCTAAAGGTCATATAAAACTCTCGGAAATCGCCACATTTATACAACTTTGTAACACTATCAGTGATAACAAATGCTATTTTTCTGGTAGATACTATGATTTTATTCATGCAACCAAGTAGAATTAAAACCCAGTCAATTTTATGCTAAAAAAATTATGTGTGTGTGTGTGTGTGTGTGTGTGTAAGTCGACTAATATCTAGATTTGTTTGACACATAACCTCAGACATCTCGCTTCTAACTCTGACACACCGTCTAAGTTTCAGCATGGCGTTAGTAAATGCTGTGCGGCTGTTAACATTTATTATTCACAGACATGTAAATTTCGTCATAGTACCTTCCAAGAAAATTTTGTCAAATCTATCAACACAGCAAGTTAAAACACACAGCATGTTCAACAATGAATACGAGTCAGAGTGACTACATAAAAAAAAAATTTCAATGAGTCATTATAGCCTGTGGTAGATACTATGGAAAAAAATATTCTTACCTTAGCGATATATACAGCAGTATCCTCTCTTGGGTACAAATTTCTTGAAGTCACTTTATGTTCAACATCAGACAGATTGCTGAAAAGGTTGTTGGAGTTATGAAAGATGAGGCGAATTCCTCCCTGTTGCGTTTCATTACTTCATATGGATCACAGCCATTCACCAAATAGATGAAACTGTCTGTGTCCATATTAAGTAACTTGGGGCGTATAAACTGCGGAATGGCGAATTCATAGTGAAATCGGTACATCCGCAGTTTAGACAGATCGAGAATGCACATCCCGACATAGAGCGGTTTGTTGAAAAGTATCCGCACTTTCGCCATCTCCATCCTTGCCATACATCCTTTCTCACCTCTAATGACAATGACATCGATGAGCCCGAAAAAAAGCCTGATACACTAGAAATACTAGAATTTTGGATGGTCGTTGAAATTTGTCTGTGTAACGACAGCACTGTGCCACTGAAATCACTCCAGACGAATGCAGGGAAAGAGACCTTCAAAAGTCCATGGCCGAATTCCTCACCGTTCCTTGCCATACATCCTTTCTCACCTCTGTGTGTGTGTGTGTCTTTCTATGTGGTTGTGTGTCTATCATGATACTATTATACTCTACTTTGAGATTTCACAATGACTGGCTACATGCAATCAATTGGGTGTGATGAATAATCCATATGGCATAAGTATTGAGATGGATGGCTACAACATGTCATCCGTTGCACACACTCTAACACGTCTGTCTGATCATTTTTGGCCAGTCATGTGTCATGTCTGTTCAACTTTTTCGTTGTCATGCTTGGTCTAGTTGCTGTGTCGAGATCGCTGTAGGCATAGAAATGCACGTGTGTGTGCTTCTTTCTGTGTATGCATGTGTAAATATAGTGATACCTTCCTTCAACTCGTTTGTCTGGATATATGATGTGATGATCCTGCACTTACGTTTGTGTGTGCTTATGTGTGGTGACGTATGGATATCTTGGTGAGACCGAGTATTAATATGTGAATTATGCCATCTGTTTGATGACCAATGACTCATGGTACCTGGGGCATATGTTACTTTATGTCCGAAAAGGCTTAGGTGTGGGATAAACGTGGCGTGCTGTTGTGAACAGTTTTGTACCTAGGACACATGATACTGCATGGTAGAGAGGTCTGTAGTGTGAGATAAGTGAGATGATGTTGTGAAGAATTTGGTACCTTGCACACCTGTTACTGATGATTTTTTGGTTAGTCATGAGCCATTGGGGTTTTACACCACTTTTTCATTGCCGTAATTGGGATGGTTGTTGTGTCGATATCACTGTAGGCATGGAAATGTAAGTGTGTGTGCGTCTATCTCTGTGTCTGTATGTGTGAATATGGTGATACATTACTTAAACTCATCTGTCTGGATGTATGATTTGTTGTAACTCCACTTAAGTTTCTTTGTGTTTGTGTGTGGAGACGTACGGATTTGTGGGTGGGGTCTAGTATGAATATGAGGGGTTCTGGTATCTGCTGATAGTCAAGTGTCTATTGCAACTCATGGTACCTGGAGGGCCACTGTTAATGAATGGCTGAAAGGGTTGTGGTGTGGATGAGACGTGTTGGTGACCTGATTGTTGATGGTACATGTAATCAATTATATCTGATTAACACTATTAATGGGATAAACACTGAGGTGTGTTGGCGAAAACATCTTTTGCACACCCCCTCTCACTCGTCAGGCCGATGATATGTGAGAAGAGTTCTGTTTTTCAGTCAGTCATGAGGCAAGAGTGTTCTTCACCACTATTTCGTTTCCATGATTGGTGCAGGTAGTTGTGCTGAACTCGCTGTAGACATGGACATGTGTATCTGAGTCACTCTTTGTGCATGTAAATGTATGTATTGTGATACCTGGCTTTAACTCGTCTGTCTGATGATTTTTGTAACGAGAGTTCTGTCCAGTTAATCAGTGGTAACGACAATTCTGTCCAACTTCATCGCTTCCATGATGCTTGCTGTTGTTTATGTCGAACTCGCTGTATGGATGTACGTGTGTATGTGTTTTGTGTATACGTCTCTCTCTGGGTATGTATGCGTAAATATGGTCAGACCTTCCTCTAACTCGTTTGTCTGGATGTAGGATGCGCAGTTCATTTCCTCCACTAATGTGTGTGTATGTCTTCTTCCTCTGTGTGAGTTCTATCTTGGTGCTGTTGTGTGTAGGCATGGAAATGTGCGTGTGTGCGTGATTCCTCTGTGGATTTGAGTCTAAAATATTTGGTTATAGAATTATACCCACCATCAATGTGTGTTTCTAACCATTGTTTCACGGCTTAGGCACTATCCCATTCCACTGTGCTGTTTACAGTTTACTGCTGTTTGTGTTGGCATACGAACTGTGTTTCTTACATTTTTCACTATATGCACTTCGTGGTAAAAATCATTTAATGAAGATGGTGCTGAGGGGGTGTGTCAGAGAACCAAAGTACTTGGGTACAAACCCACAGTCAGGCTATAGTGGTGTAGTATGGAGTCCACATTTTTTGTACAACAAATGTAGGTTGCAAAGGAGGCTAGCTAGATTTATTAGTGGAAAACATTCAACAAGTGACATTATAAAGGAGCTGGGCTGGATGTGACTGGAAGGTATGAAGAGTGTTGGGATTGCTGTATATGGCGTATAATGATGTTAGAATGGATATTGGTAGAATAATTCTGAGTGGTGTATGGAGCCTAAGTTGGCCATGACCACAATCTGGCATTAGACTTTAGGTGATGAGGCTTGAGTGGATAAAATATCCAAACACGCACTTTCGCATACGAATGACCTAACAATTTACGACAGCTTAAGTATGGGCGCTATCTTCAGCGTAATAGAACTACATCTATGGTGACATTTTGGAAACTTGTCAATGTGTAGGGATTTACTATGAAAAATGTGGGTTATGATGTCTGTTTGATGACCATGAAACTATCAGTTAGTGCATTATGGTAACTTTATCGTGTGTGATGTGTTTTTTTCCCATACCTTTGTATGTTAATGAATTTTTAAAATTAGGTGTTTGTCGCGGCTATCTTAACATCCCAGTCTACCGTGTATTATTACTGGCACAGTGCTGTCGTTACACAGACAAATTTCAACGACCATCCAAAATTCTAGTATTTCCAGCGTATCAGGCTTTTTTTCGGGCTCGTCGATGTCATTGTCATTAGAGGTGAGAAAGGATGTATGGCAAGGAACGGTGAGGAATTCGGCCATGGACTTTTGAAGGTCTCTTTCCCTGCATTCGTCTGGAGTGATTTCAGTGGCACAGTGCTGTCGTTACACAGACAAATTTCAACGACCATCCAAAATTCTAGTATTTCTAGTGTATCAGGCTTTTTTTCGGGCTCATCGATGTCATTGTCATTAGAGGTGAGAAAGGATGTATGGCAAGGATGGAGATGGCGAAAGTGCGGATACTTTTCAACAAACCGCTCTATGTCGGGATGTGCATTCTCGATCTGTCTAAACTGCGGATGTACCGATTTCACTATGAATTCGCCATTCCGCAGTTTATACGCCCCAAGTTACTTAATATGGACACAGACAGTTTCATCTATTTGGTGAATGGCTGTGATCCATATGAAGTAATGAAACGCAACAGGGAGGAATTCGCCTCATCTTTCATAACTCCAACAACCTTTTCAGCAATCTGTCTGATGTTGAACATAAAGTGACTTCAAGAAATTTGTACCCAAGAGAGGATACTGCTGTATATATCGCTAAGGTAAGAATATTTTTTTTCCATAGTATCTACCACAGGCTATAATGACTCATTGAAATTTTTTTTTTAATGTAGTCACTCTGACTCGTATTCATTGTTGAACATGCTGTGTGTTTTAACTTGCTGTGTTGATAGATTTGACAAAATTTTCTTGGAAGGTACTATGACGAAATTTACATGTCTGTGAATAATAAATGTTAACAGCCGCACAGCATTTACTAACGCCATGCTGAAACTTAGACGGTGTGTCAGAGTTAGAAGCGAGATGTCTGAGGTTATGTGTCAAACAAATCTAGATATTAGTCGACTTACACACACACACACACACACACACACACATAATTTTTTTAGCATAAAATTGACTGGGTTTTAATTCTACTTGGTTGCATGAATAAAATCATAGTATCTACCAGAAAAATAGCATTTGTTATCACTGATAGTGTTACAAAGTTGTATAAATGTGCGATTTCCGAGAGTTTTATATGACCTTTAGCCAGACCCAATCTGCTTTTAAGCTCTTTTTCGTATATAAACTTCATAAAGTATGTGTCATGTTCCAGAACTCAAAAAGTGGCTGTTTTTCCATACTTTATCTGTAAATACATTTGTAAATAGGGTGTTTGCCATGGCTAACGTTAACTTCTCCATCTTGTGAACTGTAGAGTATAGATGGTAATGCCATTAACATACTTTAAACAATTCTTAGTGCATAGCTGTGTCCTGTGACGTTGTTAATATGTGCTGGATCTGTGACTTTCACCTTCGTGTCACGCTGGTTAGTGGAACACACAAAAAAATAGCAGTGCAAACTTGGACTAATCAAGAGAGACTACTGCTGTATATATCGCTGAGGTAAGAAAATGTTTTTCCATAGTATCTACCACGGACCATAATGGCTCATAGAAAAAAATTCTCAGAGTCAGTCTAACCCGCCTTCAGTCGTAAAACCTGGTGGATTTTCACTTCCACATAGATATTTGTCGTGGTTGGAACTATAGTTTATCGTGGAATCCGAAGCACGGAACGTCCTGGCATGGCTCATGTGATCAAATTCAACTCCCCAAAATTCCTGATTCAATCGGCATTAGAACCCGTACCCTTGAGTTTCTGAGAATAATCACTTTAACCACTGAGTCACCAGACCACGTTTATTGAATCCGAAAGACTTTTTTCCGTCTCATTTTGAAAAACTAGCAGTAAAAACAAAAATAGTATTTTAATTAAATAGTGCTTTAGAAGCAGTTATTTGTGTCTTCTGTGTAAGAAAATTGATTGAAAGAGACAAAGTTCCTCAAGAATTGAACAGGACATATTTTACTACGCTCATACGAAATAAAATAAAATTAAGGCCGAAATTAAAGGTGAATTAAATTTACCAGTTCCATAGATTGGTTATATGGACTTTTTAAAAAATATGAATAGTGAAACAAATTAAAGATATGGAAGAACAGAGCGCTTTCGAACTGGTAGGTTGTGTCTTGATAAGATATTTGCACTAACAATAAGGTAACTAAGTGAAAAACTAAAAAAAGTGGGGTAGATATACAACCGCGTTCGTCGATTTGCAAACAGTGTAGGCCCTACCACTAATAAAATTATACACATTGTAGCATGAATCTGAAATTGACTCAATGTATAGTTAAAAAAGCATTACATAATCTATGCTGTAAAGCAGCTAGTTAGGAAAAGATTGGTACTAATATCTCGCAGCCATTTCGTATTAACAGATGTTGAAAAAAAGATTGTTGTTTATCACCCATCCCATTTAAAATTTACGAACAAGTACCCGTTAATAGCCAATAGCGGCTATCGTCCTGTGCAGCATGTCGAGACGAAAATATTCTTGATAGACGTGTACCAACGGCGTGTGTTACTCCTGAATTAGCGAGCAACGCCTCAGGTGATGGTGTGTAACGGGGCAGTCAGAAATACTCTGAGTGTCCTGATGTCGCGTCATAGGTCGGAATTGAGGACAGCGACGCGTCAGAATTGAGTACAGCTGACCACTGGTTAGCTATATGCCACGGGGGTCGCGGCCAAGCTCCGCTGAATACTCAGACAGATCGATACTTGGTGGAATAATGCAAATTGCATGTGTATAAAATAAAAGCGCCCGGCATTCACATTAATTCCAAAAGACAGTTTTCGAGAGAAGCAATATACCAAAATTATATCAAAAATTCTAGTATTTCCAGCATATCAAGCTTTTTCTTGGAGTGATTTCAGGAAACCATGATGGCCTGACGTACATTCGAACACATGTCTTCCCGAAAGCTCACCCACCACGCTCGGTGCTGACTACTGTATGTAAAAAAAAGGGGGGGGCAATATGTGAAGGCAAGAAAGGCCTATGACGCACATGAAATAAAACTATAAGTACTAAATGATGTATTATTATCCAATAAAATGTATTTCAATAAATCTGTATGATTTACCAATAAATTATATTTTTTATTTAACTAAACCCCTACCGCGCAATTTAGTATATTCCTTTAGTAAGATGGGATAGTTTTGTACCCTTATCACGAGTATGAAATACTAGAAATGGAGAGAGAACCTATAAGTAACACATTGGTAATGAGGGTGTTGGGTTGAAACAAATAGCCAATAAATAGCACCGAAAATTCAATTAAATGTGATGTTAAGAGCAATAAGACAATTGGAGTGGTAAAAAAATGGCTGTTAGATCCATAGAAGGAAATGGTCATAGGTTAGCGGTACATCCCAGAAATAGTCGTGCAAATTGAGGTTAGCGGTGATGACAAGCCGTGAGGTGGCGCCCTCTGGTGACGGGTTGGGGAGGGAGGTCCCCCCACCACAACGACGGTGCTGACTACTGTTAGGATTGATAATTAAAATACATACATGCAGTAAAAAAAATTAGGTTCATATAACTTAGCAGTCAATAGAATTGTGTGATTACCATATGTATTCTTTTGCGCTGAAAATAATATGGCGTGTCATACTTGGATGCCCGGCGCCTGTAACGTCCTTAATGTTAAAAAAGGTGTATGTTAATTAACGAGCAATACGGATTCGACCGATGATCCGTTATACTCCTGCTGAATTGGGTCAATGATTTGCGCTGTCCGGCTGTGACGTCATACAAATTGAGGTCACGGGTGGTACACCACGAGGTGCGGTCCGGATCCTGGCGCCAGACATAACGGTTAAAATCCCAGCTTCGCCTTAGTATATCTACTTACATCAACTTAATAACGAGGAACATTCTTTAAGTACTATCCACTAATTCAGATTCATGTTGTCTTTTTTTTTATTTATTTAAACGGTATAATTTTATTTAAATAGTTTGCGAGAGGAGTTTTTTCATTTTTCCTCCTCTTCTTGAATCTGTGGTAGTCTACCACAAGTTGGTACCAGGAGTCCTCTATACTTGCATTCTTTTGAAAGAATATATAGTATATGGCGTTCCCCATTAGCCATATTAGAGCGTCTCTTTTATGTTGCGAAGTGGATGTCATATCTGGTTTCAGTAAAAGTTTAGAAGATACTCTACTCTTTGTGTTATCTAATGTTTGTGCTGCGGTGCACCTTGTCCAGTTCCAAATGTCTTTGACACGGTGATGGCTAATCCTGTGTGGTAGAGTGTCTGCCATTTGATAGTGGTTATATCTGTAAGTTTCTAGGAGATGGATTCGATTTATTTTGGTGTTAGTGGTTATTGTCCCATTAACAACCTTGTACCAGATTGAATGTACAGATGTCTGTAACACTGGGTTGTGGGTAGTTGCCCAAAGATTTTTCCATATAATATTTGGATACTTCATTTCCTGTCTGTTCCCAGGTATATTATTTTGGTTGTTAAAGGCCGGTTATTTTTGTGTTGGAGCTTCAGGTAGCTGAGTTCCAAGTAGAAGAGTTGTAAGTATTTCATCTGGTTTGGTATTCCGGCCATGCTGATGGGTGGTGTCATGCTGTGTGGCTTATATAAGTCGATCAGGTGTGCTGTAATGCCTTGCGAATTCCTGCTTTTTACCTGCAGCATATTTTTAACGAAGAGAGATTTACTCTTCTTATACGCATCGACAAGGCCAAGACCCCCTGTTTTTTTTATTCTAGAGTCAGTGTTTCGACTTTAACTTTGAAGATTTCTCCTCTGTGAATGAAATATCCAACCGCAGACATAATGCTTCGTGCTAGGGGCGTAGAAACTGGGAGTATTTGTGAAGTGTACTATAACTTCTCAAGGACAAATGTGTTAATTAGTTGCACTCTCTGTATCATATTAACATTCCTCACGGAGTGTTGTTGGAGACAAGCTGTAATTTTGGCTAATAGGTTCCACCAATTTGCTGTCGCACTTTTTTGCAGACATTTTTGGATTTTAATTCCCAAGAGGTTGATTTTCGAGTTTTCTTCTAGCCGGGAGGGTTTACTTTACCTCAGACTCGCTTCAATATCCATGATTTTTTATTTTTTCGTGTTTAGTATTGCCCCAGAGCATTGACTGTAGCTTTTGATGGTTTATTTTGCAACTTCAATATCTGTTGTATCTTTTGCAAAGACAACTACATCATCCGCATAGGCCCGACATATCACTTTCCCAATTGCTATGTATATTACGGTTACTGTTTCTGTTAATTTTAACAATAGTGGCTCTAGTGCTATTGCAAATAGAATCATAGGTAGGGGACAACCTTGTCTTACTGATCACCTAATTCGTATATGTCCGCTCATCGTCCCGTTGACGATTATTTTTGTTGTGTAAATTATATACCATATTGGATATCTCTTCCCCAAATAACATCTTTATCATCGTTTGTTTCAGAAAGTTATGGTGAACTGTATAGAAGGCTCGATCAAAATCTAGTGATAGGATGGCACCCTCTGAGTTGCTAGAGGAATTCATACTGCCTATGACATCGCGATATTCCGACAGTAGTTGGATAATTGATCTGTTATATCCAACAGCAGCCTGGTGGGATTTTATCACCTTATGTATTTCGTCTTTTATTCTGTGTGCTAACACCCTAACGAATATTTTATATTCACTGTTCAGTAAGGTTATAGGTCTGGAGCTCTTCATATTTTTGGGGACTAATACTGTTAGGCCATTCACAAATTCCTCAGATAACGTTTTTTGTTCCATAATTTCATTATATATTTGTATAAGTTTGTCTTTTAACTGACTCCAAAAAGTTGCATAAAACTCTATCCCGACGCCATCTGGTCCCGGCGATTTGTTTTTCGGGCTTCTTTGGATTGATACATAAGTTTCTTCCTCGTCAATTTCCTTGTTAAGTTCAATTGTTGTTCTATCGAATCTATTATTGTCTGGGACTGTGGAACTACCTGCTTTTTCGAATAGCTGCTTATAATGGTTGTGAACTTGTTGTTTTAGTGTATTTTGTATTCTGTGGACTTGTCCTTCTTCTGTTGTCAATTCCGTAATCAGATGTCTTCTTGCTCTGCGTTTTTCTTGCACCAGATGATAGGTTGAAGCATCTTCCGAGGATAGAGAATCGTGTACTCTGCTTCTAATTTTAACTCCTTCAAGTTGTCTCCTCTTCATTGCTATTATGTTTGCTATGATTTTATCAAGGCGGTATTTACTTTCTGTTTCCACCTTCTTATATTGCTCTCGCAAACATAGATAGTGAAATTCTTCTTTTCGCCGTTGCCACATGTTTAGTTCGGCACTATAGGTCTTCAGCATTCGTTTGATCCCAGGTTTCGCCAGTTTTAACCACCACTCTATGGTTGACTGAAATTTCCGTGTTTGGTTACAGCACTGTAGCCATGTATCTGTAAAGTTCTGTTGTAGCTGGCGCTGCTCTAGAATAGAGATATTTAATTTCCAGTATCCCCGCGCAGTGTATATATTTTGTCTCGCTAGGTTTATTTTACATTGGTATGGTACATGGTCCGAAAATTCGACCGGCCAACGCTCTGTTGTTTATAGTTTGCTCTTCGGCTTTTGGCTGATGTAAATACGGTCTAGTCGTGAAGCTGATTCTCCTAAGGTGTTTCCGTTTAATACTTTCCATGTGTCTAGTAGTTTTCGATTGCTTTTGTTGCAGTTGGGTGACTGGTCTTTCTGATGTAGGACGCAGTTGAAGTCTCCTCCTAAAATAGTTTGTCGGGTGTTCTTTCCCATGTGTATGGTTAAACTATTTTTAAAACATGCCACCCCCTTGGCTCGTTGGTTGCTGCCTGAGGGAGCGTATACATTTATGATACTGGTACTAGCTGTTGGGAAAGCTATAGTTCTTCCTTCTTCTGATCTTGTTACATCTGAGGTTTCAGTACCTAGTTTGGTTAAAATCGCTGTCTCGAAGCTTATATCGCCACCTGCATTGCTTATAGAGTTGTAGCCGGAGATTCTGTCAAGGTTTATTACGTTTGTGACTTCTTGCAGCAGTAGAATGTCAATATCAGCGTCTCTGATATAGTCTTGCAGCATTTCCACTTTAAGAGGGCTTATAATTGAGTTTATATTTAATGTTGCCACGGTGTACGTTTTCATCATACTGTCGGCTCTCGAAATGTTAGATGGGTAAAGATGATCTGACCGTTACCACAAGCTGGCACTCGATTTCAGGCATTAATTTCTGTTCCCTTTTTTTTATGTACGGCTTGAGGGGGAAAGGACTGGGGACAAGAAATGGGAAGGAATTCAGCAATGGATTTTCGAAGGAAGCATCCCGGCATTGGACTGGAATGATGTGGGGAAACCATGGAAAACGCAAATATGAACACCCGGACGGGGATTCAAATCCGCATGCTACTGAATACGAGGTCATAGCCTTACTGCTCGGTCTGGTATAAAGCTATGGGAAGATTTTCCTTCTTGGATAAGGGGGCCATGGATTGGAATAAATTACAAGGAGAAATGATAAATAATTTACCAAAAACGCTGAAAGAATTTAATGTTGATATTAGGAGATGGCAAAAGTAGATAGGAAAAGGGAAGGGGAAAAGTGGGTGTGTGGGGACATTGCCACCGGAGCGTGCGCTCCTTACAATTAAATTAAATTATAGTTTTAATAAAATCGAAATAGAGAATAATTTATAATTTATACAAGAAAAAAATGGCTTGAATAAAAGTCAAGCATCAATTGAAAGCAGTATGAAACTGAGTTATCTTTTACTTCCATTAATAATTTATTTTGTATGCAGAGAAAGCAATACAGGAAATAAAAGAAAAATTTGAATGTGTCATAAGTGTTGAAGATGAAACAATCAATATGCTCATTTTTTTTTCTGTTAGCAGAACAGAGTAAAGAGTCTAATTACTGAGTCTAATGAACAAAATACTTAGAAACGATTTTGAATTAAATATAACCCAGAGCAAGACAAAAGTAATCAAAGGTAACAGAAATGATAGCTATTATAGTAGGTTAAATATAAAAATAGAAACAGATGTAAAGGACGAAATAAGTTCATTCTGTTATTTAGGAAGTAATATTTCAAATGATGTCTGCAACGCAACTGATGAGGGCATAATAGCACCAGCGAAAAATTCATATTTGAAAAAGAAAAATCCTTTTGTTTCAAATAATGGTTACGGACTGAAAAATCTCTTTCCAAAACAGTATGTGTGTAGCACCGCATTTTATGGAAGTGAAGCTTGAATTTTAAGAATACCAACAAAAAAACCTGAAACTGAGCTGATGGGTAAGATTCAAAGTGAACACGTTTTGAGACAGTGAGCAAGGATAGGAGTTTGTGGAAGAGTCTCTGAAAAAGAAAGATTCAATCGATATAATCGATAAAAGGAAAGGCATAAAATTCGATAATTAAGTCATAAACATTAATAAAGGCAATAACTACTCAAGAAAATTTCACACCATGTTTCGTAGGCTCGTGTCGTTGCTGCCCCATATGTTTCCCGGCGTCTAACACACGAAGTCGCAGTGGTAGAAATAATTTTTCAGCCATCCTGATTCCTGAGCATCAAGCAGTATAGGCTGTGTGTAGATGTGTGATACATGGTCACCTGATTACTTAATCAAGTCCTGGCTTAAATACCAAGTATCTCTGCTGAGCGTATGGAGCGACAACATACGACACTGTTGATGGTTATTTCTCTGTCGGAAGTGGACGTTATTCCTGACGACTTTCTTTGTCTTTCGGAAGAGAAGGCATGAATCGGCAGGCACAGCGTTCATCCTCTTCCTTATTTCATCTCTCATTCACAACACAAAGAATCACCCTAAAATTAATGCATACATTACACTGGCCCAAACCTCTCATTAATACGAATATTTTCACACTGATCAAGAAAACGAAAAATTGAGAACGAAGGCTTTCACGGCGTATCGATGGTATGAAGTCTTCACGTCTGATGTTATGCAGGGAGCACCAGAGCTGTATAACATCAGACCTGAAGATGGCGGCAGAGCTAGCCACCGAAAGCTCGTTGTTGTTTTTCTTCAATACCATACGGCCGAGAACCCGCGAAGACTTCATATCAAACGAAAAATTATTATTATTTACACTTTCCCGGGAGATTTCGGGGGGGGGGGGGAGGGGTAAGACACTACAAAGCAAAGCACATGCATAACACGATACTTTCATCATGAGGTAATCCAACGAGGAATTATGTGTGCTCTCACATTAATGTCTCTAGATATAAATTTAACAATGTTTTCGGGTTAGAACGGTCTTGGGCGCTTCTACTTCAGTGTATGTTTTTCTCCTATTGATCTTATATCGTAGTCTTCCTCATAGTCTCTAACGATCACTTGGACTCCATTCCAAAGATACTATGTAACCTATCATAAATTTCAGAAGCTTTGCGGACGTCAAATAGCAGATAGAAAACATTAAATTCTGTTAAAATAATTATTAATACCAATTCAAAAAAATGGCGCTTTACTAGTTCTTTGAAGTGGTAACTTTTGTTCTTTGAGTGTGTTCTAGAAACACATTCCAAATAATTGTATTGACTAACTTGTAGGGGTTTGTGATTCATCCGAACGCAGCTTCGTTCTCTCCTTGTTCTTCCATAAGTCACGACGTCTAAGGAAACGAGTTCTCTAACAACACAAGCGAAGGAAACATTAACACGCCACTTGCGAGTGATGGACAGCCGCTCTGGGCCTCGAGACAGTAGCTGCTTCTTTCCTCTCCACCGTCTTCCTTTCCCGCGAGTCCTCCACTTCCCACATTTACGTTAAAGCTGCTATTCGTGCCAATGCTGCCAATTTAGCATTTTTATGGCTAAATTTAGCATATTTTAATGTTATCAACACGAAAAAATAGCATAGTTATTTAGCATTTGTTCCTGCTAAGTCAAAGATTTCCCCGCGTTGACGTGGCGAAGCCAATACTTCGTGCTGAAAGCATTACTGTCGACGGAGCGGGGGGGGGGGGGCAGTTGGCAAGTTACCAGTTTACATAGCCGAATTGACCTTATGTCAAGTGATATGAAGAGTCTTGATAAAATTGGCACATAAATAGCGGACGTAATTTTACGGATTCAGTCTCAGACTTCTATCAACAGCAAAGCTTAAATGAATATATATTCGACATACAAAGGTGTATGTAAAGTGCATATCACGGAAACATCATTCCGAGGTAAATATCTTCATTATTTGAAAGCAGCTAATAGAGCTAAGTGTAAAACTATGGGAGAAACTTCAGAAAGTGAAGATGATATGTTTTCTTTACTTAGTTATGAAGAACTTGAGCAATTGGATACTTGTATTGACAAACAAGAAGAAATTAATGTTACTGAAACAGTTTATAACCAAACTCATTTAGGTATTCAAACTTTAATTTAATTTAATTTAATTGCAATGGAGCACAGGCTCCGGTGGCAATTTCCCTACACACCCATCTTCCCCCTATCCTGCACCTACCTACATTTGCCCTCTACAGATTTTATCTTTAAATTCTTTCAAAGTTTTTGGTAAATTATTCATCATTTCTCTTGGTAACTCATTCCAATCCCTGACACCCTTACCTAAAAAAGAGAATCTTCCTACACCCTTGAGCCTGAAATCGAGTGCCAGCTTGTGGTCATGGTCATCTTTTCCCTTCCATGCACTATTTTTCATACCTATTGCAATATCTTTCTATGCCTCATCGCCAGTATATGCCCTGTACACTCCCATGACCCTCCTCATTCTCCTCCTGTCTTACAATGAATCCCATTCCAGCTCCTTTATCATATCCGTCACTGATTGCATTCTGCGATAATTTACAGAAACAAATCTAGCAGCCCTTTTTTGCACCCTCTCCAACTCCTGTATTTGATACGTAAAATGAGGGTCCCATACTACACTACCATATTCGAGCAATGGTCTGACCAAAGTTTTGTAACCCAATTCCTTGACTTCTCTCGTACATCCCCTCATCACTCTCTCCAACAAGTGCAGTACTTTGAAACCTTTTCCTACCACCTTTCCTATGTGTCCTGCCCAGTTAAGATTGTTATCAAAAGTAATGCCAAGATATTTACATTTCAAGTCTTCAGCAAGCAATTCTTTCCCCACCTTATATTCATAATTAACCTTTTGTTTTTTATTTGTGTATCTAATAAGCTGACTCTTCTTAGCATTTATCTTCATTCCATGTTTACCAACCCAATTAGATATCCTGCCCAGATCACACTGCAACTGTTTACAATCCTCTATCGTTTTGATTATTTTATACAGCATTATGTCATCTGCAAACAATCTAATTTCAGATAGTAAACAATCAACACAATTATTCATTAGAATAATGCATAGCAATGGTCCCAATAGGCTACCCTGTGGCACACCCATTTTTACTTCAACTTCTTTTGATACTACATTTCCTACCCTAACTTTCTGTTTTCTACCTTTTAAAAATTCTTCTACCCAGCAAATCACTTTCTTAGCCACTCCAATGGTTTTTACCTTATTTACTACCATTTTCTGTCTTACTCTGTCAAACACCTTAGACAGATCTAGTGCTACACTATCAATTTGGCCTCCCTCGTCCATTTCATCTGAAATATCTTGCATATATCCCACCAACTGAGATTCGCATGTATTTCTTTGACTGAAACCATGTTGCCTGCTTGAAAACCACTTACGTTCGTCACATATATTTCTGATGTGGTTGCATATCAATCTTTCCATTAATTTACCTACCACTGATGTCAAACTGATTGGCCTGTAATTCTCAACTCTATTTCTCACCCCTCCCTTATGTATCGGTACTACTATTGCACTTTTCCAGTCCTGCGGTAAGTAGCAAGTGTCTAGACTCAATTTAAATAATATTTCAAGATAAGGTACAATGTCACATCTGGCTATCTTTTAGATATCTGTAGTAATATTAACTTCACCAGTCCAAACTTTAAATTATTGTTGGTTGCCACATTATCCACCAGTTTAAAACTAAAAATTATGTTGAGTGAGAAAATGTTTCCAATCAATACTGACTTCTTAACGATTTTTGATTGGTCTAACTTAAGAGTTTAGAAGGTATGACCACTTGTATTGATTTGCATGTTTGAAATTATATAGTGCATTTCAGTCTTCCTAAGTTCAATTTAATTTTGATACAGTAACAGTCTGTTACAAGTTAATTTCTCTTTCTCAAAAATTCAAATATTGTTGAAGACATTCTTACAGATTACAAAGACCTGTTTTATATAAAGTTCTGTGTATTAATTGCTATTTGAATGTTATTATACCAAAGGATAACTTAAGTTTTAAAAAATGGATTTGATTCATCAAACTATTAATCCTAATGCTGAAGCTTGTCAGTTTAGTAAATACTCTTGTGAAATGCCTCATCAAACAATGTATGAAATACAACAATATACTATTAAGAACCTCACATATCAAGAATATTGCAAGTACTTGTATTCAAATATGGAATCTAGGTTTTGTTGTTAAAGTCTGTATTCAATGAACGAATACATTCATATGCTACAAA
The DNA here is from genome assembly GCA_031002005.1 of Vandiemenella viatica. Classification (NCBI taxonomy): domain Eukaryota; kingdom Metazoa; phylum Arthropoda; class Insecta; order Orthoptera; family Morabidae; genus Vandiemenella; species Vandiemenella viatica. The sequence goes on along the minus strand of JARYHS010011408.1, from coordinate 272,301,876 downwards.
GAATTATTTCATTCATAATACTGATACTGTAAAATGAATTTTGTTTTAGGTTAATATATTCAAGACCAAAACAGAGTGACATAGATAAATATTTTGAATTCTGTGTTCTAAAAGAAATGCCTTCATCTCATTCATCTGATTCGGATGTTGACAACATCGAAGTGCCAGCAACACCTGGTAAATTCTTGGACAAAGAAGTTCCAGAGGAGCCACCTTCAAAAAAGTTAAACTTGACAAAACAGACAAATCAGTTGATGAACCAGATTTGTCTCCTTATCTTTACTTATTGACATATTTAATTCTTTTAACAGTAACCAGGAATATATAAGTTTCTTAATTGGCTACATTCGAAGAATGAAAAAAGATATAAAGATCTCGATGGAGAGCTTTATAAACTTTATACTGAAAAATGTAGAGCACACCGTTTTGGAAAAGAACTTGGTAACTTCATCATTGAACTCAATGATTCCAATGATTGGACGCACAGTGTTTACCAATGTGAAAGAAGCAAAGAATATTGAAAAGGTTTTACATATTATCTTAGAGAGATGCAGAAAAAACAAAAACCAGGGCAATTTTGCTTCTTGTTCCTCGAAGATAAAGGAACCAACCACGAACATCTCCACACAGTCCACGCATGTCATAGACACCACGAACAGTGTAGATGCACCTGGGAGACCAATATCAATTGCAGAGCTGGGAAGTCCTATTTCTCCAAAAGTTTCAAAAGAGGAAACAACACTGGTAAAAAAATTTGTTCCAGTATTTTTGTGAGAAACCAGAATGGCACTACCACCTCGTCGTTTGTGGAGCCAATCAAGCCATATTTCATACAATTGCAAGTATACAATGGCAATCAAATTCAAGACTTGCCGAAGGCAGAAATTTGGAAACACAAACTACGAGAAATAAGGTGTTTTCTGGATATGGACGATCCATCGAATGAAAAACTATGCTTCCAATGAGTTCTCTGATGAGGGAGTTTATAGTAAATGTAAACGATTACCTTCATCATTTGAGATGACAGGAGAAGGAAATTCAAACAACAGAAAAAAATATTGAATACCATGTTACTGTTCCTATCAATAAAGTAAAAGTAATTCCAGAATGGAGAGCCAATTTGAAACTTGTATGTTTATCTAAAAATATTTATTCTACATGTATTGAACATGTACAAATTGTAATAAGTACATACTCAGTTCAAGAATTATATATCTATTTAAATAATAGCCATAAATTATAGGTACTTTGAAAGTTTTCATATATCTTTTGAAGATTATTATTATGATAGAGAAACTAGTATGAATATTGTAAAAGATTTACTTGAATACCAGTTTGGAGATGACTGGGATGTTATTAAAGACTTTATTATAAACTTGTTTAATGTTTTAAATGAAACTAATGGTAAAAAAATCTGTATTCAAATAATAGGAGAACCTAATAGCTTTAAATCTACTTTTGTGAGAATGGTTGTGTCTAGTATGATTAATACTGGATGGTGTAATAAAAATAATAAATGTTTTGTATTTGGAATGCAAGAGTGTGCTACTAAAAGACTTATTGTAATGGACGATCCTAATTTTGATGTTGGTTCTCTTCAACAATTAAAAACTATATTTATTGGACATCCAACAAATATTCAAGTAAAACATAAAGAAGACTGTACAATAAACAAAACACCTGTTTTAATTTGTTGCAATACTGAAATGTTTAAAGGAGATGTATCGGATGTAAGAATGGAAAAATATGTGTGGAGAAGGTATTATAAAATAATTAATAAACAGTTGAATCCTTCGTGTACATATGATTTATTTTTAATGTACAATTTAATACAAAAATAAATACAATATGTAATAAATTTATTTTGTTTCGTCTTCCATTATTTCTTCTTCAATATCTCTCCTTGCCTTTTTACCTCCTTTATGTCATTTTTGTTTTTGAACATTGACACCTAATACTCCTTGCTGTAAAGAAGTTTGAACAGGGACACTTTCTGCTGACCTTGTTGTAACTTCTACAGCTACTACACTATCTGCAGTAGTAGCACTAGATACCCAACAATTTGAATCAAAGGTTATTCCTTCCATATAAGTACTGCTTATCAAATTACCAGTACCGTGGTAAATCCAAAATTCATCTGCATGAGAAAGAGTTTGTAATTGATTATGATAAGTATCATAATTAACACCAATTTCAATTTAAGTAGTTAATTGCCAAATAATTTTACAGTTAACATCTGAATTAACATCATTTGGAGAATTGTTGGGTACTGGAGCTACTCCAAGTGAAAAATTAGGAATTAAAGGTGCAGAATGCAATTAATTCAATTTACCACACAAATGACTTTTTTCAATTCCTTGATCATAAGTAAAAAGATCTGTATGCATAGACAATGGTTTTAAATTATTATTTGGATTTCTCAAACTTAAATCATAATTACTAGAATCTACATTTATAGTATCAAATCTTCCTGGATTATTCATACTACCATATGAATTAATAGTAAGACCATGAGTCCTATTTTAGGAGTATAACTCCATTCAAATACTTCTTTTTGACTACAAGCATCATTAGCAAATCCTTGAAAATATATAGTTTTCAATTTTAAGTTACCATAATAATTACCATTAGGCCATATATTACCTCCTGCATTTGCAGTAGCAAGAGGAATAATCCAAGAATCATAATATGGCCAATTTATAGGTACAGTAAAAGAAGATGGATACTGAGTATTTGAGGTAGTTCCCCATAATATTTATTTTACATTACTTCTTTTTGAAATAGAAGCAATAGTCATACTATTCGCTGAATCATTATTAATAGTAACAGCTTCATAAGCAATAGCTTTATTAGCACCAATGTTAAATATAACAAAAGGTACATGCATAATAGATACGGAACCACTAACTGTACTCAAATTTTAAAAGAAGCTTCAAGACCTACAGGGAATTTAATTTTTTTAACATAACAATACTGAGGCAAAGAATCAAATTGAGCAGGATATATATAATGACTTAATAGATTTGAAGAAAAATCTGCAGTAGAAGTAACTAACCTCTTTGCAGCATAGGCAGTAGCATTAGGAGCTTTGACATCAAACCAATTAAATCATAGGTGGCCAACCTTTTCAGCAGCCGGGCCAAATTTTAGAACTACAACTCTCTACCGGGCCGCATGCATAATTTTCTTGGAAAAATATTAATATTTTCTTGGAAAAAATATTAATATTTTCATGAAGGAAAAAAAAAACACTTAAAATGAAATTAGATATTTAATGAAGTATTAAATATACACTTATCTTAATGTGACTTTTGACATTGTTTTACAGAACTAAGGGCATCAATGTTGATATCGAGAGAAGTTGTGGCTACACGCATAAAGTTCTCCAAATGAACATCGGTGATTCGTGCTCTGTTTTGAGACTTAATACAGTTCATCCGGCTGAAAAGCTGTTCACACACATAAGTGTTTCCAAATAGGGAAATAATCCGCAAAGCATGTTTATAAAATGAAGGATATTTCTCCTTGTTCACATATTTCTGTAAAATTCTTCCAAACCAACCTGGTGGAATTTCTCCTTGAGTTGTGCGTCACACTGCAATTCACAATACTCCATTTGCAAATTTCCTGGCAATGAATTTATATCAACGGAGAATGGCGACGAAAATGCAGATAAAAGAATATGATGTTTTTTGAAATCGGTTTTCAAACTCAAGTTTTAAGTTTGATATCAATGAACTGTACTTGATCGCCAACGCCTGTTTTACATCTGCTACCAATGATAGCGTGGAAAAATAAGTGAAATTTTTATTTTTCAGCTGTTGTTCCCAAAGCCGAAGTTTCATTTGAAACGCGGCAACAATATCAAACATATCAATAACCAATTGGTTTTTGCCTTGCAGACGAATGTTCAAGTTATTTAAATGGTTAGTTACATCGACTAGAAACGCGAAGTCACAAACCCAAGCCACGTCTTCAAACTCTGGGATACTTTTCAACTTGCTTGCAAAGAATGATTGTATCTCTTCCTTCAAATCAAACACTCTTTTTAACATTTTTGCACGGGACAACCATCTTACTTCAGTATAAAATGTAAGGTCATTATAGTCAGAATCCAGATGTTTGAGGAATTCTTGGAATTGACGGTGGTTCAACCCCTTCGATCTAATGAAGTTCACTATTTTGATAACTACGCTCATGACATGATCCAATTTTAAAGACTTGGCACATAAATTCTCTTGATGAATAATGCAATGAAAATTTAATAATGAGGTGGTATCAAGTTTGCAGGCTTCATTTTCAATCAGTTTTACTAAACCTTCATGTTTTCCAACCATTGCAGGAGCTCCATCCGTCGTCACGCCAGATAAGTTGTGAAGTTTTAACGAAAAACGATTTAACGGTGCTGTAACTGACTCTAAGAAATAGCGTGCAGTTGTAGTGTTCTTAAGTGGATATAGAGCAGCTAATTTTTCTGTTTTTTTTATTTATATCAACACCTCTTAAGAAAATCGCTACTTGCGCAGTATCTTTTAGATCTGTGCTTTCATCCAATGCTAGAGAATAATATACGAATTCAAGCGCTCTGCTTTTCAAATTATCTTCAATATGTTTCCCAATGTCTTCCACACGCCTGGTAATAGTTTGACGAGAGAGGCTTATTTTTGAAAATTACATTTTCGTTTCTGGACACATAATTTCAACGATGCTCTCCAAATAATTCTTCACCATTTCACCATCTGGATACGGCTTCTATTTCTTGGCTAATATGGAAGCTACTGCATAGCTCGCTTTTACGTGGCATGTTGACTCTACAGCAGTGCTAGTGAATATCTGTTGCTGTGCAGAAAGTTCTTTTTAAGTCATTTACCTGGTCTAATCGAAATTGTCCTTGGTACTCATCAAACTTATTGCATGTTTAGTTTCATAATGCCGTTTCATGTTGTAGTCTTTCAATACAGAAACAGATTCTTTGCATATTAAGCATATGGGCTTAGCTTTAAATTCAACCAAAAAAAAAATAGATTATTGTCCACTTATACTGAAAACTTCTCAGTTCATCTGCAGCTTTTCGCTTCTTTGATCCAACATCTTTGCTAGTTGAAGCCATTATTTAATTGAACTAGAAAGAGAAATGAATAAAAGTCACGTGCTTGTATTTTGCAGAAACTACTACAATCGCAACGCTTAAAAATAATAATACCGGGAATATATTCGGTAAAGATGCAACAACACAAATATCACGTATTTTTAACAACAGTAATACTTCCATACACACGACGTATACAAAACAGAAACTAGTTCTTAAAAGTCGATCACGACAAAACGCCACAAATACTTCAGTACAACAGACACATGGAATTTAGACAATGCATTTCGAATCAAATACAACAATCAAAACAAAGAGTGTACTTCCATCTATGGGTGGAAACATTAACTGCTAGGAGATCAATAACCGACACAAGCGCTCTAAGAATCAGTCAGGCGAACCACTAACGCGCTGAAAGTTATAGGAACATTAACCGTGATAATGCTTGGTTATACACTCGCACTGCCCATCCACGCAAGATAAATCGAGCGAAGATCTTAGTTGAGTATCAGCTTAACTTAGTGTAGATATCACCATTGAAAGTCAAAGCTTACATACATAATGAATTAATGATCCAGCTCCGCGGGCCACCAAATGACCTACCGCGGGCCACAAGCTGCCCGCGGGCCGCGGGTTGGCCATCCCTGATTTAAATCCATAACCCCAAGTAAAAAATAAATTGGTATTTACAAATATAATATCACCGTCTCTAACACTAGTAACACTTTTCCACATCATAAATTCACTAGAAGAAGGTTGTGCAGCACCACCACTATTTCCACCGGTAGTGGCAACAGTAGACCTTTTTTCTCTGGGTTGTCCTTCTTCTTCAGGAGTTTCTTCTAATGGATCCATATTTCTTTTCCTTGGTCTCAAAATATGGAGATCTCTGATCTGTATATGTAATATAACTTTTAACAATGTGTACTCTACCTGTAGAAGTAGAAGGTTGAGCACCAGAAGTAGAAGGACGAATTAAGTCAGGATCTTCGTCGTCTGTAGAAGTATTGTCTGTAGTTCCTTTGTGAGTAATATGTCTGTCAAGTTCTAAAGATTCCCAATCTCTTAAAATGTCTTCAGGAATACCAGCTTCTAGTAATGATCTTCTTCTTTCTTGTTGTAGTTGTAATTCTCTCCTTCTTCTGTTAATAGTACGTATAACAGCCCAAGATATACTTCTTCTTTCTACAGTTCTGGAGACCCAAGTTTTTACACGAGGCATACCATGATAGACTTAGTTTCTTGTTTACTGCTTCCGTATTTATGCAAGTCCGTTATCTATGACGTCATGACCTTTCGGTTATATAAACTGGTAACTTTCCAACTGGATTTATTAAAATAATCCATCACAATGAATTGTTATTAATTATTGTTAATTTTAAGTTGATTGTTTTATTCATTTTACAAGTGAAAAGTTAGCATCTCCATAAAGGGATTTAACAAATTTAAATAAATCAGTTGTTATAAAACATCAAACATGTATTGTTTATTCTTATTTTTAAGTGTAATAGATACTTAAGTTTGTTTCAGGTAACTTTCTAAACAAAATTTACATTTCAAGACACGTGTTTTACAGACGCAATGTAATTAATACTTTCGCTCCTTTCACTGTATGATACATAGACATGTTTAGTTTTTCTGGTAGGGTAAATTCTGGTAGTTTTTCGATAGTGCTAAAAAGGAGAAGTTACCTTAAGGTTGGTCTCTTTTTTTGGGAAAGATGTTTTGGGGCAGCGAATTACTCTAGTAATGTTTTATTTTGGTAAGTTTACGATTTAATTGCTATGTTAATGGTAGGCTTATGATTGGTAGAGAGTAAATGTGGTAGACATATTTATGGTAGATATTGCGTTTGATTGAGATTTCCTCTTTAGAGATATTTTTGGCAGAGTTTTAATGCTGTATGGTTCGTAAATGGTTCTGGTAGGATTTAAATTTGATAGAAGTGTTGAATGGTAGTGATGTTCATGGGAGACCTGTTGATGATACTGTTTATTTTGGTAGATATTTTCTGGTAGGCATATCAATGTGCCCTTACATTTTGTTTGCATTTTTTGCAGAATTTTTGGAAACCTTTGACAATTTTTGGCATTTTTTAAACACAGATTAGGCACAAAATGTTTTTTTTGAGTTGACAGCACTGATACGTGGTCGTTGGATCTGCGAGTAAAACACATGTTTCAATCATCTTTTCAAGAGTATGTACTTCTTCCACTGTAAAATCTGCGACGAAATTTGTAGTGTAGTGGTTTCGATAGTAGCAGCTCAATTTGACTTGGTGGTTAGCAAAATGACTCAACGTGCCGAAGGTCGCTGGTCACACTCCAACCGTGGTCATGGGTAGTTTTAATTACGTATTATGGATGCCCTCGGTTGTCCCTCACTTCAATAGTTAAAAAACCCTCGGAAATCACTCAAACGTACATGGTAACAATGCAAAGGCGAGTTATATGGCTTGATTGCCATTTCTTCTCTTTGTTACCACCGTAAAGGGCCTCGTCATCACCAACTGCCTGATTACTCAGGCAGCCTACCGTGATTCATGAGAACGGTGTGCTGGAAGCCTCACCATAGCTAGAACCAGACTTATTAGGCCTAGAAAATTTAACCCCAGGTTGGGAATGTTTGTATTATCATCCGCCTACGAAATGTATAGCCTGTGTTATGTATTTTTGTTTATGAAATGTGTAACCTATAAGCAGAAGATTGGGGACCATCCAAGAATTCGCTTGGATGATTTCTGGTAGCAGCCTGTAATATTTCGTAAAATTGCGATAATATTACATTATTTGGTTAGTATGGATATAGGATAAGTAGCAATACAATTATGCATCTTAAAACCAACCACGGAGCCTACAAGAAACACCTGCACCGCATAGGAGTCCATGACACACCATTTTGTGATTGTGGAGAGGAGGAGGACACCAACCATCTGTTACTAGGTTGTCCAAGGAGAAGAACAAGCTCCTCAAGAAACTAAGCGGCCTGGGTGATGTAGGCCCAACTAGTGTAACTACTCTACTGGCCACAGAGGACGTAAGAACGTATAAGTTAATATATGATTTTTTTATTATAACGATGGGTATTACAATATAGAGGTGATTTCAGAATACATCCTGTATAGTATTCCCTCTTTTATTAATGCCGATATGGATCATGGAAAAGGTTTGTGGAATCAATGTATGCAAAAATATATATTTATATGCAATTTTATTTAAGAATTATGTCCAAGACAGTATGTTATGGTAGAAGCATCATAGCTATTAACTGGATAGGTAATAAGTATTGAAAGTCGGTAATAGTATATGATATGTTGTAAATCTAAGCCATGTAGTATTTATGCTACATCTGAGAAGTATGAACCCATTACAAGATGGGTATTACAAGATAGAGTAATTTCTGACATGAAGTTCTAATTTTTCCTTTTACTAACCTCAATATGGAACACGGAAACTGGATTGTAGAATTATTGTTGATAAATTGTATATCTATAAGCAGATTCATATGTGAATCGTGTCTAAGGTAGTATGATATGGCAGAGAAATCAAAGATACAAACTTGTAATGTAATATGTATTAAAGTCTGTAATTTTAAATGCTCGCTTATAAAGACAAATCTGTATAGTATTAGAACCACATCTGTAAGTCAAAAATGTAAATTAGTATACATGGTCTGGCTGTATGGTCATGAAACCCAAAGCCATTTAAAAAAAAATAAGTAGCAATTATTATTTGTGCCTACGTGAATTGCCAGTGACCATGGTGGTCAGGTGGTCAAACACACTGCTTCCAAAACCCCCGAGTGGCATTGTTCCCCTAACAATGCCCAATAGGATAGACCTTCGTCACCTATCTTTTATTTTTAGTTATTACTTTACGCCTCGTCGACGGCTAAGGTCATTAGGGGCGGGATGTGACTGGGTACAAGGAACGGGAAGGAATTCGGCCATGGCCTTTTGAAGGAAGCATCCCGTCATTCGCCTGCAGTGATTTGGGGAAACCATGGAAAACACAAATCGGGATGCCTGGACGGGGATTCGAACCCACATCCTCCCGAATGCGAGGCCAGAGCGTCAACCGCTTACCCATCACGCTCGGTCGCCACCTATCAACCAGTGAAAGCTTCAAAAGAGACATTGCCCTAAGAGCGAAATATTTATGTGCCTCCAACATTCACCGTGGATAATTCTATATTCGTGATATTTTAAAATTTGCACGTATTTACGGAAAATAATACTCAAGTGACCGTAGCGAAACGAGACGTGCTTAAATAGATATTCGAGAGAAAAGCTGTTTTTCTCATAAACACGCGAGACAAGGATAGACTATCTGTTAGACAGAGAAGTTCGATAAATTCAATTCCATGGACGGAAAACTGGCAGCCAATAAGAATGAAGGTGGGAAAAGAGTGATTGAAACCCTCCAAAAACAAATCGTCTAATTTAAAGTTACTATTTTGTTTAAATTATATTTTTTATGTTTGACGTGTCGAAAGAACCTCGAGACGCAATTGGCAGAACCAACTTTCGCTGCTCCCGATGTGTGAAGGATCGCGACGGGGACTGATCCATAGACAGCTGTTGGAAACACATTTCTGATGAACTGGCGATGGTGATCAGATACATTTTATGAGTGTTTCATGAGTTACGTTGATGGAAGATAGTGTGGGTGTGTGGTTGAATGCCCAGTGTGACCTTGTGAGGTAAATGACAGCAGATACCTTGAACTCTGCACCAAAATTAAAATGAGCTCTCTCTCCCATACCGGTCGAACTATTATGAGTTTAGCGGGAGTATTACATTTTATAAAATCAACCCCCGTGCCTTCGGTATTCCTTTATTTCATCTTTTTTGTGTGTGTGTGTGTGTAAATTGTAAATGTCGCATTGCTTCCTGAAGTGATAGTTTCTTTTTAATTCATTTCTTTTGCTTAGTAATTTCAAATTCAACATAACCATGATGGTGTCTTTGAGATGTGTCCTTCGTAAATTTGCACTAAAGTTAAATCAAACATTTTTGAAATATGCACCATATAAGGATAAATTGTCAGGTTATGGCAGTCTAGTTTTCCATGTGCTGTTATGGTTTTCAATATATATAATTTATGAACCCATTTCTCATTGAAATAATTGTTAATAAAGTTTACCTGAGTTAATAAAAATTAAATTCATATGTTTCAAAATTAAGGCACCCAGCACGGCACATTACAAGCCTGAAGACAGCAGTCAGGACCGGCGTGTGTACTGGGACCAGGACTCCAAGCTAGTACGGGATACAGGCCTATAAACGTTGAATTATTCGTAGACTGTCTTTTACCCTTTGGAGGAAATTTTGTTTACCGAGTCTAAACAGTATGTCAGCCAGTCGAGGATAGTTGTTGATCGAAGGGAAAGTACGTTCGATATAAACTAATCCGACCACAAATATATGAAAACTATATCAGATATTGATGTATCGCAAGAATTATAGGGACAAATAGTGGGTGTAATTACAATAATTAACTGTCAACGATGCCTACCAGCTGTAAGTAGAGAGAAACGAAAAAGTAATTACTGAGAGTTAATGGAGTTTATTGAGTCAGTTCCAAGCAATCTATATTAATATTATTAATGCGAAAGTAACTCTGTCTGTCTGTCTGTTTGTTACGTTTCTTGGGCTAAACGACTATTCCAGTCGTGATGAAATTTGACAAGGAGATGCTATTTGATATTAGGGTGGACAAGGGATACCATATTCTGCATAGATAAGAACATATTGTCATTAAATTATGAAAACTATCTGCACTGTGAAAGACAAACGCATAATATCAATATGTCATTGTAATGCGTAAGGTTTGAGAGCAATGGCAGCGTAGCGCAGTGGTAACGTGCTACTTGTTAAGAAAACTGTCGTGTGGTTTCGGGTTCAAACACCACTGGGAGCAAAAATTTTCATGAATGGTTTTTCACAGTTTGAGCAAGGCCTAGGATTTTATAGTAAGGATACCATGTTCTGGCAAATCTTTAGCGATAGAATAGTGCCCTAAGCGTTTTCTTTATTCAGGGTATACTGGTTACACAGGCAGTTTTTGTGTGATCTAAAGTAATAATATTATATATGCGAAAGTAAGTCTCCGTCTTTTTTTTCCGACTATATGTGTATATCCTATATACCGAAATACTTTGTATCATTAGAAACGAAATTGGATACTTTTTCCCGATATGAATAAATGAGACAGGTTCGAGGGTAGAATGGTATATCGATAGCGTTCCAGTAATGTTATGCCGACATATCTTAGGTAACTTTCAGCTTTGTGTATCCAATTCTAGCAATCAAATTCTAAATCCACGCCTACGATGTCTCGGGTAACAGCTAGTCATCTATAAATGCATAGAAACAGAAGCAAAACTGACGTATATTTGTTCCAGTAGTTGACGACGGTGACAATTCCCTTCTCACTGAAATTCTATGAGTAATACCTCGAAGGCAGCGATTATTCTCTCGAATTAAAAAGGAAGGATTGTTTCCGTAAATTACCCTAGGAAAAATTTGTGGGGAGAAGACGCCTCAGCAAATATGCTTCCAGAAAGATTAGTAGATCAGTATTAAGTTTTGCTTCATTTCTACCAATACATTATTTGTCATCAAAACTCAATCTTCGGTGAAGAGGCATAGCAAAGGAACTAAGAACGCAACAGAAGACTCGTGTAAACAAAACTGTCTAATAAAAAGGAATAGATTGTTATATGAGAAATGAATACATTTTATGCACCCATCTTTCTCAAAATAAATAAATAAATTAAAATTATCTGTTTAACATCTGGCGAATGGTAATGTACAATTGCAATCCAAAAACAACAGAATATCAAACCGCTCACTTTACAATCGAAATTCATTATCTAACAGAAATATTGTAATTGTAATCACGGATATATATAAAATTAATGTGATAATAATCACGGTGCATTATATATATATGTATATATAGCCACGCTATTTACTGCCAGTTAATCACAGGCAGAGTATTTTGAAGTGTGTTGTCTTTCGACATTTACTTCAATATAATCTAGAAGGAGCAACACTTTGGATATCTTGAATATGGGATCGCCAAGTCAGTCGCCGGCCTAGAGTGACTCCTAGGTACTTGACTTCGTTTTCCGACGGGATCCTCTCGTTGTGAAGTCGAAGGGGTGGAAGGTTTTGAGTGCGTCTCTTACTGATTATGATGGCTTGAGTTTCTGTGGCGTTGATGGTTATCCTCCACCGTTTCACCCAGTCCTCAGTTGATCGAAGGACTTCTTGCAGACGCCTAGTTGCTAGGGCACAGCTTCTGCTTGCCGTACAGTATGCCGTGTCATCGGCATAGGTGGCAGTAAGAACTCTGGGAGCGGTAGGAACGTCAGTGGTGAAAAGCGCATAGAGCACTGGTCCCAGTACAGAGCCCTGCGGTACCCCAGCAAGGATTGGCCTCACAGTTGAAGTGGCCTCGCCTACACGAACGCAAAAGGTGCGGCCAGTGAGATATGACATAAGGAGCTTTACTAGTCTACCTGAGAAGCCTTGTTCGTATAATTTGAGTAGCAGACCTGTATGCCACACAGAGTAGAATGCTCTGGCGATATCCAGAAGCACCAGGCCACAATATTGTTTTTCGTTGAATGCCCTTGTCGCTGCTTCAACCACCCTCATGAGCTGTTGCGTGGTGGAGTGATTGCGGCGAAAGCCAAGCTGGTGATGGGGGATAATCTCGTTCCGTTCGATGTAATGATTTAGCCTCTTGAGCAATAACCGCTCAAAGACTTTGCTTATAGACGGCAGGAGGCTTATTGGCCGGTAACTTTGAGGTAGGTGTGGGTCCTTCCCGCTTTTGTGTATTGCCACAACTTCAGCATGTTTCCAGCATTGGGGGAATTGCTGAGTGCGAAGAATGCTGTTAAATATTCCTGCCAAGTAAGTTGACGCTTGCGGTGGTAGATTCCTGACACAGCTATTGAAGACACGATCATGACCAGGTGCTTTATTTGGGTGATGTGTGGCTAGGCAGCTCGCAACCTCTTCCGGTGTGATGGTGTCAATTTCTTCCTCTTCGTCCCCTTCCTCAGCATGCAGATAGGTGTTTAGGCAGCGATGTACCTCTTCTACTTGCAACTGGTCTTCCACTTCCGATGGCCGAAAGTTCCTCTCGAAGGAATCTGCTAGGGCGTTTGCCTTGTCGGTTGGGCGATAGACTGGGTCCCGTTCGCCGTGTAGGGGCGGGAGTCTAGATCGCTGCCTAGTGAATTTCTTTGTCTCTGCCCACAGCGTCCCATCACCTGGGATCAGCATCGAAACACGAGCCTCCCATTCTCTGCTCCGGTGCTCTGCCAACGACACCTTCAATTCTCTCTGGACTCGGTTTAGCAGTCTTCGCGTGTCGGCGTTCCTCGTCAACTTCCACTCCTTAGCTATTCGGTTTTTGTGACGAATAGCCGCTAGGAGGTGGGGCGGGAGCTGGCGTGAAGTGTTCTTGGTGAGGCACTGAAGCACCTCTTCGGAGTCGTCGCTGCTCGAAGAAGGACAGAGCATAGTCTATATCCTCTGCCGGGCGGTCCGGTAGTGCTGCTGAGACTATCTGACGGTATCTGCACCAATCAGTTTTCCTGAATTCCGGCTTTTGTTGTGCATTTAGGATTAGGTCGGACTCTAGCTCCAAGATTACTGGGCAATGGTCAGAGGACAGCCTGTTAAGCGTAGATGCCGCGAGTTACTGCCACGTCGAGAACATCCGGACGTCCGCGGTGAGCTGGGTAGTAGGTGGGTTCTTCGGGTCCCCACACACACATATTGTGTCTGTTGGCGACTCTCCGTAGTATGTTACCTGAAGGGTTGTTAAATCTGCTGTTCCAGTCTGTGTGTTTGGCGTTGAGATCATCTCCGATGAACAGCTTGCCTCTGATTTTTGCCAAGGTATTAAAATCAGCCTCTGCTGTTTCCCTTCTAGGAGGCCGATAGGCAGAAACTACGGTCAGTGGTCCTCTTGTCGTGGCCACCTCAATGCCGACAGCTTCAATGTACTGCAGGGGCGGAATGTAGATCTCGTGATGTGGAATGCTTCTCTTGACATAGATAGCCACGCCACCTTTTGCAGTTGGACGATCATATCTACAACAGCAGTAGTTGGCTACTGAGGCTTTCAGTCCTGGTTTTAGGTGGGTTTCAGTGACAAGATATAGATCTACATCTTGTTCCCTAATGAACTGCCGGAATTCCACGGTCTGTCCATGAATGCCATTGGCATTCCATATGCATAAAGAGAGGCTATTGAATTGTGGTCGTCTATCCATAATGAAGATTAAAACTGCATTTGGGAGTAGCTAGAGCTGCCTTCACTGCAGCGCAGATGTACGTGGTCATCTGGTCTAGCCGCTTGGTTAGACTGACCAACATATTTAGGACAGTCTCCAATATTTTACTCAGTCCTTCAGATTCTGCCGGAACTAGGGCTGTTGATAAAATATCGATATTTTTTTAAAAAAATATCGATATTTATGAGTGATATTTTTTAGGACGATATATCGATATTGAAATCTGGATATCGGAGTCCGATATTTTTAAAAAATAAGTGGTTATTTTCCGTTTTCCTCGTAGAATATTCTAAGTTATTATTGGAGGGAAAACGATTACCTGCGTTGCACATGCAATACATTTTCATAGATAGAATTTTAAGAAACAATGAACGATACGAGCACATGGAGAAGCAGGGCGACTTTTTTTTTTTAGCTCAACAGCTGCTTCGGGCGGTCGGCGGCGACACTCGGGATGGCAACAATGGGGGCGGCAATCTCACAGTTTTTTGACATGTTTCGGAAATTTCCTAAATCCACCACTGGCTGTAGTTGGACAGGGGGCGGCATAATCGCTATTGCACGCGGGCGCTCAAACATCTAATGGCGGGCCTGTGGAGAAGTAAAAAACGAAGGTAAAATAACTCATTCAATATTCATTAGAATTCTTGTCTGGACATTTTGAAAAGTTTTTAAAATTTGTCTTCAATCAATGCAAAAGTATTAGCATTAAGAAACTAATCGTAATGTACCAGGTATGGGTAGGGTTGCCAGATAGCCGGAAAATCCGGGAATACTGATCTCGTGTTCAGGAATTATGTGTTAGTGTCCCGAAATTTCAGTATACTAGTTTTTTTCTCAAACTCAGTTCACCACGGTGGTCATGAGGCCAAGCCAAGTATCCCATGCTTGCAGCGG
Organism: Vandiemenella viatica; assembly: GCA_031002005.1. NCBI lineage: Eukaryota > Metazoa > Arthropoda > Insecta > Orthoptera > Morabidae > Vandiemenella > Vandiemenella viatica. The sequence continues at coordinate 272,286,569 of JARYHS010011408.1, read as the reverse complement.
GAGGATGGAATGTCCCTTAAATCAGAGGAATTGAAACTGATAGGAAAATACTCTTTGAATTTTCTGGGACTTTGAAAATTCTGGATGCAGTTAACATTAACTCCCTTTATACAGAGTTCACATGTCTGAAACGTGTTTTTCAGGTCCTTCCAAAAGACTTTCCAAACGATAAAATCTGGGCAAATTTCTTTAGAACAAGCGTTTTTAATGATTTTGAATATTTTTAAAAAATAGTTGGTTTTGTTTTGTCAATTCCAACAAGCAATGACTTTTACGAGACAAGTTTTAGCCCGTTGAATAATTTATGAAATAAGAGCGAAACAGAACGTTCATGGATTCGATCAAGGCTGAACTGCAAACTCAATCAATTTTGAAGACTCTTGCTGAGAAATTTTATCAGTTTTGTAAAGCAGTGACGGAGAAATATTTATGAAAATGGGAAAATCTAGTAATAAACGTTTAAAAGTAGATGATTAAGATCTATTTTGATTGATGTTGATTTTCATTTAGCAAAAGATAGATGCTATTTTTTTTTTATTTGTTGATTTTCTGCGTAATTTTAATTAATGAGCCTAACAGAAGTGTTCAGTTTTGGTATAATATTTTTGAGATTTTGATTGATAATAATAATGATGATTTTGAACCAAAGTAAAAAATTCCTAACGAGGTGGTCAATTTTTGTTTTAAGTTTAGTATTTTTCCTTTTGATTCATAATACCTGATGTTGACTTTCTACCATAGTTTAATTAATAAAGTTAAAAGAGGTGCTATATACACGTTAGATAGCATATTTACCTAAAATAGATTTTTTTTATTAATTTGCATTTTTGTTCACTCTTTAATACTTTTTAGACCCAGAAATGTCCCGGAAATTATAAGCCTGTATCTGGCACTCCACAGTTAAATATTTCGCGCGAATTGGATAAGCTTCTTGTTCCATACCAACAGAAGAATTGAGCTCCAAAATTATGTCACAGCCAGTTTTGTTATATCACTTACGAATTTATTAAGATAAGAAATTGAAAAAAAGAATCTACCACTTTTGGATTGCCTTTACAAAGTGCTATGCTAAAAACTTATTATTATAGATTGGTGCCTTTAAAAAATAATTTGTTAACGCCAAGAGAACTGCCTTTACAGTAAGTAGCGGCTCTAGGATTTTTCCAAGCCGGGGAAAAACTGAGATTGCCGCCTCTTCAAACATTGTTGCCAGCCAGACCCCGAGAATTGCCTCCTTGATTGTTGGCCAAACGCATTGATGTCACCACTTTAACTGTTTGCCAAACGCATTGTTGGACACGATTTTATCGCCCAGAGCTAGTACCCCGGCTTGCCCCCACCCCTCGCCCTAAATCCTGCATTCAACCTAGAATCTCGGCATTAAAAAATTGTATTATGGTAAAGCGTTACTCAGGGGAAATTTTCAATTAATGTAGGGAGTTCTCCATTCATAGTAGAAGAAACAACGGGAAAAACATGAGTTCATGCTCTTGAAAAGTATGTCCAATGAAGTTTCTGACATGAGTTTTGGTGCAAAATTTTATTTCATTCACCACCTTAGTTTGGAATTTTTTTTGGATCTGAAACTCTTTTAAATAACTATGACGTTCTCTCATCATAATTCTATGCAACATCCAGTTGTCCTAGAAAATGGTAATTTGGTACACATACTTGGTTTCATCCCCATAGTATAAGAAAAGTTCCTGTGTTTTTTCAATGCCAATCTAAAAGCTGAAACGTCTTAGAGAAAATTTGTAGGTTAATTGCTTTCTTCTTGATGAGGCTATATGGCTTGAATTTCAGTTTTGCACAAAGATCAGGAGCATAAAAAACACAATTAATTTTACTTTGTTACTACATTTAATTTGAAAGTTATTGGTAGTCCTCCACCGATGGTAACAATGCAGACACGGCGAAGCTCGCACAGAACGAATCGGACTCGAGCCCGTTGTTTTACTTGAGCGTGCGTTGCCGAGGAAAGTATTTTGACATGAAAATTGGATGTAAGCAGGAATATTGATAAATTCGGATACACAATCTATGCTAAGGTGCAAACATTTGGTCCAAAAAAGTAAGAAGACTCAGAACAAGCTATCAACCTACAAAAAGAAATTAAATTCCATATAAAACAATACTTGTAAAAAAAGTGACTTGATCACTATGCAAACTCTGATAATAGAACATCAACCTAAATAAATGCCTCTACAATGTTGCATTATTGAGCTTTTAAACTCACAAAAGCCAAGATTTCCCTCGATGCTCTTTCTGGATTCATAAGTCTTCGAGTAAATCATAAACATTCTGCCTTTCCTTTTAGTAAAGTAGTAGTATAATGGCTAAATCACAATTTTTAAAAGAAGATTTATCCGTAACGTCATGAAAAACTATTTTTTTCCCCAGAAAATCAAAACTTGAGTCAGAAAATATCATTAAATAGCCACAAGACTTCGCCCTTTTTTTAAAATGATTTGTTTTTGTAACATTGATTTTATATAATAGGGTCGATATATCGATACTTTTTCTTCGATATATCGAATCCGATATAAATATTTTTTAAAATATCGATATATCGAAAATCCGATATTTTTTAAAATATCAACAGCTCTAGCCGGAACTGGAGCAGCTGAGGGAGGCCAATGTTGTGGTTGGTTGTTTAACAGATCTTCTGATCTCTGCGGGTTTTTATGTTCTTGTTGGTCGACCAGATTGGAGTCAAAAGTTGCAGCAGTGGCCGACTGCGGACCCGCAACTTCCGAAAAGAGGAGACCGATACTGCATCGAGAAAAAGCATCGTTACCTGAGACGAGTTGTATCATTTAACCCTTACATCAATAACCACGATGCATTAGATATATATAAATATACTAGCCAAAAAAACCGTCAAAAATGACGGGTTTAACGGACTGTGCTGGCAATTGATTTCATTTTGGTTGTTTACCTAGATAGAAATTTTATAAAATAAAGCTCACTATACTGTAATTTCTCGTCCCTTGTGATGTAGCAAAAAGTTTCAGTTGTCAATTTGGTCCAGGTTGCGTTTCAGCATAACTACAATCTTCGCCAATATAGCTGGTAGAAAATCAAAGCTTCATTCACACGCGAATTTATACATTCCCTGAATCGCATTTCAATGTCATGATGCATCTATACCAATCATGCATCATGCGATACAAACTTGATCCAAAATCTTCACATTTTCTTACAACTTTCTTATTGTCTATGATGAAGATGGATGTTTTAACGCCTGGCACAGCTTACATTCGGCTGAAATAATGACCCCAGTGAAAACGAAGGATGCTAAAAACAAATCTTAACTTCTTACGTCATGTAATATTAGTTTCAATTGTGGTTTAGGTTGCATAGATCGCGAACAATTTGGAACTTCTTTCATTCAAACCAAGTAATCATATCACTAAAAAAAGCAACTAATAATCAATATGACAATTTAAACAAAATTCATACTTTTCTTTCAGTATTGTAGCAATTCCTTTCTTAGCAATTGTTGAAATAAATTGAATTGTTATAAAATAAATGCAATTCCTATTGCCTGGCGCTATGACAAAAGGTTTCGGTTGCTATCCTGGTCCAGGTTGCATTTTAAAACTAATCACATACGGGAGTAGTTTACATCGTGATTCATGGTATCAAAACGTGACATAGTGCTTATGAAACCTGCTTAAATAACTGATAATAGCTAAATTCAACATGCTATTGCTGTGAACAGGTTCTTTATTTATTTTTGTCCGTGCTGGATTTCAACCTAACCACAATCTCGGGTAATACTGCCGCTACAAAATGAAAGCTTCCGACCAAAACGACAATTCATTGATGAGATACATTACGCAACAACATAAATTTCATCAAAAACATTCAACAAAAAAGAAAGGTAATAAACCAAAAATCTGCAACGTGATTCAGACCGATATTACAACGTTCGAATAGCTGTCATAGTTACGCATTGCAGAAATACGTAATAGCCTCAGTAATATTACTCAGTGAAATCAAAGAAGATTAAAATAAATCTGATAAACTTACATTATTAATTGTAGTGTAGGCTGCACAATTCGAGATGAGTGGGCAACTATTTCGGTTCAAACGAATTAATAATTTCAATAATAGGTACAGTTTAAATTATTTTGAAAAAAAGCTAAATTATTCATGCCCTCTGCCGTAGCGTCAAATGCCAGTTGTAATTCTGATCCATTTTAAGTAACACTTTAACCAATTTTTTTTCTACATTGATGCTCGAAATACAAACCTTTTATCTTACAATATCTATGGACAAAGAATTTAGGGAATACTGAATATATCAAAAGTATATTACGTAAATATAAGCACCTAATGATTGAAATATCGATTTTAACGCAATACATACTTTTATTTCAGTGTTCTGTGAGTTAATTTATTCACTGTTGCTTGGAAATGATATTAAATAACGCGCACTCCCACAAATAATATCGTAAAGCGTGACGTCATAGGCAACGTCATAGCTTGACGTCACCGCGTGACATGACGTAGGTGTGACACCACTACATCTTGTCTATTATACTAATAGACTAGCCACAAAGCCCGTCAAAAATGACGGGTTTGGAGTATTCTGGCAATTAATTTCTGTTTACTTGCATACCTAATCAGAATTGTTTTGAAATAAAGCTCAATGTGCTGTAATTTCTCGTCTATTGTGATGTAGTGAAACGTTTCAGTTGTCTACTTGATGCAGGTCGCATTTCAATCTAACCACAATCTTCGCTAATAATGCGATGAAGATCGATGTGTTAACGTGGCGTAGCTAGGTCAATAAGGGCCCCGGTGCGAAAAGTTTATTTTGGGCCCTCAGGCCAGACGGGCGACGTTATCTTTGCTTTGTGTGCTGGTAGGGGCCCCCTGAACTGAGGATGGGGGCCCTTGAATTGTTCTTTATGGGACCCTGAGCTGTGGTTGGGCCCACCCTCAGAACAGCGAGGGCCCTTAGTGAGGGTTCCTGTGATCTCAGTGGCCCCTTAGGTAGAGCTAAAAAAAAGGTCGCCAGTTTGCTGTGAAGGCTCGTGGGCCCTCTAAAAAACTGCGCTTAGGGGCCCCTTGAGGTATAACCGTGGCGCCACAATCTGATGATGAATTCTTGTAGAACTCGACGAAACAAATCGAAAATAAAGTTAAATTTTTTGATATCTTTCTTGGTTTTCGAGATATAGCATGTTGAAAATCAATTATAACTGTGATTTTGGTGAAGTTTCCTCTGGTCCAGGACGTATTTCAACCTAACAACAACCACCAGGAAGAAAATAAACCACATATAGTGTATTTCCACCGTGTACATATAGCGGTTTTGGTAATTTGTTTTTTCTGGTCCAGGTTGCTTTTAAGCCTAACTACAATCTTTGACAATATAGCCGGTTGAAAATCAAAACTTAAACCACACCCGAATTAATACATTCCTTGTATCGCATGTCAATGTCATCATGCGTCGATACCGATCATGCATCATGCGATACAAACTTGATCCATAGGTCGATGTTTTAACGCCTGACACAACTTAAATCCGGCTGAAATAATGACTCCAGTGAAAGCGAAGGATGCTCAAAACAAATCTTAAAAACCTACGTTATGCCACGTAATATTAGTTTTAATTGTGGTTCAGGTCGCACAGATCGCAAACAATTTAGAACTTCTTTTATTCACACCAAGTAGCCTAATGATTTCAGTAAAAAAAAAAAAAGGCAACTCATAATTAATATGTCGTTCTAGCATTACATTTCTTAGGAATTACTTAATTAAATATGATTGTTATAAAATATAGTTCAGTGGAATCCATACTGCTTTGCCCTATAACAAAATGTTTTCGTTCCTATCCTGGTCCGGGATGCATTTCAATCTAATCACGTACAAAACTTGCTTCCAGAGAAACAAATGTTAAATTACGCACATATATACCTACTATTTCGCATTTTGGTGGTAATAACGCATCGCGATATAAACTAAATCAAAAATCTTTAGGCGTTATTCCATGTTCCTTTTTTATATTCGTGATTCAGATAAAGCAACTGATAGTTAATATGCCGTTCTAGCATTACATTTCTTACTAATTACTTAAATAAATAAAACAGTTATAAATAAAGCTCAGTGCATTCCTAGTACCTTACCATATAACAAAAGATTTTCGTTGATATCCTGGTCCAGGTTGCATTTCAACTTAATGACGTACTAAACTTGCCGCATTTATATCGTATTTTAGTGGTAATAATGCATCGCGATATAAACTAAATCAAAAGTCTTTACGGGTTATTTCATCTTTCTTTTTATATTCGTGATTTGGATAGATACTAACACCTTTGAATGGCTGACACAATTACATGCGGCTGAAATATGGCATCAGTAAAAGCAAAGGAAATTAAAAATAAATCTTAACAGCTTACATCATTCCAAGTAATATCAGTTTTAATTGTAGTCTATATTGATCGCGGACAGTATGGAACTACTTTTGTTAAAACAAAGTAATGATGTACCGTAAGTAACAGAACACTCAAGAAAACAAATTACTAAAAAAAATTAAATTACTTATGCCCTCTTCTCTCAAGTGCCAGTTTTAATAACAATCTATCAAAATTACCGCTAACATTGAAATAATTAAATCTTTTATCTTACGTATTTGTGGCCAAAGATTTTAACGAATTCTTTTACATAAAACGATTATTAAATAAATCTAAGCCGCTAATACTTATTATGTCGGATTATGTCGATTTAAACTCAATACATACTTTTATTTCGGTGTTCTGACAATTCATGGCTTAGTGTAATTTCTCGACCCTTGCAAAATGTTTCAGTTTCCATTCTGGTCCAGGTTGCATTTCAACCTAACCACGTAACTTCTCGCCAGAAGAACAATACTTCAATCTCACGCATATTAATACATGAACTGTATCGCTTTTTAGTGGTAATAATGCATCGTGATATAAATTTGATCAAAAATCTTCAACGGTTTTTGCGCATTTCTGTTTTGTTATTCAGACTGGTAGTAAAACGTTTGAATGGCTGACAGAGTTGCTGAAATAATAGGCTCAGTTATATTACACAGTGAAAGCAAAGTAAATTAAAATAAATTTCATATAAACTTAATATTTGTTTTAAGTGTAATGTAGGATGCACAGTTCCCGTATCAATGTTCAATTATTTCTGTTCAAACGAATTAATAATTTCAATAATAGGACACAGATTAAAATATTTGAAAAATAAACTACATTATTCATGCCTTCTGCCGTAACGTCAAATGCCACTTGTAATTCTGATCCATACTAAGTAATAATATAACCAAACTTTTCGGAACATTATGCTCGAAATATAAAGTTTTATCTTACATATCTATGTACAAAGATTGTAAGGATACATACTGCCAATTTGGTGCGACTTTTTACAACTGAAAATGCAAGAAAACATTACAAAAAAGGATTAAATCAACATTTTAAAGGACTGTCACTGATTTTTCAACGTTGGCGGCGTCTAATGACTGTGCGTCAGTGTTATATTTCGGCATTTTTAATCTAATTCCTGGCGAGTTTTCCGCAATGCCTGATCTCAAAATGTGAAGAGGACATTTTGACGAAGCGACTGATACAAATTTCAACAGGTTAGTACCAGTTCTTCGCAGGTCAAGAAAGAGGTACGGTATCCAATACTTCTATATATCAAAAGAATATTACGTAAATATAAGCATCTAATGATTGATATGTCGATTTAATGCAATACATATTTTTATTTCAGTGTTCTGTCAGTTAATTTATTCGCTGATGCTTGGAAATGTTATTAAATAACCCGTATTCCCAAAAATATCATTGTTTTGAAATAAACTAAATTATTCATGCTCTCTGCTGTAACGTCAAATGCCACTTGTAATTCTGATCCATGATAGTAAAACTCTAACCATAAATTTTCACAACATTGGTGCTCGAAATAAAAAGCTTTTATCTAACATATCTATGGACTAAATATGTAAGGAATACTTCTATACATCAAAAGAATATTAAGTAAATATAAGCATCTAATGATTGATATATCGATTTTAACGCGATACATACTTTTATTTCAGTGTTCTGTTAGTTAATTTATTCGCTGATGCTTGGAAATGTTGTTGAATAACCCGTATTCCCAAAAATATCATTGTTTTGAAATAAACTAAATTATTCATGCTCTCTGCTGTAACGTCAAATGCCACTTGTAATTCTGATCCATGATAGTAAAACTCTAACCATAAATTTTCACAACATTGGTGCTCGAAATAAAATGCTTTTATCTTACATATCTATGGACAAAGTATGTAAGGAATACTTCTATACATCAAAAGAATATTAAGTAAATATAAGCATCTAATGATTGATATATCGATTTTAACGCGATACATACTTTTATTTCAGTGTTCTGTTAGTTAATTAATTCGCTGATGCTTGGAAATGTTGTTGAATAACGCGTATTCCCAAAAATATCACCGTAAAGCGTGACGTCATTGCGTGACGTCATAGTTACGTCACCGCGTGACATGACGTCACCGCGTTACATGACGTCATCGCGCTACATCTTGTGTATTATACTAATAGATAGTTAGTTGCAATCATTTCGACTGCGAGAAAAGAATCCTGTTTCGTTGAGCGCGATTATTACTACAGCAAGAGGACAAATTTTCAAAGAGTTTCATAGGCTATGCAGCTCTTGGGGTCCAGGACAAGAAGTAGGTATATTTTATCTTAATGCGGCGTCCAGCTACTGAGAGATAAAGAAAAAAGTGTCTGTTCGTTTCGTTGATTTTGATGGGTTTTCGAACAGTCCTCGGTCCCAAGAGTAAAATAGTATACGTTTTATCTCGATATGACGGTAAAAATCTAAGAAACTAATATCTTTTTAACGATAAGTCATTTCTTGCTGTCGAAATATTTGACGTCATACTTACCAACGACATCGTATCATTCGAAATTGAAACTGATATTCATCGTCAATCATTTAACCTATCTCACTGTATCTGCGACATTCTTGACTATGTGTATATAAATTAGGAGATCAAATTGTTTGTGAGAGTAATTTCCATAGAAGGCCTGACTATTTATAAAATAAAAAACCTCAAGTAAACGAAGTTACGGGCGACGGCTAGTTTTTAATAAAGTAACAGTACAAAAACATAAAAAAGGAAACGCAACAGTTTATGATCAACAAGTAGTTTAGCTTGTGATACACATTTATCAAATACAACGGTGTTTGATGAGTGACAGAAAATTATTGAATACAGTTCAATGATGTGGTTATTGTAGGCCATCTCTTCCACAGTAGCTTGTTAAATTAATAATTATTATTTAATAAATACGCCAATACAACTGTTGTTGGCTATTATTTATTTGACGGACAGGTTTTGCCTCTCGTCGAGGTATGTTTCAATTATTATGCAGAAAGTTTTATTTACATAACTATAATAAGGTTGGATAGATTAATATTATAACTTTCATTTACATTTCCGTTTAGAGGTGTGGTTGTTGGTCGCCTGTGCCCTCAACCAGCATGCTGATTTCAATATTGCACTTAATTACAAAATTTTTATATAATGGGATCTTATGACTCCTCTAGAAGTAAATTTTGAAGCACAGTATTTTTATGTACGTCATTGTCAAAACAGTTTTTTTGTGTGCGCTGCTGTTGTTAAGGGTTTTAGTTTTTTCCTCCGGCGGTGATCTGTCGGAAGTGAGTGAGTGGAGAGTTTGAACATTTAGGTCATTTTTCGGCCCAGTTCCTTAGTTGCTATAATAAGTATTAATAACAGTTTTTTAGGTTATTTTGCCGTCTTGCAACTAAAACAAATGCTTTTTATGGCATACGCGTTTCGTCTTTATTTAAGACATCTTCAGTGCCCTAGGTAAACAAATATACACACATATATAAATATATACAATAATATTACTTGATTTTATGTTTGTAACTACTTAAAGTTTTTTTTTATCATGCATTAACACGCGCAAGTTCGTATTCCATACCAGCACAATAGTGGTAGTGAAACAGTAGTAGCTGGTGTGGAAATACGAACTTGCGCCTGTTAATGCATGATAAAGACACTGTGAGTAGTTAGCAATATAAAACAACTGAATCATTTTACAAACACAAAATCAAGTAACATTATTGTATATATATATATATATATATATATATATATATATATGTGTGTGTGTGTGTGTGTGTGTGTTTACCTAGGAGAGTTTCAATTTTTTAATTTCATTTGTGTGTGTGTTTTACTTTGTTTTAGTCAAAATGTGCATTGGCGATGGAGGAGGGGGACGGAAAGTGGAGATAAATTACTGTTGTGGTGAAGTATTGTGTGTCAATTCACATCGAAAATGAAATAAAACAGCATATGTAAATATAAGTCACATTATGCTTTCTATATATAAGAATAGATTCGTTTCATATAAATAAATATTATGTTCAAAACTTAAAACTAATCACATATTACAGAAAAACAGTGTACACTGAAAATACCTCGACGCGTCCGTGAAATAAATAATATCCAACAAAACATTGTATTGGTGTAGTTATTAAATAATAATTATTAGTCCAGTGACGATTATTGGGTATCTGGCCTTAGAGCCCGTCAGAAATGGCGGGTTTAACGGAGTATTCTGACAATTAATTTCTCTGCGGATGCCTAAGGAAATAGAATTGTTGTTATGTAATGCTCATAACCTTATTTTGTTATTTGTACATATTCCGGTTGTAGTTTACACAGCGATACAGCGATATGATGTAAGAGTTAGGGAACCAATTAAATTCATCGCCACAAAAAATACAGTAACTTCAGTTACTCGAAGCCTTTGAAAACAGCTTAAATCATTTACATAAAAAAATTCATCCTGATTTAACCTGTTTTAAAATGTGAAAGTTATCTGGTCCTATCTGCATTTCGACATAACCACAACTTCTACTAATAGTGCTGTTCAAAATTCATAGATGCTATTACCAGCGTGTGAATACATTCATTATATTGCGATCTAAATTTGACGTATTGGAAATATTTACGTGTATCTGATATAGTGACATCAGTGATAAAAACAACTAATAACTAATGTATTAATTTAAACACAGTACATACCTTATTTCAATGTTTCGGCAAATTATTTCTTACAGTATATTATAACAGTAACTTAAATTACACATAACAACAAGCTGTAGATATCTGACATCATATTTACATTTTATAATGCAGTTTTACGTGCTGATTTCAAATATGAAAACCGTTCAGCTGTATCACGTCAAGTTTCGAAGACATACAAAATATACATTTTTATATGGAACACCTTTCGTCAAATATGATTTCGTAGGTTTTCGTTATTTTTAATGCAACTCAATTTGTGCTTTCGTCTATTTTGAATACAGTTACACCTAACATAACACACTGAAATATTTTTGAGACCGCAGTACTACTATTTCATTTGTTTATTTTTTATTTAATGGGAAAAAGATGGCGTCTAGGGCTTTCATGAATTCACCAGATTTGTTTTGCTATGTGTGCAGCTATCTGACAGATAAATCCCATCGAAAGACTTTTACGAAGAGAGCATATGAACCATACTTTGATTCGAAGGTGGATAGTTGTAAGTCGTGGGCACCACAATACATCTGTTTGAGATGTGCGTGCAACTTACGCGGTTGAGCGTGACATGCCTCCATTTCACATAAAGTTGGGCTCATGAAGAACTTCATGAAGGCATTAGATAACAACTCAGATGTTTTTCGGTACCTGAGCAACAAGTTTCCAGAGTTATGCAAAAGGAAAAGAAGGTGTGTTCATAGGTTCACAAATAAGAAAGATCATTGCTTACAGCCACTTCAAAGACTTACTGGGTGATACTGAAAAAGATAGAAGGATGGCATTCAAATTAGTTGTAGTCAATTTCCTTGGAAATTATAAATCTCCTGACTATTTGAATGTTGTGCAGAAGTGCTTTAGTGCATACAGTCTGTTGGGTCTCTCAAAATTCATCTCCTCAACTCACATCTCGATTTCTTTCCCGAGAACGTAGGTTCTTGTCCGCGACGAACATGGTGAACGGTTTCATCAGGACATGGAGTCACGCTATCAGGGCTGATGGAGTGCAGCAATGTTGGCTGAGCGTGAGATGCCAAATGCTCAGCATAAACGCAAGACTACAGCCTAGAAATTCAAACCAAACTCACCGTAAAAAGTGGATGTTTATTTTATATTTATGTTTTTCAACTAGTTTGACCTATATAGTATGTGTTCCTTAGTACTACATGAAGTAATAAACGATCTTCTGAAACTGTCTGTGAGTTGTTTACCGTGATACTATGTTAAACATCTGTAATTGGTTAATGTCTTATATCTGAAGAACGGTGGGTGATAGAGACAAACGGTTTGCATATTCTGAATCAGCATGTCTCAATTGTCTTAGAACGCACGTTGGATACCCAGATATCCGCTGAAAGTTTTTTTTTTTGTTTATCAGTGTTATCTGCAATGGCTATAAATATCTTGTAAGCCGATCAAAAATGGCATGAACGCAGTATTTTAGCAATTCGTTTCTTCGCTGACTTAAGTACAATTTTCATCAAATAACGTTCATTATCTTAAAAATGATGTATTGTAGATATTTGTTAGCTTACTATAACAACGGTATCGCTGACCAGAGTTATATATATGAAAAATCTACAGTGAACGAATTTTAATTAACAAAAAGCAACTAATAATTAATAAGTCGATTTCAACGCATTTCAGTGTTCTGACAGTTAATTTATTCACGGATGCATAGTTAAATAGAACTGTTATTAAATGACGCGCTTAAACTAGAACATTGTAAGGTGACAAGGTCTCTTATAATTTTTGTGAATAAATTTCGTTAAAAAATTAATTAGATATTAGTCTTGCTTGTGTTAAATTGGTACGAAAGAAAGAAAAAGATAAGCTTATAGTAAAGTGACAGAATATCTATGGACAGTGGTCATCTATGATAATATATATCTTTGGACAGGAGAGAGAAGGAAATATGGCGAGTGTTTTGGACGAGAATATAAGAAATAGCTGGCACGTGGTTGAATAAAATGGAATGTATAAGAAGTGTGTTTTGTATCAAGTGATAATAAATAAAAAATGCTTTCGAGTGTTTTTAAAGAATCAATGTCGCGATATATATGTATTATTTTTTGTTGTTGTTTCTGAACTGCGAATTAAAAATAGTCTGCCGACTTCTACAGCTAATATTAGGACTTGAAAACAGGCAGATTATACCTATCAAGAGGAGCTAAGGTAAATTATCTAAATCCAAGAAGGTGAACTTACAACATTCGTAGTTTGTTGTGCAGCGAAGGCGGCAAGCGTGACGTCATAGTTCGACGTCACAAAGTGACGTCATGGCGTGACAGATGAGTAAAACTTGCGTTTTATAAGTACGGGTATCGAACAATAATTAGCGAGTTTGAGTATTAATACCGGTAGGTAATGGGTTTAGATGGCAATGGGATAACATAAAGTTCAGTATACTGTTAACAAAGAACACACAATAGTGTTAACATATATGAGTATATTACTAATAGATCTAAGGAGTGTTTTAATAATGTAAGTCCTGTTTGGTCATAATGTTGTGGTGTCTGTCACTCATAACATAACTCGGACATGTTCGGTGGGCCGAAGACGTCTGCGGATGTTGCTGTTATAGGAAGCTCAAACGAAGTTTAAACAATTACGTTTGCGTGTTTTATATCTTTTACGTTTAAATGAAAGTTTCAAACCAATTATTTAAAGGATATGGCCGAATTCCTTCAAGTTTCATGTCCCAAGTACCCTCCTACATGTTGCCTGATAAGGGTTCTTGCGATCCGGCCCCTGCCGAGAGAAGGAGGCGATTGAAACATAAATAGTCGTAAAATATGGATTTTGATTGAATATACATGTTTATTTTGTTTTATAGATGCAGAAAGTCTTGCAGGAGATAATTTAACTCTATTCTCCATAACAGTTGCTAGAACCAGTTAACAAAAAACCTAAAAAAGTTTTAACTGAAGATGAAAAACAAGGAATTTTGTTAATTCTTTATTCGATTTTCAAATTATACTTTTCCCTAAAATCGTTTCCAGAAAAATTCCGTCATATTTGACTGGGTTTGAAATGTTATTTTACTGAAACTGAAAGCGTGTGCCAATAAACACTTGTTACTCGATTTGCATAAAATGTACCGAAATATAAGTTATCCACGATAGATAAGGGATAGGGTCCGAAACATTAAGGTAACCTACTTTTTAGAATATTAGTTTACGTCATAACTGCCGTAATATGATGCATTTAAATGTATGTCACTCGGGCGATGACCATGAACTGATAGAATAAACTATTTTTTTTCGGGCATTGGGTATAGAGAATACCAGTAGAACTGGAGTTGAATATATCGCAAAATACGCGTTATCTGCATTAAATATCGAATAGGGTCTGAAATATCAAAGTATTTTTTCTTTTTTTTTGAAAAAAATATTCCTTCCCCTTATATTCGCGGCAGATGTGAAAACAAAATCAATCATCTTTATTTTTGTTCGTGGGTCTTACTGCTTATTTTAAGCGAAGAATAAGATTTAAAAGCGGTATAGTATTATTTGTTTGAAAGTAAAAAATTGTGGCTCTGTGGTCTCTCGAACTGGAATAAGTCATTATCTGGAGCACCAAAATTGAGTCCTCCCCGCCTCACCCCCGGCTGCGCAAAAATGTCATCCCCTCCTACGCGCCCTTTGTTTACCCGGCAGAAGCGCAAACATGACTATGCAATCAATGCGAATCGCAAATACACTTGTGAAATTAGGTAGTGTGAGCGGTGTTTGCGTTGCGGCCGTGCTCCATTTGCGAGATGGCGACCAATTAAATGTGATCCCCTCACGCTCTGTCGCGCCGGCACGTGCGTGCATTAAGGCCCCTATCTACCCACGGGGACCACTTTGATGTCGAGGAGCAGCCTCCGGTTCTTTTGCGGTCACATGGACCGACTGCATTTAGCGGATTTGCTGTCATATTCCATTACTAATACGTGAGCCCTGACGGCCATAAACGAACCACCATAATCGTGGCTGAATTACTACAATTGTGGCGCAACAAGAAAAAATGTACACAACTAGTGTAAGCCCGTGACCGTTTTTCGCGTATCGTCACTGGTCTACAATAGTTCCAGTTTTCAATGCCAAAGATTGTCACTGGTTGATCTGATTTGATTAAATTCAAACTTGACATGTGTTTCATCGTTAGGGAGAATAAGATCTCTTGAGCTTGAAGAACTCAGAAATATTAGAGACGTAGGTATTAAACACAGGGACGATCGCGCTATCGTATAATTGTTTCAATGGTCGTAGACTTGAACTTGCTTAAATATAAACTTGACATGTATTTGACCATTAAATTTCACTCAGCAAAAATTTTGAAAAAATCTTGTCCGCTTCGAAAGCATCACGTTGTGTTTTTTTTATATTGGAGCCTGGCAAACACTCATAATGTAATCTTTGGTCAGCGTCTGTAACCATGGAGGAAGGAAATATATGGAGACGACGCAAGAGACCTTCACCACGCATTGAAGTGAAGCAGGGCGGAGGAGGAGTGGGGGGCATGGCCGGAGTGGAGGGGGCATGGCCGCTTCCATACAGACACGGGGAATATGTACAAAAACCTCAAGGGGACTCTAGGATAAAGGTGACGCCGATATCTGGTGATGGATTATTATGTAACTCGATATGACAAATAAAAAATGAAGAATAAATTTTTTTGATATTCTGCTTAGTTTTTCGAGATATTCTGTCCCAATGTGAAATGGTTTTGGTTGTAATTCAGAAGAAAAAATTGGTTAAAGTCAAATTTGATGATGGATTCTTATTTAAAAAGACGAGACAAATGAAAAATAAAGAATAAAATTTTTCGATATCTCACCTAGTTCTAGAGATATACTGTATCAAAAGCGAGGTTGAAATGGAGAAGAAAAATTTCCCAAAAGTCAAATTTAATGATCGATTCTTATGTAACACGACGAGACAAATCGAAAATAAAGAATAAAAATTTTCGATATCTTGCTTAGTTTTCGGGATATACTGGGAACATCGCAATGTTTGGAAGCGCAATACCGCTGCTGCCGCCATGCGGGAGAGTTTGGAGCCTGCTTCACCGATTTAACGTCATTTCTCCTCCATATATTTCCTTCCTCCATGTCTGTAACGGCCAGAGAACTTAACATACACTCCGTATTATTAAAAGTTGAGCAACTCCGAAGAAATGAATTGCCAGAATACTCGATTTGGTAACATATTTGATCTGATGTCCACTTTAAACAACATAATAACTCGCGTACAGCGAACATGAACAAAGACCATTAACGAATGTATCAGTAAAATACGTAAAAAGCAGATAAACCCTAATGTATAAACTTTGGTCAAGCAGCAACATTAGTGAAAGTTTTAATTGAAATTTAGCCTAGGCTGGAATGACAGTTGGCATTCGTGGCTACAGCAGAGACGATGAGTAATTTTTTTTTTTAAGTTGCTTTTATTAGCAACATTTTATCTGAAAAACAGATCCATGTTTTTTCAGCCGTAAAATTTATCGAAGTTTTTTTAACAATGAAATGCTACGAAAAGCAAACATATTGAGAGTATTATGGCAGTTAATTTGGTAGCAGTTTCTTAGCATTAAATTGTGGACATAACCTCGAATTTCTTCTAATGGTATCTCTGGTCACAGTTAATTTTCGAGCGAAGGCTGACACGTGACACCGTTCTCCAGCCAATATCTATGGAGGTGAGTGAGTGAATGAGTGAGCTTAGGAAATTATATAGTAGATATAAATGTGAATAAATATAGTCAAATACTGTAAGAGGAGTATTCATTTTTTTGTGTGTGTCAAAAGCTTTCTATGAAATAGGTAGTAATATTAATTAAGGATCTTAAGCTTGCCGGAGCGGGAGTGAAGCATTTGGAATTTTTTACCATGGAGTTAAGCATGCTGCTGTAGGTCAACCATTTTAGGCCAATAAGGGACGCTAAAAGATCGTTCAACTATGGCTTCCCGACATTTCTTGTTGCTGCGAACCCTGGTCCCTGCCAACTTTACTGAAGCAAAAGTTATCTCCAGGGAAGGGTAGTATCTGTGGAATCTTGTGTGATCGTCCATAAGACAGAGTGGCTGGAAATTCTCGTAGGGAGACCAGAAGTCAACGTTGGCAGATCCCCTCTCGGATGATACATGACGATCCCAGCTTACAGTATGCAGGTTTCTCGGGACACTATAGCGCGGTCAGTTTTGCTCTGTCTTGTTCAGTTTGAAAGTGATGGTCGATCGATCATACCGCCAGTGCCGAGAAGTGCCTCTGCATGTCCATTTCTCTCTCTCTCTCGATGCTGCTGCAAAAGTGCTCACTCCCGTTACGTATTATGATGAGGAGTTTTTTTTTATATATTTATTTATGGCTTAACGCCTCGTCGACGTCGATGTCATTAGAGGCGGTAGGGGACTCGGGACAAGGAACGGGAAGGAATTCAGCCGTGGCCTTTTGAAGGAAACATCCCGGCATTCGCCTGGAGTGATTTGGGCGAAATCATGGAAAAGATTTGGAGAAATCCAAATATATTAAGTCAATTGTCTCAATGTTTCTGGGTAGAAATTATGTTCGGACAAAGTGGTGATATTTAGACTAATGTTTACTGGACTATTCGTGTGAACTTGGATATTTGTATTAGGTGTCGCAGTTAATCAATTTATGGTTTCAATCTCTGAATTCGAGATTTACAATATAAAAGAGAAGTGAGAGTTGAATACTGCGGTGCATCTATCCACTCTTTATAATTTTTCTAAATGTTCCTGCCCTTTTCCCCCGAGATTAATAAGTGGTTTCATAAAATGAATGCAGTCAATCTTTAGCGAGAAGTCCGATGGATAATAAATCAATAAGAATTATTAAATGTGGGGGTAGGAATGCTTCAGCTCTTTAATAACTCCGCTAAAAATAAGTGTCTCAGTTGAACACTTCTCACCGAATTTTAACTCACCTCTGTTTCAATACAGCTCTTACGAAATTAGCTTTTAAGGGTATTCGACAACTTCCTTCCATCGAGTATTATTCTTTTTATTTTTTGAAACCTTTTAGATTCTTTTGTTTATTTCATTGCCATTTTCTCTCCAAGATTTTAGAACCAGTTAGTAAATTTTTGTCGTCTGCGGACCGTCATATAGAACGAAATACCGATGGTCTCTAAGACAGTAAAAGGAGACTGTACTGTGAATATGACTCAGATATGAATAAAGCGTGCAACGTCGAGACACATTCATCACAAATGACAGTTGACAACTTTTAGGCCATGTCTGAAGTGAAAGCGAATAAGTAACAGTTACAGTGATCTTACGCAGATACAAAAAAAGAAAGAAACAGTCCAGTAATATTTGAATTCAAATAGTTATAACTCGAGAATGCTTAAGTTTATAAAAAAAGTATTAAGACTCATGAGATCAATCCCTGCAATATGCCTTCTTACTTTTCTTACCTTTAGCTTATTTGGCATATCACACAAAAATTTCTACTCCAAATCATCTCTTGTTACAAATATAACAGTTTAATTTACCTCTTATCGATTTCTCTGGACCGTCCTAGCAAAGAGAGTATATTTTTCATCTTATATTATGCATCAGACAACTAATGTGGGATCTCCCATCAGTAGTACTTCCTTTCACCTGAAAGGGAATATTATACTTTTCTTCCTCTCTTCAGCGTAAAGAAATTCTTCAACATTTTAAACGATAATATAACTTCGTGTTTCACTTTTTCTGCAGCTCATATACATTATATTACATTCACTTTATATTTTAGTACAACTATATCTCTTTTCTTGACCGCAGCCGTAACAATGTTTATACAATTCGTCTTTCTGACAGCTTAAAGTCAATCTATTCGAGATAAAATTCTTTGCAGCTCATCTCTTGATACTTCCATTACATATCTCTGTTGTTAACCTGTTCTGTTGTTTTATTAAACTTCTTCTTGTCACCTGGTCTCCAGAGGCCCGCTTCGTTCCTTGCTGTCAAAGATGCTCCAAAACAATATTAACGGTATTTACTACAGATCTACATCTACATCCATACTCTGCAATTCACAAATATTGTGGGTGGCAGAGGGTGCTAAGCACCAATCATAATTCTGTGCATTCCAATCCTGAACAGAACGAGGAAAGAAAGAATACATAAAAGTATCAGAATGGCATCTTATTTCTCCAATCTTATCCCTCCTTTCATAGCGACCTAAATAGGTTGGTGGAAGAAGTATTTCATTCCACTCTTAAATTAAAGATTTTCGTATATTCCCCAATAAATTCAAAAGAAAACGACGTCGTCTGTCTGCCAATCAATCCCAGCCCAATCTATGTATAAATTCTGAGACACTTTCGTAAGGACTGTAGCTAGCAGTCACGAACCGAGCGGCTCTCTTTCATACATTCTCTAACGTGTCAATCAATCACTTCTGATACGGATCCCAAACTCCAGAACAGTAATCCAAATGCGGACTCACTAGTGTTTTGTACGCTATTTCATTTGTATGAGCATTACAACTTTTCAAAATTCGTCCTATGAATCTAAATCTAGAATTAGCTTTGCCTACGACGGAAGTCATGTACATGTCCCATTTCATGTTGCTTTGTACTATTACGCCCAGATACTTCAGGGAATCAACAGTGGCAACAACTGAATTGTTAACTTTGTACTCGTGAACAAGTGGAGTCTTTTTTGTTAGTTATTTACAGTGCATTACACTTTTAGCAGTTAAGTTTAAGTTGCCATTTATGGCACCATTCCAAAATAACATCCAGATCGCACTGAATTTCTAAGAAATCGTCAGAGCACCTTATTTCCCTATAGATAAGTGCATCATAAGCAAAAAATTGCAACCAGCAAATAATACATATGACTAAAAAAATATTTACATTTACAGTCACGCATGCAAATTGGCGTGATGAATGTCACTTATTACCCCAATTCGCGCAAGTGCATGAACAGACCAACAAAAATAACAAAATTTACAGTTTTGCTCTCTGTATGATCGGAAAATATGTTACGAATCTGTATGAAATGGGTTTCATATGCTAACCGGTGACATGAGGTATCACTATGTACCAATTCGTTTAGAATCATCAATTACCTTCTGTGTGATGCGCGACAGTCAGACGAAGATTCAAAATTTTTCTCTTGTGGCTTCTGTGTTATCAGTTACGAACGTTGGAATTGTTCTTTTTTAATTAACTCAACGTACAGACACGATTGTACAGTTTAATTATTTAGTATAGATTCCTTTGCAGTAGGTTCAGGAAACGACAATCATTGTAACTTTAAAATCTGGATATTGTGTGCCATTTCCTCAATTGCGATAGGATCAATTTTTATGAATTATTGTCACGCCAATACAATCGAATTCGCTGTTTTCATTTTCTGAACCCGTTTCACTTCATTCTCTGAAGCATCTTCAGTGATTCAGTCTGTTGGGTGTTTACGTGTAATTAAATTTGTTCTATGTTACAAATTACACATAAAAATTATGGTATATACATATATAAGCTTACTTACGTTTTTCATTGCTCGCATTTGCTTGTAATTGTACAGTATTTCAGCATCAGTTGTATCTGTAATAGCAGTTTTGCATCAGAGGTGTTTGATGCATCGTTATGAATAATTTTGTAGCACTTTCACTGCACTACAGTATATTGATTTATGATGGCTTATATTTGTTTACTGTGTGGTGTAAATAGCTGAGCTGCAGGTTTGTTTATCGTTTGTCTTCTGTTTAGGATAGGGGGAAGATGGGAATGTAGGGAAATTGCCACCGGATCCTGTGCTCCATTGCAATTAAATTAAATTAAATAAATATTCGGTGGGTGGCGCGCTTTTAAATATGTCTAGGTGCCTAGTTCGGAGTATTCTTATTATTATTATTGGCTGTGTCTTTTTGTGATAGACGCTTGTGTTTCTTATTTCGTTTTAAGTACTGTATATAGTGTTGGGTCCGTCAGGTTCGTGTATTCATTTATTATGTTCTTTTCTTCTGCCAACGATTTGTGAATTTGGTAGTTTTCCTGAAATGTTAGTAGTTGTGGTTTGCTATTTCTAATGGTTAGTATTTGCATGTCTGTCTCTATGTTTGTGGGCGGTGATTATGCTCTAGTGGGTACTCTGCGAATGTTGAGTGGTTATTGTATTTTATTGCTGTTAAATGTTCATTATATCTAGTTTCAAACTTCCAGCGTGTTTGGCTTATATATTCTGCACTGCAGTCATTATAAGTTAATTTGAATATACCTGAATTGTGAAATTTGTTGTTTGGTGTGTCGTTTATGATGTTTTTCTGTAGTGAGTTGTCTGTTCTAAAAGCTATCCTGAGTTCTTGCTTTTTCAGAATGTTTGTTATTTTGTGAGTGTCTTGTTATGTATGTCAATGTGTGCCATTTTTCTGTTTTCGCTTATGTGGTTGTTATGTTACATGTTGTTGCGTTCATCATTCTGAAAAAGCAAGGTGTCAGGATAGCATTTAGAACAGACAACTCACTACAGAACAAAATCAGAAACAACACACCAAACAATAAATTTCACAATTCAAGTATACATAAATTAACTTGCAATGACTGAAATGCAGAATATATAGGCCAAACACGCACGAAGTTTGAAACCAGTTATAAAGAACATTTAACAGCACTAAAATACAATAACCACTCAACATTTGCAGAACACTAACTAGAGTATAATCACCACCCACAAACATACAGACCGACATGCAAATACTAACCATTAATAATAGCAAACCACAACTACTAATATTTCAGCAAAACTACCACATTCACAAATCACTGGAAGATGAAAAGAACATAATAAATGAATACACGCACTTGACGGACCCTACACTATACAAAGTACTTAAAATTAAATAAGAAACACAACCATCTACTGCAAAAAGACACAGCCAATAATAATAATAATACACCGAACTAAGCAGAGAGACATATTTAAAAGCGCGCCACCCACCGAATGAAAACGGAAGACAAACGATAAACAAACCTAAAGCTCAGCGATGTACACCACACGGTAAACAAATGTAAGCCATCAGAAATTAATATACCGGGTGCTTCAAAAAAATGTATACACACTTTAAACTATTGTTGTTTTCCCACTCTACAAGGCTAGTGTTATATTTCTTCGCCAGGTGCCAGCATAATCGTCCCTCTATGTTATATTATCAGTTGGAATTTGTAATATCAACATGGGGGACGTACGTTTGAGTTTTGAAGAACGTAAGCAGGTTATTAAGTGGTACTGGAAGTTTGAGAATGTAAATGAAGTTCAAAGACAGTGGAGAAGGGAGTATGATACAGAACCACCTTCAAGATTAACAATTACACGCATACGAGACAAGTTCGAAGTTCATGGAACAGTGTGTGATGTGCATAAAGGTCATTCAGGTCGGCCTCGAACAGCTACAAGTGATGAGTCATCAATGGCAGTCTTGGAACTGTTTCAACGCTCTCCTAACAAATCTTCAAGGCAAGGGGCACGTGAAAGTGATGTAAGTGCTAGCAGCGTGCTACGCATTCTGAAGAGAGGCAAGTATCGTGTTTACATTCCAAGGCTGGTGCAACAGCTAAGTGACGACGATCCAGATAGAAGGTTGCAATTTTGTGAATGGATTCAGGAGATGGTGATACGTGAACCGGGATTTATGGGTAGCATCATTTGGTCGGATGAAGCCCAATTCAAACTTAATGGAACTGTCAATAGGCACAATTGTGTTTACTGGGGTGAAGAAAATCCTCACATTACAATTGAAAAAGCTGTAAATTTGCCAGGTGTAAATGTGTGGTGCGGTTTGTCTTCAAGGGGACTCATTGGACCTTTTCGATTTGAAGGCACTGTAACTGGTATTAATTACCTAACAATGCTTGCTGATTCCATATTTCCTGCCATTCGTGCATTATACGGTAATGATGATTTTTATTTTCAACAAGATGGTGCTCCGCCGCACTATCACAGGGACGTACCTGGATCAAAATTTGTCGGGCCGGTGGATAGGACGCAGGGGGCCAATCGAGTTTCCAGCACGCTCTCCAGACCTTACACCACTGGATTTCTTCTTGTGGGGGACAGTAAAAGATGAGGTGTACAAACGTAAACCACGTAACCTAGACATTCTTTGGAATGAGATTCAAGCAGTGTGTAGAGAAATCTCATTGGACGTTTTGATACGATGTACAGAATCTGTGGTGACTCGTACTCAGAATTGTATTGATGCTGCAGGTCACCAATTTGAACAGTATTAACATTTGTTGTTTATGTTTGATTTACATTGGACTTTTAGCTTTCTATTTTCCTGAAATTTAACTTTGTAGAACGGTAAATAAATTTTCTATGGAAGTTCAAAGTGTGTATACATTTTTTTGAAGCACCCTGTATTATAGTGAATTGAATGTGCTATGAAATTATTCATGAAGATGCAACAAACACCTGTGATGCAAACTGCCATTACAGATGCAACTGATGCTGAAATACTGTACAGTTACAACCAAATGTGAGCAATGAAAAATATAAGTAAGCTTATATCTGTATATACTATAAAATTGTAATATAGGACAAATTTAATTACATGTATAAACACCAAAAGACTGAACCACTGAAGATGCTTCAGCGAATGAAGTGAAACGCGTTCAGAAAAAAAAAAATATATTGCATTGGCGTGACAAGTATTCATAAAAATTGATATGTACTTTAGCCTGTTTCAATATACAATGATCTTAACCGCAAATTAATTAAACTATATACTTTTCACTTTACAGTTGCCACGTTATGCAATGTCCGTGTAACTATTTTTTGCTGGACACATTGAGGAAAGGCTGTCCTACCTGGGTAACTCTTTGAATCCAGTGTACCTCCTGTGGGAGGATCGAACCAAATTTCAGGATACAGACCTCACGTATATTCTATAGTTTCTCCTTGAAATAAGAAGAAAGAAATGTATACATAAACAGATGGAAGCTAAACAGTAATTATTAAAATGAATTTAATTAGTCGTAAGACAGACTGCAAACACAACAAGAAGAGCTATGAAAATTAATGTTTTTCGTAACTTTGAAGATATAACAGTTTATAATTTTTGCTGGAGAACGTAAGTCAGAATTACTACTAAACAGTAAAAGGCCCCGAAAAATGCCATAAACCAAAATTCACATGAAAGGATATAGTAAATCTACGACTTACAAAGACTAAAGATGGGAGAAAGGGAAAGACGATAACTTTACGAAGGCAATGTTACAAATAAAAATTCGAGAAGAGAGTAAGAGAATGAAACATTTGGTGAGGTAGCAGCTTGTGCTTGTGGTAATTTTGTGTTAGTGATTGAAGTTAGTTACTAACTTCAAGTAGCTCCTTATAGCATTATAACGGTTACCAGAGAAGTTTTTAGACTTACGAAAGGGTTTAATGCTGCCGCCCTCATCGAATTTTTCACGTGTTTCATTTCCTTCCTCACGTGTATTTTAGTGTTGATATCTGTCTTCGAAACACTCTTTTGTTTTAAGCTTCCATAGATGATGAGTTTATGTTTTCTATCATTTTAATTTTAGGATTAATGCTAATTCATGTATACACAAGATACGCGTTTATACGAAATAATATTGTGAGAAAAGAGTAGTGTATGAGTAGGGAAAAAAAGGCTGTATGATTCTCCGTAGCATAAACTCTTTCGTATTTCACACTGCTATTTTATGGTGAAACTGGTATTATGAAGACGAGTTTACGCCTCTGAAGCCAGAAGCTGTCAGCTGGAAATACAAACTCTGAAACAGTTTTTACGGTTGCATAAACTGGCATTTAGCTGTTATAAAAGTTACGTTCTGTGTGTCAAGTTCAAGAGAAAAACTCGTTCGTGCTTCGTATTCCAAGCGAAGGTGTAGGTTGCTTTGCCTATTAGATTTTTTAAAATTTACTGAGTGGAACGCGCTGTAAAAAACTGTAACTCTCGTTTACACAGTGCAGTATTAGATTAAGGAAAGACAAAAACGAAATACGCGGAATGTAAATGTTCTGTTACTCGGAAACCAAATGACTCCGATTGTCTGTTATACGTTGATTTGCTGAAAACAAGATAGCGTAACATAAAAAAGGTAATTGCAAGTATCCATGCTTCATGCATATGTTTTCTGGCATTAGCGCTTTTAACGAGGAGATTTTTTTGTATAATGATGTAAGGACAGTATTGAGTTGCTAAACCGAGTTTCCAAAACCTAGATTTTTTTTTTCCGGATAGACTTCAGTGTTACCACGTAGAAGGAAAGTAGAGGTATACAGAAAAACAGTATTACTGTGCTTGAAATATCTAAGACCAGCGCACCTTATTTTCTACATATTATTAAATAATCTTATATTTTTCATTTTCATTTTCGAACCCTAAGATTAGTGAATATTGGTCAGTCTTTCGACTGGTTTGATGCAATTCTCCATCCCTTCCTATCCTGTGCTAACCTCTTCATCTCTATATACCCCATACAACCCACGTCCTCAATTACCTGCTTCATATATTCTAGTCTCTGTCTACCTCTGCAGTTCTTACCTTCAACTGTTCCCTCCACTAACAAATTAACCAATCCAGCATGTCTCAAAATATGACCTACCAGCCTGTCTCTTCTTTCTGTAAGCTTCTTCCACGAACTTCATTCCTCACCCATCATTTCCAAAACTCGTTCATTTCTTACTTTGTCAGTCCGCTTAATTTTCAGCATTCTTCTGTAGCACCACATTTCAAATGCTTCAATTTTCTTTCCTTCCGGTATTCCTAAAGTCCATGTTTCACTACTATAAAGTGCTGTGCTCTACATATATATTTTTAAAAAGTTCTTTCTAATTTCTAGATCAATATTTGAAACTAAAAGATTTCTATTTTTCATGAAGGCTCTTTTTGCTAGTGCTATTCTGCTTTTAATATCATTCCTGCTTCGGCCATCGGTTGTAATTTTACTTCCCAAGTAACAGAATTCACTTTCTTCTCCTATTGTATAAGATCCTATTTTTATATTTAATCTATCATTTCTGCTACATTTCATCACTTTAGTCTTGCTTTGATTTATATTCAGTTCAAAATTTTCATGAAGTATTTTGTTCATGCCATTCAGTAACTTCTCAATATCCTCAGCCCTTTCTGCTAACCAGACAATGTCGTCAGCAAATCGTAGCATACTGATTTTTTCTCCCTGAACACTTATGCCACATGGGAATTTTTCTTTGACTTTCTTTAGCATGCACTAATTCTACAATTCTAAAATATTTCTTTTTTTTATTATGTATTACAGTTGCTGGTAAATTGTAAGTACAAAAATGTATAATTAAAAAATGAACTGCTTTTTCTCCTTAGGAATATTTGTTATATTCTATGATTTTCGTGAGATAATTCAAATGAGATTATACTCTGCTGATCTTTAGAAATATTCCACGAGCCTGTGTAAGAACCTTTTAGGCTTTAGATAAACACGACCTGGTTCCATATGGAATTATTTCATAGGTTTTTGATGGAAAAGGTGATGAGTCTTCAAAATTTCAATTGGCTTAAATAGGTATATTAGCTCTTACAAGATAGTATAAGCAGTTAGCGGTATGATTACCTACGACGTACAACAGTTTACTATCGATTTTCTTTAAATTCGAAAGCTCCTGTCAAGAGTGATGAGTGAGCGGTAACGCTATGGCTTCGCATTCGGGAGGATATATATTCGAATCCCCGTCCAGTCATTCAGATTTGTGTTTTCTATGGGTTCCCGAAATCACTCAAGGTGAAGTTCAAGATGGTTCCTTCAAAAGGCCATGACAAAATTTCTCCCGATTCCTTACCTCAAGTGTTGTGTCGCCTCTAATGAGCACGACGACGACGCTTAAAATACCATAAGCACCAAGAAAAGCACGTCAGTAAATCCCAAGCTACTAATGGCATTAATAGAATTATAGATTGTTATTTGCCGTTACCAAAAGGGAATATATAAAAACAGAATCTCCAAAGTTGTGAAAAAGATCACAATGAAAATAAAATCATGAAATACTACAAAAAATGAAGAAGAAAGTCCATAGAATGCATAAATACTAACGAGTCGAGCCTCGTGCTTGATGTAACGGGATAGCTGATACGGCAGTCACTTGGCACATTTTCACGTGAAGTTGCTGACTCTGCTCCACGGCTTTCCAATGAAGCGACTGAGCGTTGTGGCCTCGTATTCGGGAGGACGTGGGTTCGAATCCAGATTTGTGTTTTCCAGGGTTTCCCCAAATCACATCAGGCGAATGCCGGGATGCTTCCTTCAAAACGACCATGGCCGAATTACTTCCCTTTCCTTGCCCCCACCGAGCGTGGTGGGTGAACGGTTAACGCTCTGGCCTCGCAGTCGGGGGGACACTGGTTCGAATCCCCGTCCGGGCATCCAGATTTGGGTTTTACATGGTTTCACCAAATCACTCGAGTCGAATGCCGGGATGCTTCCTTCAAAAAGGCCATGGCTGAATTCCTTCACGTTCCTTTTCCCCAATCCTATCCCGCCTCTAAAGACCTCGACGTCGACGAGCCGTAAAGTCATAATAAGAAAAAAATCCTTGCCCCCGTCCTTTTCCGCCTCTAACGTCGACGAGGCGTAATGCCATTAACAAAAATAAAAGAAACCAATGAAGCGCCAAGCGCCACGTTGTAACTCGTGCTGCTAGTGCTATAGTTCAAATAAAAACAAACTCATTATAGATGCAGCATGCAGCAATGCATTTACAATAAAACAGAGGTTCAGAAATCTCAAAACAGAATCATTTAGCTCCATTGATCAGAACATATGTACAAAGTATATTAAACATAACAGTTTCTTGTCTTTTAAATATAGGATATCGTCCATATGAGAACAAATTTCAGGGTCGTAGGTAATAACTTTATTAAAGATTGAGCCGGTAAAGAAAATGTTCCAGAATTATACCGGCCACTCTCGTCTTTTTTTTCCACTGAAAACAATCGAAAAAACTGTCTTAGACCTTCTCAATTTAGTTCTATTAAATCACCTAGAATATATGATTGCGAATTTTTAAATACCATATTTACATATTTTAGGTGCTTCGATTATCATTGATGTCTGAAACTTGTTTCGTGCCTCCCCCTCCCAGAATAAAAAAAGGATTAGAAGCACCGGTACTTAAGAATGTAAGCTATTACAGCAATGTGGAGAGAAGAAAAACGAACTTTAGTGCTGAAATCACAATTCAACAATCAGAACAAATTACTGTTTACTATTATGAGCATTTCCGCAACATTAAAATCAGTGCTTATTAAAATTTTAAACATTATTTATACCAAGTCAATTTGGTAAAATTAAAATACCAGGACATATACCTTAAATAAATTTTCCACACTAAACAATATGGGATTAAACATCTGATGAAAGTCAACATCCAGGCTTATCAACTAGCGACGCCATCGTATGCATTATCATCGTCCATCACTTGGTCGATAAATACAAACTTCACTCAGACCCTTGTTCTTCCCTGCCCGGGCATTCAGATTTGGGTTATCCATGGTTCCCCCAAACCATTCCAGGGAAATGCCAGGATGTTTCCTACAAAAGGCCATGGCTGAATCCCTTCCCAATCCATGTCCCCAGTCCTACCCTGCCTCTAATGACCTTCACATCGATCAGCCGTAAAGTCATAAACAGCGCACTCGTTCTTCATTTTTTTAAAGAAATAATAATATAACATTATCTTTGTATTAAGGAAGTTTAGCAGTTATAATTTCCCTATTAAAGAAAAGAACAAACAGAAAATTCTGAACACTGCAAAGAGTTGGAAAGCCGTATTTAACTCTCAATTCTGATGGAAATGTATGCCTCTGAATCCTATAATTTCAATATTCATAACAATATCCAGTCGTATCGGCAAAATATTTCTGAAAGCTTGTGCCCAAAACTAACAAGCGGAAACGTATTTTCAGGGACAAATATAGCTTCTCGAGGATCACTAACACACAATAACAGAAGCAATCTCCAGACCGTTTAGCCGCGATCCTACGACGTGTTGTAACGAAGGCGGGACAGGACGCATACTCAACAACACGCCATAGGAACAGGGCCACCTCTGCTAGCGGAGACGCGACGCAACTACCCACTCTGTGTCGGTAAACATCACAGGCGTGTATAGCTGTGCGCTGTTGCCATCGGTTTGCAGCAGTGGTGCTCACCCCTTCTGTTGCTGTAAGGTGCTCTGTGCCTAACGACACTAGGCAACGTGGTGGGGAAGTGGCGGCGAGGTAAGCGAGGGCTAACCTGCGGCGCGCGCTCGTCCCTACTCTTCGACTAGTGAGGTGCCGCCTCCGTTACAAGAGATCGTGGGAACGCAGCTTTAGAGGGCTCACCTGTTCCAGTACGCTCTATGGCATATGAGGTTTTAATTAATTGTCGTGTCCATCCCAGGCCTGTGCCGTTATAGCCCGTACAGTCAGCAGAGGCGGCTCAAGGTCACTCTACTTTTTGCCCACTCAGCAGTCGTCAGTCCAGCAAGCGAAGGGGAAAGTGCGACCGACGTCAAATTTGTCACTCGTCCAATTGGACACAGAGGTCTGTTTGGAGTGGTAGGAACGGAGGGGAGAGCGATGAGATAGTCTACATCTACATCTACATTCATACTCTGCAAATCACAAAAATTGTGGTTGGCAGAGGGTGCTAAGCACCAATCCTAACCCCGCCCATTCCAATCCCGAATAGTGCGAGGAAAGAAGGAATACATATAAGTATCAGTACGGCATCTTATTTCTCTAATCTTATCCCTCCGGTCATTGCGACCTAAATAGGTTGGCGGAAGAAGTATTTCATTGCACTCGAAATTTAAATTTTTTCGCATATTCTCCAATAAATTCGAACGCAAGCCACGTCGTCTGTCTTCCAAACTATCCCAGCCCAATCTATGTATCAATTCTGTGACGCTTTCATAAGGGCTGTAACAACAAGTCACGAATCTAGCGGCTCTCCTCTGCACCCTCTCAATTGAGTCAATCAGAACCTTGCGATACGGGTCCCAAACCCCACAACAGCAATCCAGATGCGGACGCACTAGTGTTTTATACGCTATCTCCTTTGTTTGAGCATTACAATTCCTCAAAATACGACCTATGAATCGTAATTTAGAATTTGCCTTGCCTACGACGGAAGTTATGTGCATGTCCCATTTCATGTTGCTTTGTACTATCAC
This sequence comes from Vandiemenella viatica, assembly GCA_031002005.1. Taxonomy (NCBI): domain Eukaryota; kingdom Metazoa; phylum Arthropoda; class Insecta; order Orthoptera; family Morabidae; genus Vandiemenella; species Vandiemenella viatica. The sequence goes on along the minus strand of JARYHS010011408.1, from coordinate 272,256,297 downwards.
CCCCCGATAGTTCACGGAATCAACCGTGTCAACAGCTGAATTGTTTATTTTGTAATCGTGAACAAACTGATTCTTCTTGTTACTTATCCGCATTGCCTTGCACTTTTTGCAATTTAGTGTAAGCTGCCATTTACGGCACCAATGGAAAATAGCATCCAAATCACGCTGAATTTCTAAGCAATCGTCGGAGCATCTTATTTCCCTATAGATAACCGCATCGTCGGCAAACAATGGCAACCAGCATTTGACGTTGTCACCTAGATCGTTTATAAATATTAAGAAAAGAAGTGGACCTATTACACTTCCTTGAGGAACGCCCGAAGTAACATTTATCTTAGAAGAGGCTTCCCCGTCAACAACGACATACTGTGATCGACCTGTTAGAAAATCACGTATCCACTCGCAAATCTGAGCTGAAATACCGTAAGCTCGAATCTTCGCTAAAAGTCGGTTGTGTGGCACAGAATCAAAAGCTTTCTGAAAATCCAAAAAAACTGCATCTACTTGCGAACCTGCATCTATAACTTTCATTATGTCGTGGGAAAATAGGGCCAATTGTGTTTCACACAATCTCTTCTTCCGAAATCCGTGTTGACATGGTGTAAGTAACTCGTTCTCATCTAGAAACTTCATTATGTTCGAGCATATGACATGTTCCAGAATTCTGCTGCAGACCGATGTTAGAGATATGGGTCGATAATTCCTAGGATCACTCCGATCTCCTTTCTTAAAAACGGGAATTACCTGGGCTATTTTCCAGCTAGACGGTACTTTTCTCTCTTCTAGTGATTTACGGAATATATCTGACAGAAATGGTTCAATATCCTCCGCGTATTCAGAAAATACTCTTACCGATATACCATCGGGACCCGGCGCTTTACCCCACTTCAGGAGTTTTAATTGCTTTACAATTCCTACGCTATCAATTTCTATCGGATCCATCTCTAATTCCACACGATGTGGTAAAGTGGGGATGTTTTCCATGTTTTCTCGCGTGAATGAATTTTTGAATAGAGGAGATAGTGAGTGTGAGAAGGGGAACATGACCTTAAACCTCCAGTTGAGGGTGAACAGAGTGTGTAACACACTGTAACAGTTTCTGACTGTCCGCATGGGTTGAACTAGTTTGAATACTGCTATTAAATAAAGTTTTATCATATGGACAGTGTAGTGGTGGAGGAGTATGTGGTGGTGCACATTCCCAATCACCCTACTGAACAGATGAATTCTCAAACCTCCACGTATAGAGTCAAGTCCTTACGGCAAACCGAGTATAGTGGGTGAGCGGTTAACGCTCTGGCCTCGCATTCGCGAGAACACAGGTTCCCCGTCCGTCCACCCAGATTTGGGTTTTCCATGGTTTTCCACGCCGGGATTGTTCCTTCAAACCGAGCGTGGTGGTGTAACGGTTACCGTTCTGGCCTCGTATTCGGGAGGGCGGCGCTTCGAATCCCCGTCCGAGCATCCAGATTTGGGTTTTCCATGGTTTCCCAAATCACTCCAGGCAAATGCCGAGATGCTTCTTTCAAAAGGCCATGGCCGAATTCATTCCCATTCCTTGCCCACATCCTTTCCCGTCTCTAAAGACCTCGCTGTTGTAAGACGTTAAGCAATTAAAAAAAAGTTCCTTCAAAATGTCTTGGTCGAATTACTTCTTCTTCCTTCTCCTCAGTCCTTTCCCCGCTCTAATGACCTAGACGTCAACGAAGAGTAAAGTCATAGAAAATGAAACACACTGGAAGGTTGTACAAAACGTTTGATTGTGGTTCGTCTGTCAAATCTAGTAGTCGAAGCTTGGTTTATTCAGGCTATGCAGATCTGAAGGGAACGGCAGCGGTTTCACACTTTCGCTTCTTTTATCTGACTACGCGTAAGCATACACATCGTCGCAGTTAGCCACACAGAGTAATACTTAATGACACTAACAACACTAAGAAAGGGAATGGAAAATCAGTCCTGATAAAACGTGTTTGGTTAATTGACATCAATATGGAAACGTATACGCCTGAGACATCCAATAGAGTGTGCACATTTACCCAGCACCCTCATTCTGTTTCATAGACAGGCCGCACCTACATGTAATGCTGAGATGAACAAGAGTTTACTTTCCTGAAAGAAATATAAATGTTATCACAAGTACTATTAGTTTAAGAGACCATAGCAGACATGACACAAGAATAATTTGTAGCAAAATGTCTACTACAAAATTATTTGGCTAATGATAATTAGTCTCTTTTTTTCTGGGTTTGCGCTGCGTTTTTTTGTTGATATCGCCAACGTTTCGGCACCAACCTGGAACCTTCGTCAGGGCTTCTCTCTATCTAGCCACCTGATCCTTTTTGGTAAACTTGAACACTTGATTCACTGTTTATATTTCACCGGCAAAAATGATTTTGTCTCTCTGCCGAAGAATATATACAGCCGCAGACAGCTAAAACACGACCACAGAAAAGAAATAGAAAGTAAAGGGAGTCACTGAGAAAATAGGTAAAGTGCTGGCCAAAATCAATGTTCAGCCAATGTTCACCACTAAAAACAAGGTTCGAAGCAATTTAAGATCAGTGAAAGATCTCAGAGCTCCATTACAATCGAGCTATATTTAAAAGATTCCCTGCGATTGTGGTCAGGTGTTGAGACATGCCGAGCAGTCTCCATTAAGGTGAATTAAGACATCTTCGACACGAGAGACTAGAACAAACCGCGAAATCGGCAGTGGCGGAACATCATGTAGAAGGAAGACACAAAATACAGTGGTAGAAATCTACTATCGTTGCAAAGACAAAGGATTTTTTAGAACGAAAAATAATGGAATCTATAGAAATATACAAAAATCATAATAATTTCAACAAAGACGGCAGCTATGGTTTGAGCCAAATGTTTAAATGTACACTAGCAAATGAACAAGTTGTAACAACTACAAGATCGCTCCATAATACACGAACCTCTTTGGAATAGTAAATATTCTTTGCCGGAGAAACAAAATCATCTTTGCCGGTGAAAAAGAAACAGTGAATCAAGTGTTCAAGTTTTTCAAAAAGAACCAGGCGTCTAGATAGAGAGAAGCCCTGACGAAAGCTACAGGGTGCCGGAAAAAAAAACCGCAACGCAAAGCCGAAATGAGACTTTTTAAAAAAAAATTTCACTTATTGATTTACGACTCGTCGACGGCTAAGGTCATTAGAGGCGGGATGGGGGCTGGGGACAAGGAACGGGAAGGAATTCGGCCATGGCCTTTTGAAGGAAGCATCCCGGCTTCGCCTATAGTGGTTTGTGGAAACTATGGAAAACCCAAATCTGGATGCCCGGACGGGGATTCGAACAGGCGTCCTCCCGAATGCGAGGCCAGAACGTTAACCGTTCACCTACCGCGCTCGGTCGAAAGAGACAAGTAAGTGCAATTTTTTCAGTAATGACACCTGCGAAAATTGTGAAATTTTATACGATAATTTGTGTTAATAGATGAGAGCAATAAATCAGATCACGATCATACAATGTTTCTGGTAAGTAGCAAAAAATATCACGAAAGAGAATATGTATATTTCTTTGGTTTGAAAGAATTCGTGCGACAATCATTCTTAAAAAGTTATCGATGATTTCAGGACTGTAAATTGAATCTGCAATTTATATCACACTGTTTTGGTTGAACTGTATTGTTGTTTAAACACTCTGAACAGCTCCCATCTACATCCGAGTTGGTCCGAAGTCGCTAGTCTCCGCGTTTGGCGACATGCAGACAATGCGAGCGAAGCTCTTGTTTAACCTAGCAGACTACTCTCGGGATTAATTTTTCAGTAGCACCAGAGGCTAGGATACGTCCTGCGGTCTTACGCTATCCGAAGAAGATGATGAAATGCACACGCCAAAGCCGTCAAATATTTTTTTAAAACAAATTTAGTGGTTACCAATCATAAAGACATTTCAAAAGAAAATATTGCGATTGCTGGAAGTGATTTGAAGTATTGGAACAGTACATGAAAGACCTTATTTAGGTAGAAACGATATGTTCGTCAGCGTGGAAGATTAGAGCAATAGTCAGAACACTCATGGACCTTACTGATACAGCGTCTCTCTAATTCTCTGAGGATTTCTTAGACAGATTATCTATTGAATTGAATTCACTAAAACAGTCATCCTACTACAACGTTTTTTAAGATTTTTGAAAAATATTTAATTAAAAAATGCGTATCGGAGGGAGTAATAGTTGAAAAAATTGTTTTGAAACATCAAATTTACTATATATATATAAGTACACGTGTATGTGTTTGTGTCTATATTTTTTGTGATAGGAAACCAGGAATTTCAGAACAATCGTATTAGTTTGTAGGTCATATTTAGGAGACTAATCATCAATGTAAATTATGAAAGAATTTTCGGATTAGTACGGTAGTTTTGGAAATAAAAGGGAGAATAGTTATTTTTATGTTCTTTGCAAAAAAGTAGAACAAATTGAATAATTAAATAGAAATCTAATGTGTACCTGAGTCGTCAGTTTGCAGCTTACATTTGATACCCATAAAGATTACCTGAAAGAAAGTTTTCTTTAATCCCTCGTTAAACCCTTTATAATTATTTTCATCTCTATGATTTTCAAAATTTTTGTTGCTGATTGTTTGAGATGCTACGAGCTAAAAATTGTGCAGTTGCAAGTTTTTAAGTTAGAGAGTTCCGAAGTTATAACACTATGACAGGCAGACGAATATAGAGACAGACAGTAAAATGAGTAATGCTATAAAGATTTCGTTTTTCCATTTCGAAGCTATGAAAAAATAAAAATGGTCAAAATCGATTTATTCACTTCAAGTACACAGAGTTGTGGCATAAATTTATAATGGTGATTATTTTGGTGGTACCACGGGACGAAAGGAAAAGTAAATTAAATATCATGATGACTACTTTTTTTCTCTTTTTGTTCGCGGAAAACTTCTCTCCCGATACTGGGTTGTGCAATCCCCGAAAGCTGGTAAAGCCTATCAACTGGGGTAAGCTTTAGGCAGCCTGTCTTTAGTCTACAGGTGTTATTGAGGGCTACATCAACATTCGATCCTGTGGTAGTAGAAGGGGTTTTACTGGGTAATTTATTTATTGCATTTCACTTACAATTTTATTAATTTTAATACTAATGATTTTGTTGATCTTATCAATTTAATAATTTTAATCATTTGATTTTATCAAATAGGAAGAGGGTGCAAAGTGATATACTATCTTGCATCCCTAATATAAAGTCATAACCTGACAGATTTATTCAAATTTAACATTGAAAGCTTACAGACATCGGTGTACTTTACAGCTAATTTAATACATGAAATTCAAGGGTTCAAACAAAGTTAATACCGAGTCTTACAATTTGAGGCGTAAGACGTTAATTTTAAACAAACAACAGTGACATATTTTATGTGAATTTTAAGCACTATATCAATATTGAATTAAGATAACAAGAAAATTTCTCTACTAATTTATAAAGCTGTTCACAAATACAAGCTTACAGAAATGAATTTTTGTGTCTTAATTCAAACAGGACGCCATTTAGTCTTAGACTTAAATAAAAAAATATTTTCTGATTGATAGGAATTTATGACTGTCTTCCCGTATCAAATCAGGTTGCTCACGGCTATTAACATGTTCAGAAACATTGTCGGAGAGTGATACTCTGCTCAGAAGTGTTGATGGGTCGAGGAAACGCGCAAAACTGAGTTCGTTTTAATGGCTGAATGTCTTTACCGTCGGTGTTGCGTCGGCACCTATGATGGTAGCACGCACACTTCCATCAGACAACAGCAATAGGTACCGCAAGCCAGAGGTGGCTCAAACCGTACTGTTGTAAGTCTCGTCGTAATCGAAGACCGGGCGATGGCGTGACCTCTGTCCGTCATACACCACCGCAAGACCTCCTTCTCTGCTAGTCCCCACTTCAAGACCTCTGGAAATCGTCCCTTTCTCTCGGTGTCTGATCTGAATCGATTCCAGCTCCATCGAAATCCAATCCGTGGGCTCGTAAGTCATGTGGACCCAGAACACACCAAAGGGCTTGTTATTCTTTTGTAACGTTCACGTTGATTGGGCGTTCACAGTCACATGATTCACACCTCGATCTGCCATACCTTTTTGTTATGTGCGGGGACCTCTCATCTAGCGGTACAATAGGTTGTCCATCCGAATTATTCACTTGACCCGAGAAGGGTCAGTTAGGCTGGCACCTGCCGGAGATTAGCGGGCCTTCACTCTCTATTGTGAAATATGTTGTCACTCAACCCAGGTATGAAAGGGGTCGCATCCACCGTTATAGGTGTCACCCTCCAGGCTTAAAGCAAAAATAGCGTCCTGCTCTGGCACTCTCGAGCAAAATATTCCTACCCTCCTTTAAATATGAATTATTGTTACTATTTGAAGCATTGTACGAGTCTGACACAGCAGTCTCGTTACAAGCCTTTATCAGAGCAACAGATAAAGATAAGATACTGACGAAGAAAGAAACAGCGTGTACCGTTCACAACGAGGGTAACATTGAAAGTTTTTTTGGATCGCATAAAAGTCTCTTAAACCAAAGATCATTAGATTCATTTTCATCAGCCACATAATGTGATCAAACTAGTATCAGAAAGGAATAATTGTAGGAATTTTCAGTGGAAAGAGAAGGGAAGGCAACCAAAGAACGAGATGGCTCAATTTATTCAACTGGAAGTGAGTTTTTTTACAGCAAAATTGAAAAAGGAAGACCAATATCGGAAAGCATGAAGAGAGATGTTCCAAATAATCGGCAAGACACAACTGAATGTTAATATCCATCGCAGAGGATCTATACTTAGCGTGGAAACCGGAAAGCGATCAGGTATACAATATTCCTCACCAGTGACATTATGAAAACAAGTTTGAAAATACGAGTATATTAACAACAGCAAAATGGTAGAAAACATTTATTTGCATAAAGCAGCTTCGGGGTGCTACTTTTAAACCGGCAGCTATCGTAAAATCTTCACGTGCAGGGAACAGCTTGTGGCAATATGGAATGAATGTCCGATGCGGATTATGTTTACCAGGCTTATGACAGGGAAGCGAGCAAACATTCATAAACAACAGAATCCTGCTAGCTATATGTGTTTATATTTGTCGGGCAGCAGACGTTATCATTACGGTAACAAAACAGGCGAGATCACAACAAGCGATCAACGATTCCAGGTGCGACTTATCATCCGTTTCACCAGGACATGAATCGAAACATTTCCTATTTCTCAGCATGAGCAACGTAGAATCGTATGAGAAAACGTCTCACCTCCAACAGTTCATCATTTTGGATGGTTAATCTCCAATACCACTCATTTGCAGCACACGAGTGCCTCTCACATACTCTCTGCTGAATGAATTATTTCGTTAGTGGAAGATGTCGACAATGTTAAGAACAGTAGACATAACCTAACTGTCTCTGCAGAAAGTTAACACATTCACCTCAGCTTTGAGAATAGCCATGACTTGCTCCAAAACACTTGTTTGAAAGCAGGTGATTTACACAAATAGATAATAATAGTAGAAATAACATCGGTGGTGATAATAGTAGCAACAGAAATTACAAATCTCTCAAACCCATCACCTCATTTCTTCGTTTATAAGATGCTTCTAGATACTCCTTTGTTCACTGGCTATTTTCGAAACTTGTTATGTGGTATCACAGGAGTTCCTATAAAAACACTCAAATTCTCTATACTTTCTACTTATGATTCCTTCGTGGGCATCTGGTGATACAACTTTCCAACAGCCTTGCCAGGTAGAACCTTTTCTTATATTCTATGTTAAATCACATGCACTGAATTTCTAATTCGTGTGTACGACCAACATTCAGTTGCTATCAAATTATAAGGACAACTGTACTTTGAAACATACCGATCGTAACTAAAAATTCACACGTAATGTTTACACAGTGAGACGGAACTTTGCGAGGTGATTAATAAATAAGGAAATAATCAGCTATGAATTCTAGGAATAATTTTAAAATTACAGTATATTTTTGTAAATATTTTAAAACGAGATCGAGCTAACGGGCTTGGACTCCAAACTTGGTGCTGGAAGATTTAGGAGCATGTCTATGTCTCTCATGTCACAAATGAGTCATTAATATACACATTTGTGTTGATACCAGTATGCGAAACAAACGCTTCATCTTATAACAGTATATAAAGGAGAAAAGTGTTCTAAATAGCATAAAAGGAACGTTGCAGAGTATTAACTGTTTTCATTTCCTACCTATTCTCGCAAGAGTACGAAGTTTCCTTTCTCGCGCAAACCGCTCTGATTCTACTGAACTAAAATATCGATGAACGGTGTTATGTTCGTAAAGTGCTAAGAATCGTTGTGGCAAGAATATTTCGATTAAAGTTTAATTCACTCCAATATTAAACTGTTTCGAACACACATAATTCCGTATAAATTTCGACCATTCAGTAACTTGCTCGTAGGTGAAATAATTATTCATGTGGCACCCATTATTTTGCTTATTGTTATTCGTTATTGGTTTATAATGTTATCATACAAAAAAAAGAAAAAAAATGTTAAGCTGGAGAGATAATGATGTGAACAAAACACGACTATGTTGTGGATTGTTTAATCTGTTCTGTTGGGCTCATTGATCAGTTTTCACTACAAATTTATTTTTTCACCTTCACTCCACTGTTAGACGTTAAAAAATCTCGAGCACATAAAAGATATTAATGCACCTTTGAACCACCTAGCTAAAATGCCTCCTAGTTTCCTATTATCTTCAAATGATGCCTACAGAGCGGATATATCTCACGGTGTCTTAGGCGTATAATTAATTGCACTTTTGAGTCAACGCATTTCGTTACTTCTATGTGTCTCCTGTACACAGAAAATGTGGCATTTCTTTTGATTGGACAGATCTTGTAGCAATTCTTCTTAAGGTTGCGAAATACTGGGCGAAATGTGTTTAAAGTTCTTAATTTGCACTGTGTATTCTATGTTTAACGATTCGAGAATAATAATAACAATCATAATGGCACTTTATATGATCGTCAGTCCACTGTGCAACTGTTAACACGTCCTCCAACTTTTCAGACCTTTCCGTGTATTAGAATAATAGTTTCTAAGCAAGCAAACTGAAACTTGAGGCCGGAAACTCTTCTTCCATGGAAATAGGAAGATTCATTAAAATTGTTTACTAGTTGTGAGATCACGATAAACATTTCGACTGCCTCCGAATAATAGTTTCTGAGTGAATCCCTTTCAACGAAAAATAGATATTAAATTGTCAAACTTTTATCTTTAATTTCTCGACTTCTTCTTCATTTCAAAATAATAATAAAAAAATCATATTTAGCCCCCGAGACTATCTTTCGAAAGAGCATTAAGGTTATTTATGATTATAGCGCGAGGACAGAATTGCTTCTTGAGGGCTTGAACAGTAAAAATCTTGGAAACATTTAATAATAAACTCAACTGGGCAATACAACTTAAACAGGTGGTAGGAAAAGGTTCAAAATCCTTAATTTATTGAAAAGATTAATGGTAAGATACACCAGAGAAGGGCCGGAATTGGTTACAAAACGTTGGTCAGATAAATGCTTGAATACTGTAGTTTAGTTTGAGACCCTTAAATACAGGAGATGTAAGACGCGCAAAGGAGAGCAGCTAGATTTGTTTGTGGAAAATACGGCAGGATCCTGGCAGTAACTGATATGATGAAGGAGATGTATCAGGGTCCATTGGAAGATGGGAGGAGTGTGAATAAATGCTGTCTGTGTACAATGTGTTTGATGGTGATGGGGTTTGGAGGCAGGGCCGGCGCTAGGATTCTCGGGCCCCGGGTAATGTTTCTAAGCAATGACGTAAGCTAGCTAGTTGGGGCCCGTGGTTAATTCATCGGATGGGGCCCTCCCTACATCTACATCTATAATCTGCAATTCACAATTACTGTGGGTGGCATAGGGTGCTAAGCACCAATCCTATTTTAGAGTATTCCAATCCCGAACAGAACGAGGAAAGAAAGAATACATAAATGTATCAGTACGGCATCTTATCTCTCGAATCTTATCCCTTCTGTCATTGCGACCTAAATAGGTTGGCGGAAGAAGTATTTCGTAGCACTCGTAAATTAGAGATTTTCGCATATTCTCCAACAAATTTAAACGAAAACGACGTCGTCTGTCCGCCAAACAATCCCAGCCTAACCCACGTATCAGCTCTGTGGCACTTACATAAGGACTGTAACTAGCGGTCACGAATCGAGCGGCTCTCCTCTGTACTTTCTCTAACGTGTCAATCAATCCCTTGCGATACGGATCCCAAATTCCACAACAGTATTGCAGTTTTTGTACGTTATTTCCTTTGTATGAGCATTGCAGCTTCTCAAAATATGACCTATAAAACGTACGTAGTTTAGAATTAGCTTTGCGTACGACGGAAGTTATGTGCAAGTCCCATTTCATGTTGCTTTGTACTGTTACGCCTAGATACTTCAGGGAATCGACCGTGTCAACAACTGAATTGTTAACTTTGTACTCGTGAGAAAACGGGGTCTTTTTATTACTTATTTGCATTGCCTTGCACTTTTTACAGTTAAGTATAAGCTGCCATTTACGGCACCATTCCAAATAACATCCAGATCGCGCTGTATTTCTAAGCAATCGTCAGAGCACCCCACTTCCCTATAAATAAGTGCATCATCAGCAAAAAATCGCATCCTGCAATTAACGTTGTCACCGAGATCGTTTATAAAAATTAAGAAAAGAAGTGGTCCTATTACACTTCCTTGAGGAACGCCCGAAGTAACATCTAGCTTTGAAGAGGCTTCCCCGTCAACAACGACATACTGCGACCGACTAGTTAGAAAAATCGCGTATCCATTCGCAGATCTGATCAGATATACCGTACGCTCGAATCTTCGCCAAAAGGCGGTTATGTGGTACAGAGTCAAAAGCCTTTTGGAAATCCAAGAAAATAGGATCAACTTGTGATCCTGCATCGATAACCTTCATTACGTCATGCGAAAATAGAGCCAGTTGCGTTTCACACGAACGGTTCTTACGAAATCCGTGTTGGTTTGCTGTAAGTAACTCGTTTTCATCCAGAGAACTTCATAACGTTAGAGCATATGACATGCTCCAGAATTCTACTGCAGACAAATGTTAGAGATATAGGTTGATAATTCCTAGGATCTCTCCGATCACCTTTCTTGAAAACGGGAATCACCTGCGCTATTTTCCAGTCAGAAGGTACTTTTCTTTCTTCTAAAGATTTACGAAATATATCTGATAGAAATGGTTCTATTTCTTCCGCGTATTCCGAAAATAATCTTACTGGAATACCATCAGGACCCGGCGCCTTCCCCCACTTCAGGAGCTTTAATTGCTTTATGATACCTACACTATCAATTTGAACTGGATCCATCTCAAATTCTACACGCCGTGCAAAAAGCGGGAATGTTTTCCATGTTTTCGTCAGTGAAAGAATTTTTAAATTCGGTGTTAAATACGGTAGCCTTTTGCGGCTGTCATCAACTTCCCGACCGTCTTGTAGTAGAACTGACATATTGTTGTCACTACCACTAATTTTTTTTACATACGACCAAAATTTCTTTGGGTTTTCGTTGAGACTCTTAGAAAGTGAGTTGCATCTAAAGTCGTTAAAAGCCTCGCGCATCGCATTTTTAACATGTTCTCTTGTCTCAGCTAACTTTTCTAAATCACTCCTATACATCGTCGTCCTTGAGCGTGCATGTATCTTCCTTTGTTTTTTATGTAACCGTTTAAGTTCACGTGTATACCACGGGGGATCGTTCCCATCCCTGATTGTCCTTTTCGGTATATGTAAGTCCACACCTTCCCTGACTATACGCATGAATCGATGCCACATCTCTTCAACCGAGCCTCTTCCTTCTATAAAGGTAATGTAATTATCCCTCAAAAACGTTCTTAAACTCTCCTTTGGGGCCTTTTCAAACCTGTAAACGACCCTTTCTTTTTTCTTTTTGCGCGCGGCTATTAATTTTACTGTAGCAATTACAGCTTTATGATCACTTATTCCCATGGTGGTAGAAATGTCCGTGAATAACTCAGGCCTATTCGTAACGAGAATATCTAAAATGTTTTCATTATCGTTGTGGCACTGCGTTGGTTCAGTGACGAGCTGCTTAAGATTAAGATCTGAGAAAAGGTCAAGAATAATTTCACAGGATGTTTTATCCCGGCCACCAGTAACGTGGACGTAATTATTCCAGTCGATATATGCAAAGTTGAAGTCACCTCCTAGTATTATTTCATGATCTGGAAATTGAAGAGCTATATTACTACATTATTTCTTAAGGCCTCAGCAATAGATACATCTGCATCTGGTGGACGATAGAAAGACCCTAATACAAGTTTTGTCCTAGCTACTTTAGTCTAATCCATAGGATTGCACAGACCGTATCGATATTTATTTCGCTACACGACAGGTGTTTACTAACAGCTATAAATACACCGCCTCCATTGGAGTTCAACCTATCCTTACGGAAAACATTCATTCTATCGTTAAAAATTTCTGCTGAACTTATATCCGGTTTTAACCAGCTTTCAGTACCTAATACAAATATCTGCTTCTGTACTGCTAATAATGCTTTCAAAGCTCAGGCTGCTTATTACAAACAATTCTACAGTTAATAACGAGTACTTTAATGGTCGAGACTGATTTACGCTACTCCTAATATATGGTGCCGAATTTGATTGGGCTGCCCGTAACTGTGATCCCAGTTTTGGGTCTTCCTGCCTCAGCCTAAAAAATCCCCCAATGCACTCCACACGGCCCCTGCCACCCGTGTAGCCGATTCACGTGTGTAGTGCACTCCTGATCTATCCAAGGGAACCCTACACGACTCGACCCCATGGCGATGATCTAGGAATCTGCATCCATGATTATCGCAGAAACGCCGCAGTCTCTGGTTTAGACCCTCGATTCGGCTCTGAACCAGAGGTCCACAGTCGGTTCTATCGACAATGCTGCAGATAGTTAACTCAGCCGAAATCTTGCGGTCATCAACCACAGAGCTCACCCTTATGAGCAAGCCGCTGGAAGGAAGAGAGGATAGTCCTCCTGACCCCAGGCGGCAAGCATCGTTGGTGCCGACATGAGCTACAATCCGCAGCTGGTTACACCTCGTCCGATCAATGGCATCCGGGATGGCCTGATCCACATCTTGGATCAGACCTCCCGGAATACACAATGAATGGACACAGGACTTCATCCCAGACCTATTCGCCAAGTCCCTAAGGGGTTCAATAAAACGCCTAACGTTTGAGCTACCTATCACCAAAATCCCCTTCTGTGGTAGCTCAGGCCTTGCGGGCAGGGGGGCTGGCAACTCGCTGTTTGACGATTGTGGATCTGAACCAGACCCAGCCAATACATCAAACCTGTTGGACAGTGGTACAAGCATGTCCTCCTGGGATTCAGACCTGCACAACTGCCCCCGCATGCGGCGTCGACACCCGGAAACCACACGCCAGACACCGTCAGGTGACTGCCGCACAGGCTCCAAGGTCTCAGCCTGGACTACAGGTACGATGCTGGGAACAGGAGAACCTGCGATAGCAGTAGCTTCAGCGGAGTCTCACATAGAACATCTGTTGCAGTCGCCTACGGCAGCTTCCAGCCTTGTAACTTTCGTTAACAAAGCTGCAAGCTGAGTGCGAAGATCAGCCACCTCAGACCGCGGCTGCACACAGCAATCACATTCCCTACACATATTATTTCTAAACAAAAGCTACGGAGTAGATGAAAGATGAACTAACCGAGTGATCCAAATAAACTGTTCACTACTTACAAACAACCGATAGACACGACTGGGGAAAAAAACCTAAATTAACAAAGAAGGACTTCCTCGCGTAATGGTTGCAGATGACCAACTCACTACTGGCGCTGTTAAACAAATAAGCAAAGATGGACAAAAGCTATCTACATACTTTAAATTAAACTAATCACCGAAGGCACTTCCTAGCGTGACGGTTGCTGAAGACCAACTGTCTACTGGCGCTGTTAAACAAGGAAAGATTAAACAAAAGCTATCTACACACTTTAAATTAAACTAAACACAGAAGGCACTTCCTGGCGTGACGGTTGCTGAAGACCAACTGTCTACTGGCGCTGTTAAATAAGCAAAGATTAAACAAAAGCTATCTACACACTTCAAATTAAGCTAAACACAGAGAGCACTCCCTGGCGTGACTGTTGCTGAAGACCAACTGTCTACTGGCGCTGTTAAATAAGCAAAGATTAAACAAAAGCTATCTACACACTTTAAATTAAACTAAACACAGAGAGTACTTCCTGGCGTGACGGTTGATGAAGACCAACTCCCTCAGGCCAGATAGGCGACCCCTATTGGCCGACGGGACTTGTGTACATTTGACCCGCCCACTTCCTCCCACCCCCCAACGCCGGCCCTGCTTGAAGGGATATTGGTTGGAGAATTAAGAGTATTGCATGTAAAGGTAAAGAGGAGCATAGGAAAAAGCTGGTACTCGATTTAATGCACAATGAAGTGGGAAAATTTTTCTTTTGTGGGTAAGGGTTTTCAGCGATTGGAAAACAACTAGCAAGGGAAGAGATGAATAATTTTGCCGAAAGAGCTGAAAGTACATTAAATTTCGTAAATGACAAAAGGAGATGGTTGGAGGAACTTAAAACTCAAAGCATATAAAATAATAATAAAAAAATAAAAAGTGGTAGTTAGATGAGTGAGGTAATTACCGCAGGAGCATGCACTCCATCGCAATTGAAATAAAATTCAAAATCAGTCCGACCTGTAGTTTTTTCATGAGTCGAAAAAAAAAATGAACACTAATGTGTGAACATTTCTACCTTAAATTTATAACTCTCCGACTACCCGACTACTTATCAAAATTAAAATTAGCCCATAGGCTACACCAAATTCCGAGTGTTAACTTTTCCTTCAATGCTATTCATCCTCTGAGATGGCAAACAAAAATATTAGCGGTTAACGAAACGTAAGTTGTTTCTCCCAGGCTAATAGTTTCAAATATATTATATTATAAAAAGACTGGCCAAAGTGAGATCTTGATCAAACCCATCATTCATTTCAACTGTTTCGGCATCGTACATCGTTGTTGATATTGTGGACAGCATTCATTGTTTATTCGCAATTGTAGTGTCACATTCGTAGTTGTTAGTTTGAAAATCTAGAACAATCGCTGTATTAGGTATTGTGAAACGTCGTGCAAAAAGATTAGGTTTTCCGTTGTGAGTTATATATACGAGGCAGAAATTTCCTCCTGTCGGCCACAGACACCACCTGCCCACGGACTCTGCCTAACCTCGGACTTTGCCTGCTCTCGGGCTTCGCCTGCCCACGGACTTCGCCTGCTCACGGACTTCGCCTGCACACGGCCTTCGCCTGCACATGGACTTCGCCTGGCAACTGGTAACGCCTGCTCACCAACTGCTGCACATCAACCGGACACACCAAAATACGGTAACGCTATGGACCGTTCCGACACTAACCCCACCATCCGTCCACCCACTGTGACTACTAGCCCCCACTTCTACACCATGGCTACATCTTCAGTTACGACTACAACTACCACCAGCACCACCACCACCTCCTCATCAATCATCCGCCCCGCTGCATCTGAAGGCATTCGTCCAAATCTTCCACAGATAGTTCAAAAATCACCACGTGGCACCTGCTATCTTCAAACTGCCAGAAATAATGCAAAACCCTACGACCGGACCAAAAGTGGCACATTACCATCGCCTCAAACCTCCTTACCCAATAATGCAACAACTGCATACGAAGTTATGGACGCTACATCACCACCTCCATCCACGTCACAGACAATTCATACATACCTACTGAAAGGAACCTTCCCTGAATATATGAACAGTAAAATCCTAACCAAATTCATCAAACGACATATACCCAATATATCAATCCATCAACTTATCCCACTAAAAACGGTATGATCATCAAGAGCAATGAACCAGATTTCCCCAAATTAATTAAAAACAAAATTGGACTAACCTCATTTGGCGACAACGCCACCTTAACAACAGTCACCTCATCCCACCAAAACAACCAACCCTACCTAAAAGACCTCCTACACTCACAGCTGTCACCCATGGAGTAGACCCAACAATAACTGAAGAAGAGGTAGTCGCCGAACTCAACTCGAAAGACGAATTACATGTTCGAAAAGCCCTCCGAATCAAAAACAGCTTAGGACCCACTTAGATGATCAGAATACTAACTGAAGACGCATCAACAATTTACCAACTGCTTACTAATAGAGCCATAATCTATCATCAAAAACATAGAGTGGAACCTTCTAAAACCCCTTCGCCCCAACCTACATGGTGTGCACGCTGTCTACAATACAATGACCACCTTACGACAAACTGTAAGAACACCCTATCTTTCCACACTGCAAAGAAAACCACTTCTTAAAAGCTTGCTCAAACCTTCAGAAAACTCCCACCTGCAATACTTGTGACTATAACCATCCTACCTATTCCATTAAATGCAAATCAAAGCTAGCGCCTACCAAAGCAGAACTCACAGTACCCCTCCGACCCATTGACCCTCCCACACCACCAACCAACTCCATCCGTCCATCCACCGATCATAGAAGATATCCTAGATTTCATTACAATCACATTACAAAACCTAAATCCCTGCTCCCGTGAACACACCCTGGCGCAAATATCAATTGCAGTAAAAGCAGTCTTTGGAATACAAATAAACGCCACCTACTCTCACGATAACACCCACTTCCAATTTCTCCCCCTAGAAACCGTCGTGTAAACCAACCATCTCCACAACTAGAACTATCCCTAATATGCCACTTTCCTACAATATACTTTTCACTAACATCCGATCACTCCCAACCAACAAAAACCACCTCCTACATACCCTCACTACACACGACATCCATTCCTTTATGCTAAATGAAACCTTCCTCCAACCCCACCATCACATTCGTATGTCACCCTACAGCTCACCCGAACCGAAAACCCAGCACCTATAGCCCGCGGGGGCGTTGGCCATTGGCTATAAGCACCATATGCCCATCAAAATACACCCACCACTCAACCGTCCATCTGAACATACCCGGTGTTCCTCTCCTTTAATTTTATATTACATTTAGATAAACATTACAGCCTCATACATCATCATGGCAGATATCAATATTCATAGCCGCACCCAGCAAGAACTTAATCAATTTCATAAACATCCTAACCGCCATGAGAGGTGACATCATTAACATCCCATTACCCACACGCCACGAATCAAACACAACCCCTGACCTAGTTATAGCTTCTCCCAATATCCTAATCTGCGCCACCCTTCATGTCCTCGATCCAATCGGCAGTGATCATTTCCCCATTATGCTTTCTATCCAGTACAATGCCCCCCACACCCACCCAACCCCACAGCCCATAGATACAGCCAAAACTACAATAAAACTAACTGGAAAGACTACAGGAAATACATAGGCGACCACATAGCGACAGACAACTCAAATATCATAGACGCACAGCCTACTTAGAACCGCCGAATATCTCCAACATGCCATTACAGACGCTACTGCCGCTCATATCCCCTTGACTCCTACCACCCCTCACAAACCATCACTACCCATACGAGCCCTTCAAATCCTTCATATCTCACGTCACCTCTTCCACACCTACCTACGAACCCATGACCGTCAGCTCCTCACTCTCCACCGCCAAATCCAACGAACAGTTCGCAACTGTTTCGCCGCTCAGAAAAGACGCACCTGGACTCCAATTCGACTACACAGACTCCCCTATTCGAACAGCGTGCCGACTCTATATCACCTCCCCTCCAACCCGACTTCAACTATATTCAAACCGTCAGATACTGGACTTAGCACCCCTATCACAGCTAATGACATCCTAACCGTCCTCAGCACGAAGAAAAATACTGCCCCGGCCCCGATTCATCACGCATATCAAAGAAGACCCCGCTCTTCCATCAACTTCTAGCTCATCTATATACAAACGTACTATACTCTGGCATCTATCCCCCAAAATGGAAATCTTCAAAAATCCTTATGTTCCCCAAACCTAACAAACCCACATCAGATCCGAACTCATACCGCCCCATCAGCCTCACCTCCGTCTTCAGCAAAATTTGAAACCATACTATCACGACGTATCCACAAACATCTATCACAACACTCTCTCCTATCCCCCGCCCAGTGTGGCTTCCGTCCAAACCTATCGACCCAAGATCAACTCCTCAGACTTATGCACCTTCTGACCACCCACATCAACACCCACAGATCAGTACTTATACTATTAGATATTGAAAAGGCTTTTGATCGAGTATGGCACGCTGCCTCATTTTCAAATTGCAAACCTTCGCCCTTCCTATCACCTACATTCGCACAATAGCTTCCTTCCTCACCAACCGTACCTCTTTCGTTTCCATAAACAACATTCTCTCCCGCATCTTCACCATGACCGCAGGTGTCCCCCAAGGGTCTGTCCTGTCGCCCCTCTTATACATCATGTACATAACCGATATACCCATTCCCGCACCACCTACATATATCCTTAAGTACGCCGATGACACCGCCTACCTCGCCGTTCATAAAACCCTTCAACAGTCGGAGAAAGCCCTACAGATCATACTAGACTGCTTTGTCAAATGGTGCAACCGCTGGCGACTAATAATTAATCCCAATAAAACACAAGCCATTATTTTTGGAAAATAGTAAAAGATACAGGCTCGCTGATTTTAACATAACCATATACAATCATCCCATCCAGCTACAACCCACAGTTACATACCTAGGAATCACCCTCGACCGACATCTTACATGGACACCTCATCTTAGAACCATCAACTCCAAAGCCCAAACCCGCCTAAACCTTTTAAAATTACTTACTGGAACATCCTGGGGACTACATAGCCAGGTCATCATAAATACATACAAAGCATTTCTTCGCCCCATCCTAACTTATGGTCACCTCTCATGGCTCTCCGCCCCTGATCACTTCTACAATAGACTCCAAATAATAGAACGCCACGCCCTCCGAATCGCCTACCGAATAAGACTACCTTCTCCTACCCAACAGCTTTATACCAGAATGCGTTTTCCTCACATACTGATCCACATAGAATCCCTCCGGCTAAAATATGCTATCAATAGCCTTCTAAACAAAAATCCTATAACTCACCGCCTACTTAAAGAACCACTTCATCTCCCCTCCTGTTACAAACAGATCCCACCAACACTGCACCTCCAAAATATCCTTTTATAACCCAGCACAGAGACCGACCGCCTACCATACCTCAACAAGAGAAGAGAACAAAAATTTACCCCACTCTGTGAATGACATCAAAATCGCCTACTACTAGCCACAAATCTGCAAGAAAAGCAAACAAAATATTACAAAACTACAACTCTGATCATGTAACATCTAAATGCAAATCTACTGTATTATTTTTGTAAAAGTGTAAACATTCCTTATGAAATTCCATTGTAAACCATATTATCACGACATGTGTGCTGCCAGCCCGCTTCTCCCCATTAAGGGGGATGAATGAAATAACAACATATATATATATAAAGTGAGATATTGGATTGGTTATGTAGCACAGCAGTACTTGTTCCATATATAGTCCTTAGAGAATTCGTTATACTGATTTACCCTATAATGTCTTGCCAAAAATAACTATGGTTAGCTGGCTCTTACTTACTGGAAACTTCGGATTGCTGTTCAAATGAATTATTCTCCATCTTAGTTTAGTTGTTTCTGCTTATTACATTCTCAACGATGTGAAGTTATAATTATTTTTAAAGCCTGAGTTTGTTAGAAATAGAGCATTAAACCCATGGTAAATAGTAACTAATATGCCCCAGAATGTAAAAATTAAATATAATTATAGTTACTGCGGAAAGTTGGAATTGTTGAAACCTTCAAATATTTATCAAATGCAACTCGTCAAATATATATGAGAAAATTCATTCATTAAGTTGCACGAGCACAATTCTTTGAATGCGCTTTCTTTCCTTAGACCTATCGGATAAAGTTACGTAATTGCATATGGGAAAGGATTTGGGACATAAAACGGGAGAGAATTAGGGCATGATTTTTTGAAGGAATTGTCAATGAATTTGCCTGGAGTAACTTAGGGAGACCGAGGAAAACCGAAATCTGGATGAGCGGAAGGGGATTCGAACCCACATCCATCCAAATGATAGACTTGAGCAGTCAGTTGGCTCCAAGTCATAACATCAAGTATGGTACGGAAGCAACATCCTGCATCACCACAGTCTGGCCCTTCACGCCGAGCTGAGTCGATATGGTTTCAAGAAGCTGCATCACCGAAGCAACCCTCGCCTCCGGATACAAGTACGCCACGGCATTCGGCAGAAGTCAACGCCGCTGAGAGTCCTGCCCCATACGACACCCCTGCTTCGAATCGCCAAGAGGATTTCTGGTCGGAGGTGTCTGGAGCGGACGACTCGTCGTGGATATCATGGCCGTCACCAAAAGCCGCTCTCATCGACCACGACGATTTCAAGAAAGAGGTGAACAACATTTACTTCTCCTGCGAGAGCGCAGGCAACAAGTACAAGTTCAAGCCCTTCACACCGAGAAATTCTATTACGCCGACGAATCACCCCTCCAAGTGCAGCTGCGAGTCAAAGCCGGGGAAATGCTGTTTGCGTGGGACATCCCTATCACGAGTTTCAAGAAACTCAAGCAAACTCTCTCGGATCCGGCACAAGCACTAAATGCCAAGCCCATCATCTCAAAAATGAAAGACTGGTCTCGCCATGTTGAACTACCACTCGTCCTTTCCAAGCACTTCAAGGAGGAGGAGTACTTCGCAGACCTCCTTCGAACGCTCCACAGCCCCCGGAGCCCAAGCAACAATGAAGAGGAAGCGATGGAGCAAGAGGCCTCGTTGACGTCAACCGCGAGGACTTCGTGCACCAGGAGAGCATCAGACATAACCAAGATTGTCCTACGTCAACAGAAGCCCATCAGAATGAGTCCTCATTGGCGCATACAGGTTCATTTCCAACCCAGCTGCTAGTCACTTGTATGAGCCAAGAGGACCTCCCAGAAATCAAGCAATTCCTAGAAACTAGGAACATAAGATACAGCATGGATCTCCAAGAAAGCACTCGGAATTCAACAACGGGTGTTCATCAAAAGGAAGCAGCTCCAAGAGATTCCTGCAACATGGACGAGGGAACACACCAAGTTGACAATTCCTTCTCACGCCCTGCACCAGACAGGTGAGAGCCTGAGGCAACCAAGTCCACCACCCTGGCCGGCAGCCAAGTCATGAAAAGGAGAATACTGAACTCCAACAAGATTCTACAGAAGCGGTTACCGATTGCAACGGTACATCAATGCTTCCGCTGCCAAGGCTTCGGGCATCAAGCTCCTGACTGTCTCAAGCAAGTGCGCTGCGTTCGCTGTGGAGGGAGTCATAACAACCTGGTTTGCACACGTCCGCGTGACGCAACGCCGACGTGTGCAAACTGTGGCTCTGACCACGCCGCCAGTTATGGGGGATGCTCCATAAGAAGAAAGCTTCAAACAGCCATCAGAAGCCGTCAACGCCAGCGCCAACCAAGTCACTCCCAACAAATCGGTAGACCGGAAGGACCTCAGAGATGGTCACCAAGCAACTTCAATAATCATCCGCCGACCAACTCAAATGACCAACACGACACCAATGCTGCAAACAAGAGCCAAGAAGAGCAAATCAGCTGGGGAAAATTGTCGAGTTGTTAACACAACTGATTGCGGCAATGATCCCCAACTGACCACTTGAAACCAGTTAGATATTAAACAATAAGAATATCAAAAAGGTTTCCACACTGGCCGTAATCACTACGGTCAAAGCCGGTTTTCCCCCAAAGTGTACAATTCGTGAAAACAAAAATCCATCACCATCAATGAAACCACAGATAAAGCTACAAATCGTAGCGGGGCTGTATAACGCCTGACTCGGTCTTTGACTGTCAGCTTCAGCGATACTGAATGACTCCAAAGTCAGAATAAGTATAAAGTTGGCGAGGGTACGAATTACAAATGGAATAGAGTTGGGCATTTCAGTTTGTATATAGTAACGTTAAATATTAGATGAAATCCCGTCATCGTGTTTTGGGTATGGTCAAGGGTCTAGAATGTATAAAATATCATAAAAAGTATTAATAAATATACAACAAGTAACAATAAATGTACATAAGGTGTTATATTGCAAAAAAATTAAATTTTTGGAGTTTTTAGTGTCATATGTCATGACCACATTATCTGATCTGATCTGATCGATTTTTTTAATTTGATTATTATTATTGGATCTCTTAAAGTCGATTTAACAACAACTTGCATTGTATAGAGAATAAAAGTGGTAAAAAATGAATTGATTACCTACATTTGACCACAAGGATTTGGTAAGCCAGATCTGAAGAATTTCATTTGATTTTGAAGCGACTTAAAGTAGTAACAGAAATAATAAGGACAGACAAAGACGATCTCACTATGTAGTAAGACTGATACAAAAAACTGTAACACCCGAACTTTAAAGAAAGCCGTTTTGTAAAGCGTGTGGGCCATAGGACGGTCATGTGTGTTTGTGTGTGTTAAAAAAAAAGGATATCTAAAATTGTAAAAAGATTTACACTGTGTGCCATAAAACCCAAAGAGACACAATCAACAAACTTCGCGGAATGCTGTCCACGAAAGCATTTTAAGACATGAATTGTAGACAAATGGTTTTGGGAGACTCGTGTTCCGACATTGAATAAAACATCCTCTAGGGCGGAAAGTTGCCCGCCCATTACTCGTATTTTGTAATGCATAACAAGAATAGAGGTGGGTAATGTCAGCCAATTCTGAAGCATTTTTTGTTATAAATTTCTGATGGTGGTATACATGTTATTAGGTGCTGACCTATGAGAAGCAATAAAGGCTCTCACAGCCACGAAACTGAGCTTTTCTGGGGAAAGAACACAGTGGAGAAACAGATTCTGTTCTGAACTGTGATTCTGGCTGGTAATCCAAGTTACCCAAGGCCAAGATTTCGTCGGGGAGAGGTGAAGATCACCGGATCGACTCCATACTGCAACGGTAACCTATGCACTGGATGCTATAGACATTGGCAACATTCTTCTCAAAACAGAGATCACGACCGAGTTAGTTGTAAAAATTAATGTTTGTTGTAAATTTCTACTGAACATTTTTAGTTTTTCACGTCAATAAATTCTCTGGTTATAAAATATTTCCATTCAATACCGGCATAATCCTGGAAGTAATGTTACATACATTTGTCAAATGTATAAATTGAAATTAAGGCGAAATATTCTTTTAGCAGCAATGGTGCTCAGCATAGTATTATCAAAAAACAAATGTCCAGCTATCACAAAACACATCAAGAAATAGCAACTGGTTTTCAAAGGCGTGGGAGCATAATAAATGGTGATTGTGGTTAGTTACAAGGAGATTCAAAGCTTAGTAAATAGAAATATCTGAGCGGAATTGTCCCAGATTGTCATAGCCATTTAATTAATGACACTTTTGGATACAGCGCTTTTCACTACTACGCATTTGTGTTTCCTGTACCCATAAAATGTGGCATTTGATTTGATTGTATAGATTTTGTAGTAATTCTTCTTGAGGTTGCGAAGTATTGGGCGAAATGGGTTTAATGTTGTTAATTTGCACAGTGTTTTAACTGTGTATTCGATATTTATGATTCGAGAATAATAATAATAATAATGGCACTTTATACGAACGTCAGCCTACTGTGCAAACTGTTATCACGTCTTTTAACTTATATTCGTGATGAAGCATAGAAAGGTATTGGTGTAAGAATTAAAAGTAATTCATGGAAGGAAAAGATGACCATGACCACAAGCTGGCAGTCGATTTCATACGCATGGGGATACGAAGATCATTTTTTTTTCTTTTGGAATATGTGTTAGGGATTGGAATGAGTTACCACGAGAAATAATGAATAATTTACCAAAAACGTTGAAAGAATTTAAAGTTAAAATTTTGCAGAGGGCAAATATAGGTATAAACAGTTGGACTGCCTTCCAATAATAGTCTCTGCGTGAATCACTTTCAACGAATACGAGACTAAATTGTCAAAGTTTTATAGTTAATTTCTCAATTTCTTCTTCACATCAAAATAAAAAAATAAAATATCCTATTCAACCCCCGAGACTATAGGCTATACGTCTTTCGAAATATAATCAAGATTGTTTATGATTATAGTGCGGGGACAGACTTGCTTCTTGAGGGCTTGATGAGTAAAAATCTTGGCAACATTTAATAATAAACTCAACTGAGTAGTCCACATTTAGCAAGTAGAAGGAAAAGGTTCAAAATCCTTAATTTATTGAAAAGATTAATGACACGATACACCAGCGATATGACGGAATTTGGTTGCAAAACGTTGGTCAGATAAATGCTTAAATACTGTAGTTTAGTTTCAGACCCTTATTTCAGCTATTAAACTCAGGAGATGTAAGACGTGCAGAGGAGAGCAGCTAGATTTGTTTCTGGAAATTACGGCAGGATCCAGTCAGTAACGATAAAGGAAATTGATTGTGGTTCATTGGAAGACGGGAGGAGGGTTTTAGAATGCTGTTTGTGTACAGTGTGTATGATGGTAACGGGTCTTGAAGGCAGGGCTGGCTCTACGTATGATTCTCGGGCTAGGGGAAATGATTCTTAGAAGTGACTTAGGTAAATTAGTTGGGGCCCGTGGGTAATTCATCGGGCCGGGCCCTCCCTCAGGCTAGATAGGCGAACTCCCTCGGCCGGCGGGCCGGGGTACATTTGATCCGCTTACCCCTCCCCCCTGGTTGGAGGGATATTGGTTGGAGAATTAAGAGTATTGCGTGGAAAGGAAAAGATGAGCATGGGAAAAAAAGCTGGTACTCGATTTAATTCACAAGGAAGTGGGAAAATTTTCATTTGGGTAAGGGTGTCAGAGATTGGAAAACAATTATCAAGGGAAGAGATAAATAATTTGCCGAAACAGCTGAAAGTTGGTTAAATCTCTTAAATGACACAATTGAAATTAAATTCAAAGTAAGTCCGACTTGTTGTTTTTGCATGAGTCCAGTTAGAAAA
Source organism: Vandiemenella viatica (assembly GCA_031002005.1). Lineage (NCBI taxonomy): Eukaryota > Metazoa > Arthropoda > Insecta > Orthoptera > Morabidae > Vandiemenella > Vandiemenella viatica. The sequence continues at coordinate 272,231,163 of JARYHS010011408.1, read as the reverse complement.
AAAAAGAACAGTAAGTTGTGAAGATTTCTACCTTAAATTTACAACTCAACGATTACATATCAAAATTAAATATAGCACATTTTATTCCCCGTTCGTAGGTGACATCAAAATCAGAGTGGTAATTTTTTCCTTGAATGCTATTCATCCTTAGAGATGGTAAACAAAAAGAATAGCGGTTAACGAAATGTAAGTTATTTCTCGCAGTCTGAAAAATTTAAAAATATTATATAAACAAGAGACTGGCGAAAATGAGGTATTGGTTGGATTGAGTAAATTTAGGATCTACTTTTTCCGGATGCAATCGGTAATCCTTACAGAATTCGATCTATTGACTTACCGCCTAAATTCCTGAAAGTTTTTATCTTGCTCAAAATAGCTATGGTTAGGCCCTTGCCTACATATGTTGAAAATTTCGGATTACTGTTCAAAGGAATTTTTCTCCAGCTTAGTTTAATTGTTTCCACCTATCGAATTCCCTAATTTTGTGAATTTATAATTATTGTTAAAGCCTGAGGTTGTTAGAAATAGAGCATTAAAACCTTGCTAAACGGTAACTAACACGCTCCAGACTGTAAAAAGTAAATATAATTACAGTTATTCCAGAAAGTGGGAATTTTTTAAACCTAATTTTTTTTATCAAATGCAATTCATCCAATGTATGTCCAAAAAAATAATTCATTAAGCTGCGAAAGCACAGTTCTTTGACTGCACTTTCTTCTGTTGTAACTGTACACGCCGACGAAAGTCACGTCTTGTATACAGTAAAGGATTTGGGACATAGAACGGGAGAGAAATTGGGCATGATGTTTTTTGAAGGAACTATCAACGAATTCGGCTGGCGTATCCTAGAAAAACCGAGAAAACCCGAAATCTGGATGACCGGACGAGGATTCGAACCCACGTCCATCTGAATGTTAGACTAGAGCGTTATCCGCCCACCTAGCTGACATGGTCATTGAGATTCAATGATACTGAATGACTGCAAAGTCAGAACAAGTATAAAGTCGGCGAGGGATTGAATATTTCAAATGGAAGGAGTTAGGCAATTCAGTTTGTATATAGTAACATAAAATACTATATGTAAGCCCGTCACGGTTTTGGGTATGGTCACGGGTCTAAACTATTTCCAAAGTCATGAATAAAATATCATACAAAATATCAATAACTATACAACTTGTAATAAATAAAATGTTCTATTGCAAAAAAATGAGTTTTTAGTGTCCTATGTCATGCCCACGTGACCTGATCTGATCTTGAATTTGATCTTTATTTTTAAACCTCTTAAAGTCGATTTAACCAAAAATTGTATTGTACAGAGTATAAAAGTGATTTAAAATGATTTTATTACCTATATTGGACCACAAGGGTTTGCTCTGCGAGATTTGAAGAATTTATGTAGGTTCTGAAGGGACTTAGAGCATTAAGGAGGGACAAAGACGATCTGAATTTATACTAGAATGATCACAAAAAACTGTAATATCCGAAAGTTAACGCTATGGCCTCGCATACGGGAGGACGCCGGTTCGAATCCCCATCCGGGCAGCCAGATTTTGGTTTTCCATGGTTTCCCCAGATCACTCAAGGCGAATGCCGGGATGCTTTCTTCAAAAAGCCATGGCCGAATTCCTTCCCGTTCCTTGTTCTCGCCTCCAATTACCTCGAATTTGACGAAGCGTAAAGCCACAAGTAAAAGAGAAAAACAAATCCGAACGTTAGAGATAGCCGTTTTATAAAGCGTAAGAGCTATGAGTCGGCTGTGTGACTGTGCTTGTGTGTGTGTGTGTGTTTGTGTTTGTTTGTTTGTTTGTTTGTTTGTGTATGTGTGATTAAAAAAAAATTACGGAGCATTGTAAAACGATTTACACTGAGTACTAAGATGCTCAGAGAGATACAATCAACAAACTTCGCGGAATGCTGACCACGAAAGCATTTTAAGACAAGAAATCAAGATAAATGGTTTTATGAGACTCTTATCCTGACTCAGAATAAAAATCCCGAGGGCTCAAAGTTGCCACCCGTTACTTGTATTTTGTCATGCATGACAAGAGTAGAGACAGGTGATGTTAGCCAATTCTGAGGCAGTTTTTGTTACATATTTCAACTGGCATTATAAATGTTATTAGTTGCTGGCCTATGAGAAGCAAGGAGGACTCTCACAGCTACGACACAGAGCTTCCCTGGAGAAAGAACACAGTGAAGAAAAGAATTCGATTCTGAGCCATGTTTCTGGCTGGTACTCCAAGTGAACCTTGTAATGATCCGCGAGAGACAGAGGTGCGCGTGTTTCTTTTCTCATCTGGTGTGTGTCGGTCCCCGGTCCCAGGGGAGGTTCTGCTGCTGTTTGGGGAACGCCAGCCCCTGAGTGTTTCCATTAAATGTGACTTATGGCATAACAGCTTCGTGACAAGGCCTGCGACTCAAGATGGAGTGGGAGCCTGGGCTGTTTTAGTAAATAAACAAAATAAAAATGTATATCTGTATCCAAGAACGAAGGGTGAGGGGAAGCCAGGGAGTACACAGCCAATGGGAGCAATTTGTATTTTTATTACAAAAAAGGGTGGTTTTGTTGCATGTCCTGAGCCAACCAACGGAAAAAGCTTCCCTCCAAAGACAGTGATTGGCAGACGTCATGAAGAGGGGGCGGAACACGACGCTTCTTCGAGGCAGCGCGAGAAGACGAGGGGACTTGTTGACTACCGACGGAGAGGTGTGGATCGACCGAACAGCGGACTAGTGGGAACAGCAGTGAGGCAGCCGGCCGTGATGGAGAGCTGGTCAACCCACCGACTGCACAACGTAGATTCGCCTGCACGGTAACCACCATTCAGAAAGAGGAACTTTTGCATCATCGTCGTTTTTTTACCCTAGTTATCGCCCCGAGACAGACTCTCTTGCTCCACCGATAAAGTTATGTACCCTTGTGTTGCAGAAAGAAAATTAATCTTTGTAAAATCTTGTCAAGCAAACAATTAAAGTAAATCGTAAAGTCAGATTGTGAACCTTGTTTTCAATAGATCCCATCCAATCACGTAATGTGTCATTTGAGTTTATTAATAATTCTATTTGTCCAATAATTCATGTTTAAGTAACAATACTTTGAGATCTGGATGTCGCTTCCCTCAGAATAGGGTACACTCCAATCTCTGGCGCCCACCTGATTTTTTTTAACTTAATATTATTTGGAAATTAATAACTGGTAGTGAACGGCCACAGTAAGGTCGAGAAGTCGCTTTCCTAACATAGGGAACACTTCAAATTATGACGCCCAGAACGCGGGGCTAACGAAAAAAAAAAAAAAATAATCGAGCGGATGCAAAAGTTTCAATTCCAATATTATTTTAACATTATTTTTTTATTTCAGTGCAGTGCCGAACCAGGTGGAGATTTTTAAAAAAAAAATAATTATATGATCTATGTTAAACATACATGTTTTGCTATGTCATTTGAATTTTGTTTTATTTAGTTTGGGATGCAGGTGAAAGCAGGATGGAGAATATTATATGTTTGATGTTTTGTTGATGTTTTCTTAGTCGATGTTCAAAGAGTGTTGAGTTGGCATAGGACTGAAATTTGGTGTGATGGGTTTTTTTTGTTCGCCCTTGTGTTGTCCTGATTTGTTGTGTGATGGTCTCTAATTTTGTGTTGTCATTATTGTGGAATATTTTTTTGGATAGTTATGTTGAAACAACTTCCAAGGTTCATGTCTGAAGGTAAGAATTTTCATCTGACCGGCGTTGAAAAATTCTGTGTTTGAGTATAGAATATCTGTTAGACTATGCTGAGATTTGTATGAGTTTTTTCCTTTCATTATATTGGTGCGGTCGAAATCTGTATGCATTTTGGTATTCGGAAAGTTTTTTTTTTGTGTGTTTTACTGATTTTCCGGGTTATATTCGCGGTGTATTTGCATTTATTAAAATTGTGATGGTCGTAAATATGGTTCGCTGAGAGGTTTAATTTGACGTTGTTTGTAAAGAATTTTGTTGGTATTTGAAAGTTGTTAACGCGATCGTACAATAATGAATTAATTGAATGTTACTCAGGTCAGGAAAATCAACAAACATGTCGCAAAGTACCAATCCGTCAACTTCGGAAACGATAGACTCTGTGAGTGTAGAAAGCGCACAGTTTCCAGTCGATGCCGGGATAATGGAAGTTAGAGAAAATCCTTGTCAAACCGGAAGTGAGGACACAATCACGTGCCCTCCAACTAATGAACCGATTCAACAATCGGTAGCTCAATCTGAAAGTGATACTCAGAGTACAGGTTGCGTAAATGTTGCATGTAATCCCATGATGTTAATGTTTAAAACTATGCTGGAACAACAGTCGAAGATTATTTGCGAAATGAGCGCGAGCATGAACGAAAAATTTGGTTTAATGCATGAGAGGCAAAATGAAACCGAAACCCGGATAAGCGAAAAATTTATGGCTCTCAGTGAAAGCTTGAAAATTGATATAAGTCTACAGTTGAATGAACAGCGAATCGCCATTTGCGAACAAGTAAGATCTGACTTCAGAAGCGGGGATGCCGATATGAATAAGATCGAAACTGAAACTGCACGTCAGTGCATGAAAAAAAAGTTTGGAGAGACGGATCGAAAAATGACGGAGCATTCGCGTAAAACAGTAGACCAGGAAATAAAATCTACAATGAGTGTAGTGGAGCATGAAGACATTAAAAACACTGTAGCTGTGGTTGTTGATAAGTGGAAAAACGATGCGAATAATTTGAATGAATTGAGGAGCAGTACGAGGGAAAATCAAATGATTGAAGATGAAGTTTCTAAGGAAATGGAAACAAGTGATCCTGGAAGAGAATCTGAGGATGATTTGCGAACTGTAGAGTCTTGCGGAAAATTTGCTGAAATTGAAAGTATCGTCGGAAGAAAAGAAGAAAACAATGCGTGTGAAAATAGTAGCTTTTCACGTTCGATTACCGAACTCGAAAAGAGTATGTTGATGGATGAAATTAAGTCGATTCGGCTACAGCTGTCCGTCAGTAGAACAATAACAAAAAGAGAAAAAAAGAGACAAATACACCAAAAATCAACAGTCTGCAGCGAACGAGAATACATAAAGTATGTCAACTTCTTAAAGGTAAATGAAACATCTGCCGGGATAATGGGAGAGTTTCAGAGGCTGGGAACCTTGCCGAAAAACAGATGTGTGAGGGTGTCTGACCTCACAGCTGGAGGGCGGTTGACAGAGGCGCAAAAAAATTTCTGGATAACAGGCCCACGCCAGTAAAGCTATTCGACCGGGAGTCCTACAGAAATATTACGACAACAAAGAGAAAACAAAGCTGTACAGGATTGCCGATCGTAAATGAACAGCACTGCTTGGAGTATCGAGCGAATAGGAATAATAATAATTTGGAAAATGAAAAATGGATGCAGATTGTGCATGGCCGCTTGAAGTGTTAACGAATATATGAAGCAATTTTGATCGCCAGATATTGGAAATATGACCATGCAAGATTATCATGTTTGTAGTTGGCAATAAGTGAGTATAGAATAGTAACTGTAAAATAATTTTTTTTTGTACTTATAATTAACAAATCATTGTAGTATATGCTATAAATCAGGTAGACGTTGTTTCATCAAAATTGTAAAGAACGGAAGTTAATGTAGCGATTTCGTTGAAAAATAAATAATAATAAGAGATGTATGAGAGGGGGCTAAAACTCTGGAGTGGCCAGAATACGAAAAAATTGATCAACTGATGTTCCAAAAGTTAGAAGATTTCCATAAAAAAAAAGGGAAGACCCCATTTGCCATAATAATAAAAGAAAATATCCTCGACGAATTATAAGAAGAGAGAGATCTGGTTTGATTACGTTATATTATATTAATTCGAGACGGGTTTGCTGAAATGTTTACAAAGGTAATAAAATCTAAAATACTACGTGACATTAAGATGTAGTTTATAATCGGAATGATAATAATTGGCGGTGTGTTGATATTGAAAATCGTAAGAGACAAGAGAAAGAAAGTGCTCGTGATAGTAAGAATGATGACGAAAATTTGCGAGAAATGATATTGAAAGATTGGTAAGGATATATGCTGACCGAAAGACCGTTGAAGGTAAAAGGGGCATAAATGATTTGTTGACGGATGAAATCGTCAATTAGAATTCAATAGATGACAGAAAAAGTCATTTCGTCGTGGAAGCTAGAACGAGCGCGGAACTATAGTCGCATTACGAAAGTAGAGAGTGGTCCAACACGCTGAGAATTTTCCGAAAAGAGGATTGTAAACGCTTGATAAAGAATATACATAGAACACCGATTAGAAGATTTCACGAAAGAAGTAATTGTGGCTTGATAAAAATTAAAGTGGTTTGAAAAGAAATGTGAATAATCATGAACCCGTCATGAAAGATTTTCCGGGGATGCAATAAGAAAATAATTTGAAGATGTGGTAAACAATAAAAGATAATTATATTTACTTGAGAAGTTAAAAAGTAACTGGTCGTACTAAGATTGTTTTGCTGTCTCAGAGTCCGGAAATTTTAATTATACAGATGGGAAAACGCCGATAGAACATGAGTTGGTTGTAAAATAGTTTGAAAAACGTAGAAGTAAAAATAGTTAAGCACTAGAAATAAGCCAACGGATCTTTGAAGATTTAAGTAGTTGACGATAATCTAGAACCTATTCTATTATTGTGATGAGAGATTTTAGGATTAATAAGATTAATTTTCCTGCTCTAGCAGTAACGAAAACTATTCAGTTTTGTTTCACCGGCATTGTTTGAATCAACTTCTTTAACAACGGCGTGGTAAGTGATACGGTCGGTGACACACAATAAAAAAAAAAAATCAAACACGGGGTATCAACATGCCTTAGAGAGGGAAGGAAGGGTTTTTCCTGAAAAAGGAACCAAGGATCTTACAAAACTCAGCTAGATAAACATTAGAAAGACGTGCTTCTGTACTGGTCAGAGGATAGACATTCATGTAATTACGCTACACATTGCTGTGTGAGAACTCAAACTGTGTACTAATCTTGGAAGTTGGTTCAATGAAGGTATGTGGTCAGAGAAACCACTGGTGAAATAATAAAATTAATAAAAAAAAGGAGAATAATAAAAACTTATTTAGTAAGGTTTTGTAGAAAGGGTACACTCATCACAAATGATTGTGTGAAGGATTATAATCATTAAAAAAAAAAAATAGTTTAATGAATATAGAATTGTTAGAAAACATTAAGAGAATGTGAATGATAGTGTCTCTACAAGTGAATTAAGAATTTTCAAAGTTGTTTGTCCATTTATTTTCATGTTTCATTGTTTAATTATCGATGCAACATTGTTAGATAAGTAATGAATGTAATATGTTTATAAATTAGATGACGTACTCCATCTGGTTTCGCTCCACACTTGTTCAGGGGATTGAAACGGATGCTCAAGGATAATACGCTCTTGAATCATGTAAAATGACATATTAGCTGGGATGATTGAAAGCAGGGTATTTTATTACTCAATTTGATATTTTGTTAGTAGGTATGTGGAGTGGTCACAAGGGACAGAGCAAGACAGGGCATAATTAAATAGTGATGCTGGCTATCGCGAGTGTGTTTAGTGAACAATTATTAAGGAATTTAAAATTATTCAGTGAATAATTTTAAATTATCGGAGTTGGTGGATAAAGTTGTAATGATCCGCGAGAGACAGAGGTGCGCGTGTTTCTTTTCTCATCTGGTGTGTGTCGGTCCCCGGTCCCAGGGGAGGTTCTGCTGCTGTTTGGGGAACGCCAGCCCCTGAGTGTTTCCATTAAATGTGACTTATGGCATAACAGCTTCGTGACAAGGCCTGCGACTCAAGATGGAGTGGGAGCCTGGGCTGTTTTAGTAAATAAACAAAATAAAAATGTATATCTGTATCCAAGAACGAAGGGTGAGGGGAAGCCAGGGAGTACACAGCCAATGGGAGCAATTTGTATTTTTATTACAAAAAAGGGTGGTTTTGTTGCATGTCCTGAGCCAACCAACGGAAAAAGCTTCCCTCCAAAGACAGTGATTGGCAGACGTCATGAAGAGGGGGCGGAACACGACGCTTCTTCGAGGCAGCGCGAGAAGACGAGGGGACTTGTTGACTACCGACGGAGAGGTGTGGATCGACCGAACAGCGGACTAGTGGGAACAGCAGTGAGGCAGCCGGCCGTGATGGAGAGCTGGTCAACCCACCGACTGCACAACGTAGATTCGCCTGCACGGTAACCACCATTCGAGAAAGGGAACTTTTGCATCATCGTCGTTTTTTTACCCTAGTTATCGCCCCGAGACAGACTCTCTTGCTCCACCGATAAAGTTATGTACCCTTGTGTTGCAGAAAGAAAATTAATCTTTGTAAAATCTTGTCAAGCAAACAATTAAAGTAAATCGTAAAGTCAGATTGTGAACCTTGTTTTCAATAGATCCCATCCAATCACGTAATGTGTCATTTGAGTTTATTAATAATTCTATTTGTCCAATAATTCATGTTTAAGTAACAATACTTTGAGATCTGGATGTCGCTTCCCTCAGAATAGGGTACACTCCAATCTCTGGCGCCCACCTGATTTTTTTTAAACTTAATATTATTTGGAAATTAATAACTGGTAGTGAACGGCCACAGTAAGGTCGAGAAGTCGCTTTCCTAACATAGGGAACACTTCAACCTTTACCGGCCAATACACAGCTGGACACAAGGCCAAGATTTCCGCGGGGGAGGTGAAAATCACCGGGTCGACTCCATACTGCAACCGTAACATAAGCACTGGATGCTACAGACGTTGGCAACATTCTCCTCAAAACACATATCACGAGTTAGATGTAAAAATTAATGTTTGTTTGTTGTAAATTTTTTACTGAAAAAATTTCATTTTTGCTCGTCAGTAAATTTTCTTGTTATAAAATATCTCCATTCCATTCGTAACAATATAATGTAAGCTCAAATACATTCAAACTACCGGCATAACCATGGGAGTAATGTTACATGCATTAGGCAGCTGAATAAATCGATATTAAGGCAAAATATTCTTTTAGCAGCAATGGTACTCAGCGTGGTATGATCAGAAAGTAATGTTCAGCTAGTAAGTTATCATAAAACACATCAAGAAATAGCAACTGGGTTTCAAAGGCGTGGGAATATAATAATTGGTATACTGATTGTGGTTACTTACAAGGAAATTCGAAGCTTAGTAAATACAAATATCTGCGCAAATTGACAAGCCTAATACTTGAAACACTTACAGACGCAGATTCAAATGTAAAATTTATAGCTGAAATATCAAAGTCTACCGAAATAAATACAGCTGTATGTCAAGGTGATGGTTTGTCAACTGTATCTTAGAGAATATCTTAGAATTGGAGTAAAAATATTTCACCAATAACTTTGGGGAGAAAACCAAAGACGTTAAAATTAATTGCCTGGTATTTGCGGAAGATTTCGCTATACTTTTAGAGAGCATAACAAATGCGATAGCACAAATCAACCTCTTGGAAGAAATAGACAACAAAACAGATTTGAGAATTTCTATAGAAAAGACCAAAATTTATTACAAACATTAAAAATGCTCTAAAATTCTTAAATACAGGTATTGGACGAATAGAAGAAGTAAAGAAATTTAAATGCTAGGCAGAAATAATTCAGGAAAATGGTTAAAATAAATTTGTTATAGAAGAAAAACCGGATGGAAAGAGCGTATGGTATCACTAAGAATTTTTATAACAAAAAGTGTTTATCTGTAAATCTTTAAAAAAAGGCACTACAACCGAACAGTAAAGCCAGATTGTCTATGGGCTAGTGAAACCATAGTAATGAACTACAGTTTAAATAAATTTGAATTACTAGAAAGAAGAATAACGAGAGAAATCTCGGTTGCAACGAAAACAAGATAACTATGGAAATTGAGAAGTGGTAAGAATATATAGCCGTACACGAAAAAATGATAGAATCAATATGAAAAAGGATATTGCTTTTTTTGGACTTATGTATAGACTGGATAGTAACAGATTAACAAAAAAGATATTCAATTACTTCTGGGAAACAATTAACAACAAGCTGGATTCAAGAGTTCAAGAAAGATTTGGAGAGAAATGAGAGAAGAGGATAAGAAATGATGGAAAAAGAGATCTTTAAAAAGAAGGTATTAAGTATGAAGGATTCCAAGGCAGAAGAGGAAATAAATATGGTTCGAAGTGATCTGAGAGGGGAAGGAAGAAACACAGTGAATTGATGAAGGAATATTGGATTAAACAGAAAAAAAAAAACACAACATGGAATGAAGAATTGAAATTGGCACGTTTTTCTAGCAGGCCTCATCGGAAAGAAGAAGAAGAAGAAATACCTGAGGTTATCTGGAAGCCAGTACTGCAATAATGGAAGAGCATACATTGTTGTAAAGCAGGAAGTTATATAAAAGCTTAGTTTCAATACCTATAAGGATTTAGCACAAGCAATACACTTGACATATATGGCGGCCTGGTGAAATATAATCGTGTGACGTCAGGAAGTATTTAGGACGTGGCTTCATAACGGCAGTCGCAGGCTGCTGCGGAGGCAATAACGCGCCGAGCTTAACCGCAACTTTGAATGCGTGCGTGCGATGTATGCGCAATATCGGCTAACCTGCTGAAACTCACCATGGCAACCCCAACATTGCATTTGAGGTCGCAGTTGGAGGCATCTTGTAACGCGGCCACGATTCGAATGCAATATGCAGGTCGAATGGCGTGCTCCAAGAGTTATTACCACCGTCCTTACCAGCTTAGGTTTAGAGCGATGGTTTCGCTTTGCAAGAGTCGATGGTTCGAGTCCTGCATCCAGTATGCGACTTTATGTATGTATTCTGATGTACGTATCAATTCGTATAAACCTAGTGTGCAGATTGCGAGGTATTCCTTCCTTTTTTTACTGCTATTTTCTCTATCTTTTTAGCGTCGATAATTAAAAAAATCATTATCGGTCTTACCAATCCTTCCAGATTCTTTGCAATGTCTTCTGTAATTGATAGCGCACTCTGGACGATAAATGTGTGGCCCCAGGATATCGTCAAACACGTTTTTTGGCTATCACCTCGCAGATTAAATTATGTATATACTTGTCTATGAAATCAAAGTATCTGTTGTTTTATAAGAACTACTATGTATTAACACTTAGAATCATCTCAAATAATTACATTTCTCGCATTCATGAAGTCAAATACAAACAACGGCGCTTTAAAGCACTCATTAATCTCACCACCATCCTTCTTATTTCAATCCGCGTCTCCTCGGCTAAACTAACAATACCATTACAGTCTACCAACTTCAGCACAACAAAAAATTAAATCTACCGCTTTTTACACATACTACTAAACTATACGTCCTTGTATTTAAAAAAATACATTCATACATTGCATGAAAACGAAGTCATATAATTATTACTATTTTTATTATTATTTCAATGTCTGATGAAGTGGAACCTCACAGGATACTCATTCAATTGGATGAATGTTTAAACTTCGAAGACCACTTAGAGAAGACAATAGCACGAGCAGTGGCTGTCATGAATAAAATCATCAATATTGGCCAACGAAAATTCACTGTTCCAATCCAGACAATAAGACTATACCATGACACAATTTTATACTCAGCATGTGTGTGGAAAAATCATGTAAGGATAATAAAACCAAAACTATGAGTCACACGTGTCCAACGAGGAATACTATTAAGGTTGACAGGAGAATACCGAACCGTGGCAGCAAATTCATTAACTGCTGCCACTGGTGTATGGCCACTGAACCTTGAAGTAAGGAAATGAGATGCCTTATACTGGTTCAGAAAATGGAAACAAAATTAGGTAGCAGAAATTATAGGTAGCGAATTAACATCTGAGACGCACATTCGGAAGCTCCTACTGGCAGAATGGCAAGAAGAATGGAACAACAGCGAAACAGGTAGAAGAACGGATGATATGTTTCCATCCATTGAGGAGAGAGAGTATCTTCAACTCTCTCCCGGATTCGTACACTACATTACAGTTCATGGGCCGTACAATAACTTCCTTAGAAATCGAAATATTGCGGACTCAAGCAGGTGCGAATGTGGTGAAGAGAGTACGCCGGAGCACGTGGAATTGGAATGTGGAATAATAGCCAACTTGAGATAACACCAACAACCTCGGCTGCAAGGGAGGAGAACATTCGAAATACTACTTGACGATAGTTTGTGGCTTTGGCAGGACGAGGCAACTGATCTAGCCTCAAAATTTTGGAAGGAAAAATTTATAAATAGGAAAAATGCCGAACGAAATCAAAAGCCACAGATAGGCGAAGAAGAGAATACAATTACAACTTGTGGAAGAGTGGAAGCTAATTCCAGAACCAACTGCAGAAGCAACAATAAAGGTGGAAGTCTGACTTTCACAACACTGGACTGACGGAAGATATCCTATGACAATGAGCAACATTAATCGTCGGAGGAACTTTAGTGTGCTCCAGAGAGGCCGTCTTCTGAGCGACAGCTGGGACCGTCTTGGTACTCCAGGAGGTCACCTCTTGATGGCTTGGGCGGCTGTCTTCAACGTCTGTTCTATTACTATTACTCCGCGATTCACTAAAAGTGTGTGGTGGAGGGTGCATTGCACCTATCCGGGAAGGTAATGGTTTGGAAGGGATATGGCAGGAGGAGTCCATGGGCTATTGTAAGGAACCATCCCAGCATTCGCATGGAGCGATCTGGGGAAACCTTGGAAAACACAGATCAGGATGGCCGGAGTACTTTATCGAAAGCTACTCCTGTCGGATTTTATGTTTAGTCGCCCGGTAAATCCTTTCTATTCCACTCCCTAATCGCTCGTGGAAAAAATGAGTACAAAAATGATTCGGTTCTAGCCCTGATTTCTCTTATCTTATTTTCGCGGTCTCTCCGGGATATGAATGTTGCTGGTAGAAATATTTGTTAACTGTCATTCCGAAATACGTAAGTCGAAAATTTTTCAATTAGCTTCCGTCGAGAGCAACGCCTTCGGTGCTCCAGGTCTTCCCAACCTAACTCCTTCAACATCGCACTTACGCTTTCCCTCCAACTATATATACCTGTCACGAATCGGGCGGCTCTTCTTTGGACCATCTCTAATGCCTCCATTAATCCCTTTTGATGGGGACCCCATACAGAGCAACAATATTCTAAGTGAGGCCGCAATGGTGACTTGAGTGCAATCGATTTAACGTCCGGAGTGCATTGTTTTAAATTACGACCTAGAAATCGAAGCATACGATTACATTCTCGATATGCTCATTTCATGACAAATTATTACGAATTGTTACCCCTAGGTATTTAGCGGAATCTACCGTTCTAAGGACAGTGCCATTAATAGTATATTCAAAGCTAAATGGTGTCATCTTTTTACTTACATGCATTACTTGGCACTTTTTAGCGTTTAACTCCAACTGCCAATCTTTACACCACGCAATAATTTTCATAATATCGTCTTGTAACAAAGGGCAGTCGTCCTGGGTTGTGATTTCACGATAAATAATAGCATCATCGGCAAATAATCTTTTCCTTCCCCTTATTACGTCGCACAAATCATTAATGTATATGAGAAACAACAGAGGCCCTATCACGCTTCCCTGAGGAACTCCAGACCCCACTTCAGTAAGTGATGAACGCTGATCGTCGAGAACTACACACTGCGTTCTGCCCTCCAGAAAGTCTGCAACCCAGTCGCATATTTGTCTAGATATGCCGTAGCCACGAAGTTTCTTAAGTAACCTAGTGTGAGGCTCAGTGTCGAAAGTTTTTTAAAGTCTAATAGAACTAAATCAACCTGGGATTGCTCATCTATAATACGGCTCAAGTTGTGAATTAAAAGAGCAAGTTGTGTTTCGCAGCATCGGGCTTTTCTGAATCCATGTTGATTTGGATTTAAAAGCTCACCTTCATCCAAAAACCGCATGACATTTGAATAGATGATGTGTTCTAAAATCCTGCAAAATATTGAGGTTATTAGACACTAGGTGCTGGGCTATGTTGTATATGAGAAAATAAATAAATTTATTGCTCCAAAATCATAAAAATAAATGAAGCAAACATACAAGAAGAAATAAGCGTGATTAGTGATTATGGTACACGTGACAATGAAATAAAGCCAACTTCTGGATTGAAAATCAAACGTGCCGGTCTGTTGGATGACAAGACGTGATTTCTTCAAAAATGTCTATCATATTTACGGATACATAAGATCAGTAGGTTTCCAACACATTCTGAACGTCTGGAAGTGGATAACATTAAAGTCAAGAAAAATCATTTTTGTTTTAATACACTACTCCACCTACTCCTTAGAAGAGTTTCTTTAAAGGTAAATACAAAATATTTACCTCAATCTGGTATAAATACAGTTGCTATAATTAATACACATATTATTTTTTAACAGTACATCTTCTAGTGTATTCAACTGTTTTGTTGTAAATTGACACCTTTCCATATCTCACGGAGTCACTCTTATATACTGTGATCTATGTGAAATGAGTTATTGTATTGTAAGAACGAAGACTTTCCCGGCGTATGACTGCAATGTAGTCTTCACGGGTGTACCGCCGGATAGTGTTGTGGAAACACACTATCCACAACACTATCCGGCGGTACACCCGTGAAGACTACATTGCAGTTATTGTATTGTTGTACGCTTCTATCTGAGGTTTGCTCTTTATTGCCTTAATCCTAGAAAATAATTGCATTGAAGGGTATTTTAGCAGAATATCAAAATGCCTGGGGATTGTGTGTGGAAGAATAGTATTAAATCACAAATTTATTTATAAAGGGTACGGAATGAGACAATACAGTATTTTAATGTGGATTCGTCCTTGGATTAGGGATCTCAAACCTAATAAAAACCTTTTGGTTTTTGTACAAGAGTACATCTTGTGGTGTCTGCTCTTAAGGAAAGTAAATTCTCGATCATACTGTTCTAACAATAAAAAAAATATCAAATTTGAATATTGTAAATTAACATGAATCTTCAGGTAGTCATATGATATATTACTGGACCTAATAGGATCAATGAAAAGTAAGTGTACAATTTATTAACACTTGAGCATGGTGAAATTTATACAAACATGAATTTTATTTTATTAATATATGAAAAATTACGCATTGGATGTCTTTGATTTTTAAACAGTTAGAGAAATTTGAAATTTCTCAGGGTCGTTTACAGGGTAGAAATGATTGCATAAGCTTCCGCGTTGTGAACGATGATTTACCGCTTCGCCGCTAGCGGGGTCGGAGGACCCACGCAAAATAAAGTAGTGCCGCAGTCCGCGCAGCCAGCTTTCTTGACTGCCGCGACGTGTTGGCTACTTCTCCGGACCGCGTCCTTCGCCCCTGCCTCGCACAGTGGTCAGGCCTCGGTGAAGGTTACTTTTCGCTGCACCAGATCTGAATCAGAATGTCCCTCCATCCGTTCCTCTGCTCCGAGGAAAAGCTCTGTACCCAAGCACTGCGATGTGGCGTATGACACTCGGCGAATCACAGCTCTACCCGCGAAGATGACCGCTCCTGGTAGGCTCAACAGATAAACAAAAACCACGAAAACGTTAATAAATTGGTGGTGAGGTTCTTTAGAGGCTGGATTGTCCCCTAACACTCTTCGAGCGCACCCCTTTATTGGGAAACGAAACTAAAGGACTATTACCGCACCCCCAATATCTCGCAGATACTGTACGAGCACGCGATGCCTCATAACACCGCGACACTTTGTACTTGAACAATGCGACAATGATTTAAACACTGTAACACACGTGACTAAAGAAGATAATATACCACACAGCTATACAGAAACATTAAATATTTTATCCCTAATTATGAACAATATAGTAGGAATTGACTCTCACACTTGATAGGAGTGCGACAGTATCGGAAAGCCTGATTGGTGGAAAGAAACCCCTACACTATAGAAAAATTGTGTGGAAGTGGTTAAAAAAATTAGGGTTGAGAGAAATAAGTGAGATTCCAGTAATTATTAGTCGCAGAGCAGAATTAGTTCGTGGACAATCCGAAACAGAGGTTTTTGATACAGCTGAATAATGTGAATTATGTATATCGACATTGCCATTTTTTAATATTTACCTTTAACTAACATCAGTAACTGCACTTATCAGTTGTAACGTAAAAACGTTTTGATCCATAAACAGGTGGGCAGAGCAGGAACAAACATCCACTTCGAGGATTTTCCAACAAATGTAGGTGAAAGAACAGACTTACAATTATTGAAAAAAAAAAAAATCTTCGCGATGAAAATAGAACTCGATACATTTCACACAAAACAAAAATTATATTTTCCCTTGATCCTGACAAAACATAAGAAACGATGAAACACTTTGATTATAGTTTACGTATTACTAATATTGCATTAATATTAAAATAACATTGTATCTATAGAAGTATTAGATACAATAGAAATAATGATACAAAAAATACCTGCAGTTTTGCACAGCCACCATTCTACAGGTAGATAATTTCGAATCTTGCCCACAAAGCTACGCCCCTTTCCGCTGACGGATCTGCAGCTACTTGGAACATAAGCTGCTATGAAACCTCTGGGATGTGTTATCTATGAAATTAATGCCCGTAACGTAAAATACCTTGAACATTTAATTAAGGGGATCCTGCCTAGCAACATATATAAGAATCATCGAAATCAATGATTACGGAGCTTTTAGCAGTTTTCTTGTAAGACCAACACAAATCTTAATTGAAATAACGGAGGTGCATTGATATAATCAAACCGACCAGCCATCTTGCCAGAATTGTGGAGTACATTTGCTTGTTTACGCTGTATTAAGTTCCACGTTGCATTATACATTAGAAACATTGTAGCAATCTGTACTATCACCGGAGCAGATAAGATAATGCTAGGGGATTTTTGGTATCATTATCGTTCTGATATGACTAAGTAAACGTATTTCAGTACTTGAAATGGGAATCACATAGTTACGAGTGTATTTACAGAAATTAGTTATTGTGTTGGCAATATCTACATCACAACACTTTAATTCAAAAATTCTCTAATGCGTTCCAAGTATTTCGGGTCATTTCCTGTGTAGCGTGGAAGAAATATGAATAAAATTAATAATTCTTCCTGAAACAGTAACATTTCTAACTTATCATAAATAATAACTCATTTGGCAATTTATGTAGGAGTGCTGCGTAATTGATTTTGTAGATGGGCTAATTACGAACTGTATTACCGTAGTTGCCAAATTGATGACCCAAGATGTCCAGAATTTCCTTTTAAGTTAAATCAGCCTGTTGTTCAAACAGTACGTAGCAGCACATTGTCATACCTTGGCCGTCTACTCAGTTAACCTCTATTTTACCTTCCGAGTTGAATACACAACTAGGTGACTAAGAAAAACAGTACGGATTGAAGCTTACGGGAAAACAAGGAAAGAAAATCTGAAATGCATTCACCACTGTGAGGAACTCGATAAGACATATATAGCTAGGAAGCGGTATTGGGTGCAGTATGGAGGGTCATTTGTGACAAGTGATCAATTTCATGTCACATTTATCATGGAACGAGAAGATATGAATTTAATACGTACAATGCTATTCTCTAATATAAATCCAGGAATGGTAAATTCATTTCCTTAATGACTGCATCAAGTTTACGTTGTTTAATTTAAGCTTGACATCTTCAAAATAATTAAACAGCAACAGTATCTATAATTTTTCTGGGAGTATTTATAAACTGAATTCACATTCTGAGAATTTTAAGCACCAAATTAAATACTTGTCCTTTTCGATGGTCGGAAATTCAAAACGATAAAAGAATCGTTTTCTGGAAAATAAATTAAAATATTTGTATTAGAAACACATTTTCGAATGAAATATTTATCTGAGGAACAGATAAGGAAGCTGTTTTTAAACTTTGTACTTACAGCGATAAAAGTGTTCATACATCTCAACGTCAACAAACGTAATTTTGTTTCAATTTATGCCTGAATTTAGTAGTTCCGTTATTGTAGTGAATTAGTTATAATCAAAGTAGTTGAACAGGGCTTAAAAAGGGAAAATTACAATATACAATTATTAGGAATAAGCAGTAATGCATTCTATGCTGTGAAAACGGCTGAAGGTATAATGGAAGTCTCTTGCTCGCCTAATGTGAATTAATTCTTGTCTGCCTACGCCTTATGTAACCATTGCGACATAGCGAATGGAAGCAGAAAATGTCGTTTTATATAAGTCGTCAAATGTTCCCCTGCAATCAGCCTCGGGTTTTCAGTTTTCAAGTACTTACCTACCTATGAAACACCGATTACCACATGATTTCGTGCGTGTGGTGTACTGTTACATTAATCCGTCTGTCAAACTTCAATTTCTAAGACCCAGAAGCAGGAGAATCGTCCACAAAATCATTTCGATGATTGAGGAAAACTCTGAAAAAGTAGACGGGAAAGGATGGAGGGCAAGGAATGGTAAGGAATTCGACCATGGCCTTTTAAGGGAAACATCCTGGCATTTACCTGGAGTGATTTGGGAAACCATGGAAAACCCAAATCTGGATGCCCGGACGAGGATTCGAACCGGTGTCCTCCCGCATGTGAGGCCAGAACGCTAACCATTACACCACCACTCCCGGTTTCTGAAAAGATACATCCAGGCATCGGGTTTGTGCGTGGAGGTTCTTAACGAAACAACCAGTTCGTACTTCAATCAATTTGGTTTGGTAGTCCTGAAAAGTTGTGAGGCACAACAGTATACTATTCCCGTGTTTTCTGTCCTCCTCTTGTGATCTGTCCGTTCAATCGGTAAACCTGTTACTATTAAACGATTACGACAAAAAATTCAGATCTGATACCAAATAAAGACTTTCATGGCCATTAAATGTTTCTACACGTTTTATAAGCGTTCGTAGAGCGGTCAGGTGGCTAATTGGTTAAAGCTTTTGACTGTAGATCGAAAGGTCCTCGGTTGGAATCCGTGTCTCAGCGGGAATTTTCATTTACCCTTAACCCGATCTTCAGCTCTGGCACAGCTTGCTCAACCCGACCTTCAGTTCTGGCACAGCTTGCTGTATAATGTGAAGTACAACAGAACGCTTCCGTGGTTCGGATTCCACGTTAAGCTGTAGGTCTCCTATTCCCGGTATATTTATAGGGTTAGGTTAGTTAGCCACGAGAAGGGGCATATTACGCGGCGAATCAAAAACCTGTCATCTTGCGACCAAAAAATCCTTCGGCATCTCCCTGCCAACAATGCCTTCAATGAATTAGATATTCTCACGGTGTATGTGAACGGAATCATTAGACCAGCCATCGAACAACGCAGGCGCCATAGAAAAAGCAAATACATTCTTGAAGAGAATAATCCATACGAGTTTAGTTTCCCATTCTTCTAAAGACTCCAATATTTTCTGAACATGTTCTGAGATATCCTGCTTGGACATTTCCTCCTTAAGAACCCTTCTCCTATTGGATGTTGGCAGTCTCTGGACGTGACATTGCAACATGGTAAGCCTGACGTACAGTTGTACCATCTAAATGTCTTTTAGTCACGCATTCCTTCCCCTGTATCTTTCCTTCAATGGTGAAATATTAACTTTTCCTTTATACTAAGCAGCAGCTCTTTTTGTTGTTCCATCGGATGAAGTACTTCTTCGTCAGATTTTCAGCACTTAAGGTAAGAGACGACAGTTCAAAAGCGTCAATTCTTTTTTATAGATTTTTGTCTAAGGTCCAACTTTCACACCCATAAAGAAAAATAGAGAACGTGTAGCAGCGAATCCTTCGAATTCTTAGTTGCAGACGAAGATCCGATTTAATGAAAAAAATTTCACGTTAACAATTGCCTCCTGGCATGTACTATACTAGCTTTGATTTCTTTGTTGCAATCACACTGATTATCCATCACAGTGCCCAAATATCTGAAGAAGGATACTTGTTCTGTTTTATTGATATGGTTACCTTGTTTTTGTCTCTTAGAGAAGACAAGGGTCGACAAGCAGGCCAAACTCTTCACAGTGCTGGACAACATTATCTATCAGGCGTTGGAGTGCAGGTAGATCATCACTAGCTATGACAACAGTGTCATCTACGTACCTGATATTATTGATTTTTTCCATTTAAATGATCCCAATGTTTTCTTTCTTCAACAGTTTCCTGAAAATTACCTCGGAATAAATGTTGAATAAGAGAGGTGATAGTACACAACCCTGGCGAACGCCTTTCTTGATTGCAGTCGCTTGTGATGTTCTTAGGTCAGTTTTTAGATCTGCAGTCTGATACCAATACAGCATTCTGATAATGCGTAAATCGTTTACCACTTGTTCTCAGAATCTTTACTATCTTTTCATGTCTCACGCAGTCGAGGGCTTTTTTATAGTTGATGAAACAAACATACATATCAACATTCATGTCCTTACATAAGCTCTAAGTTCCTCTCGGCGTTGAGAATTAACGTAGTCTTCTCGGGTGAGTGAGCAGGGTCACGATATTTCGGCGATCGGAAACTCTGCCGCTATGTCTTTTACCAGAAGATGGCGACAGAGAATTCCGATCGCCGAAATATGGCGTGAAAACAGCATGTTCACTCGGCAGTTCACCCGAGAAGAATATATTAATTCATGTCCTTGCACCTTTGCACTAATACATTTAAGGAAAAGGGAGCTTCACGTTGGTATTTTACTGGATTCTATTTCCTCAGTTGGAAAGTACAATTAGAATCCATAGTTTGGCTTGTAGGCTGATATATTGATATATTTTTTTGGCCGCCACCTCGCTGGGTTGTCACTTGCTGTCAAGGCAGTGGACCTTCCTGCCACCCTTAGCAGTGATACACTCCACCTGCTGGCAGCGTGAGCTGCGCAGGCACGCTCGCCTGGCTCTAGTTGCATCCGATGTGTTAATTAACTGCAACATCGGCTGGCTCATTAGCCGACGGCAGCACAGTCCTAAAACCCGGCCTACATTAATCACAGTCGCTCTCACAAGTCACGTTCACCCAAACGCAACTGTCGCTCTTTGTTTATATAAGTAAAAATTGAAAAAGCTAATTTTTTCATTCGTTCCCATTCATTTTACCATCTAGTCACAAACTAAACGAGCTTACCCTTTGCTTCTTATTTTATCGTGGCATCAGATGCAGGGTAATTTTTCCACCAATGCGATGACTTTGTCACTGGCTGATTGAAGGTCTGTCTGAGATTCTTATATTCCGAGTAGTGGGCATCATAGTTTCATAGTTTCTTTCTCGCCGCAGGAACATGTGGTATCTGGTTGTTGTCCCAGGTATCCCCACGAAGCGAGAGTGCCTTTGCAGTGGAAAATTCCAACTCGAAGTCTGTTCAGTCACTTCCAAATCGGCCATGGTTGTTATGGCCCAGCTGGTAGATTCTCTTTCGGCTTGATCCAGTCGATGTTGTGTCGCACTCTCTTCTCCCATGTCGATATTATTTCACTGCTTAGGGTTCCTTACAGCTGCGTTGAGATCCTGAAGAAGCTTGATTGGAACTTCAGTCTCGATGGCGCTGGTGTATAACCATGTGGAGGGTGTCGAGTGTCTTCTTTCAATATTTGCCTTGTCGTGGTGGTATCAACTTCCCGACGTTTGTCTCCAGGGGCAATAGCATCCAGTATCTACACCTCTGCCACAGACGACGGCATCCTGTTGTAACAGCCCTCAAACCTAATATTAAATGGAATTTTTTTTTCATCGTTATGCCCAACTCAGGAGCGCGAGTGGACTTATCTATCAGACGTGTTTTTCCTCTGTTCCCAGAATCTCTTCATTCTTTCGCTGTGCTCTTTCCTACTTTCTTCTGTCCAAGTGTTCCTTCTTCTAATATACTGGCTGTTGGCAAACTGGTGGTTATTAACCATGCTACTAAATCGGCGTCTGTCCTGTATGGTATCGTCTGTTATTCCAATTTCCTGGAGATCCTTTTCTATTTCAGTTAGCTAGTTGTTTGTTATTTTCATTGAAATGGCCAGGTTTAGAAATCTTTTTGTATTTTATGAAGCAAATGTAGTAAGCTAGAGTATGGTTGAATATGATCTGGTATGCTTGTTTTTCCATTAACTGTAAATGAGTGTATATAGACTTTGTTTTATGGAAAGAAATTATTGAAAGACCATTTAATATGTTTATGAACCGAATTGCGCAAGAGAATTGCTTAAATGTTCGTAACTCCAAGTATTAATGGATAATTTGATACAGTTTGAAATGATTTCTGTAAATAATTTTATGTTTAAGTATCTTTAATTTCCATTTCTGACCATTCTGTATTGATTGTAAATGATTCTGTATTAATTCTGATCGTTTTAATATGTTTCAATTGTTTAAGTATTGTCAATGTTCGAGAAAGATCTGGCGGAAGCTTTTGAAGTGTTCTAGAAATTTCGGTGGAGTTTATATAAAGCGATCATCCAAGACAGAGAGTTAGTTAGTTAGTTTTTCGGCAAAGTTTTTCACCAACTAAGTTTGCGATGGCCGGGAACTGTATGATCTGTGGAAAAAGTGTTGTATGCAACCTCTGGATTCATGTAAACTGTATCGTTGACGTATTTTAAAAAAAATAAACACAAGTTTAAAATGAACTTTATTGTGGACTGATTTATCTTATTAATTAAACCACCAACAATCTTATACTGTGACAAGTTGGCATGTTCTGTGAAGCGCAATATCCACTGTCTTAGAATGACATGTTTTTTGTCACCCAGTACAGGCGTATTCTGCTGGGTGAAACATGCCACTCTCGCTTCTCACAGATGGCCCTCTCTCTGAACTTGTGATTGATGGACTCTTCCCGCGTTTGGATCGCATGGATGACCAGGCGGGGGAAAGCGTCTTCAGGCACATTCCCACGATCCCTTGTTAACGAAGGCGAGACGGGACGGGGACGGGGCGCCATGGGAACAGGGCCGCCTCTGCTAGCGGAGACGAGACGCAGCTACCCACTCTGAGTCGGTAAACATCACAGGCGTGTGTAGCGGTGTGCTGTTGCCATAGGTTTGCAACAGCGGTTCGCACCCCTTCTGTTGCTGTAAAGTGCTCTGTGCCAAACGACACTAGGCAACGTGGTGCGGAGGTGGCGGCGAGGTAAGCTAGGAGTAACCTGCGGCCCGCGGTCGTCCCTACACTTCGGCTAATGAAGTCCCGTCCCGTCTAGCCTCGCCTACAAGGGATCGTGGGAATGCGCCCTTTATCGTTCGAGTTAGCGGCTACCTCGGACTTGCTGGCACCTGCAAAGGGAAAGCCAGCTATCTGGCCTATTGTCCGCACGCGATAATACGGCGCTGCGGCGGAAAGCAAACCGATGTCTCTCACCAAGGACGGCTTGAAATAACGACGTCCACGCAATTCAATAATTGGCTTGTTTCCACAGTGCTCAAATAAATGAATACCCACTCTGGTTAAATCCACAGTACTTTTTCACATTGAATAAAAACCTTTTAATACAGCACTTGAACAAAACATACATCTCGTATAATTGACGCCCGAGTTTTATCAAGTTTATTCTAATATTAATGGTTTGAACTTGGAATGTCACACTACAAATGCTAAGGCAAAGATGCGGATGATGCTTTGGTTAGCTCCCTAGCTTGTTCCAAGCTACTTTCTGAAGATGTTGTTTCGTTATGATATTTTCATCTTGACGGTGCGGCAATGGATTTTAAAAGTGAGACCTCTGTCAAAAGTTACGCCGAGGCATTTTGGATTGTCACTGTGCTGCAGAATCGTTCCATTCCAGGATACATTCAACATTCACGCAACGCATTTATTGCGCAAGTGAAACGCCGAGACTTCAGTTTTCTTTAGGTTTGGCTTAAGATCATTTGTAGTAAGTTCTAACAGATTCAAGAGCTGCCGTAAGTCTACATCTGACGACTTCGAAAGTTTTATGTTGAGCAGTTACGTCAAGATCATCAGCGTAAATAAAGGACTGAGAATAGTTGTCCATAAGTTGGTCATCCTTGCAGATATTAAATAGATCTACCCCTCACTGAAATCCATTCAACTAATTGAAAGTAACACGTTATTCTGGCAAAATGGAATAGTTCAAAAACGGTTCCACTAAGTTTTAGGGCTAATATTATAAAACATTGTTTCAACTATATTACTTCTTATACTTCTAAGGGCTCGATGTAGGTGGGAGGAGAGAGGCGAGAGGTTTGGTAGAATGCTACGTTGCTCTACGTGGGGGAAAGGGGGGAGGGGGTTCCGAGCCAAACCACGTAGATTTTCATTAGATATCATCTGTACCGAGCGTGGTGGGTGAACGGTTAACGTTCTGGCCTCGCAATCGGGAGGACGCGGGTTCAAATCCCCTTCCGGGCATCCAGATTTGGGTTTTCCATGGTTTCCCCAACTCACTCCATTCGAATGCCGGGATGCTTCCTTCAAAAAGGCCATGACCGAATTCCTTCCCGTGCCTTGTCCCCAGTCCCATCCCGCCTCTAATGACCTTAGTCGTCGACGAGGCGTAAAACCGTACGTAACAAAAAAAAAAAATATCATTTGTCACAGTTAAACTAAGGTACAGAACACACAATAGCATGTGAATGTTTATTTTCGTCATTTAATTATCTCACTATGTAATTTACGGTAGTCTGACACGAGAGAACAGTACAGCATGTATTCTGGAATCAATAGAAAATAAGCTACGTGCCACGCGGCGGGAGGGGTGGTAGAAGCCACAGCTACGTCAGGCTACAAGGGGAGGGGGGGGGGAAGTGAGGGTGTGGGGTGGTGGGAGGGTTTGGTGGGGGAGGTGGGAAGTTTCACAGGAGGCCAAAATGGAGCTACGTACGTAGTTTATGGACGTTCGTTAATTGGGCACACGAATCAACTTGGCTATAAAGCTTCAGATGCCCAGTAGTGTGATTGTGTGCGTTATGGTGCCATTACCCTCGACCGGGAGGCAAAACGATCGTAGGTCCAAATCGCAGGTTCAACATACTGACCGTTCTGATTGCCACTTTTAAGCACTTTCCAACATTCATCTAGACAAATGCAGCAACTGTCTCCAATCACACAAACTACAGATATCACAAAAAAAAAAAAAAAAAAAATTAAACTTATCACACAGAATATAAGACGCAAACATATCCGCTCTTCCATCAAAATTATAAGATGCTTAGCAAAGCCGTTGGTAGATTGAGCCTTGATTTCAAAATAAGCAAAGCCTCAGAAAGAGGGTGTTAACGACAAAAGGTAATTACGAGGCGTATTCTAAAACTAAGGTCTGCTGAACAATATTTCACAGATGATATGCTTGAATGACGTTCCACGCCTGCAGCGCTGTCTACCAACTCCTGGGGAACAGACAGCAGTGTTGGTGTGCCGCAGTAGGCGCATTCCTGTCGATGAGAGCAGATCGAAATGGTCGCGACAATGGTAGCTCCCTCCAGTTGTGAAGTGTGCGGTGTAATTAGATTTTTGCTGGCAAAAGCATCGTCAGCTGCGGACGTACATCGTTAGGGGGCATCCACAAATTACGTGAGGTGTTTTTCCGGATTTCTGGACCCCCCCCCTCCCCACTGGTGAGATTTCGTGAGATCTGGCCGGACCCCCCCCCCTCTGGTGAGATCTGGTCCGTGAGAACCCCCCCTACAAATCGCCCTGGAAACTTTTGTAGACCTTTTTTTTTTTAGGTCACACCCTAACTTTTTTGACGAAATACCCTCCTAAAATCGACTTTGGCGCAAATTGTAGACCTTTTTTTTGCTCTACTGTCCCCAAATTTTTCGCAAAATCTCACGTGAGATTTCCGTAGACCCCCCCCTCCCCCCTTGTGAGATCTGGTGAGATTTCGCCGGACCCCCCCCTCCCCCATTTCACCTCACGTAATTTATGGATGTCCCCTTAGTTGTGTCTAGTTTATGTACCGGACATAATGAATGACAAACAAGTTCGACACTGGTGTCGAGAATTTCGCAAAAATGTGCACGATGAACAGCGGAGTGGCAGGCCCAGTATTCGGACCGACGAAATCGTTGATCAAGTTAACCATAAACTACGAAGTGATCGGCGGTTGACGATTAGTGGTCTGGCTATGGAATTCTCAAATGTTGGTCTAACCTCACTTTACAGGATTGTCATTGAAGAGCTTGGATATCGGAAGTTTTGTGCGAGATGGGTGCCAAAACTGCTCACCGCTCAGCACAAAGAGCAACGAATCCTTAGCGCTCGACAGGTTTTGGAGCGCTATAGACAAGATGGAGACGGTTTGTTTTCTCAAATTGTTACGGGTGACAAGACGTAGATAACGTACACCAACGCAGAATCAAAACAACAATCAATGCAGGGGAGCTATTCCGGTTCATCCAAACCAAAAAGTGTAAGCAGTCGCCATGCACGAATCGCAAAATGATGGCTTCCGTGTTTTGGAATGAAAAGGGCCGTCCTTTTGATCGAATTCATGGACAGTGGGGCCCAGGCGGCAGAATTTTATGCCGACGGGTTAAAAAAGCTGGTACAGGCTTACAGAAATTGTATAGATGTAGGACGGCGATTATGTGGAAAAGTGAATTAGATGTGCAGTCACATATTACTGTCAACAAAAGCCTTGTCTCATGAGCCATGTTTTTATTATGACCAAACGGCCCTTACCTTTGGAATACGCCTCGTATAACGTGGTCGTCTTTCATCTACATCTACATATACACTCTGCAATTCACAAAATTGTGGGTAGCAGAGAGTGCTCAGCACCAAAGCTAATCTTTTTTTTTTGTGCATTCCAATCCCTAATGGTACGAGGGGAAAAAAGAATTCATATAAGAATCAGTCCGGCACCTTATTTCTCTAATTTTATCTTTCCTGTCCTTCCGACTCAAATAGGTTGGTGGAAGAAGTATTTCACTACACTCTAAAGTGAAAGTGGGAGTACGCTTGTTTACCATTAAGTTTAAACGAAACGTGTGTCGTCTATCTACCAGAGACTCCCAGCCTAGTTTACTAATCAGTTCTGTGACGCTTTCATAAGGACTGTAACAAGCGGTCACGAATCGAGCGGCTCTTCTCTGTACTTTCTCTATACTTTCAATCAACCCCTTACGAAACGGGTCCCAAATGTCACAACAGTAGTCCAAATGTGGACGCACAAGAGGTTTGTACGCTATCTCCTTTGTTTGTTCATTACAATTTTTCAAGATTCGACCTATGAATCGCAGCCTAGAATTTGCTCTACCTACTAACGAAGTAATGTGTATGTCCCATTTCATGTCTTTCACCGTATCAAGAGGAAAAACATTTGTTGGTACATGATTTTCTATAAAGTTTTTCTTTCATCTTAATGCAAATGGGAAACCGACTGAAACAGAAACCCCATAAGGAAGACTTTGAAGTTTTTGAAATAAAAACGATTTGCAGTTTATAAGCCGGATGAACAAAGAGTGTACTAAAAGCACAATTTCAGTTATAATTTCATTTGGTCTTTGCGACCCGGTGACAGAGTAACCACCTCTACAGTAGCCAGCTATCCTATCCTAGTAATCCCAGGAGGATGTGCAGTTAATGTGGAATCCTAAACAGGCAAGCGTCCAGGAGTAATTCGCGTACACAAAGCCAGCTTTGTCATTGTTATAAATCTCAGTTATTACTGGGATTCGAACCGCTATATTTTGTCCTTTAGTTAAATGCCTTATCCACTGAGTCATATGTGTTTGGTTAGAAACTGCTTTACAATGTGGAACCGAAAAAATCGTTGCACGAAGTTGGTAACTGCTACTTTTCCCTAAGATATTCTGATTATTATATTATTTTCAGCACAGACTATACTGCTTCAATTTATATCGTGCTATAGACAAATATTTAATGATAATTTTTGAAGGTTTACGTTAAAGGCGACACTTTTCAATAATGGGCATATAATTCTTTCATTTTGACGGTGTTAGTCCTGGTTCTTACAGTCAAGCACAAATCAAATCAACCTTAGCTTTGTCACAGCGAATTATGAGGCATTGTTAAATAATTTATAAATAAACAAGATAATGAATGACAGAAATTCTCAGGAAGGGCTGTTTTGGGCTGCGAATTGATAATGGTCACTGTATCGGTGTCATTTACGTTGCAAAGCTCCTTGAGATTTCTTAATGGTCATTACTTTGAGTCAGTCAACGCTTGTATACTCCCAAAGAGAAGATTTTGTTGAAGAGAATTTAGACGTATCTTTGACGTCATTTTCTCCAATACATTCTTCTCATTCCATCATTCCCAAATGGTGCTCCTGGATTTAATTACTATTACTACTATTACTATTACTCCGCGATTCACTAAAAGTGTTTGGCGGAGGGTGCATTGCACCTATCAGGAAAGGTAATGGTTTGGAAGGGATATACGGGATATGGCAGGTGGCGCCCATGGGCTATTGTGAGGAACCATCCCAGTATTCGCCTGGAGCGATCTAGGGAAACCATGGAAAACCCAGATCAGGATGGTCATTAGAGAGGTCTTGTAAAATCTGTGGGCTACTATCACCTCAAGAGCTGTATAACGAAGAAACTTGGCTTGAAGACCAATTTTTTTAGTTGATCCTTTAAACACATCAACTTTCCGTATGTTAGCTTAAGGAATGCAGTACTTTCACCCAAATATTATTCTTTACAGATGATTTCTCAAGAATTTGTTTTATCAGGACAACTTTTTTTTTCTTATTGCTTTGCGCCTCATCAACGTCAAAGTCATTAGAGTTGGGAAAGAAATGGGGGTAAAGAACAGGTAGGAATAAAGTCACGGAACGTTCTCGGTATTCGCCTGGAGTGATTTGGGGAAACCATGTAATACGGAAATCTTGATGACAGGACATGTGTTCGAACCCGCGTCCTCCCGAATGCGAGGCCACCATACCCGGTAAGCAAAACTGTCTCTGCTTCGTGTATTAGTGATATTTAACTCTGTCCCGAAATTGACTTTTAATTTATTCTATGCAAATGTTTTAGTTGCAGGTGATGTAGGTGTGCTAGTAAGGCAATAGCGTTGTACCGGACCCTATTCCCGTGAGCCGTGGCTGAAACATCCTTGATTGCAACAACATGATGAAGAGGGTCATGGGAGTGTACAAGGCGTACATTGGTGATGAGGCATGGAAGGATATTGGTGTAAGAATTGAAAATAATGCATGGAAGAGAAAAGTTGACCATGACCATAAGCTGGCACTCGATTTCAGGCACAAGGGTGTAGGAAGATTCTCTTTTTTTAGGTAAGCGTGTCAGGGATTGGAATAAGTTACCAAGAGAAATGATTAATAATTTGCCAAAAACGTTGAAAGAATTTAAAGTTAAAATTTGTAAAGGGTAAATGTAGGTGGATGCAGGAAAGGCGGATGATGGGTGTTTAAGGAAATTGCCACCGGAGCATGCGCTCCATTGCAATTTAATTTATTTAAATTAAAAAAAAAAAAAAAAAAAAAAAAAAAAAAAAAAAAAAAAAAAACATGGAGAGGGAGATGTCTACAGAACTGTTTAATGCTTGTGCACGACAGATTATATCTGATCTGTGAATTTATTCTAGAATCGGTAAACTCTCGTTACTGTAATATGAGTAAGTAATAATGCACCTAACTATTTTCGCCAAACAGGAAGAACGAGATGTAATTTAACTAATATCTTTTGGAAATGTCTAGGATGGTGGCTGAGTGTGATATTTTTAGTGGAGGCGAAAACTCTTCTTCTCGCAACGATGTTATCTTGGGGAGAGATGATGCGCTGCCATCTTGTGGCTTCGGAGCATCGGAGCAATGACCCTGTAGGATTTTCACTGGATTAAGTTACTTTTTATTCGCATATGATTGAAACTCATGGAACCATTACCCGTCAACCAATATTATAACATCGTGAGAGTTTAAAATGGAGATTTCTGTTCAGAAAATTCGAAATTACCGAAGGTAGGACAAGTGTCAGGAACAGTAAGTTATTGCCGAAAGTATGACGAATTATTACTGACTTAAAGAAACAGGATATATTTTACGATGGTGACTGCATTCGCCAACAGATTATTAGCAGCGCAGTAAGATAAGATAGACTGTAACCTGTCAATTTTTGCCAACTCTTTTCATCTGAAAGATTTTGGCATCCTGTGTCACCGTTCATATTGATACAAGGTCCTTCAGGAGAAGTATTTCCTTGAAAATTGTTTGTTAGTCGAACAGGGACATCGAGTTATATTCTAGAAATTTATGACCAAGTATCTATCCATCTGTTTTTTTCCTGCGCGTCCGTGTTCTTAGTATTTTGCGCGTTCGATTTTAATTGAAAACAAGTTCGGTTTTTGTGAATGTGTTTGTTAGTAACACCATGCTGAGTACTGGTAACTGTCTCTCAATTCTTACTGCCTCAAGTAATTATCCTACAGATGTAGTTCGACTGACATCCATTTCACGACTGTCTTCATGTATCGCGTATAGATTTTGACGGCAATTTTATTGTCTCTGACACACTAATTTTCATAACTGCTCTAAGACTTCTTCATTTTTCATAATAAACTGCGCTTCTATTGCGCCCTTCCCTAGGAATTGGCTCCACACTTAGTTTCCCTCCATTGATGACCCGTTTTAGGACTTCACCTCGAAAGATTCGAGAATACCTGTTGCTCCCCGGATGAAACGCCCTTTTCCCTGGTGCTCCTCCACAGTCCAGTGGATTCTCTAAACAAATCCCTCGTACGTCAATACTGACCGAGTTTACCCTGGCGTTTAGTTCAGCCAATTAAATTAGAAACCACCATTTGCACCAGTGTCGTAATATTTATCCCAAAGAATGGTTTATAATACATAAAAAACTTTCTAAACAATGCCGTTACAGATTCAAGGTGAAGAAATAAGAATTCGTATAGACCAAATAAGGTTAAGCTAAACATTCGCAAAGCCTTTACGTTATATGTTTTACATTTCTGCAGCTCGGTGTTAAATGTCTTCTGGCTTTACGCCTCGTCAACGTCGATGTCATTAGAGGCGAGAAATGACTTTTGGCAAGGAGGGGGAAGGAATCCGGCCATAGCCTTTTTGAAGGAACCATCCTAGCATTCGCCGGTATTGATTCGGGGACCCAACCTGGATGAAGATTCGAACCCACACGTCCTCCCGAAAGCCTTATTACTCACCCACCACGCTCGGTATTAGACGCCAAGTTAATTACTGACAAGATGGGAGGAATCGGCTATTAATTCTATCCGTGGTTTCTTGAATCACGGGGAGAATGTTCAGTAATTGAGACTAGCTAAGTCTCGATAGGATTAGAGGAGAAAGTAAAGTTGGTGAGTATTGTTCAAGCTATGTTTATCCAATATGTTATTTATCGCTGATATTCTCTGTGACACGTTTTTTACGCCTTAGGCCTTAACTTTTTAATGTGAGTACTAAGCCCTTATTATCAACTTCACCTAAGTTAGTGCATTCAATAAAAGATATCCTTCTGGTTTGTTTCATCATTAGATAGTAATGTACGTGACAAAGAAGTTATAAAAAAGCTTTACGCCCCCAATACAAAATTAAAAGTCAACTTACTCGTGGCTTTTAGTAAACATGTAGTATGAGCATGAAAAGTACTACATAGATGCTTGTCTTGTAGATCGTTGTGAGTGTGGCCATGACGTGCGCACAGTAGTTTTCAGGGTCGCGCGTGAGTGGAAGGACAGGCAACGTGAGTAGAGGTAGGGGTCAGGCGCCCTCCCACGTAGGCTGTCTCACCCTCCGGCGGGATATTAATCTGTAATTCACACCCGCAGGGCCAGACCACGGCTCAGCAACGCAGGTGAAAGGCGGAGAGAAAGGCAAGCGGGCAGAGCGATAGGCAGAGGTGAAAGCGGACTCGATCGAAGCCAACCAAGGTCAACCTTGACGTAACCAGAGAGAGATAGACACATATCGCACTTATAACATGTCCCGTTCGCAAGTTTATCAGCGACGTCCATTGCACTGTTTTTTTACTTCGTATTAATCATGTCTGACAAAAAAATGCTTACTGAGTGTTGTAAAGTGTGAGGAAAGATTTCTTTTTAGCACCTATTGACATGAAATTTTATTTTTCGATCTGATACAGCTGTACAAAATTTGTTTTTTTGACCACAGATATTAGTAGAAACTGCTCTCGCACTATTATATTTCTTCAGTTTCTTATAAATTGGGGTATCTTTCCAAACTAGTCACACTAAAATATTTTGCAGGATGTTTTAGCAAGGATATTTTTGCCAGGATGTTTTAGCAAGGATATTTTTGCCAGGATGTTTTTGCCGGGATGCTTTTGCCAGGATGTTTTTGCCAGGATTTTTTTGCCAGAACATTTTTTACCAAGATATTTTTTTTTTTTTTTTTGTAAATAATAACAGCGGCTTTTGGTAGCTACGCCATATAGGCAGCACCAATATTTCATCTTTGCAACTGTATTTGTGTCTTGTTTTTTTTTTTTTTGCGATGTTAATACTCTGAGCGTATGTACACTATAGATCCAGTTTTTATATAGACAATAGAGTGGACTGGGGGCAAGGAATCGGTAATAATTCAGGCATGGCCTTTTGAAGGAACCATCTATCCATTCACCAAATTTGGGAAAACCATAGAAAACCGAAATCTAGATGGCCGGAGGGATATTCGAACCCGCATTTTCGCATTTGCGAAGCCACAGCGTTACCGCTCGCATTCTACGCTCGATTGCAAAGGAACATGACAGACGTAACATATAATTAAGAACGCGAATAGAGGCGTCAATTCCTATAAATAAAGGCCTACACACTAACGGTTCTGTTGCAACCGACAGCTAGTAGAGACTTCGGTGTTACTGAAATTTCTGATGACACTGTACTGGGTCTTCCAGCAGTCTGGTAGTAATGCTGCTATCTCCAATCTTCCAGATGGTCTGTTATTTTAAAATTTATCGTTTAATAAGGCTCACTTCTGAGCTCAAGATTCTAATATTTGTCAGTAATTATGATAAAATTAGTAAACATATTTTCCAATGATTTCAGTCCTTGATGAATAGAAACAGCGAACGGTAAAATGATTCGTGCGTAAATAAGAGTGTGCGGAACAGTTTCTTTGAAATATACTGTACCGTTTCAGAAGTATTATATTTTTATAACTTTATATACTAGTGTGGTGAATATCACTGACGGAGTGTGGGAGACTCTTTGACGGTAGAAGAAAATCTGTAGAGAATTGGCTTTTGTTTGGTTGTCATTTTGTGTACTGTAACGTTGTAAAATAGCCGATATAAAGCATTAAACGGTAAAAGAACTGTAAAAACACTTAACAATAGCTTGCAATAATAGCAATATCTTTGGCTGTTGCTAACCCCCCAACGAAGGCCAAGCTCGTGACGGCATAGCGTGACAGGCATTGTGACCAAACCAACCTTTTATAAGTACTGATTATTGTTCACTAACTCGTTTTATTTATTCTTGACTGCTTAACGTCTCTTAACAGCGAGGTCTTTAGAGACGGGAAAGGATGGGAAGCTAGGAATGGGAAGGAATTCGGCCATGGCCTCTTGAAGGAAGCATCCCGGCATTTTCCTGGAGTGATTTGGGAAACCATGGAAAATCCCAAATCTGGACGGTGATTCGAACTGCCGTCCTCCCGAATGCGAGGCCAGAACGCTAACCGTTACACCACCACGCTCGGTACTAGCTCGTAATATTATTGGTTCTCTACATATTAATGATTTTTCAACATTGCACTATCCACCTACAGGATCAAAAATGTACTTATCTGATCTTCATTAATAGCACCATTTAGAATTTTTATCTAAATTAGCTAGTACTTCGACAGACTGTGAGTTTCCTATGATTTTGTGTGTGTGTGTGTGTGTGTGTGTGTGTGTGTGTGTGTGTGTGTGTGTGTGTGTGTGTGTGTACCGGAATTGTTCTACATGTGTTTTTATCTTAAAAGAATACGATATATTTTGGTATCAGACTTGCAGGAGAAGTATAAATAACGATTAATTGCAGATGACAAACCTCCCCACTGTTGCTGGAGTTGTCACATTGTCTTACAACACCGTTTGACAACACAGAGAAGAACAATTCACTTACTTCGTATTTCCAGAAGTGCTTAAAGCATTCAGCACAAGACGAAAAGAAATTAATAGTTCCGTATATTTACCAGAAAATCTGAGAGCGGAGGGATGAGAAAACAGTCTGTTCTTTAGCTACAATGGCAGAGAAAGCGTTGGGACTGCCTTCTCCACTGTGAAAACGCGTTTCTTCTTGAGATAAATATCAAACAGCTCTAACAGCAATTACAGGGTACAAGAAATGCTCTTCCTCCTCGTCTTTGGGGGAGCTGTTTTGCCTGCTTCTGGTCGGAGAGAAAAGAAGAGAACACAAAACGCGGTGGTGGAGGAGCCCGCAGGCCTTATTCAGAGCTCCTCTCCTTCCGAGGACGCTGGGTGAGGCATGAATGGCGCCGGAGGCAAGAAAGCTATTGATTATCGCTGAATACGGCGGCGGCGGCGGCAGCGAACTCGTACCTGGAGACACAATGGCCCGCCGAGGAATATCTTATTACTCGTCTGGAAGGCGCCGGCGGCCGCCAGTGGCCTGGCGCCGACAAACTGGAGCCTGTTCTCAACTGTTACTACTGTCTCGCAACATCAGAATGGGCGAGAGTCGCTTATTAAACTAAGGTAATTCCAGATATTAATAGTTCCTAAAATCGATATCCATTAAGCGAATCAAAGTTCAGTAAAGTTATTACACAGGCGAAACCCAGACGGAGTTGTGATAAATGAATGAAATTTGGCCCCGTGTAACCGCATTTGAAGACTTAAATGATGAATAATTGGAACTTTTACATGTAATAGTATGAGAATTACTGGGCCATTTATCATGCAAAATTTCTATTATTTTTAGCGTATAAGTGGTGTACAATGTGGTGTAACATAACACTTTTTGTCCACTTTTTGATGCTCGTTATATATCGATCTATCGAAAACATCGATTTTTACTATTCGAGGCATCGAATCAATTCGATGTATCGCTTATTCTCGATGTTAAACGATGCATCGATGTATTTTATTCGATACATCGGAAGAACGCACACGTTTTTTCGACGCGACAGTATTAGTTTTAAAACAAAACAAAAACAGAAAATTCTATTGTTATACGTTATTTTTGTCACCTATAAAACCACTTTACATTTTTTGTATAAATCAACAAAAACTACGATTTACTTGAAATGTCTCGCCACTGGAGGGCACTCCACAATGATACGACATTCGCATGGACTTGTCTGTATAGTGTATGGCCTTTGCCTGCTCTATGAGCTCATAAAAAGTAAACAAAATAATAGCCAACAGGTTAATTGGAGTTGGAGCTACAATTACAGAAAGATCGATATTTTATTCGATGCATCATGAAACATCGATCCAAAGTTTCGATGCATCACATCGAAAAAAACATCGATGTAATTTCTCCATGGTAATCTCTAGTCCACAAATTCTAAAAAAAAAAAGAAAAAAAAAAAAACAAGTATGCCAAAGCGAAGATCACCCTCTACACACAAACTTCTAACTGTGAGAGAGGTGGGAGCATTAGCGTGTTTGAAATGGGTGCATCATATCTTGAAATCTCCCGAAGGATGGAACGCAATGTCAGTATACAGATTAGTTACACAGTGGATGAAAGAAGGCTCTAGTACTCCTAGAGCAGGCACAGTACCATACAGAAGGACAACAGCACGTGAAGACCACCAAATTGTATGAGTAGCTGTTGCTGGCAGACGGGTGACTGCAGGCCAGATCCAAGTAGTGGTTTACATAGAGAGAGCCACCACTCCCAGACGATTGTAAACTAATTGCTTGAAGCTGGTTTACGCTCTCTGACCACTATGGAATGTGTTACATTAATATGATTCATCGTCTAAGCTGGTGTAAGGGAACACGCAAATGGACACGTGAATGGTGTACATTTCTGTTTAGAGACGAATCTGGATTCTGTCTGTGGCAAAGTGATAACCGACAACTTATACGCAGGCGTAGAGGAGAAACGCCTTACCCTGTTGTGATTTCAGAACGTCACAATGGTCAAGCCACAGGTGTCATGGTTTGGGGGAAATCAGTTTCACAGCAAGTCTGAGTTGGTTGTTCTCGAAGGCATAACGACAGCCCACCACTATGTGGACGGGGTGTTGCACTCTATTATGATATCCTTTACGTCCACCATCCAAATCGCATCTTCCAACAGGATAATGCACCATCCTCATGCTTTGGCCATCACAACACGAGCATTACAAAGCGTTAAGATCACAATTTGGACGTCGCAGTTCCCAGATTTGTCGCAAATAGAGCATGTCTGGGATGCCGGGAGTAGACACATTAGATCGCATCATCACCCATCACAAACTGAACAAAAACTGACTCCACAAGACATGCAAGCCAAGAGATACTTGCCCCAAGAAGACATCCGAACACTTTGATTCAATGCCGGTAAGAATACACGAATGTAT
The DNA here is from genome assembly GCA_031002005.1 of Vandiemenella viatica. Lineage (NCBI taxonomy): Eukaryota > Metazoa > Arthropoda > Insecta > Orthoptera > Morabidae > Vandiemenella > Vandiemenella viatica. Next base: position 272,194,759 of record JARYHS010011408.1, on the reverse strand, counting down.
AGGTGCTCAAAATTGGCGCACACAGTACTGACAACTGTATGTAAAGGTAATAAACTTAGCCTGACACATTCAATTTGCTATAAATTAATCTGGGTATAACTCTGGATATACCTACAAAAGTTTCCAAAAATTTCATAATTCCTTTCTGAGTGATGCATTTTAATTTCCGCCAGTGTAATTACCTGTTACAGTTACGTCTAGATTTCACTCGTGACTTCGTCCGCAAAGATCAGGCCAATTCGAGAACCTGTTAAACAAAGTTTTTGGAAAATAAAAACTACGATCTCTGTTTTTGTAGCAATGGAAACATATTTGATGTTTAGTATTTAAATAATATATAACTCAGTGTACTGTTATTTAGGGAAAATTGTCTCAAAGAAACTACGCCACTAGATAAAATAGTTCATTCAATATCTTGTGGAAATAAAAGGCATCTTGTGTTTTATTAAGAGAACTGACAGATTCCATTTGTAATGTCCAGCCTCTGCTGTAATTGATTTTCCGTCTCCTCTCTATTTGTGAGACATATCATCCAGCCGTTTTGGAAGACAGCGGAAGGTGGCGCATTCCTGTCTGGCGACAGGTTCCTGGCGCGCGTGTGTGTCTCTTTGTTTGTCGCAGGTAGAGATGCCACTCCCGGAGACGAGGGGGTGAGTGTGGTCAAACTGTCGGGGGCACTTGGGGGCTAGAGCCCGTAAAGTCCGCACGTGTGTGTGTACGCGGATTTCAAAGAAACGTGGAGGTCGCGTTTTCGTCACGACAATATTTGTCGTGCTGTTTTCTTTATGTGCTTAAACAAGTGAACCCACCTCAGTTGCCAGATGGAGTTAAAAGTGTATCTTCATAGTGAAGGAAACATCAAGGTCGCCGACAGCCTCCAGCAGTTACGATAAGTGACAATTTCATATAAATAATTTTCACCCAGTATACGCCCAAACTGAAGGAGTTTCGTGCTCTCCCTAGCCGGGAACATTTGTGTATTGTCTGTCAGTTTCTAATCTTTTTCTTTTGCTGGCTGAGTTCGATTTTATGTGTAATCTTAAATAATCATGTATTTCTTTGTATTTAATTTTATAAATGTATTTTTTTTCTTTCAATTCCGCACTCGTGTTGTCCTGTTGTAATTAGAGGGTGTAATTTAAATTTAAGCCTGCTTTTTGCAATAAATATTAAAAGAACATTTTTTTAAAGTAAATAACATCTTGCATCTCATGCACGTAAATGTTTTCTCGGCATAACGAGCCTAGACATTTCAATGGCGCGCCACCGTTGGGGCCGAAATAATCAGGCCTGATACGATGTTTTTAAGGATGTTTATTAAATTGGAGTGAAGTTTATTTTTCAATTTTTTCTGACAAACAGTAGTATCTAAATTTACATTTCAAGTAAGCTTCCATGTCGGGTTTTATAATTCCAATAGTGTATAAAACTATTAATTATATTTTTTCATGTTAGCAATAATACACGTTAATATTTCTATTGCAGTTCTTCTAGATGCAATGTACGTGGTGAAAATTTGTTTTGTTAGTGTAGCTGTCGAGGTGTTTTTTTTCCCTCTCCTCAGAACAGCATGTTGATGATTCTACAAATGTTGTTGCTGCTTTTGTCTATATGTTTTTTATATGTTTAGACAATTTTTGCTTTGCTCAGTGGCATAAGTTTTGAGTTTTCTTTTTTGGAGATGTTGCTGTATATTTTGACATCTAACGTCGCGATATGTTGTACGATTTTTCTGCTATTCGTCTGGAGTTATGTTGGCAAGTTCTATTTTTGATTAGGAGAAGTAGGAACTATGGATTTGAAATCGGTTCTGGTCCGATATAAGTGCTGAGTGGTTACATTGTAAGGGCAGAAGTTTCAATTTTTTATCGTAGGATTTGATTAAGTCAATTATGGACAATTTTCTGTCACCTGGTACAATCAGGGATCCACATGCAAATATGAGTCAGCCACTGGTATTATCAGCTGATTCTCATGAGATACCTAACAGCCTGAACGGAACATTATTTCTGTTGTTGCAGCAAATCCAGGGCAGCATAATTAAATCTCAAAGTGAAACTGAAAATATGTTAGCTGATATTAAGCAGGAAATTCGCGATGGATTTGCCTCAGCATGTGAAAAAGTAGGTCAACCTGTAATGAGTGTTGATTTAGAAGAATCAGTCCAGGAACCTTTGATTACCGATACTGATATCAACCACATCGGAGACAAAACCGATGAAGAGCAGATAAGTAACACACCTGGGACACGGGGCAGAAACAACATGTCACTTATTGCGGGATATACAGTTCAATCACTGAAATATCCTTCAGAAGTTTATGTCAAGCCAGTTAACACAAAAAGACGCATCCCTTCACATAGATTTGGCAGTGAACATGCGGATAGAAGTTACGTTCAATTTCTTGAGGTTGAGAAAAAAGTTGCTTTGCTTGGCATAATGAGCGAAAACCTTTCAGAGAAATGGAATGTCTATTATCGTGTTGGCGGAGAGTTCACAGGTCGAGGGGTGTCCAAGCCGGTATTTCCGCACCGATACTTGAGCAGTTGCGGAGTGACAGAATCCAACAGCTGGGAATGGTTTCTGACATGCCAGAATAAGAGAATTTGTTCTAAAAAGTTACCCAGGGTGCGCAACAGAATAATTGTTCCGAAGAAGAGATTAAAATATTTTCATTTTCTCTTTGGAAATCACAGAATCAGATGTCGCAATGTTGCCGTTTTTCATTTGCAGGAAAAGCGTTGTCTGCAGACAATTTCTGGCCTGTTACAAATACTATTCTTTTGGGAGCTAATCTATTGGTTTTGTTTCAAAATATTATTTCAGATTTTTGTTCTTCTTCATGTAGAAAATATTCGTAGGAATAGTTTTGATAATTTGGTCTGACAGCTGTTTTGTCCAGCATACATCAATTTGCTGTTTGTGGTGGAGGTATTTTTGATAGATTTCTTTTTATTGTTTCTGAAATATACAAATAGATGTTTTTGAGTTTGTTGATTATGTATCGTTGATTTTTTTAAAAGGTTTTTTGTCAACCTTAATTTTTCTTTAATTCCATAAAACCCTTACCAGTCAACAGGGTCGTTTGAATATTTTGTACAAGATTTAATTGTGGTATAGTTGTTTCTACGTACGATTGTAAGGGAATTTGTATTTAATTTAATTTTTCATACAAACGGAAATAGTTTGTTTGTATCAACATTTCGTTTCATATTTTTCTCGCATGAGATCAAGATTTTATTTGTTTTGCCAACTTTTTAAGTAAAGATTAATTTTTGATCATCAAGTTATTCTAGTACAGGTGTAAATTCAGAATGCACACTCTAAAAGGTTGCGAGAATTTTTGTGTTAAATTTACATTAAATAATAATAATAATTGTATGTTTCAAGAGATTAGATCATAGACTCAGCCAGAGATTAGTAAAATGAATGTATGTTTGTTATAGAAGATCATTATACTAAGAAAAAGATTCAAAATTTGTATGTTGTTGCTGTTATATAATAACCTGGACTCAGCCAAATATCAGTTAAGAATGTAATTAAGTAGAAGTGAAACAATGCTTCAGGCCCATCACCGTTCATTTCAAAATACGGGCATATTCATACTGGTTTTCGAGTGTCAGTTGGGCAATAACAGTTGTGTGGTGGCGTCAAAGTTTTGAAAGAAATGAGAACTGAAGTGAAAATTATGGGACATCAAACCACGGACTTTCAGTTTTCTTCGTCAAGAAAGACTTCAGCCAGTGGTCTGGGGCTATGTAATGTCCAGCCTCTGCTGTCATTGATTTTCCGTCTCCTCTCTATTTGTGAGACATATCATCCAGCCGTTTTGGAAGACAGCGGAAGGTGGCGCATTCCTGTCTGGCGACAGGTTCCTGGCGCGTGTGTGTCTCTTTGTTTGTCGCAGGTAGAGATGCCACACCCGGAGACGAGGGGGTGAGTGTGGTCAAACTGTCGGGGGCACTTGGGGGCTAGAGCCCGTAAAGTCCGCACGTGTGTGTGTACGCGGATTTCAAAGAAACGTGGAGGTCGCGTTTTCGTCACGACAATATTTGTCGTGCTGTTTTCTTTATGTGCTTAAACAAGTGAACCCACCTCAGTTGCCAGATGGAGTTAAAAGTGTATCTTCATAGTGAAGGAAACATCAAGGTCGCCGACAGCCTCCAGCAGTTACGATAAGTGACAATTTCATATAAATAATTTTCACCCAGTATACGCCCAAACTGAAGGAGTTTCGTGCTCTCCCTAGCCGGGAACATTTGTGTATTGTCTGTCAGTTTCTAATCTTTTTCTTTGCTGGCTGAGTTCGATTTTATGTGTAATCTTAAATAATCATGTATTTCTTTGTATTTAATTTTATAAATGTATTTTTTTTTCTTTCAATTCCGCACTCGTGTTGTCCTGTTGTAATTAGAGGGTGTAATTTAAATTTAAGCCTGCTTTTTGCAATAAATATTAAAAGAACATTTTTTTAAAGTAAATAACATCTTGCATCTCATGCACGTAAATGTTTTCTCGGCATAACGAGCCTAGACATTTCACATTGCGAATAGACAGTAACCTCCAGTCGAGGCCTTACAGAGGACATAGGTTCGTTCAGTGGTGCAAAAAAACAACAGTTCTGGTTTACATGCTTTTTGGCAATCAGTTTAGAGTAACGACGAATTATTTCATTTTTAGCGGCTGTGGTTGATTTATTTCTAGTTCCAACTGTGTCTCGGGTAAATTTAAGAATCTTTTATCATCGACTTTCTAGTGTTACGTTTCAATCCTCTTTTTTTATACATAAAATAACTCCAACTGAATATTTAACTACCGCTCTTAGCATTTAACTACAACTTTGAGAGAATATCACTCATAATGATTTGAGTTCTTGTATTTAACTAAACTTGTGTTTTAATTTGGTTCAGTTTTATTAATACAGCGTGTCCAGGAATGAAAGGATAATCCTGCAACCACAGAGAGGTCACATCATTTTTTTTTTTTTTTTTTTTAATTTACTCAAAGATATATGAGTCATCTAAAACAATGTTCGTGTAAAGGCCGGACTGAACCCCCTGTGCCGAACCTTACGTTGTCAAGAGGCCTGAGTGGATGGGGGTGAATTTGTGGGCTTTTGGTGGAAGCAGACTTTAGGGTGGAAGTTTACTGACATTTACTAAGTCTTCTATTCCTCTTGCACTGTCTTCACTCTTGAAGATGTCTTCTGTCTTCTGATGATCTGAGCAAAGACTTGTGGGCTATAGTAAGATGTTAATTGATGTTAATTGTCAGGAATCATGACACCACTCCATTAGTTGCGGTTGGAGAACCGATTAGGCAGGGAAAGGCCAGGGCAAAATGATAACATAGCTGAGAATCTACCTAATAAATAATGTAGGCGACTATCGTATTTAGAGTCCCCTTTATTGACCACTAAAGACTGTATAATACAGTTTAGAGCGCGATCTGTAAGGATAACTCCCAATAGCCTCTACAATAATAATTATTGACTGAGCCGCATTTCGGCTGCGCAACTGACTATCAGAGAATGTTAACTTCTTGACTGAATGGCGAATTGACACGATGGATGCATGGTGGCGAGGCAAGCTAACGAGACACGGTTTAGCTAAGAATTAGCCCATATTGACTGGCTGGTGATGATCGACAAAGTGAGAGCGAGTTTGGCTCGCTGTGGTCGCTCGTAAGTTCTGTTTTGCGTCACCGAACAGAGCGATGCCCTCTTAGTCAGCCGTCAGCGTTTTACCAATAAACAGCACCTGCTGACACTCGCGCTTGCATTCTGTTCTGACTTGAGGCTCCACTAACTTTACGAAATATTTCATATACCTAAAATTCTCATTCTTTCGAATAAATATATATGTCCAAAACGACAATGACATTCGTTTTTTTCTTAAAACGATAAAAAAGTTACAGTAAATCATAAATGGTATAATTATTTCATACTTCTTTTAAAATGATTGTTTTATGGTAGTCAAATCTACTAAAGAGATCATTGTGCATTTTAAATATGTAGTAAAAAAATTGAAGATAGTGATTTAAAAAAGAAGAAGATATTTTAAAGTTTTTTAACGTTTTAAGAAAAAACGAACATTGTTTTAAATGGCACAAACATTAAAAAACAGGGTTCAAAAAGTCTTAATTTGTAGAAATGGCATGGAATAAACTGAAAAAAGTCACATGTTTCGTAAAAAATAAAAAAATAAACAGTATCTTTAAAATGATAAGAATTTTGTTAAAATAATTTTTTTCGTATAGTAGGACATGATGCGACTTATTTGTGGTTGCAGGATTATACTTTCATTCCTGGCCATCCTGTATACAGTCTAGTCCGTATTTATTATGAACTGGACTTGATACTTAAAACCAGAATTAGTTCTCACGAAACTATCATTCTGCCTGATCTTTTTGGTAGAAAATAACTAACCACCAACAGTCTTGATACTGCAATTGGAAAGGATTAAGCGCAAGAGAAGTCGCGGAGATACAAGTATAAGTTTTATGCTAATGTGTGTTATATCATCCTGTTTAAAATGTTGTGTAAATAATGCACCGTTGCCTTAGTCGTTTGTGACCGGCGGCTAACAAGGAGTTTGCTGGTTCGAATCATGGTGCTGGATGAAATTTTCATTATTGTCATTTGACTGGTCTCGTATTTAGGCTCAATTCTGTGAGACCTATAAAACGGTAATCCAAAAGTGATGCTGCTACGACCGCTGTTGTGGCAGCGAACCGTTTGTTAATGTTGGCCACCATGTTGCGCTTAACCTGAAACGTAATCAATAATTTGTCATCTAAGACAGAATTTATGACATCAATTATTTCAGATCGAAACAGATGAGTACTTTGTACATGACCTCAACTGCTTCGCAAAACCTATATCCTTTATGTCTAAAAGTATCGATTCACTTTATTTAATCTTTATCTCATCTTGTCCAACCTTTCCAGACATGTTGTTTGTTAGGTCACGCTTGCATACGTGGGTTAAACTTTCCGCCATCTCTGAAAATCTGTGCCAACGAATTGGTGTTGTAGTTTTGATATAAGGAATGTGTATAATACTTCCTGAAACATATGGCGAGCTCTCTTCAACTACTTCAGCCAATTATTCTGTGTGTACTGGTTCCGTCAAATCATTTTCTAAAATTGGATAGATATCATAATTTTTTAGGTATCGAGCGACATTATCAAGGGAATTCATAAACTCTTTTTCCATATTTTCGGCATCTGCTTCTAGCTCTGGCAAGGGATATCTCACTCTCTTGACAATCTTCTTGCAGTCTTTTTACGAGCGTTTCAATCCCTGGAACTCTATTTATGCGTCCACTGTCACGAGATTATGGAGCCCATGACCAAGACACAGATGGATTTTGCCGGCCTCGGTAGCGTAGGGGCTAGAGTGCTAGCTCCTCGTGCCGAAGGCCGCCGGTTCGAATCCGGCCGCGGGCATGGATGTTTAAGTGTTGTGTGTCTGTGTGAATGTCCCGTCCGTCCTGTGGCGTCCATACAATGGAAAAATACAATATATATACTGGATGACGACTTATACATTGAAAGCTTTAATAATTACATTGAGCTGGCTGTATGGCCTCCGTTGCCAAACGCCAAAAAAAAAAAAAAAAAGATGGTTTTTCCATATTAACCAACTAAACTGCTCATCGCACGTATCCACCAGCATCAGCAACAGCTAGAATCTGCTTGTCATTCAGTCCGAACTGTTTCGTTACATCTCTTATCATGCTTTCTACTTTGTTTCCAGTCTTCATTTTTTCCATAAGTTTGATTTTTTTTTTTACTTATGGCTTTACGCCTCGTCGACGGCTAAGGTCATTAGAGACGGGATGGGACTTGGGACAAGGAACTGGAAGGAATTCGGCCATGACATTTTTGAAGGAAGCATCCCGGCATTCACCTGGAGTGATTTGGGAAAACCATGGAAACCCCAAATCTGGATGCCAGGACGGGGATTTGAACCGGCATCCTCCCGGATGCGAGGCTATCCATAAGTTGTGTACTCAGGAGTAAATACTTCAATGTTTTTATTGAATTTAGGAAATCTTACCAATAGGCTTGATCGGAATTCACGATTTTCTTCTTATTGGCTTCTTCTATCACTAAAGTACAAAGTATTTCCAACAAAAACTAGTTTGGCTGTAACACTGTTACAGAGAGTTTTTTATCATTAATTTTAGCTAATTCAGTCATTTTAACCCCTACTTATTAACGAAAAAAATAAAAAAGTGCTGTGGTGTCTGGACGTATTGCTCAAGAACGCGCCATGAAACCATTGACGGCGCCAACCTCTCGCTGGATATATCCGAAACTTCTCTGCAGTGTGTATGGAGTTAGGGCATACGACACTGATGATGGTGATTCATCTGTCGGATGGGAAAGTTAAGCCTGGTAACCACTGAGATATACCGAGAAAGAGTAGGGTTGAATGAGCCGGAACTTGATTCTACCATCTCCTTTCTTCCATCTTTCGTTGATTCACAACACAAACAACACATTACACAGAACATACGCACAGCACAGTATTCCACACAAAAACAATAGACGCGTGAATACACTTGCATCATTGGAGATGACATTGGGTAACCACTGCAGTTTGAATCAGCCAAGAAAAAAGTACTCAACATACTATCGGCTTGGGGAGAAAAAGGGAAAAAGTATTTCACCTGCAAATTCATATTAGATTATTCCACCGGGGTATGTAGTTTATTTAAAAACAGCATACTAGAAACAAGAAAATAACTTTTAAGAATTGTTACCACTTCGTGATATAATTTAAACAATTCTAAATGATCATTTCCTGGATACGTTTTGGGACATAACTTACGAATCTGCTATTACATGCTGTTTATGTCATGGATTCTATTTTGTTAGTTTTTTGATATCCAGTTAGCCATGTTTAAAATAAAAATGAGTTTAGCATGTAATAACGATTCTGGTGTAACTATAATTTAGAGGAACTAATGTAGATGTCGTAGTAAAGTTAGTTCTCCATGAACAAAATTGAGATATTTAATAGAGGAACTTTTTTTTGGAACTGTACTTCCGAGAGATCTGCCTCAGATATAAGACGTTGATAAACGGTGAGGCATGAAAACATCAATTCATTATTAACACGTACCAATTTAATTTCTCAGTCACTGAAAGGCACCCTGTGGAGATTCTTTCTTCCAGAGCTACTTACCGCATGACAGTTGAGATTTTTATCCTCACTCTGTGTTCAAAAAGAAGGCAGGGTTCGTAAACAAAATAAAACCTAAAAGCAAAGTAAATAAATAACTTCTCTGATGTCACGTTTGGGAATTCCTTTGTTGCGGAGCAAAACATTATTAATTCCAGAAACCGACTGCAATAATTTATAAACAAGCGCGCATCAGCCACTGCACTATTAAGATGTTACTTGTAGTACTAGTATTGTTAATTAGTCGATTAACAATACAAATTCCATAGAATTTTCCTTTCTTATACGAAAATTACATTAGTTTCGTAGAACGCTTAGCTTTCCCAGTCCAAGATTTTCTACTTTCTAACAGTTATAAGCGAGATATTGAATAGTAACCATATAATATACGATTTAGTTTTTCTTACAATAATAACTCTCATTTTTGGTGGGATAAACAATCTATCCGTGACTGCTCAGCTTTAGTGACTTATATTCTTACTAACGCACCACCGCACTAGGCTAGGGCATTATAATGGGCCCAGGTTCAAAGCCTGGTACTGGCGTAATGGTAATTGTGATTAGTGTTATAGGAAGTCCCCGTGAACATCTAGGCAAAGGCTGAGACAGGCCTCATTAGGTGCCTCATAAATGACGCATTTCACGAGCAAATGTATAAACTTACCATATATATATCGCTTTTCAAAAACAGAAGATTTCACTTCAGGAAAACATTAGCAATCAAAACTCTGCCACAAGACACGACGTAATAGCTCCTCCCGCCTCCACCGAGGGGGAGGGGGTGGGGGGGTCTTTCACGGACAAGCGATACGCAAAAAAAGAAACTATGGCTATGCATGTCTCCATCAAAGTCCATGTTTCTGGAACTGTCTGCCAAAGTTAATAACTGAAAGTTTATTACATATTACTGTGCGTCACTACCTACCTACCCTTTTCTAGAAGAGATTCGGGCCATTTTTGAACCTGAATATTTCCTCGGTCATATTAACGGTACATGCCCCAAATTTCTATTACGCATAGATACCAGCAATATTATCAAACAAACCAAATTTTGTTTCGTACTCGTTCTTTGTTTGGATTTTATTCATTTGCAAATTTCACCTAATTTGTCACTCACTGACTGACTGACTGATGATCATCAAAGTTCTAAGGTACTTCCAGTAGTCGTAGAAAGCTGACATTCGGAACTGGTAAATTTCCTTAAATCTGCCCCAAACGTGAAATTGCTTACTATCCTAATACCTTTATATTCCTCAGAATTTCATGATAGACGGAGCTTCCAAAGTTTAACTAATTTGTTAAATTTTATTTCCTTCCTCTCCTTACTATGGAAGATAGTGAAATTAAAAAAAAAAAAAATCGACTACGACACTACGACAACAAATTCCACTGTTCTACTCGTGTTCCTAAAATCAGGTTATTTGGTTCACGTATATAGTTTAATCCTCAAATCATAAAAAGTCTAATATTGATAATTTTTCCCGCATTTATTAAATGGAAACTCAAAACGTGAAACATATTTGCGCTTATTTGCACGCTGATTGCTTTGCTCTGGGTGAGGCTATATGCCTGGGATTTTTTATGTATAGAGATCAGCAAGTGAAACTAACGTCTTAAAGTTTAGTATGTTACAATGCTTAGGTTGGAAGTTATTCATTATTTACTTATGGTGGTAGTTAAGTTTGGGACAACCGGCATTGTTCGGTCATGGCGCACAAGGGTGTTGGTAAGTTATATCGATGTCTTGAATTTTAAAACGTTCTTATCCACCGATTTTCTTATAGATTCACTACATTTAAGTGACGACCCGGAATAAGCGATCAACCTACGAAAAGAAATGAGAATCTACAAAAAAATTCTTGTAAAAATATGTCAAGTCTCGTGATTGTGCAATGAAAAAATTTATGACATCTTGTCTACAATGTGTATTCATTTCACTTGTTTGAACAGAATTGTTTCTCTTGGTGTTATAGATAATTTATTTAGAATTAACAAAATTCTGTTGACTTGGCCATTTTGCATGTCACTGTTTTTCCTAACAAGAGTAAAGCAACACATTTAAGACATTTATATAGATTCACCAAAACATGGCACGCATATGACCAAGTCACCGAGAGTGGTGGTGTAACGGTTAGCGTTCTGACCTTGCATTCGGGAGGACGGCGGTTCGAATCCCCGTCCGGGCATCCCGATTTGGGTTTTCCATGGTTTCCCAAATCACTCCAGGCAAATGCCGGGATGATTCCTTCAAAAGGCCATGGCCGAATTCCTTCCTATTCCATGCCCCCCATCCTTTCCCGTCTCTAAAGACCTCGCTGTTATGAGACGTTAAGCAGTTAAAAAAATGACTAAGTCACAAGAATTTTGTTTATTCTAAAAGATCTATAAACCAGCAGAAACAATTCTGTTTCAGAAGGTGAATACGTACACCTAGTAAAGTGTAGACTTGGCTCAAAACAAGATCCCATAAATTTTTGTCACTGCACAAACACGAGACTTGGGCTATTTTTACAAGAATTTTTTGTGGGATTTCTATTACAGGTAAATGTTTTATAGACTTCGCACCACAGACAAAATCATTAAAGGAATTTTTTATATTTCTGTGAACAATTTTATTCACATGCAGATGGCGTAACAGCGTAATGAATTAAGCAGCGGTGCAGAATTACCAGTGGCTTGAGCCGTAATACTCAGTGTAGCGCTGGGATCAGTTGCGCCGACGTGCACCCAACCTGCCACACAGCGCTGCCGTGCTCGCTGCCAAAGGTCAGGGGTGGCCGGCAGTGTGAGACACCTTATTGGTCCCACCTCGCACACAAAGACGCCGCCCGACAAGCGAGAAAAGGTTATAAGTCCACAGCAGGAGGCGGGTCTTTAAAGGGGATAAGAGCCGTCCCAAAACATCGCATGATTAACTCTCTCGCGTCGGCGACCATTCCCGCACCTACCACCGAAACACGGGCTATTTAAAGTGACATCAGCGATTTGAACTAGCATATAGACACCTGTAAAAGACGAAATAGCCAAACAATTTTTTTAAATGTAAGTGACTAAAGTAGCGAAAAATAAGGCCGATAATTTGTCATTCAGAGACCAATGCATTGTATTATTTGTGCAAAACGTGAGTTTCCATAGCGTAGCGGGATGAATGAAAAGGCAATGCCTGTCTGTAACAAGTTTTGACCGACTGTTTTAATCGTATTCAATTTTATGTTTTGGTACGAGCTTTAGTACGCTTATAGTTGGTAAAAAAAAGGGTGGTTTGATTTAATTACTGATGGGGTTAGCATATAGCTAAAACATTCGTTCCTTTATAAAAGATTATATATAAGGGACTGTATTGAGTTATATCTCTGAACTTATAAAAGGATTTTTTTTTAAGTCAACGATAACCTAAAATTGATGTTTTTAATAATAAAAATAATATTGACATCAGATCATGCTGAATTTTTAATAGAAGTAGTTTATTTTTCCATCCGTTTCAGTTACAGTATTTTTGAAACCATGTAGTCTATATGAGCATATTTTTGCATTGCACATAGTTTTTTAAATCATATAAAATTAATAGACATAACTTATAGAAGCGGTTAAGGAATATTATACAGTAAAGCATCTGGAGTTTTAAAATATCGGAAATCAATTTTATCACAATCTCAAAGCCTGCTAGACAATTTCTTGTGCCAATCAAGCAAACGCTCCCAACATAGTTGTGATACCTTGAGGATATTTCGCAAATACTAGAATGAGCTTTACCATGCTCAATGTATAGATGACACTGGACTAGTGTTTTAAATTTCGCGTCGTAAAAACAAGAACATATTTCAACAATGTTTGCATCAGTAAAGACAGCCCTTTTAGTATTAAATGTTCCCGACCCTAAATGCAACTTAATTTGGTATCATGACTCCAGGTGTTTTATTCTAAAGAATAATACCTTAATAAATATGAGTGTGTTTTCAAAGTTGCAACATCTTTATAGAAGCGCTTTATAAAACAGCAACAATTCAATGGTTTTATTGGTATATTTTTTGTGGCTTTACGCCTCGTCGACGTCGAGGTCATTAGAGGCAGGAATCGACAGTAGTCAAGGAAAGTGAAGGAATTCGGGCATGGCCTTTTGAAGGTAGCATCTGCGCATTCGCGTGGACTGATTTCGGGGAACTATGGAAAACCCAAATGTAGATTCCCGGATGAGGATTCGTACCCGCGTCCTTCCAAATGCGAGGCCAGAACGTTAACCGTTCACCCACCACGCACAGTATATTCGGATATTCTGTGAGTAGCAGATTCCTTGGCTTCGACTAAGGATGGGTGACCCTGAGAGACGTTTCAATCGTAGTCAATGCCGCCACTTCCAAATCTACTACCGGAATAGATATCAGACACGTTTTCACTTATTCCAAGTAGTTTATGACCATTGTAGCGCCTGTAGATGGCAAGTTAGACTTACTCGCTTTTTCCTGTCGTGGAGAAAGAATTAACCGAGGAAACAGTGATTGAATGAATAAGCTACTGGGATTTTTTAATTATTTTGTCATTGTATATTTTCTCGGCAGTTTACTTAACTCAGCACTTTAGTGTTGTTTTTTACTACATTGCTGCAACTGAAAGTTACGATTAATGTCGTCCACTGTTAATTTAGGCAGCCTTCTAGGTACGAAATTTTGTTCCTGATGGTAGAAGACCACTGAAACATTATTAACAGTTACTTAACAGCAGAGAAAAATTTTTCCATTTTGAATTATAAATGAGTTTTTAAATTACATATTTCAAATGTTGCTCGGTTAAGTTGCTCAAAGACGATTGAAAACTAATGGAATAGGGAGATAACATAAAGAGATGAAAATATTTTGTTTCGTCCTGGTGGCTTTGAATCAACGTGCGTGAAAGTTGCTATATTGAGTTATAACACTGCACTGATAAAAGGATTTTTTTAATCAACGATAATCTAAAACTGATTTTTTAATAATAAAATTATAATGTCATTAGAACATGTTGAATTTTTAATAGAAGTAGTTTTTTTAATCCATTCACAGTTACTGCATTTTTTGTAACTGAGTAGTCAATAAGAGCATATGTTTACATTGCACATGTGTCTTTAAAATACGAAAACCGTGATGTGGATATCTGGCTGTTTCTGTTATATTTAATATTTTACATTGGCGTTAACACGTTCAGATATACAATTCTCATTAATTGAGGAAATCAACAAGACTATTAAGTGGATCTAAATAATAAAATAACCGATGATTGGCATCGAATATCGGAAGTAATATTGCTTCAAATAATTGAGTATCAATCCGTGAAGATCATACTTCATTCAGATATAATTACGAACGTGATACCTTGTGATTACTACGTAAATTCGTAATCTATATCAATCATGGCAAGCAACATGTTTCCTATCGTAGAATTATGTTTTTTTTACGCAGGAAAATCTCTTTTGTCTTAAAATCCAGTAGCAGTTCTTTTTTTAGTCGCAGATTTATCTTGATGATTCTTTGATACCAAGAAGAAAAATATACACCAGATGAATTTCGTAAATAGATAATCATATTCAGTGTAATAGGCAAAAAATTACAGAAACTGGGAACGTTTAATGGTGCCAAATCTACGTAAAAAATGCAATCAATAATATCAGCCTAGAAGAAGCTACCACTATACCGAAACAATTTTGTTTATAACCTTTGCAGGCTGAGCTATTCCATTTCAATATATGGTGTAACATGTTCTGTTTAATCATGCATTTATTAAGGTGAATCTAATCTTTCTGCTTAGATATAAATACACTAACAATTAAAGGACAAATCTGATTTAGGTAAACTACTTATACCTACTAAGATAACAAAAAATGTTTTTCCTTTTGATTTAGCCCAAATACACATTTTTCCATTCAAGTAACTGGTATTATAAAATTTATATATTACAAACTTTATCTAAGTGTGTATAACATTTATATTACAGGTTTTAAACACACAAATGACAAAGGAATTTCAAGATACATCATACATACACCACGGATAAATATCAAGATCATTAAAAAAAGATGATCTTTAATGCTACTACAGAATGTTGCTGATCAAAAAATCTAAATGACATCAAGTTTGCCTGTAGTAGCTTTGTATGGAACGGAGACTAAAATTATCTTAGCAGCACTTTTTTCGGTGATAAATCATACATTTAAATCATAGTAATGCAGTAGGTATCAGTTTGGGGTCGGCTTTCCATTGGCGGTTTACCAGTTTGAGAACAGGTGGTAGCAGAAGTTTCAAATTTGAGCTACTGATAATCGGACAGCCCTTATTCGGTATTTTCTTCAAGACAACAATTTGAAACCGATTGCTCATGTTGGTCACCTAGCAACGTTCAGCAATGCTGTACTCTCCCAGTAGTAGACAGCTTTCCAGTCGCGCCGTTTTAGCGGAGCGATTGATTTTTTCCTGGACAAAACAGACTGTTCACAATTGTTTTAGTGACCGTACAATAATGATGTCAATAGTGAGAATAGTATAAAGGAACACAGTGTTTCTCGGTGTTGTATGTTTATGAATGTTTCTCGGGAAACAGACCGAGTAATACCGTTATTTATACACAATATTTCAGCGACATAAAAATCCGTCGCCATCTTCATGTGCAGTCGTAAGACTTAAATTTTGCCTAGAGCTCGATGTTTAAAAACTAGCATGGCAATGACAGACGTTGTTACGTTGCCTAGCAACATCTCAGACTTTATTAGACGCCCGCGGAGCACAAAACACTGAGCGTTGCTGACCAGCGGCCTCAATAACAGGGATCCACGCATCACATAGCTGGAAACCACAATCTCGGTTAACCAGATCAGACGAGAGGAGAATTTCAAACGCTCCTGTAATGACGCTGTTCCAGAAGACTCTCGCATGTGCCAGCACGTTAGCTGATTCGAAATCGAATCCATATCCTTGTTCCAAAATATGTTCTGCCACCGTAGATTTGTCCTTTTGACCCAGGCGAACATGTCGGGCATGTTTCAAACAACGTTGTTTAATACGCCGTACAGTCTGGCCGATGTACTTTTTTTCCGCATTCATACTCCCAGTGTACGAAGCTCAAGGCCAACCTATGGAGAACGCAAAATGTTCCTTAGTTTTGGTAGTGGTAGGATAATGGTCTAAATGTCATTTCTAGCTAGAACCCTTCCTCGATATTGTGGCGCCAGAGTACGGCAAATTCACTTCGCTTCTGATTTGATTAACCGTGATTGTGGTTTCCAACTAAGTGATGCGTGGATACCTGTTACTGAGGCTGTTCGTCAGCAACGTTCAGTGTTTTGTGCTCTGCGGGCGTCTAATGAAGTCTGAGATGCTGCTAGGCAACATAACAACGTCTGTCGATGCCATGCCAGTTTTTAAACAACTTGCTCTAGACAAACTTCCTGCCTCACACTACATCTGAAGATGGCGACGGAGGTTTATGTCGCCGAAATATTGTGCGATATTACTTGGTTGGTTTTCTCAAAAAACATTCATTATAAAAAGTGAGAATAATGTTTACGTCTAAAAATAGATATCGTGTATAATGAGATTCTTCGGCTAACAATTACACCAAAAAATATGAGACCTAAGATCTCGCAATTATTGATTTGTTAAGAACATAGTTCTTACTAGAAATTATGTCCCGGTTTGTATAAAAGTAAGGTCATAGAGTATGGTATTAACGTTGGCAATTTAGCTGATAGGTCAAACAAATCGATACTGACGGTGTGGAGTATCTTTGGCAGACAAATGAAGAAAAGATATGAAAAAGAGAATGGTTTGATGGAAGCACGAACATGAGACGATTTATACGAAAGAGGAGGCTTTAAGAAAGAAGCTTTTGCATATCATATAGTTGATGTAAGATACTAAAATAAATTGTTTGTTTGATTATTTAAGTAAAGTTGAATCAATTATTCGAGGAAATATATAAGTACATATTTAATGATATCATGATCAGGATTTTTCGGATGTTAAGATGCTATACGAGTACCAGATATTGCAAACCAAAAAGAAGAAATTCAGATTATGGCAGCTATCTGGAAATTGTAAAAAAAAGGAAAGGGTAAAACAAAAAATAAAAATGCGTTCACTTGTGTACGGACACCCGTTACGTACACTAAACAGGGAAAAACGCTTACAAATTGATGCTTAAACATTAGAAAATTAAATGTAAACTGAAAATTTTGTATATAACTTATTTATTTTCTTATTTTTTGTTTTGCTTTGATTTTTGTTTTCTTCCTGTTTTATTTATTTACTTACTTTTTGCAATAAATGGATTGCAATCGAGAAATTAATTACGCCAAACCCTTCAGATGTATTTATCTAATTCTTCTAACAAGAAGATGAGTTACTTCCTGTTTCACCAAGCCTCATTTGTGAGCGTTGGCGCTGCAATCGGCAGGCCTCCAGTTCGAACCCTCGGCTAAGGCTGAATTCTTCCACGTTCCCAGTCCTCTCCCACATAGACGTCGACAAGGTGCACTGCCCAAAAAGAAAAGGAAAAAATTCTTTTTGTTTCTTTAAGGAATATCCATATATGAGTTTAGTTATACCACAAAGTTATTTAGATTCGGTAGGACGCAGCGTATATATGCAATTGAAATTCGATTACTAAGTAACGTCAACAACTGCAACCTGCCAGCTTGGCGTCGTTCATTATAGGGGTCCAACCGGATTCTGAGAGGCACACTGAGTCGATATTCAAGTATCTGTTTTTACTATTGATTTTGGAAGAGTTCTCGCAATCTGCCATCCAAATAGTGGGACCACGTCAAGTTGCACCAAAGGACTTAATAATTCATAATCTATCTCTAATAATAAAGATCACAGTATATGGTTACCACTGTGGTAAAAATCCTCCAAACAGCACCCATTTGAAATGTTTCTGCTTTTATAAAACATGATTATGGTGCAAAATCACGACATATTTACTACCCTATTAATTAAATTCTCTATGGAATAATATATATAATTTCCTGTGAAAAAACTTTATCTACTGGTATTAAAAAACCATCTTTTTTTAAAAATGCTAATTTATTATCATTAATATTGTAGTAAGTGTAAATTCCACAGCGGCCGCTATATCTATTCCTGTAAAACACACCTCTTCGTCACGCTGTAGCCATGTCACGCCAGGACGTCACACTATATGACGTCACGCTTTTCACCTCCGCTGTGCAACAACAACGAACGGAAATGTTCCAGGTAATGCACGTTATTTAATATAATTCTATTTAGCCATGCATCCGCGGATAAATTAATTGTCAGAGCACTGAAATAAGAGTACGCATTCCGTTGAAATCGACGTATTAATTATTAGTTGCTTTTTCTTAATTAAAATTCGTTCTATGTAGATTTTTCTTATACACTCAGGATAATGATACCGTTGTTACAGTAAGCTAACAAATATCTACATTACATCACTTTTTAAGATAATGAACGTTTTTTGATGAAAATTGTACTTAGTCAGCGAAGAAACGAATTGCTAAAATACTGCATTCAATGCGTCATTTTTGATGGGCTTACAAGGTATTTATAGATATCCAGTGTAGATATTTTAAGTCACTGTTATAATATACCGAAAGCGATGATTTGCGGAAACACTGAAATAAAGGTATGTACTGCGTTTAAATTGATAAATTAATTATTCGCTTTCATTACTGATGTTATTATGTCAGACACATGGAAATATTTTGAGTGGGCCAAACTTCATCGCAATACAATGAATGTATTCGTATGCAGGTAATAGAATCTATGAATTTTGGAAAGCAATATTAGTTGAAGTTGTGGTTATACAGACGGGACCAGAATGAAAACTGACACATTTTTTTTTTTACAAAATAATTAGCAATGAATCAAGTGTTATAAATAATTTAAACTGCTTTCATAAACGCCGAGTTACTGAAGTTATCATTTAATACGGATGGAAGTAATTCCGTATTTATCGCGCTGAATGGGACCTGGACCAATAATAAAACGAATATCACGGGCTATAGCATAAGGTTTTGGGTTTCCTAATTTACTTTTAATTTTATTGGTTCCCTAACTCTGACATCAATAATTCAGTAGAAATTCCATCTGTATCGCTGTGTAAACTACAACCGAAATATGTACAAATTACAAAATAAGGTTATGAGCAATACACACCAGCAACTTGATTTATTTAGGCAACCGCAGAGAAATGAATTGTCAGAACATTCCTGTCATCCATCATTTAAAACTATAGTGCGCGTCACGAACGAAGGCGGGTAGCGCAGAGAGAGACAGAGATAGTGACACACGGTATACGACGTTGCCGTGTTTCCAGCAGGAGGCGAACGACTTAGAGCGAGAAAGAAAGTATAGTAATTACGCTTCTGCTACTAATATTACTGCTGTGTAATGATTATTAAAAATAATAATATGAGTTTAGCAGCGCTTTAAGTGCTAATACTATTAAGAGAGAGAGGAATGTCATCCACAGCAAACAATCAACACTCGTGTAAACACGACAAGCGCTGCATTTTTACTGAATTCGATTGGCTAATGGCAGAGCGATGACGTAGCTGCGCAGAGTCTCCCTAAACTGGGCCACCTTCGTTTGTGACGCGCACTATAATATTACGTGGCATTAGGTAGGTCGTTAATTTTAGCATCATTCGTTTTCACTGGGGTCATTATTTCAGCCCGATGTAACGGTGTCGTGACAATCGCGCACAGCAACAATCGCGCACAGTTTAAAGGTCGGGCCACACTCTCCCCTCTCCCGGGTACTTTATAATTTACGGAACGCAGTATTAACAAATTATCATCACACTAAAGCTTTGCCAGAAGTGAACGTCAATTTTAAGGCCTGTAATAATTATATACAATGGAGCCCAGGATTTGGACCGAGCACCTTCAGTACCCAAATCGTGCGCCGTAACACTGTGAGTCACCAGACAGAGTATACAGAAAATGGAAAATAAATACTCAAATACAATAAAACAAACGTACTCTTTTTCTCTACAATTTATTTTTGCTATCGTAAAACACAAATGGAATGCTAGATTTGTCTGCTTATGGGGGGCATTTCAAGAAAATCTGATGAAACTGGAAGTGAGGTTGAAGAGAAGAAAGAGACTTTTGTAAGTCAATCAGTAACATCAAAATAAAATTTGGTCGTAAAGGACCAGAAATTTCCGCAATCTACCTACCGCTTCTCCATTTTCACCAGCCCAACACCGGTCCACCCAGTCAAAAATTAAAAGTAAGTAAAGTGTTTAAAATCAGCGAAGAAGCTTCGTCATAATAAATATTTACATTTATTTAAAATAATGAAACTATCCAAATCAGCCAGAGAGACTCGTCATAACTGATTATTAGTTACAATAGAACTACATTTATTCAAGCTTGTGCATATAGGACAACGCCTTCAGATATGATCTGATGTCGCCGCTCTTTTCTTATCTCTCAACAGTTTTTACAATTGTTTCGTCCAACTTCTGGTATGTGGTTTTTCTTCTCTTTCCTTGAAGAATCAATTCATATATCATAAACATGAGACCTGAAGACTCGGATTCCCCCTTCAAACAAAGTAACACGTCTCTAAGCTTCGGGTTTGGTCTGCCAAGTACATTGTTCATCCTATTATTCCATCCTTCAAAAGCTTTAGTCGTGCGATGACGCCTTTTGTGACAATTCCACATGTGAATTGGGATTTGTTCATTCTCAAGCCACGTGTCTACGAAGTAGTAAAAAAAACTCCAATAGTTTTGAGTTATTAGGAGCCTGTGATTGGATCGCCAACCAACCATCTGTCACATCTTATGGTTTAAGGAAAGCCAAAGCTGGACACATACAAATATGGAGACGAAGTTCCTCATTTTCTTTGTACTCACGCGCTAGTCCAAGCTCCTGAACCTTTCTCCATAAACATTTTTTCATGTGAAAAAAAAACAGCCTTTTACTTCCGTTGAGGGAAACACTTCCTTGACGGC
The DNA here is from genome assembly GCA_031002005.1 of Vandiemenella viatica. Lineage (NCBI taxonomy): Eukaryota > Metazoa > Arthropoda > Insecta > Orthoptera > Morabidae > Vandiemenella > Vandiemenella viatica. Next base: position 272,173,593 of record JARYHS010011408.1, on the reverse strand, counting down.
AGATACTGCATCACTTTCAAAATCTACAGTCACCGTCTTAGGGGTCCATTGTGGTACAGCCTTGATAATTTCACGCAACATACGTACATAAGTAGTCTTCTTTTTGTCAGGTAAGAGTGTAAACACCACAGGATGTATGTTTGTTTCTTTGTCAGTGCTGCGGTAATCCACATGTATCGTATAGATTTGGGAGAACTGTTTACTGGCACTTTTAAAAGTACCATCCATAAAGAATTGTTCGCGTAATTTTAAACTTTGTTTGCCTCTTTCACCGCTCAGAACGATTATTCTTTCACCTTCCATATCATCCGTAAGAAGGAAACTGCCTCCATCTCCCATCTTCAACAATTCATCAGCCCAGATCACTTCGTCAGAATTATTTGGCTCCTTTCGGTTTCTTTGTGATATGCTCCTATGACAGTACAAGTTTCTCTTGACAGTTGACTGGCCTGTCATATCAGTTAAAAATTCGTAGCCTTTATTATGTAGATCTCCTAGTTCCTCAGAGTATATTTTTGGAGTTGAACTATCTTCCGCTCGAGCTCTCTTCTTTGCCTCATGAAGTTTCTGATGTACTTCAACGCATGCGTCGTCACGGGATCCATATATATGCTCTGTAACATTCAGTATGGCAGCATCCTTACTCTTCAAAATTCCACGACATTGTTTTGATCTTTCTATGAGACAGCACCAGGTGATCGTTCCATCTTCTTTATTTCTAAACTCTCGATAGCTGTACCCGTCATAATGTGCACACGGCTCTCCATGTGTAGTTGAAGTAACTTCCATGATTAAAACTGTGATACTCAAGGCAGCAGTGAATGCGAACAGTGGTGTGCGGTCCATTTAGGAGGGGATGGGGGTTGGAATCCCAGAACCCAGCACGCTGTTGTAGCGGTGACTAATTGGTAGCTAAAAGCAGGTAGCAAGAGACGACCCGGTTGTGCGCGATTGTCGCTGTGCGCGAATGTCACATATTCGATGTAAGATGTGTCCGCCGTTAAAATACCGATTGTACCACAGATAACAAAAAAGAAACATGTAAGAATCCGTGAAGAGTTTGGGTCAAATCAGATGTATATCGCGCGATGCATGACGACAATGACATGCGGTACAGAGAATGTATTAATTCGCGTCCTACTGAAATTTTGATTTTCTAGCGGAGATTGTAGTTAAGCTATGAGGCAACCTGGTCCAAGTTGACAACTGAAACTTTTTCTTACAGCACAAGGAACAATAAGTTATATTGAGCTTTATTTTATTTAAAAAAAATCTGTTTAGATAAGCAATTGCAAAGAAATGAAATGTCAGAATAGTTCCTTAAACACGTCATTTTTAACGGGCTTTGAGGCTAATTGTAATATAATCGTTAAGAGGCTAGGTTAAACTGTTAATTCTTAAGGAATTATTAGGTCATTAGTTTCAGAAATTAGAAAAAAAATATGTTTTTTAAAGCCGTTTCTAACCAAAAAACCATACAAAATCGTGCAAATAAAAAGAAAATTCATATATTTTCATTTTTGGTGCGTCCCCAGCATTTCATTGGTATCCAAGAAGATTATATATATATATACACACACACACATTTATATATATATATATATATTCAAACACCCTCTAAAGCAGCTATAGTTTTTCATAATTTTATGTTACAGTCGTAGTTAGGGTAGTTAGATGCTAAATAGAGTGCTAGTAAAGCCTGTAGCTTCTGACGGGGAGTAATGAGAGGACTCCGCGTTTCATTCGGAAATCTGGAAACGCTAAATGAATGGTCACTTTCTCTTCAGTTGCCACTTTAAGATGACCGAGTGTGGTGGGAGAGCGGTAACGCTGTGGCCTCGCATTCGAGAGGACAGTTAAAATCCCCACCCGGAAATCCAGATTTTGGCTTTCCAGGATTCTTCAAATCACTGGATGAATGGTTCTTTCAAAAAGTCATGGACAAATTCCTTCCCGTTCCTCAACCCGTCCTTTCCCTTCTCTAATGCCTTCGATGTCAACAAAACGTCAAAAATTGTGGACGTAGTGACCGGGTTTCTATTGGCTGCGCATTCTGTCCCTGTCTTAACCACCTTGAACTGACCTGAGGTACAGGGGATCTACAATTTAATGTGGAAGCCGAACCACGGAACGTCTCGGCGTAGCTCGTATAGTCAAATACAACTCCTAAAAATTCCTGCTCGCCACGGTATTTGAACCAGAGAGAGAAACTTTCGGACGTAAGTGGCTTATCCACTGAGCTATCAGACAGCATTGTTTTGAAGTATACGTGTGCTAAGGACTATCAAAATCGGATTAAGCTTTCGTGTTTGGATGGAGAACATCATTGGCAATCTTCTATACTGATATTATAAATGCAAAAGTAAATCTATCTGTCTCTCTGTCTGTCTGTTTGTTACGTTTTTTGGGCTAAATGGCTGATACGATCGTGATGAAATTTGACATGGAGATGTGATTTTACATTAGAATAGTCACAGGATACTTTTTCTGTATAAATAGTACATATCGTCATGTAATTTTGAAGAATTACCGAAACGAAGATTGACAGACGATTAGAATGGGTAAGACTCTGTAGTACCCTAGTGTATTGCGGGCTGGTAGCTCAGTGGATAACTTGTGTAACGGGTCGTTTATTGGTTATTTTAACCCGCTGTTTATGCGTCAGGCTGGCTAGGTTAGGCCAGTGGTTGTGGGCGTTAGCCAGGCACTTACTTGGTGGCGAATGTGGCTTCTCCTCCCTTCGCTGGTACTCCGATCTCGGCTTTGGCTAGTTTAATAGTCTATTTACTTTGAGCTAGTATCTGGGGCTTGACTTCAAGGAAAAGAGGCATAGACAGTTTTATTCTCTCCTAGGCATGCTGTTACAATTATCCAATTGCCCAGAGCAAGGTTCCAAGCACTTTGCCAATATGCAAGAATGATGGACTTACAATGGTTTGGGCTGGCTGACTGGCTGGCTAGCTAGCTGGGCGAGGCTGGTATTAGATCCCCACTCGTTCCTCAGAACAGCATAATGACTGCGTGGTTACTAATACTTGCCTCCGACTTGACCTCAAGCCTCCGTGGGTCCGCGCTTATATGTCATCAGTTGCGTAGCCTGTCTCCGTTCTACGGGTAATAACCTGACAGCTAGCATAATCTGGAACCTTCTCCAAGAGCCTAGCTTCCATAGCTCTTGCTCGTCGACCTCGATTCCTCGCTGACATTTCTTGCGACATACTACGCCGGCCGCTCGCTTGTGCCTCGCTGCCGGTAAATGTCGCCGCTAGTTCATTATCATACTTATATTTTATTGTTCCCAAAATTACTCTGCAATTATTAAAACGACCTGCTACACGCGCTTGCTTACTAATGTTTGAACTGAAGTCCGCGGTTCAAATAACGATAGAGGCAAAGATTTTTAATCGTATGAGCCATGCCTGGGCAGTCAGTTTTTCGGATTCAATATATAACTGTAGATATCACAAATTTAGGGGTGAAATGCTTGGTAAATCGTACAAGGTCTAGCAATGCTGTAGGTGTACACTTTTTTACCCTGTATTGATCACTCTGCCGTTGTTTCTCTCGCAGACAGTGTGTGTGTGATCTGTACTAATAATAATATATATGCGAAAATAAGTCTGTCTTTTTGTTCCGTTTGGTCGTATAAATGTATACCGATATTGATAGAATTCGACAAGGAAATGCTTTGTATCTGTAAGGAGTACACAGGACAATTTTTTCGTTATAAATTGCAGTTTCATTCACGAAGCTTTGACAACTTATCGAATGGTGACAGACGGACGGATGCGTGTGTTAGTCTGTAACGTTACATCGGGTGCTCAAGCTGTGCTTCTTGAGTACTCTGTTAGTGTTCGATTTGTTAGTAAATTTTGTTTAGAGACAAAACGTATTATTTAGTATAGATGTCGATTTACTCTGCACTGTACCAATATATGTGTCTGCCTAAATGTTTCTGGCACCAGTTTATTTTGTTTTCTTTTTTGATATGCCCTGGTGGCCTAAACGTAGCGTAAGTTGTAGCTCTATCAGAGCGCGAGCAGCTAAAGTCATTAGAATTCAAGAATCGGATGCTCATGCTGAAGATGAAAAGATCAAGCTGAAATAAAGCTGTCCTTAGTTAAACCTCCCTCCCCACATCCCCGCACCTTCCGTTTTTCTTTTCTTTTCTTTTTTTTTAAATATGTTGGAAACTGATTCTCTTTTTGAGACAGATTCGATGGTAGAGTGAAATAGTGATGGCTTTACTGTCATATTATACCGAATCGGTGTTGTTTGGGACCAATCCTAAGTTAGTGACAGCTTTTTATATTCAATTCTGGCAATGAAATTTTAATTCCACGCGTACGGAGTTGCGGGTATCGGCTAGTATATATATATATTAGATACAAGTATAATCTATACTATCACTGCTGTCCAAGCTCAACACGTTATACTTATAGACGGTGTTTCAAAAATGACTGGTATATATGAAAAATCAATAAAAACTAAACGGGCAGCGAGAGAAATACACTGTTTGTTGCAATATACTTGGGACAACAGTAAATTTTCAGGCAGACAAACTTTCGAAATTAGTTACAATTTTCAACAACAGATGGCGCTGCAGGCGATTTGAAAGATATGGAAGTAAACGCAGTCTGTGAGTTCGCCATTCTGTAAGCGTGTGCTGTTGACAGATTGCAAGTTTGCTGTGAAAAAATGGTGGAAAATATCATTAGATTGTTCCAGACTGCAGCGCCATCTGTTGTTGAAAATTGCAACTAATTTCGAAAGTTTGTCGGCCTGAAAATTTACTGTTATCCCAAGGATATTGCAACAAACGGTGTATTTCTATCGCTGCCCGTTTAGTTTTTATTGATTTTTAAAATATATCGGTCATTTTTGAAACACCCTGTTGCTACAGATATACTGCTATTACAGCAAATTGGTAACGCGATCTCGTAAGATTTTCGCCATCCAAAAAGCGTCCAGCACGCATATCATACGCACAATACATCATACTCGTAGAATGTCGGCGAACTCCTAGATTTACCCCCATCCGAAAATCACCCAACGCGTGAAAGAAGTTTTTACTTCGAAAAATCGCTTACGGATCTTTTATATAAACAATATGGTAGTGTAATGCCAAAGCCAAACCTTCATTGATTCTCACCTGAAGTCTATGATGAAGATTTAATATCGTCAGCAGTATCTTTCTGCAAAGCGTAATCCAGATTTCCGATATTATAGAGTGCAGTTGGTAAGAGAATATTCCGTGGGAGATTATTTGGGCCGCGGATGCTAGGCTAGACTGTTACTTCTGCCCTGGTTCACTCCGCTCCCGCCCGTGAACTGGTGTGTGAAACGGCAGCGAGTTAGCTAAAGGCGGACTCAAATTCGACGCCTCGCGAAAGCCGTCACGACCCGGCGCACTTGCTCAATTATTCCGCACCGCAGTCCGGATAACATTTTACAAAACGGGATAAACACTCCCAATGTTGCAGAAGCGCTGTGCGACAGCTGGGATGGGAATTAACTCAAAAGAAGCGCGTGCAGCGGTGCAGAACTGAATCGTGTCAGGAAGTTATACACCCCGTTGTTGACTGTTCACGGAATTGACGCGTCAGAGTTGAATAGTGCTGGTGCTGCTACGAGTTAGCGTGGAACGCTTTTCACTGTCGTCGCTGTTGGATGTATCATTTATATGACACGAGAGAGAGATGGGGGTGGAAATTCTGTTACGCTTCATTGCGTATCATTCGTGGCATATAGCAGCCATGTGCGTATCTCTACTATAATAAACTTTTAAGCTAGCTGTGTCTCTCGGCCCATTTGTTCAAGCATCACGCAAAAACCTCCGAATCTATTTGCATGGCGTTTTAACGGACTAAAACCTTATAACCTAGCTTAAAATCTGCGATGTCTTATTACTCTACGTGACTAGGGATTGTAACAAGAAATGCTAATTCGTCAGTACAGTAACACTGGCTCACACTGCATCACAGATGAACTCTCGTTTACATCGTACCCACCAAAGATCGTACTATAGTCAGATAAACACTCCACCCTTTGAATTTTATTAATAATGTTTATTTTTAATTTATTTCTTGAGTTTACTGGGATATAGTATGCCCCAGATTTGCACAGGTACCCTGATACATTTCGGATACGATCATAGATACAATTATTTTAAACAAAAGAACCCTGATATTAGTTCAAATTTTGTGTCGTGTAACCAAACGTAAGATCTTTTTCTCTCGTGATAGGTGGTAAAGTTCGTAATATCACCGAAAACTTTAGATTTATGAAAATCATATTTCGATCATGACTATTTATAAATTGCTTCTGAATTAAATTAAATGAAAGTTATTATTAAAACATTCAAATTTTACATTATTTTGATATTTAGATGTAGATAGAATGAGTTATATCATCACAATTTTTTTTACGAATAAAAATCACAGTAAAAATCACGTTTTACAAAACTTGAGAGAGTTTAGTCGTATTAACAAATCAAAATAACATTTTCTTCACGTATTTTCTTCCCATTAAGAGGCTGTTTTCAACAGCAGGCTTGTAAGCTTCTATCGCATGTTAATATTTATTTTTTAAGGTTCCGTACCTTCTGAATGAAAAATGGAACACTTATAGATTTGCTCATTTGTCCTTCTGGATGTCCGTAAATCTGTTACACCTTTACAACCTTACCCTTTAACTTAGAGATTTGTATTTTTACACTACTTTAAAAACCTTAAGTCACCTTTAAAATAAATTTTGGGGTAATGAAAATAATTTAGTGTGATGCCGAAGAAAATATTTCCATTACATAGTCCTTTAAGTTATCAAACAATGGTTGTCTACCCACCACCTCTCCAAAAGTTTTTTTTTTTTTTTTTTTTTTCTTTTTTTTTTTTTTTTTTTTTTTTTTTTTTTTTTTTTTTTTTTTTTGTATTCATCCCACGATTTGTGGAAACATCTGGAGAAAAGCCATAAATTATAACATTATCCCCCCTTTTTTTGTTTTACGAAACTACTGATCCGAAAATTACTAAAAATTTGCAGTTACATCTCTAATAAATACAACGTCGAGGAGGCATAAAGAAAAATATTAATAATAATACTAATAAATAAAAAAATGGAGCAGTAGATTCTCCTGGAAAACCCACGATTACATATCCGTCTATTAAAGTTTACCCGAAAGCAATACCAATCTTCCTGCAATTTATCGTTTTCGCAAAATAACTAAATAAGAGATTTTGACATTTAACCATGTATTTTTCTCTATAACAAATTATTTGTTTAATCTGATGGGGACTTTAATACAACGGATAGTAAATATGTTGTGAACATATATTTTTGGATATTTTCCTAGAATTTCAAGACATCTATTAATTTTTTCAACTAAATTTTTTGTGTTTAATTTACATAAATCATTTTTTTAAATTTGAACTTTATTATGAACTCTATCAAAATTACCTTGTTATTGATTTTTATATTGTATTGAAATACATTTAATATAAAAGTACCTGGGTGACCGATCTTCGCCTAGCGTCTTTGGATTTATGTTTAATATGCAGGATTTAGAGTAAAGTTTGATTAAAGTTTTTCTTGAAGGCTTCCTAGGCATTTTGAAAAGAACAATTCTTTGCACTAACCAAAGGGAAGCTTAAATAACATCAGTAGGCTTAGGTACTAGTACCTGAAACTTATACGAGTGTGTTTAGATCCGTTCCCGAGAATTGCTCTTTTCTTTTTGGGGAAAATTGGGTTATAAACTAGAAAAGTAAAACGTTATCTACATATGAAATTTCATCCAAATCGCTTAAGCCATTTCAGAACTCGTCTGGTTTTCCACATCATAAATTTCTTTTTAAGAAAAAAGCTATTATTATGTTAAATAGAAATGTTAATGATAATCAGGGATTAATTAATGATACAAGATTAGTGGTAATTCACTTAAAGCAATACATCATCAGTGCTAAATTCATCCTTTCCGATAAAATTTTTGCTCATACCTTGCATTAATCTCACCTTTCCTGATCAACCGTGCCTTTCCAAATGATAAGAAAACAATTCCCAATATAAGTAACCTTCATTATTAACATTAATAAAACACAAGGTCAGACGCTTCAGAAAGCAGGAATGTTTTTATCAGAACCTGTTTTCTCGTATGAACACCCGTCGTGGCTTTTTCACGAGTTTGTAGACTCATTTATGCTAAAAAGAACCTACGGTCAAAAAGGCAACGAAGATCACATTAAGATTGTTAGTCTTGTTTTCAAAGAAATTTCGTAAAGAAGATTGAAAAAAGGACATCTGACAGAGTTAATATTTTTTTAAATCTCTACTTTTAAAATGTTTTACAATTAAACATGTTGTAATTAACAATAACGACTTTTTACAATAAAAGTGATATTTATCATTACTCTTCAAAATAAAGTACATTTCATTAATAAATACTTTCATTTACTTATTTTCACATTATCATATTACCATTCGGTGACTAACCACGATACTATTCGCACGGGTCAGTTAGTGTACAATAATTATTCCTTTTAATTCCTGTAGCCAAAGAGAACTTAACTAACATCAGCCCAGCTTACTGTTATTTGAAACATCTACTAGATGGCGTTAGTGCCGTTTCCAAGATACACGATACAAAAATTGCTTATTTTTTGTAAAATCACGTTTTTGCAGAGAAGGCACCTATTTAGGTAAACTTAGAAAACAAAAAGTTTATCTACATGATGCATTAATTAAGCAGATTCAGCCTTTCATACAAACATCAAAAGTGAATCCAGAATAATAATATCGTAAAAAAATTATTTTATTCAAACAGAAGACTAATGCTGATGGCCAGAGACATTGTAGTTTTTTTTAATTTATTTATTGGTTTCTAGTCACAAGACTATTACACCAGCCCTCCTACTACATTTTATATATCACAGTTGACTGGAACATTTTACTTTTTGAATATCTTTCAAATCTGACATATTACATATTTTACATTATTTACATATAATTTACATATTTACACATTATTTAAAATTTATTTACATATTATTTACGTTTCGTTCATATCTAATATATTACATACTTATGTAAATTTTTCATATTTCTTATATTACACAATGTTTTGGTATGTTTTGTCCTTTTGCTTGGATTATTTTCGTCTAGATGTTATTTGAGCATCGCCTAAGAAGTTTATCAGAGCTCTGTATTGTAGATGTAGGCCTATTGCCAGAGATCGTGGATAAAGAAAATCTCTGTTGTTTTTTACGGCTATCTATGTCGTTTAAAAATTGAATATCCCGAATTAAAGGAAAGAATACTTCAAGTTACCGCTATCTATGGTGTTTAAAAATTAAATCTCTCGAATCAAAGGAAAGAACAAATTTTGTTTCATGTGAAAAATAGTTATTATTGTAAAGTTATCTTATTGCTTTCATTAAAGGCTATGGTCAGAGACATTGCAATTGCGTGTTTAGTGCGAAGTATGCTGTATTTAGTGGTTCCATCGGTGATATTCCTCACCATACTTTCAGATTTTCATTTAATGTTCCGGGGTTTAGTAACGTAGAAGCATAAGACATACCAAACAACGGAGTTGAGATTCTAAGCTTTAAAACGGTGCAAACTTCATCGAAATCTTCGCAATAGATATTTTCGGACATCTTTGGCAGCAAAGAATAAATCGCGCACAGCAGTCTCAAGGTAAAAGAAAATACGATGCAAATGATTATTAATATAGAAAGAGAGGCATCATAAAGACTGTTTAGTGATATGGAAGCATCTAGAAGGAAGCTGCTAAAGTTAAGAGAATAGTTTGATGGTAAGTAAATTGTTACTAGTATAAATGATACGTCCGTTTAAAAGTTGTGTTGAGTAATTTGTAATATCTGATAGCAGCAGAATAAACGTGTATTAAAGTCAGATGTGTAAAATTTAGTTGCGGTCAAGTGACTGTGTTACTCTTGAAACAAAAGTAACAAGAAATAAAGCAAGGCAAAGTATGAATTTTTTATTAGATAAAGGAAGCAATACGCAGGAAAGATTGGCCGTATTATAATTGCAACCAGAGAGCTAGGCTTAAAAGATATTTATGAGTAGACGTGGGCAAAGAATGTTTCCCACCCTGGGAGAAGATATAAAATAAAGTCGCGAAGTTTTGGGTTGATTTAAGACGCGGTGAAGAATAGTAAACGACTATTATAGTTAGATAAAAAGGTGCGTAGAATTGCATCTTCCAAGGAGAAAGTTACAAGGCTTTATTGATGTCAACAGATAACTCCGTTTGAAATCCCAAAGCACGGCTACAGAGTTTTTATTGATTTCGCCAAATAACGCCAAATATTAGTAAACACTTGCTGAGTGAACACATTGGACCATCAGCTCACTTACAGACGACACAGATCCATTTAAGAAGCATCAGATTCATTCAGACGTGTATCTCTAAATCCTCTTACCTTGGATCGAGCGTGATGGGTGAACGGTTAACGTTCTGGCCTCGCATTCGGGAGGACGCGGGTTCGAATCCCCGTCCGGGCATCCAGATTTGGGTTTTCCATTGTTTCCCCAATCATTCCAGGTGAATGCCACGATGCTTCCTTCAAAAAGGACATGGCCGAATTCCTTGCCATTCCTTGCCCCAATCCTATCCCGCCTCTAATGACCGCACCGTCGATGAGGCGTAAAGCCCAAACAAACAAAAAAAACTTTTACTTTCCGAAAATTTTGTAAAAAAAAACCCAAGGGTATCAGTATTTATTGATGCAGTTCAATAATGAATTTAACATCTGGATATGTGGGCTATTTCCTCAATTGCGATAGGATCAATTTTTATGAATAATTGTCACGCCAATGCAATTGAATTTGTTGCTTTTATTTCCCGAACGCGTTTCATTTCATTCCCTGAAGCAACATCAGCAGTTCAAATGTAAGCAATGAAAAATACAGAACAGCTGAAGATGCTTCAGAGAATGAAGTGAAACCCGTTCGGGAAATAAAAACAACAAATTCAATTGCATTGGCGTGACAATTTTTCATAAAAATTTATCAATAATGGGTTCCTTATTTCGCCGATGACATTCCATATTATTGCATGATTGGAACTTGGTTTTATAATATTCAAGCTCAGTTACAGAAGTCGCTTCAGATAACCACAGTATAAAGTATTAATTTAATTAAATATTATAGAAGGGAAGAATAATTACTATGCTTTTTTTTATTTCTCGCAATCACGTTGCAGAGAAAATTATGTAGATAGAACAGCTTCAATGGTTATATTTTTCAGGTATTTTGCACACACTGTAAACTACACAAAAGATGGACCCATCCTACAATAAGTTGAAATTGGTTCTACAACGCTTTTTTTTTTATGTAAGCCAGTATTAATGTATAACTTGGAAGGTATTGGTAATCATTTTATTTGATACTAAACCTCATGGGGAATAATTTAAAAACACCTAAAGTACTCAAAAAACATTCTAAAAAATCCTTTTTTTAAACATATATAAAACATATACAAAATAAATCTGATTCGTTAACATACTCATTTGTAAGGCTCGTTTCTGTCAATAATTCTCTTTCAGATAGAAATCTCTTCGACTGCTGCTTTCCGCGGAAGCGGAGCAGTAAACCAGACTGAATAGCTTTGGTTTTCTTAAGCAAACGAACAAAAAACTTAATTGGGATTCATTCCGGTTGTTGAATAGCAATTTAAATTTCCAGAACGCCGGAGTATTCACTATTCCCCCAGCAAAGACTCACCTGACGGGGGTAGAAGGGGGGGGGGGGCGGAGAGCTTTAATAACTGTGTCTGCCACTTGCACCCAACTCATTACGGAACGTAATTATCTGTGCGTTAGGCGAAATTGTGTGGCAATAGCAGTATCCGATTAAGACTCACATATAAATGTGATTTTCTCTTATCAGAATAATGAAATTCAAAGGCGATTCCATTTAGGCACAGGTAAGTAAGGCATTTCATTCTCGCCGTTCGCCAATCTATCTCCCTCGCAACGTCTAAAGCCGAATCCTATTAAATCAGTCTATTATCGATGCGAGAAAGGCACTGATGAATGTGTCGGAATGGGAATCCATCAGTGTAATTCTTTGTCTTTAAGATTTATTGGAAACAAAAAATCACTGAAAATTATTGAATAACCTTGTATCTCAGTATATGTTTGCTTTAAATAGAATATCGTTTAGTGTATTACTTATCGATTAGTACCTGATTTAAGAGCTCTTTTATTTTGTAATCTGTGAGTATTTAGATGAAATACTACAGCATAAATGATTGTGACGGTAATACATCACGCGAGACTAAAAGTATTTATAAATATAGAAATGTGGTTGTTTAAGTATATAATAATTTGTGAATATCATATATTAATGGCATTTTTGGGAGAATATTTGGCAGCAAAAAAATAATAATAATAATAATAATAATAAATAAATAAATAAATAAATAAATAAAAATAAACACGCTTAGCAGATCCGAGACCAAGGAGAAGATGTTGTTCATAATTATTAATGGATAAGGATGAAAAAGTCGGTAGCAGCTAGAAGGAAGCCGCTGAACTTATGGAAATAGTTGGATCTTATATGAAAAGATTATTTGTATAGAAGTTACGTGTACGTAACAGTGGTATTGAGTAGTTTGTAATGTCTGAGAAGCTGCGAGATTACAGTGTGTTAAAGTTAAACTTGAAAAATATAGTGGTTTTCATGTAACTGATGGAATTCTTGATGTGAAAGCAACAAGAAATAAAGCAAGAGGACCATTGTATAGTTTGTCCACCATTTGGGTCACCTGTGTGGAAAAAAAGAGAGAGAGAGAGAGAGACAAATGACAAAATGAATAAACTTCGCAGTATGCCGTCTACGAAAACATTTCAAGTCGTGAAGTCAGGATAAATAGTTTTATGAGACTCGTGTTCCGACAGAAAAAATATATATAAAAACAGGTGACGACGGGATAGCTGGTGGGGGTAAATCACCGTCCGTATCTGTTGTTTTGTCATGCAGCATAGTAGTAGAGGCGGGCGATGTCGGCCAATACTAAGAATTGCCGTTTAAAGATATGAGATATATTTTAAGAGCTAGACTTAAAATGGCAAAGCATGTTTCTTATCGTAGGAGGAAGTTGCAAAAGCAGGAATAAAATGGTAGAAATAGCATAATTTACAATTGTTTAATACGCGGTCATGGGTAGTAAACAGTTGGTAGTTACATATAAAGTTTCGAACTCTTGTAACTTCCAAGGGGAAAGTTATACGATGCAACGACAATCGTAAAAGAGAGGAACAAAGTTAACTATCTTTGTTTCTGAAATCACTTCTGACAGATAAATTACCCTATTTCTGTTGTTGCTAACGATTTATTGTATCTCATAGTTTGTATGATAGGTATGCATTTTATATCTTTTTCAGCATGAGGGTGTGATGAAATTCTCTCCCCTCTTTGTTAGCCACTAACAGTATTATTGTATACCCAGCCATTTTCTGTTTTTGCAAGTCAGTTGGTATATTCATCTAGCGGACTTAGTAACGAAAATGTTTAATTTTCGTACGTCTCCAGCATGGTTGTTAAATGCTATACTTATCTTCGAACTCTCCTAAAAAATAAAACGATTTTGATTATGTCAATATTATATACCTATTTTTGTTAACTTAAGTTTGTAAAACAAGTGTAAAACATAGATTTGTTTTTAAATTTTTTTTTATTTTTAATAGAAGAACTCCATATTTCAACAAATGTTTTTTGTTTAAAATAAAATTGTGCGGTCGGATCTTCTGAGATAGCGTAAGAATAGCTTTGTGTGCCCTTTCATAAAAGAAGGTGTTAAAATAAAAAGTTGTCAAATTATTCTGAATTATGTAAGGTCGTAACGACCTGGTTACAATCCGCCCATGTTGTAGCCACCCAGCCTAGCCCGGAAATCCTACCGGGTACAGTTAATTTAGAATCCGAACCACGGAAACGCTCTTTTGTGCTTTACATTACGCAGCAAGCTGTGCCAGAGGCGAAGGTCGGGTTAGTGGCTTATGATTCCCACCGAGACTGCGATTCGAACCGGGGACCTTTCTATCTCCACTGAGATGCCTCAACCACTGGGCCACATGTTGATACATTCTAGATGAATTTTTTTTTTAACTTGAATCTTTTCAGATCCAGTTTCATTAATTTTACATACTGGACCGCAGCATATAGAGCTGCTTCCTGCTAGATGACAGTAAGTGTCATATTCGTTTAACACTCGATATCATAATCTAGTTATTATAAGTGGTGAAAGTAGTTAACTGCTTAGGATGTAATAAATGATTTTAATGGATATAATTTAGAGATGGTGAAAGATGGAGAGGGGCGGTGCGAATGAGGTCTTCTGTAGTATTATATATGTTTTCTAATAATGTATCCCTTCAGATTCAGATGATTTTAGGGGAAAGGTAACGTAATAAGCTGAATGAGGAGGGAGACATACATAGACCGGAGATGACATCAGGCAGGGTAAACAGAAATGGGTTTTCGAATCTTTCACGTATTATGGGGAAAAATCTATTTTACCTGCTCCGAGAAACAGGGAGAGGTAGGAGTAATAAAATGGGCGTGTGTATTGAGAGTAGAGATGTAAGTGTGAAAGATTTGAAGATAAAGATTTTATTACAAGGTGCCAGCAATTTAGGGACTGTGGGCTTATTTGTGCAAGATAAGTTAGGTTCAGGCTGTCATTGCTCAATTCCTGATAAAAGTAATGCAACGCTTGGTCTGGCAATAGAGGATGTAGGATCAGACTCTGAAGATTTCACCCGGGAAGATTGGACAATTTTAATGAGGAATGCAGGGAACAGTATGGATAATGCAACGCAGTACGACATGATGAAAGATCCACTGAATAATGCAAAGGACCAATTTATTGCAGTGGTAAATGTTTCGTACAGAAAATTATGATTATAAATGAATGTAATTTTTCTCGGCGTTGTTTATTTATAAACGTTTCTCGGGAAACAAACCGAGTAATATTGTTATTAATGCCAGTTTACAAACAACACGCTCAAGGCTGACTTCAAGACTTGCAACTAACTGCACCTAAAAATGGCGACGGAGTATAAAGTCGCCGAAATATTGTGCATTAATATCAATATTACTCGGTTTGTTTACCCAGAAACGTTTATATATAAAAAAATTATGATTGTTGTTATGACGAATCGTCTTCTGCTGACAGTGCGTGTTTAGCTGTAAGCTGTCACTCACGACGATAGATTGGGAGTAATTTTTGGAACCAATATTTGAACAGGTAAGAATTCATCTATAAACAACATAGAAGTAAGAACAGTTTAATTTCTACTGGCAATACACATTAAATAGCTCCAATAACCGATACCATTCCTATACAATGCTACGTTTTCATCAACCTTCTGGCTCCACAGACATACCCCAATCACAACAGCCTTCATACCTAGTCACTAGCGTTTCTTTTACGCAATTGAGCTCCATTCTTTACATGCCAGAGGCGATGCAAGATGACTATGCTCCTCGCCCTAGCAACTTATGGCTTGTTGGCCAACATTATCCCGCCGAAATTGACTCTGCTTCCACTGATCCAGTTGGCATCATCAAACATTTCACTATGAGTTTGGTCCCTACAGGAACAGTGCAGGTGACTTACCCAGCTTGCACAAAAAGCTTCTCCATCGATACTTATACTATTCCAAAATAACAACTTTCTATTCCCGGCTGTTATACAACTTAAAATTTCCGCTTAAAGGGGCGCAGCATGAAGGATAATGACTTTTAAGGAACCCATCACGAAATACCTACAACAATGGCGTAATTCCTGGTGAAGAGTCCTGAAAGCAGGTGTTTATGCGTATCATACTTTCCAGTCTTAATGTGGCAAAATTTCGCATATATTTCTAAAAAATCTTTTTTCTTGTGATCCAATGCCTCGCCAACGTCGAGATCATTAGAGGGGGAGAGGTTTTGGGACAAGGAATTGGTAGGAATTAGATTTTGGCCTTTTAAAGGATCCATCTCGGCATTCACCTAGATTGATTTCGGAAAACCAAAGAAGACGAATCAAAAAGTAAGTTACACTTCCAAGTTGTGGCCATTTATGAAAACACCTATACATAGGCAACACGGTTATGTCAACATACATCGTACGTTCAATTTTCCACATAGTCCCCAAGAGACTGTGAATATTTCTCTTAACGGTCAACCAACTTTTCGATTGCGGATGCGTAGAAATCACATGGAGACAGGTGCTGTCACATCCTCATCGTTTCAGAAACGCTAAACCTGTTGTGTAAAGCAATTAAAGAAAAACGGCGGAGAAATTTGAGCGTCGGTGTGACTTTGTTGCACGATAATGCAACACCTCACACGACCCACCGAACCTCCCAACTGCTGCAGCGATTTAAGTGGGAGGGCCAGACTTGGCGCAATGCGAGTATCATGAGTTCGGTAAGCTGAAAAGGGATCTCAGTGGACGAAGATTCCGAAACGATGAGGTGGTGAAAGCAGCTGTCTCCATATGGTTACATAGCGCTGGAGGTGATTTCTACGCACCCGGAATCGAAAAGTTGGTTGACCGTTCCGAGGAATGTTTACGTTCTCTTGGGGACTATGTGGAAGAGTGAACTTACCTTTTATGTTTAATCGTAGGTTTTCCCGGAAATCTGAGGCTTGAAGATCTCTCGGGGATGCGGCCGGATCAATTGAACGTTGTTCAACCAATTTTCGAAGGCGTAACTTGCCATCGTCTGCAGGTTGAGTCTGCTGACCGGCGTGATTACGAACCCCACCACCGCTATCGGAGCACGGCGGCGGGAGTGGAGGGGATGGGTCGAAGGGTATAAATACCGCACCAGCATGTCCGGCCCGGCAGTCGCGTCCTGGACTGCACTCCTCACGCTGGTCAGTAGACGCAATCTGAAGATGAAGGCACGTTACGCCGTTGAAAATTCGTTGAACAAGAATCAATTAATCTGGCCGCATGCCCGAGATATTTACATTGTATGTTATCATAGCCGTGTTCCCTGTGTGCAAATGTTTTCGTAAATGGCATAACTTGGAGGTGTAACTTACTTTATGATTCGCCCTGGTAAATCCGAATGGCCGGACGGGGATTAGAATGAACAGCCTCCTGTTTACTGGAGCATATAAACTTCTTAAGAGCATACAGAATGTGTTTTAAATAATGAATTACCCTTTACCAGTGTTATTAGTTCCAAGCGACTTTTAATCTGACAGCTGCACGATGCTTTTCTATTTGAATGGTTTTAACATGGATTTTTCGATGTAATTATGTCAAAAATGAAAGGCAGAGATTTTCTCTCATCAAGATGATTAGAGACATTTAGTCTCATAATGTGCGATGACAGCACTTCCTGGTTTATCCACAAGCCGGAAGCAGCAGATTGTACTGAGACGGAGAGAGGGCAGTTAAGTAGGTTCTCTGGCTACTTGGTGATGGGATTGGCGCTACGAGACGCGGCTCCCCACCAAGACACTTAGAGAGAAGTTACCCGAGGCTTAAGAGCAGCGATAGCGCCCCGAGACAACAGTTCCGGAGGCCGGAAACAGGATCCATAGCGGCTAGTTAGAGAAGCTGTCAAGCCCATGTTCTCATCGCCCAAATTATAAATCCATAAATTAAATAATAAATAATTTAAATTTGATAGTAACGAAATATCACTAATTAGTTTGATCATCAATGCTTAGTAATTTCTGTGAGTGGTACAGTATGACCGAAATATTTAAGTTCGACTAGAATGCAGGAGATTCTGTTTCCGGAACACAATACATGTACTAATTTTTGCTCCATCAACATAACCAGCGCATATACTGTGTCGAAACCAGAAAGACAAGTGATAGATGTAAGGGGGCGTCCATAAATTACGTGAGGTGAAATAGGGGTGGGGGGGTCCGGCAAAATCTCACCAAATTAAAAAAAAAAATCTCTAAAAAAAGGTCTCAAAAAGTAGTGAGGGCAAATTCTATGGAGGGGGGGGGGAAGCCAGGTCTCATGGATTAGATCTCACCAGAGGGGAGTGGGGTCGGATCAGATCTCACAAAATCTCACCAAAAAAGGGGGGGGGGTCTGAAATCTGGAAAAACACCTCACGTAATTTAGGGATGCCCCCTAAGTGTTAATGTCTGGCATTCGAGGGTACGTGGGTTCAAATCCTCGTTCGGCCATCCAGATTTGCTTTTCCCATTGTAACGTACCTCGCTACTATCGTCTTTTCTAACAGTCTTTAGTTAGCTTTTTAGAAAACAGTATAACTATATGAATCCTTTTACTCCTAATCCTTGGTTTGCCCGTTACTTATTTTTCAAACCAATGAACACTATTCAAACATTTCTTATCACTGACCGTGTAATACTACTTATTCTAAAAGACCACATTACCTTTACGTGAAATAATATTGTAGTGGATTGGTTGGTAGGGGAAGATTAATTGTTTACCTTGCATAATTTAAATCGCCACCTTCCTCTACCTTCTGAAAAGCACATAAATTAATTTGAGTAAACAGAGGTAAAACCATTACTTATGTTATTAGCATTTGAAAAGATCCTAAAATTATGGTTTATTTTGTACTCATGAAAACTTACAGACAGAGATATATTTATCGTTAATCTTAAACATCTGTCTGCAAAAATAAAACCAACGCAATACCACGTCCTCCAGTTGCAAAATAGCAAACAAACAATTATTGTTAGTTGAAGCTAAGAAATTGCCATACATGTACATGAACTTTACAAAGATTTACAAATTTCATACACAGCTGAAGCAAAAACTCTCTTATGCATATTGAGAGCGATTCTTGATTTTACAGTGATAACAAGTAAACATCAAAATTGACTGTATTTTATAAGGGCGCCAGGGAATTAATTTGTTCCCACAAAGAATAGTTATTGACAGTTTGTAAACATGGAAGCCTGTCTTTCAATTCAAAATAGAAAAAGAAAATAAAAAACCACTCGGCATTTAGACACTACTAGCTCAGAAATTTATGTCCGTCGGCACAAGAACTCTCGCTCTTTAGACCGTAAAAGGGCTGTCTCAATGATTCGTCGGAGTACACACTGTTTTGTGGACGAATAATTACCATGTATGTCCTGCTACACGAATCGTCGCAACAAGGGCGCTATCGTCACTCAAATTGCGCACCTGTCCAGGTACTGCAAGGCACTTGTCACTTCAACCAGCACATGAGACAACATCGAGCGGTCTTGGCACTAAGTCATCCAAGCCTCAAGAACGGAATCGTCAACACTGCTCTCGCAAGCAGTGGCCAGACCGCCCGTCCTGGACGAAGTGAAGTCTCCTCTCTTATCCAGAAGGTCCCTCTCTTCTCCGCGAGTCCACGCCTACTTTCTTCTCGACCTATATCATGGAAAGACAAAATTTGTAAAATTTCCAATCACGTGAGGAAATAAACACATTGAGTTGGCTTCGCAAAAGCTTCCTCTCTTTGCTGGCGAAAGCATTGCCTATGATTTGCTAAGAGTCTTCGAGTTCTATCGGTATTCCTAGGGAGGATGCGTAGGAATAATTTTTCCCACGATACACCGAGTGAACGGCGCAATTAAAAATTCCTTCTGCAAAAATTCCAGTGGCCACCCTTTCTCACGGGTATAAGCGTCGCCTCGCCAGCGATAAGACCCAGCTTTTGTCCCGGCCTACCGGTCACTTCCAGCTCGAGCTAACAGAACTCTTAGCTAGACGCGGATTCCTGTATTCAGCTCGAAAAATAATTCCCATTTATTTCTTATGTTTATTAAACCAAATGCGACAATAATTAAATTAAATATGTTGAAGACGACCCATACTAGAAATGCTACAACATCCCTTTCTTTCCTCAAAATACTCAATATTTATTCAGTATTTTCTTTGCACAATTTAAATTCACTTACACATTTTTTGTTACATATACTGATAATTCATCATACATATCATTAATTGAAAGCGCCGCTGAAGCATTCATTCTGCCCATCACGGCTCCTTCATGTCTTTTGTCGTTCTCCTCATCTTTTGTTCTGCTTATATCATCTCATTGATATATCATCTATGGATCGCTTTTCCTTACTCCCTACTTAACTCAGAATAATAAAATTATTTACAATAAAACATACCAATCCTTGAAAATACAATAATAACTGCCTTTTTACGTTATTTGGTTGATGTGTGTCCGTTATACCATAAATCACCGAAATAATTTCAGGTGAACGTCGCAGTGGTTGATTTAAAAGGACATGACCGTATTCCTTCCCGTTATTTCAGATCCCCAATTCTCTTTCAACTTTAATCACATCGATGAAAACGGAATGAAGTAAACAGCGTCTGTCGTTAAGACAAACAGCGTTAAAATATCAGAGACACACTAAAGACACGAAAATTTTCATAAGTTTCACCGAAACTGGAATTTTGGCCAGTGTATTGCTTTCATACACATGTAAGGTTTGAGAGTAGCCAAAATAAAATGAATTCGTAATTTACTGATAGAATTGAGAGAGCATGATAAGGTCAGAAGCTCTGGGTTTTGGGACTGTTTAGTCTAGAGGTTTCAAACTCAGGAGGTGCCCCCTCCAACACATGTCATTGGAGGTGTTGACGATACAGTAGAATAAATTTTAAATGAAAAATCCGTCTTTTAGCAACTGGTTTTTTTATTATCTCTTAGACACGTTTCGCCTCCTCTGAATGGGGCATCGTCAGTGAGTGTGAATGTATACATGTGTTATTAATACAAAGTTTACAAACATTACTATATACAATTAAATATTTACAAGGTACAGTCGGGGACAGAATTCGAGAGACCACTCGCCTTTCTATTATGCTTCGTTCTAGACACGAATACCGCATGGGACAGCATAACTGGTAGGTGGTACACTAAATTCATGATAAAATAGACCTCTCATACCCAGCACTTTGACCCAAGACTAAAAAAATGAGCCCGCGCAGCAAGAAACGCGCAGACGCTCAGAGCGAAAGTCGGAGTTCTGCAGTAAAAATAATCACGAATATCACCATTTTAGTCATAATAATTATTTAAATAACCAAATTGATTAATTATAGAGAGATGGTAACACTTTAATCGTAATTTTGATAACCGTTGCGTATTTTTTTCCCCTCGAATAAACAGTTAACAATTCGCTATCAAACGCAATTTTATGGCGAATACAGAAAAGAATCGCTAAATTACACACGGAAAACCAATACGAGAGTTTGAATGGACTTAGTTACACTTTCTAACGCTGCAGCGTTATAGAACTGTGCGTGTGACAAATACACACAAAGGTTAAGGGTAAGTAGAAAGAGCATTCAAAAATGAACTCTAAAGGTAAACTAAGTCACGAAATATAAATAAACTATTCCCAGAAAATTAAATGGTGCGGAATATTAACACCTTAATTTTGTTTTCATCATACAATATTTAGAAGGTAAGCTAAACTTGAACGCAGTAGCAACAGTTTTAGTAGTAATAATAATCATTAAGAACAGTAAATAAATAAAAATATCCGTCTGCAATGTGAATTAGCGGTTCCACATTTTAAATCTGGTTGATGGAAGTAGTAAAACTATCATCTCTCTCTTTGTTTCTAACTAACACTGATACTTCTATAAAATTTTCTGTCAAGCTTTATTTCCTGCCGTCCAGGCCCGATGGGTTATAGGTAACACTGTTGCCTGGCATTCGGGAGGCCGCGAATTCAAACCCCGTCGGGGATCCAGTTTCAGTATTCCATGATTTTCGTAAATCTCTCCAGCTGAACTCCAGAAAAGTTCCTTCAAAAAGCGGTGGCTGAAATTCTTACCCGATCCTAGTTTCCAATACTATAAGGATTCATATCACATTGCCACCGAAGATATGACGAAGACAAAAAAAAAAAAAAAAAAAAAAATAATCGAGGTGGGTATGTGGTATCCGGCTATCGGGAGGATATACGGTTCTAATCCTGTATAATTCTTTCGTCTGTTATCTGTGTGAACCTCAGGTAGCAATATAAGCAAGTTAGTTGAACGAGGATGAGGAAAATCTCATGCCTGAAATGTCTGATAATTTCCTTGTTCTGTGGTCCTACGGAATTGTCTTCCGTGTTGGCAAACTGCGACCGCAGACACATTCACAAATTCCTTCGCAAGAGTCCCGACTAAGATACTTAAGCAGGCGGTAGCAGTGTAGGGGCTAGAACACTGTCATCGCATTGTAAAGGCCTCCTGCCATATCCCGTATATCCCTTCCAAACCATTACCCTTTCGGATAGGAGCAATACACCCTCCACCACACACTTTTAGTGAATCGCGGAGTAATAATAATAAAGTAAGATCGTAATCTTTCACGGCGTTGTATATTAATAAATTTCTCTCGGGCATCCAGCCGTGTTAAGATGTTACATTTTTGGGACGTTTCGAAGGCGTCCAACTCTGCCTTAATGATTGATATTTGGTTGAGAATGAAGGCAGAGTTGGACGCCTTCGAAACGTCCCACAAATATAACATCTTAACACGGATGGAAAGCCCGAGAGAAATGTATTAATAATAATAAAGGTCACTGATTCGAGTTCTTCTGCGCATATGGTTGCTTTTGAATGAGTGTAGTGTTCGTCTTGTGTTGACTTCACAATAGAGTTCCACATTACCTCAACAAAGGCTGATACAATAGTCAGCAGGTTAAATGGTCAATGGCACGGAAGGTCATAAAATATTTACATCAGCAGATGGAGGCATGTCAATTTTCAATAACGTGCACACGTGCACTTCCAGTTTATTTTTTTATTTTTTCTTCTTCTTCTTCTTCTTTTAAATAGCTCCATTATCACGGAATATTGATTAATTAATTTTGTAATCAAATAGTGCAAGTAGAACATTACAAGACGCAATGTGGGTATGCTGAAGTTAAAATCCTCGAGAAGTAATTTTCAGAAATTTTTAATGACCTATACATATTAGTTCAATGTTATTTTTCAACATTTTCATCGGTCTTCTAATTATGATGAAGTAACTTTAATATGTTATATGAAGTTGTTTCTGTTACTTTCGGCAAATGACTGTCACTGTATTTGTAGGTGCTCGTAATTCGAAAATGGGCATATTTCGTGTAGGGATGGTCATATTCACAAATTTTATTAGAGCTAATTCTACTGAACAAGTGTTCTTCACTTCCTCAGAGCCACTGGTAAATAAACACTTCCTCGAAACTTATGTCGGACGGTTACTTCCTCCTTGCGTCTGAACTGAGCCAGCAGGAAGATCTTCTTCTTACGAAATAACCACGCATAACGTTAAAGAGATTAAATCCTATACACTCTACTGAAATTAAATACCCCTCCCGTGTGCACTAAACAGATTCACTATAGTACGCCTACTTTCCAAATTTTTTATCCTAATACGTGTTTAGAACTCAGCCATGTTACTAGTTGGCACCAAACAAGGAATATTTTTTTTGTGAGATGAGGTGGACCAGCGAGATATTTTTGAAGGAGGTCAATTGCCTTTTGGTTCAATAAAAATGTCTTTAAATTTTTAATGGCATTCCTCCCGATAGCCATTCATCCAGCTAAACCGTTTTGTGTGTTTATCCTGTGTACTGATGTATTTCCAAATGCTTTTTGCTCATACAATTGAAAGACGATACAAGACATACCACAATACCGATTAATCGAAATCACTCCGTGAGTGCTGGGATGATTCTCTGGTATGGCCAAGGCTGAATTCCTTCCCGAAACATGCCCCAAGTCCTTTTCTCTCTATAATGATTTCCACGTCGACCAGCCCTAATACAACACCGAACTAGAGACTCTCCACATGTGGAAATAGCACTCTAGTCCCTTCGCTACCATGTTCGGCCGTCGAATAAGATAAATCCAACAAGGAAAAGGTCTAAAACACACCACAGAGATGTAATTATTTTTATTTGAGCAATTATGTTTTGCTTCTAGCTTTACATCTAATCGAGGTCATTAGAGGCAGGAAAGGACTGGGGACAAGTAATGGGGAGGAATTCGTCCATGGCCTTTTGAAGGAACAATCCCGGCATTCGGCTGGAGTGATTTGGGGAAACCATCTAAAACGTTTACCTGGATGGCTAGATGGGTATTCGAACCCACGACCTCCCGATAGCCGGATACCACATACCCACCATCGTTATTTTTTTTTTTTTTTTTTTTGTCTTCGTCATATCTTCGGTGGCAATGTGATATGAATCCTTATAGTATTGGAAACTAGGATCGGGTAAGAATTTCAGCCACCGCTTTTTGAAGGAACTTTTCTGGAGTTCAGCTGGAGAGATTTACGAAAATCATGGAATACTGAAACTGGATCCCCGACGGGGTTTGAATTCGCGGCCTCCCGAATGCCAGGCAACAGTGTTACCTATAACCCATCGGGCCTGGACGGCAGGAAATAAAGCTTGACAGAAAATTTTATAGAAGTATCAGTGTTAGTTAGAAACAAAGAGAGAGATGATAGTTTTACTACTTCCATCATCCAGATTTAAAATGTGGAACCGCTAATTCACATTGCAGACGGATTTTTTTATTTATTTACTGTTCTTAATGATTATTATTACTACTAAAACTGTTGCTACTGCGTTCAAGTTTAGCTTACCTTCTAAATATTGTATGATGAAAACAAAATTAAGGTGTTAATATTCCGCACCATTTAATTTTCTGGGAATAGTTTATTTATATTTCGTGACTTAGTTTACCTTTAGAGTTCTTTCGTGAATGCTCTTTCTACTTACCCTTAACCTTTGTGTGTATTTGTCACACGCACAGTTCTATAACGCTGCAGCGTTAGAAAGTGTAACTAAGTCCATTCAAACTCTCTTATTGGTTTTCCGTGCGTAATTTAGCGATTCTTTTCTGTATTCGCCATATAATTGCGTTTGATAGCGAATTGTTAACTGTTTATTCGAGGGAAAAAAATACGCAACGGTTATCAAAATTACGATTAAAGTGTTACCATCTCTCTATAATTAATCAATTTGGTTATTTAAATAATTATTATGACTAAAATGGTGATATTCGTGATTATTTTTACTGCAGAACTCCGAACTTTCCCTCTGAGCGTCTGCGAGTTTCTTGCTGCGCGGGCTCATTTTTTTAGTCTTGGGTTAATGTGCTGGGTATGAGAGGTCTATTTTATCATGAATTTAGTGTACCACCTACCAGTTATGCTGTCCCATGCGGTATTCGTGTCTAGAACGAAGCATAATCGAAAGGCGAGGGGTCTCTCGAATTCTGTCCCCGACTGTACATTCTACTTACGAATTTTTGGTTATGACAGTTACATGTTGATCAGGAACAGCTCTCCTTGTATGTTTTGTGTAGCCCGATTTGGTGTTGGTTTTCTCATCCCTCCTATTCCACTTTTGAGGTCACTATTGTAATGTGTTTCTTGCTTTTTGCACTTTTTTCTTCTTATATTGCATATCACAAATCACATTCCTCACTATTTACATTTGTGTACAGTGGTGCCAACTTCATTTTCGTTATGTTGTAACATCTGTGTCTGTGTTGTTATTAAATTATGTCTCTGTTTGTGTATTGTAAGTGATGTGATTTACTTCTTTGTGTATTCTCTTCGTTTGTCAGGATTATTCTTCAGTGTTTGGAACAGTGTTTCATTTGTTAAATGCGTGAATTCGTTAAGTACATTTTGCTTTAATCCGATTGCTTTTTGGATGTAGTAACTTTCCTGGAGTGTGAGCAAGTGTTACTTGTGGTTGTTTATTTTCATTATTCTCATGTCTGTCTGTATCGTGGTGGGTTGATGGTTGTGGTCAAATAAGTGTTCAGCAAATGTTGAGTGATTTGTACATTTTATAGCCCTAATGTGTTCTTTGTATCGTGTAGTGAATTTTCTGCTTGTCTGTCCTATGTCCTCTGTCCTGTGCAAGAAGAGCTCTTCCTGATCAACATGTAACTGTCATAACCAAAAATTCTTAAGTAGAATGTACCTTGTAAATATTTAATTGTATATAGTAATTTTTGTAAACTTTGTATTAACAACACATGTATACATTCACAGTCACTGACGATGCCCCATTCAAAGGAGGCGAAACGCGTCTGAGAGATGATAAAAAAAAAGTTGCTAAAAGACGGATTTTTCATTTAAAATTTATTGCTAAGCAACTGCGGAAAGATGGCCAATAAACCACGTAGGATACAGTAGAACTGCAATTATCCGAACCAATTGGGACCGGACCCCATTGGGATAGTACAAAATTCGGATAATTTGATTTTTTTTCGAAAAAGGGTCTAATTTAATTAATTACTGTATGTATTTTGAAAATGGGAGAAAAAAAATATTTTTAAAGAAAAAGAGCTTTTCATTAATTAAATGAAAATGGAACACTTTTACGTGTTAAGCGTACTTACAAGTGCTGTACATTAGTACAGTATTCACGGACCGTACTGTAAATAAAAATCATTGCTTGATGAAAATCTCGATCAAAATAAGCTGTTTGACTGTATTCGTCCGTTTTCGGGCAGCCAAGTCGCGCATCCACTTGACAGTGAGAAGTTGCATGTGATCACACTCGGGCTGACGCTCCATCCACTTCAACGCAGTTTGAAGGCTGACAAATGCTCGACTAGCTGATGGTACCGTGTCAGCTTCAATTACGACATTAAGGTCATCTTCTTCCTCGACACTTTCTTCTCTCACATTTTCATCATCATTTATAATTTGACACCCAGGGTCTGATAAATCGCACACCATCCACTCTCCTATATCTAGATTCGGATATTCAGCGATTAGGATAGCCGGAGTTCTACCGTACCACAGTTATACACCATCGCAGGTGATACATTGTATCTGCTTCGCCGCGGCTTAGAGTTGAAAACCTTTATTCTAACATCATGTACATGATATTAAAAACTAGGCTTTACGTTGTTAATAATAAAATTGTGGTGGGAGAGGGGGAAGGCAGGAGGGGGGCCCTGAAAACAGTTCTTTTAATGGAAGGGGGTAGCGGTACGGAAAACTTTGGGAACTGCCGAACCCACAGAGTCCTTTGTTAATTCGAAACTGTGCAGGCGAGTGCATATTTAAATAGATTTCTACTAACTCAAACAGCTACCATCCGGGAGGGTTTTTCGAAGATGCAAACAGGAACAGCAACAGATATATCACATAAGCAGTTTTACTATTCATTGGTCCCTGCAAACCTGAAACCTTTTCAGAAATTTTCAAAAGTTGTAGCACAATTGGCCTAGTAGTGTTCTAGGCACGACTTGGAGTAAGACGAACTTGCGTGAGAACTGATATAAGAAACCAGCCTCGGTTGCGTAGCAACGGTCGCCGGTTCGAGTCCGGCCAAGAGCTGGGTATTTAAGTGTCTTCTGTGCTAATGCTGGTTTTATGGTGTAAGTAGATGAATGCCATTGAAAATTTAAAAAATAAACTGATACAAGAAGGTATCCCACCAGGAAGGTGACGTCAAGCTACTTGAGAAATGCTTCTCATGTCAGCGATGATTTCTTGAAACCAATATCACCTCACCCCAAGGCCACTAAGAAAATGCGGGATAAATGATAAGGATGCTCTCAACAACGAGTCTACACCAGCCATAGGAAGTTAATCTATAAGCCTGGTGGAGTAACAGTCTTGAAACACTCAATCTGATAACCTTTTTTTTCTTTACTTATGGCTTTACGCCTCGTCGACGTCGTGGTCATTAGAAGCGGGATGGGACTGGGGGCAAGGAACGGGAAAGAATTCGGCCATGGGCTCTTGAAGGAAGCATCCCGGCATTTGCCTGGATTGATTTGGGGAAACCACGGAAAACCCAAATCTGGATGCCCGGACGGTGATTCGAGCCACCGTCCACCCGAATGCGAGGCCAGAGCGTTAACCACTCACCCACCTTGGTAATCTTATAACCATAAACACCACTGAAAAAAATAATAATTCTTTTAAGTCTTTAGATTTCGACTACGTAGCGATTATAACCATGGAAAACTTTACCTAAATACCAAGACTGGTATTCCTTTCATACTTTATGCGCAAATGATACAGCTCACCCACTAGTCTCGGAGGGAGAAAAATTTATTTTATCTCTAAAAGTGCTCTGTATACGACGATTATTTGCACGTATTACCGAAATGCATTAGAAACCGTGGATTCATATTTTCACTCTATTTAATCAACTCATTAAATTTTACGTAAAATTAATCAGACAATGAAAGAAAGTTAAAAATATCCAGGAAACTAAATTTTACGATAACGCACTGTCTGTTTCGAGCCAAAATTTTGGAGATAAGTGAGAAGTTAGCATACCAAGCGAAGTAAGAAAAGATTAGGACTAATTAGTTTTATGTTCAGTTGAAAAATTAGTGGCATAGTGGCCGGGACAGTTTGTGTTAGAATTGAATGGAAAAATAGATTATTTACTGTTGTACTACATTTTCAGCCATTTTGATCTTGAGAATAACAAAACCAGATAGGTCGGAAATCAAATGATTAGTGGGGGCAATGTAAATAAGGTACGAATATTAGAAACAACTTATATATGGTGATGACAGGTTGGGTTAAAATGTTTGATATGTATCTGAATTTCTACCACTCAGCGTTTTGCTTACATTTATTTTCAGTTTAACTGAGCAGTTAGATACTTATTTATTTAGATGTATTTTTATTTTTCGTGTATGAACTTGAAATAAAATCTGTTTATATTGGCATCATACTTAAGTCAGAGAAAGTTAACATCAAATTCTAGTTGTATAGAAGGGGAAGGTTGTTATGAGTTATTATTTTTACAACAATACCTGTTGTCTACGGTTTATTGATGAAAATATAGGGAAGCTTTCCCGAAACCAAAGAGAGACCTTCAAGATGCGTTACTGCTTCATACCCTTTAAAAAATTGACTCTGCAGTTCAGCAGATGGAAAGTGAAGCTTCCAGAAATGCTTTGCGCATCGTATATGCAGTCTAGTGGGCATTGTTTTGTTAGTATAATTTGTAAGTTTTATTTCAGTTTAAAGGAATTATATTTGTGGTCAACATTTGTTGCCCTTTATTGTGAAAAGTGGCTGCGGTCATGCTTAGAGTCACCTCGTTTTAAAATTATTTTTCAAGTTTTTGACACCATGCATATAAAATCATACTTAGCGACGCGTTATGCTTTTGCAAAGTACGGTTCTACTGTCGCCAGTGTGTATTTAGTCTCATTGTGTTTGCAAGGGCTGCTGCTATGTAGTACGTTCTCTGTTATGGTGACATTTTCTTTTTAGATGATGTTAATAGATGTTGCGGTAGTAGTTGTCTAATTGACGTGTACATCGTTGTGTTTAATATTACGTAGAGGATCTGAATATGTATCCGCTGCATGTGGCTCATACTGGATGTGATTGCTACTTTCCAAACTCGGCAGTCGTAGAGAAAAGTTGGAAAGATGACAGCCTTATATATTGACGGTTTACCTCATCAAATTAGTACTTCACAAATTTGGATACAAGTTAATAGTGACCCATAATCCTTTTTGCTATCGTTACGTGCTATTTTGTCGGAATGCTGTGTATTTATCACTATTAAGTATCGATACTTCTTCGGACATAGAACATAATGGTCCAAAGATGGAAATAAAAGCTGCCCAATGGCCATTGCAGACCGTGTTTGAAGTCAAGTTGATTAAGGGGCAATAGGGTACATTAATTTGTAGCGGTCTTTGAATGGGCTCACGTTAAATGTCTTGACTGGATGAAGTCAATGGAACTACCTATCGAAACGCTGATTTTTCGTAAATCCTGTTCAAGGGTCGTAAGAATTACGAAGCAGCAGTTAGCCAGGAAAAATCTCTAATCTCTCTTTTTAGTCTGGTTGTCCTTCGCTACGCTTACCTTGGCAATACCACCCATTGTCATTAAGTACACCCTCCAGATGACTTCTAAGAACCAGAGAGATGAAGATGATTGTGAAAAACCGTCTTCAACGACCAATTATAAGACTACTACGTGAGAAATGGTAGAGCAGAAGCCTCGAAATAGTTGAAAGTTAATAATCAAAGCATAACCCTTATTTGTAGTGTTATAATGATTACTTAATTCTAACTTCTCGAGTAAAAACTTGCATTATTGAGGGCTTTTGGCTTAAAAACTTATTGGAGCATGACAGATTCCTGGAATTTGTTAATCAACAGTGGTTCAGAAGATAGTAGTATTTTACGGATCATGAATTATATAAAAAAAAATTAATCTTGTAAATTAAATCTTTCAATAGCCAACAATGCAATTAATCACTCTCCAAAATAATGATATGAATATAATTCATTGAAACTTGGCCAGAGATGACCAATTAATTTTCTTTCACTCAAATTGCATCACATTTTTTGCGGTTTGGCTTGCTAGACTTATTTACATATCATTTAAGAATTTAGAACTTTGTTACGAATACACTCAGCTTGTGTTATAACTTACCATGTCATTTTTTCTATTTTTTGCATCCAAAATCTCCATCAATCTGTTCAGAAATAATTTTATCTTTAATATCGCAAACTGTTAATGACAAAAATATATATTCACCCTGACGATAACAACGTCTTCGATAACCCCTTTACCAACAAAAATAAGTAATCAGCCCGACTATTAACAACGTCTTCGACAACCCTTTAGTTTTTAATTTTTTTTCAGAAAAGACAGTACTATGCTCTAACATCTTTTTTTCTTGATATATGGCATTCTCATCTAATGAGCACTTATCGTACCATCGAGGTTATTGTTCTTCCGGCAGTAAGAACAATAGAACACAAACAGGTCATAACTCTCCACTCGTTAAGCCGGAGTCGAAAGGTGTTCCTTAAAATTGTGAGGTCAAAGCGCTATCCCCCGTGAAAGAAGGATGAGGGCGTCTTCAACATTTTACAGAGACAGAACATTATGTTTAGATGCAAACCTGCCTTACCTCCCCTATTTCATAGTCAGAGTATATCCTCTTCATTGATCCTTATGGGTGGATAATAAGGTTATGGCCTGGTATTCGCGATGATATGGATATTCAATTCTGTCATCCAGATTTCACGTATCATGTGTGACAGAAATTATTGCATTCCAGTGCTAAGGTGCTTCGCTCGTAGAGGGCAAGAACAGTTTAGCTCTTGCTGTGTGTTAGCTCTCCTTATATCTCAGATGTCTAATGTTAAAGCCAATAAGACCCAGTGATGGAACATTTTTGCTAATCTGTCCTGGTTTGAAGAACCGTTACTACACAGTTAAAACACCGATTCTTATTTGACGTGTGTCCTGCAGTACGGCTTACCTCATTACAATGATCCAACGTTATACTAAGTTTATCACCGTAAGCAGGTTGTAACCGTTTCGACGCTTATTGGGGGTTTAAATTAAATTTATGACGTAGCAGTTGTGGAGCTATGTTACTTGAAACAATGTTCAGTACTTTTCCATATAACTTATTACTTCTAATTAAATGATTCGAATGCCGTCCGGTCGCCAGTATAGTTAGCGTTGCTATTTGGATAATTAATTAAATAACAGTCAAAGGGAACATGCAAGAAGCTAATGAGAAACACATACACACGTGTTAGCTTTCACAGTTCATTAAGTTTATTCTTCTGAAGTTACATAATCCAAAAGCAATCTACTAGACACTAAAACTAATCTTCGTCACCAAAGAATGCCGTTTAGGGTATAAACAAGGTTGGAAATAGTGAGTACGTATAAGCCCTGTAATTATTCATTAAACAATTGACATGGTACAGTACCGTAGAAGTTCAACATAAACAGTTTATGGCAAACCATGTCACTTAGAACACCATACACAGTCTACAAAATGCTTCTGCACTGTTCACACAATATTCTGTCCATCAGAACCGCGAGCGGGTTTTTACAGCGCATACACGGAACATACACTTGCGACCACGACACGCTAGTCGACCGTACTCCGCCGTACCTGACATATCACTCTGCGCTACTCGACTGCATACCGCCAAAGACATTATCAGCACATCTGAGATCACACTATCAACTTACAAAATATACGTAATGTTCACGGTTTCTCAAAAGGTGTAGCAACTGTAGACATCGGTTAAACTTAAGAAATCTAGCTTACTGTTTAAATCAGCTTTATCGGATGGTTATAACATTTTCACTGCGGATTGTTGGTGTCATACAATTAGCCCAGTCAATAAAGGGCCAAAAACAGTGAATGTCGGAACTTTCTCTGGTAAAGCTGAATTTTCTCCCAGTAGTAGATCACTATTAGAGAGACATTTTTTCAAAAGTCCCCGAAAATTCCAATGAAGCTTCCCCCCCCCTACCCCCCCTTAAAGTTTAAAATGTAGAGTTTTACGCAATCGCATATAACTTTTTAACCAAAAGTTTACTAAGGTTATATTACTTACAGTTTTATTCCCTGATAAATATTCTACAACTTTTATAATAACATAATTTATGATAAGTGCAGCAGTTTTCCCGTAAATTAACGAAATGTTGTAAAAAAACAATATTTTTTTGCCACCTATCTACGTTTTTGCAAAACCATATTTTTATTCGTCACCAAATGAAAAAATGCTTCGAATGAAAGTTGTAGCTCATATATTCCTGAGTACATCGGTGTATAAACATATACAGTTATGTGTATTACTCTACTAGTAACATAGAAAACAGTAGCTGGGTTTTGAGCGCGTGAGCGCCCGGGAGTCGGCGGGCAGCGTGAGCCGGCCGCGCCCGTGTGCTATAATTTCCAGAAATAATTTTTAATGCATTTAACAGCGTTCGTTTGATCTAACGTGTCAGGGATAGTTGCTAATGTAGGAAAATCTTTATTAGCCCCTATATTTCATTACTTTTAGCATACATTTTAAGTATGTGCATATAATCTTACTGCTTGCGCTCTTATAAATGTCATGAAAGATCAGTTTCCCGAGATTAAAGAATCCCTTACAACTCTTGAGGCATTTTCTAAGCAGCTCCTTGAAAATAAACGCAATGAAGCTGAAATTCTCGAAGATCCAACTGTAAAGGCAGCATTGAATCAATTTAATGAGTGTTTAAATAATGTGAAAACGCTCAGCAGAACAACTAAGCTTTGGATAAATCTTCTTAAATGCATTGACCTCATAATGATGTTTATTTACGCAGAAAGATCCGGTAATTGGGACCTCCATTTAAGTACTACAATTGAAATGCTCCCATACTTTCACGCTGCAGGCCATCTGCCATATGCTAAATCCGCACATCTTTATGCACAAGAAATGACTAAACTTGGCTCTAAACTATCTCCACTAGAATTTGGTCTCTTTAAAGAACATTTCACTGTAAGAAGAACGGGGAAATACTGGTCTGGGACGTGGACTGACATGTGCATCGAACAGGGTTTGATGCGTCCCATGAAATCCGTTGGGGGCCTAACTCATGGACGAGGCATAACCGACAGCACTCTATCGAAATGGGTCCTCGGAACACAATTTTTCTTAAAAATTCATGATGCTGTGGAAGTTTATTTTGGGACATCAATTCAGTACAATGAGCAGCATGTTGAACTTCGCGTATCTAGACGAGAAAGAAATTTGTCGGACCTGCAAACATTTACAACATGGTTCCAAACACACAATCCTTTTACAAAACTATCAGGTGAATTAGTTTCATTGACATCTGGATTCGTGTGTGATGACTCAATAAACTGCGATGAAGCTTATGATGTCGGTCTCTCAGCCATAGCCAAAATGAAGGGAACTAACTTCCATGATTTTAAACTTCACAGGAAGGATATGGTTAAGACTCAAGCAGTGCAGAAGTCAGCATTGGTACGATCAAAAGAAGTTTGTGTGAACTCCCAACAACTTTTTAACCGTATTTTGTGTGTGTGCGACAGTCCCGGAAAATTGAAGACTTACTTGGAATTCGAACTGGCTCCTCGACCACCTGCTTTGTTTGATGATATATCATTACGAAAAGGAACAAAATCGTCACTGATGAAGGTATTTGAAGAAGGTGTCATCGACGTAACGGACCAAAATGGTGCAACTTATGTTTTGGACGGGGGATTTCTTCTACACAAAGTAGCGTGGCCAAGAAATTGTTCCTATGGCGTCATCTTAGAAACTTACTGTACATATGTTGTAAATAAATATGGATCTAATTCAATTGTTGTATCTGATGGTTATCCAGACGAGCCAACAACGAAAAATGAAGAGCAAAACAGAAGAGCAGCCAAAAGATCTTCACCTGACATCGTATTTGATGAAAACACAATTTGTGTTACTGGAAAAGAGGAGTTTTTAGGAAATACTAGTAACAAGAGAAAACTGATACTAGCTTTGGCATCTGAATTCAGAAAACGAGGACTACAAGTTGTTACAGCGGAAGATGATGCTGATGTGCACATTGTTATGACAGCAATTCAACAGCAGAGAAGTGACTGTAAGGTATTTGTCGTTGGAACCGATACCGACTTAATAGTATTACTTACGGCACTGGCTCCTGAAAGTACTTGTATATACTTCTGTAAAGAGATAGGGGGTGCAGTTCCATTAACAGTGTACTACAGAATCGCCACTCTCATAGAAAAGTTTGGAGATCAACGTCAGTTACTTCTGTTTTGTCACGCTATGACCGGATGTGATACCACATCCAGCATGTATGGAATGGGCAAATTAAAAGGGATAGAATTGCTCAGATCGAAACCTGGTATGCAGAATACAGCGAGGAAGTTTTTGAATGATTCTACAACAAGAGAGGACCTTTTGATTGCTGGTGAGAAATTTGTTTTATGTTTTTATGGGTTAGAGAAATATTCAAATCTGAATGAAGCCCGTTACTACAAGTTCTTGACAGTAACAAAGAAAAGTTCCCTTAGATCAAATTTTCATCTAGCAACATTACCTCCAACGTCTGAGGCATGTCGTGAACATTCGCTGAGAGTATTTTTGCAAGTTCAAAAATGGTTAGGTAATACTCTTGATGCTACAAACTGGGGTTGGAAAATTGAAAACGTGAAAGAAATGAGAGGTACCAAAAGAACATTGAAACCAATTCCTACCTCGAAGCCATTTGCTCCAAACGAACTGCTGTACTTAGTGTCATGTTCTTGTAAACAAGGATGCGGACAATACTGTGGATGTAGAAAAGTGAACCTGAGTTGCACTGCAATGTGTGAACACTGTAGTGGCTTATCTTGCCTAAATTCACACCTGTATTCAGAAGAAGAAGATGAATTTCCTCATACAGATTAATATGTAACCGTTATCAAAGAGACATGCTTCTAAACATAAAATAAGTTTTAGGAGTTACAATAATCATGACTTGTAAATATTAAATCGGTGTATATAATATCTGTGGTGGGTGGGAGGTCTGTTTTAAAACACAAGTAATGTAAAACAGCTGCCGGTTTAGCCAGTCTGGGACACGGCGGGTCCATAGGTGGTGGATATAACAAGGCTAGGTTATAAATCCCCCAAACCAAAACTGGCATACAAATGTGTACAATAATTAATTATGAATAAAATTAAAATCTTTAATTCAAATATGTTACAATCAGAAAAACAAATTTTACTTCTCATATCACTCTAATGTTATTTTGATTATACACAAATATTTACTAAATTACAAATTAAAGGTCGACACACTATGGGCTAGTACGAGTATAAGTGTTAAAAATAGATGTTATAATTACAGTATTAACTAATTGAATAGGCATATGAGGATATGGCGCCTTTCGCCTACGCCCGCCGACTCCCGAGCGCTCTCGCGCTCAAAACCTAGCTACTGTTTTCTATGTTACTAGTAGAGTAATACACATAACTTTATATGTTTATACACCGATGGACTCAGAAATATATATGCTACAACTTTTATTGGAAGTATTTTTTCATTTGGCGAAGAATAAAAGTATGGTTTTGCAAAAACGTAGATAGGTGGCAAAAAAATATTGTTTTTTTACAACATTTCGTTAATTTACGGGAAAACTGCTGCACTTATCATAAATTACGTTATTATAAAACTTGTAGAATATTTATCAGGGAATAAAACTGTAAGTAATATAACCTTAACAAACGTTTGGTTAAAAAGTTGTATGCGATTGCGTAAAACACTACATTTTTAAACTTAAAGGGGGGGTAGGGAGGGAAGCTCCATTGGAATTTTCGGGGACTTTTCAGAAAATAATCCTCTCATCAAGGTCTATCACCCTTGAAAAAATCAGCTTTACCAGAAAGAGTTCCGACACAAAACCTTTATTGACTGGGCTAAATTTCCGTATAGCGTCATACATGTGCCATTGTTGGTCTGGTCGCTTCGATAGACCCTAGACAAGCCGCGCTTTGGAAGGAACCCGTCGGGCTGAGAGCTAATAGAGTTAGAGCGCTAAATGAACGGCGACAAACACGATCGGCGAGGCGCCGGCAACTCCAATTACTGCACTAATTAACTTTAGGCGATAAGCACAGTGAGCGCGTGTGTTTAGTCGAGTAATGAAATTAGGTGTCGGAGACAAGAGTGAGCCGGCGACCTTTCCAGACCCGGCACCAACTAGTGACGTCTTCACCGGTGGGTGGCCTGTTCCACAATGCGGAAGTGTGGCCGAGGGGAATATCTTTGGGAACGCCGTCACGCTCGATGCGAACTCACACACTTTAGCAATAAAACTGGCCGTCCTGGAATTTGTTTAATGTGGAAATCTTGTATATATCACTTTATCCACAGAAACTATAACGTCTCTCAGCTCCATTAACTAAATAATCTCATTGGTGGGATATTTTATCGAGCACCTTATATGTTTCAGCAGATTCTTTTCCTAACGTTATGTCGTGGACCTGACATCAAAGTTGGGTAAAAAGACTTACTGCATCCAGTTTTATTGGTAAACAGTGCAAATAATCCAGTGACACAGATTTCTTGCAATATAATTAAAACAGGCTCAAGTAAAGCTTCTGCTGTAATTGCAACCACAATTTAGTGTTACTCGCAGTCGGGTTCTCGCATTATTTCTGGTGACATCTTCCTAATATACGAGGCGTATTTTTTAATTAAGTACCTTTTTGTCACACCGTGGCTGCCCGCTACGGTCGGCGTTCCGCGCATGCGCACTGGGTACCTGCATCTCTTGCCTACGCATTGACGTCATTACAGTCTAATTCTTCCTTGTTTATGTTGTTCACTGAGTGTTTAAGATGCCTCTGATAATTGTGAGTCCCGCCGACTGTGAAGTACGAGCTGTTATAAGATTTCTTTGTGCTAAAGACCTAAAACCGATCGATATTCATCGTGAGATCTGTGCAGTTTACGGACAAAACATTATAAGTGATGGAATGGTGAGAAAGTGGGTGAGAGCATTTAAAGATGGCTGCAAAAATGTGCATGATGAACAACGGAGTGGGCGTCCTTCGGTCGTTAATGAAAGTTTGGTGCAGAAAGTGGACAATAAAGTGAGAGAAAACAGACGCTTTACGATTTCCTCTTTGTGTGATGACTTTCCTAATGTTTCTCGTAGTGTTTTGTATGGCATTGTCACCGAGCACTTGAATTACCGAAAATTGTGCTCACGTTGCGTACCGAAAATGTTAACGGATGTGCACAAAACCAAACGTTTAGTCAGTGCATTGACTTTCCTTGAGCGGTACCACAACGATGGTGATGATTTCTTAAGCCAAATTGTTACGGGCGATGAGACATGGGTGGCCTACGTCACACCTGAATCAAAGCAACAGTCAATGGAATGGCGGCATTCAGATTCACCCAAAAAAGTGAAGTTCAAGCAAACGATTTCTGCCCGGAAAATCATGTTCACAGTTTTTTGGGACAGAAAAGGAGTATTGCTTGTGGAATTTCTGCCTCGTAATGAGACAATCAATGCAGCAGCTTATTGTGAGACATTGAACAATCTGCGCCGTTCAATCCAGAACAAAAGACGTGTCAAGTTGAGCAAGGGCATCGTTTTGCTGCATGACAATGCCAGTCCATGTGGCTAATCAGACCAAAGATCTCATCACATCTTTTCGATGGGAAACTCTAGATCATCCTCCGTACAGCCCTGATTTGGCGCCCAGTGACTACCATCTGTTCCTGCACTTGAAGAAACACCTGGGTGGTCAGCGTCTTGAAGACGATAACGAAGTCAAAACAGTTGTGATGCAGTGGTTAACAAGTCAGGAGGCAGACTTCTATGAGGAGGGTTTTCAAAATCTGGTACTACGTTATGACAAGTGCCTCAATATTGAAGGGAATTTTGTAGAAAAGTAGAGTAAGGGACAGGCTTTCATGTAAAAATAAAATTATTGATATATATTTGCACGTCTTTTTTAATTTCAAAACGGTACTTACTAAAAATACATGCCTCCTACAAAGCTGAACACCGGTCCTTTTGGGTGAGCTGTAACTTTTGGGACCACGAGTGTCCCCTTGCAGCCATTCAGATTTCGTGACAGAGTGATGTCGAAGGAGTATATGCATTACATTTTGCTTCAATTAGCAGCTTGAAAAGCAACATGGACCACCCTGTTAACATCAGGTGCATTTTCAACAATGTGCTCAATGCCACAGTCGAAGTACATATCATACTCCAAGTTCCATCGGCGCAACAAGGCATGGCACAGATCACGGCCACTCTTGAAGCAATTTAGTTGGCTCCAGTACTTAAAACAAATGAGTTCTTCTCTACTAGAACTTGCAAAGTGATGTGTAGAAGTGAGATAAGCAGTCATAACGCTTATATCATTACACCAAATATGTGTGTGGTAAACACTGTGCTGTGAGCATCATCTTTGACTGAAGTTCCTGACGTTATTAATATCTGCAAATAAATCAACCTCCTTTTATTCTTCATAGCAAAGAACATGATTTAATTCAAACCCACTGTCTTGTTACAAATTGTTTGACCACTCACAAACACAAACGAATGATATTACCGAACAATTTTTTGTGTATTTAGAGCGAATTTGGATTGTGAACGTATTAATTCGAAATTACATTTTCTTTTTGGTAACAGAACATTTAAGTGTTGTCGACGTTAAATTTGTTTTGCGTTGAGGGAGAATTGAATCATTGCTACCACCTCTCGAGTATCCTCTAAGAATTACACTGGTATTCATTATATCATACTATTTGTTAAAGTGCACACACTAAGACTTCAATAGTCCCAGGATTTGTTTACTTAACTACAAAAGAAAGTAGAAAACCCTATTAAGATGTCTAGCGCGCAGGCTTTAGTAGAATTTGAATTCCCTTTAGTTACTGTTCCGAAAGTATAATGTGGAACAAACTAACACGATATTCAATTTAACACTTCTGGGTTCAAGTTGAGCAATTAATTTTCTTAATTTCGATCTTAAGTTGCTGAAGATAGTAGGAACTACTGGCAGGTAAGGAAATATTTCTTGTTCGTACCCGCTTACCTATCGCACAATTCGAAAATTTAAATTTGAGGCATAACTTCAAATCTTAACCATCTGTCGAGTGTTTTGAGTGAGTGGTTATCGTTCCTACCAACGTTTCGTTTCCTAATGGTTTCTCCATTTGGCCAAATAACCCGGGACAGATATGGTTCCTTCCAGTTGATTGTTTATAATTTAATCCTGGCACTAAATATCTCATAGTCAATGAACCGTTGGGTCGGAAAAATATGAAATGATTCGTACGTAACAGTAGACGCTAATCGTTGCGACAGTCGATTATAATCGTAGGGTAGAAGGAAAAGTTAACATGTTCATCACAAATATATTTGGGTGGTATAACAGTAATGAAAAAAAGTTAGGTTTTTTTTTTAATCAGAGATTTACAGCTGGTCTACAACGCAATAATCAATCCCGAGGTTGAGAAGAAATTTTACCATGAACTTGTAAGCAACATACATCACGCCAGGCGGGAAATATGATTGTAAATAGAGTTTATTACGTATGATTATTGTCATAAATATAAATAAAATTGTGTTCGACGATCCTTGACAGACAAGGTCCAAAGCATGCGGTGGGAGTTCCGATGGCAAAGAGTAATTAATAAACAGGAAGAAAGGTGTAAAAGGCAAGGGAGTAGCGGATAAAATATTTCCGGTTGAACTTTGAGCTTTAAGCTGTAGAAAGATCTGGTATAAGAAAGACTGTAATGCCTGCGAACAAGAAAGTTTGCATAGTTGTGTATAAAGATATGTTTAGTGCAGTATAATGTATGTGCAACTATAAAATGATTTTTAAGTGAATGTCGATATGATTAACAGTGAGAAAAAAGGTGAAGACATGTTGAGGAAAGATGGAGAACATTTTTTCTTAAACGTGAATAAAATATAACGGAAGAGCCTACATCATTGTGCGTCTGAAATAAAATAAAGGATACAACGTGTATTTTAGCTGCTAGAAGAACCCAGAGGAAGAGATCAAAAGCAAAAAAATTATAGTTTGTAGTTTGCGAAAAAGCATTATAAGGTCTAATTCGCCATCTTTTTTCGATAACCAATCATCCGAAAAGTGAGATGTAGCCACTTGACGTCGACAAGAAACATGCAACAATGTATCTGAAGTTTATGGATTACTAAATGAGTGATTTTGAAGAATTTTATACGTCACGAGATAACTTTTTGGCCAAAAAAAATCATATGCTTTATTCGGTGAAGAACTTCATGAATCGTATAGTAAATATGTCGTGAAAGTAGTTTCTTAAAAATTTTCACATTTTTTTAACTAATGTTTTTGTCCTCGAGGACAGTTAATAAACTCAAATTATTAATAATTTAATCAGTATTATTTATCCTTCCTTTTCTTTTCGCAAAACATTTTCAAACGTTCACAAAATTTTGTGTTCATAATTTTGTTCCTGAATCGTCCCCTCTTTGCGTTATTTCCATACTGATTCCTGAAAGATATCATTTGAAACACAATTTCGTTTAACAAACTTGAGCTGTATTTAAAAATCACTAGTTACTGAACTTTCTAAAAAAAAAAAAAAAAAAAGTCGATTTCGATCTAAAATCTTAGCATTGTACCAGCATTTATTGGGCTGTATCGCGCTTTTGTCGTTAGCGAAGATTTTTCTGTACCCAACATAGAATGAAGGAACCAAAGTGAAATATTTCGTAGCAGATACCAGCCTTAGAGCAGCGCGAGACACCTTGTCGGCTCCGCTCTCGGTGGAACTGCACCTCGCCGTCTGGCTGGTTCCCACGTCGGCGTCTCCCTTGCCCCCGGGCTGGCAAGCTGCCAAGTGCGATGTGAGGAGGCTACCGGTCTTATCGCTGCAGCAGCCTCGAAAAAAGGCAGAGCTCACGGCGCGAGAGGCAACCTAGTGTAATGCCTCAGATACCACTGACGGAGTGCATCGTGACAGAACGGGACGAATCTCACGCAACCACAGAACCCGGCAACACTAGTCCAGACAATAATTAATACCTCTGCTCTCCTACTTTACACATAATGGTGAAAACATTGACCGGTTTTCAGGTGTACACCAAAGATCACATATAATATTTCAGCTTCATATTAAATCGAATTTGTGGAGTGACGTAACGGTAGCGAAGGGTTAATAGTCTGTTTTCTTAGTAACACAAAAAGGTCTGATTTAAAAAAAGCAAACAGTTTACTTTAAACGCTGAAGGATTATAAATTTATTAGCAGACCCGACAGACGTTGTCCTGTTGAAACATTATAAATCCAAAAGTTATAAAATTTACTAAACAAACTATAAATTGTTTGGACCGTTTTGATAAAAAAAAATACGTAAAAAAATTATTTTTAAAATACCTGATGCCACCTCACGAACAGTTACCACAATTCGACCTATCAATTGCGAATGAGTGTATCTGTGTACTATGAACTTAAATGTGTTCAATACAAACTTAATATTATCTTAGATAATAGCAAGAATGGAAAAAACTCAAATCATTTTCATGACAGGTACATTTTTTGAGTGTACAAAAATAAAATCTTTAAATATATTTGATTGGTCAAACAGTGTGAAATATAGCTTTCTATAAAGAATATTGACAAAGATTTAGGGGTGTAAAGGGTCAGAGGGATTGGTTTTTTTTTAAAAAAAAATGCAGAGAGTATTTTTCTCCTGTGTCTGAGTGCAAATTTCGGATAAAAACTGTAGGTTTCTATAAAGTTCATTGGAAAATAAAAGGGGAGGGGAGAGGGGTTGCGCTTTGGTAAACCAAATATTGAGTATTCTTCTGTTTGTTTTTAAATATAATTTCCATCGAAATAGGATAAAATCTGTGGGATTTGTATAAATTAAGGGGTGTAAATGGAGAGGTTTATATATATATATATATATATATATATATATATATAATCGAAACCATTCTCAAATCAGCTGACACACACAAAATTTCGTAAAAATCAGTCCAGAAGTTTAAGAGTTGAGTCACATACACACGGACAGAAGAAATATATATATACACAGACGGGAAAAAAAATCCCAACACCAAGAAAAAATTATTGTAGAGTAATGAAATTTGGACAATGCATTTGTCAAGTTAACATGTTTAATTGATTAAATTTTCAAGATGACAGGTTAATTTAAGCTCAAGAAAATGCATTTCAAATGTGAAATACTGTTAAATTAATAGCCGGTGTAACCTCCAGAATTTTGAATGCAAGCCTGCAAACGTGAATGCATTGTGTCATACAGGTTTCGAATGTCACTTTGTGGTATGGAGTTCCATGCTTGTTGTACTTGTGCTGTCAATACTGGGACGGTCAGTGCTGGCTGTGGATGATGCTGGAGTTGTCGTCCAATGATATCCCATACGTGTTCAATTGGAGACAGATCTGGTGATCTCGCAGGCCAAGGTAACATGTCGACACTCTGTAGAGCACGTTGCGAGACAACAGCGGTATGAGGGCGAGCGTTATCCTGTTGAAAAACTCCCCCTTGAATGCTGTTCATGAATGGCAGCACTACAGGTTGAATTACCAGACTGACGTACAAATTTGCAGTCAGTGTGTTTGGTATAACCACAAGAGTGCTCCTGCTGTCATAGGAAATTGCTCCCCAGACCATGACTCCAGGTGTAGGTCCAGTGTGTCTAGGCCGCAGACAGTTTGGTTGCAGGCGTTCCCCTGGCCTCCTTCTGACCAACACTCGGCCATCACTGGCACCAAGGCAGAACCTGCTTTCATCAGAAAACACAACAGATCTCCACTCCGTCCTCCAATGAGCTCTGGCTTGACACCACTGGAGTCGCAAACGGCGATGGCTTGTAGTCAGTGGAATGCACGCTACAGGGCTGGAGTCATGGTCTGGGGAGCAATTTCCTATGACAGCAGGAGCACTCTTGTGGTTATACCAAACACACTGACTGCAAATTTGTACGTCAGTCTGGTAATTCAACCTGTAGTGCTGCCATTCATGAACAGCATTCAAGGGGGAGTTTTTCAACAGGATAACGCTCGCCCTCATACCGCTGTTGTCTCGCAACGTGCTCTACAGAGTGTCGACATGTTACCTTGGCCTGCGAGATCACCAGATCTGTCTCCAATTGAACACGTATGGGATATCATTGGACGACAACTCCAGCATCATCCACAGCCAGCACTGACCGTCCCAGTATTGACAGCACAAGTACAACAAGCATGGAACTCCATACCACAAAGTGACATTCGAAACCTGTATGACACAATGCATTCACGTTTGCAGGCTTGCATTCAAAATTCTGGAGGTTACACCGGCTATTAATTTAACAGTATTTCACATTTGAAATGCATTTTCTTGAGCTTAAATTAACCTGTGATCTTGAAAATTTAATCAATTAAACATGTTAACTTGACAAATGCATTGTCCAAATTTCATTACTCTACAATAATTTTTTCTTGGTGTTGGGATTTTTTTTTCCGTCTGTGTATAATATACTACCAACCTATACAAAAAATTATTGTAGAGTAATGAAATTTGGACAATGCATTTGTCAAGTTAACATGTTTAATTGATTAAATTTTCAAGATGACAGGTTAATTTAAGCTCAAGAAAATGCATTTCAAATGTGAAATACTGTTAAATTAATAGCCGGTGTAACCTCCA
The DNA here is from genome assembly GCA_031002005.1 of Vandiemenella viatica. NCBI lineage: Eukaryota > Metazoa > Arthropoda > Insecta > Orthoptera > Morabidae > Vandiemenella > Vandiemenella viatica. Next base: position 272,129,638 of record JARYHS010011408.1, on the reverse strand, counting down.
GAATTTTGAATGCAAGCCTGCAAACGTGAATGCATTGTGTCATACAGGTTTCGAATGTCACTTTGTGGTATGGAGTTCCATGCTTGTTGTACTTGTGCTGTCAATACTGGGACGGTCAGTGCTGGCTGTGGATGATGCTGGAGTTGTCGTCCAATGATATCCCATACGTGTTCAATTGGAGACAGATCTGGTGATCTCGCAGGCCAAGGTAACATGTCGACACTCTGTAGAGCACGTTGCGAGACAACAGCGTATGAGGGCGAGCGTTATCCTGTTGAAAAACTCCCCCTTGAATGCTGTTCATGAATGGCAGCACTACAGGTTGAATTACCAGACTGACGTACAAATTTGCAGTCAGTGTGTTTGGTATAACCACAAGAGTGCTCCTGCTGTCATAGGAAATTGCTCCCCAGACCATGACTCCAGGTGTAGGTCCAGTGTGTCTAGGCCGCAGACAGTTTGGTTGCAGGCGTTCCCCTGGCCTCCTTCTGACCAACACTCGGCCATCACTGGCACCAAGGCAGAACCTGCTTTCATCAGAAAACACAACAGATCTCCACTCCGTCTCCAATGAGCTCTGGCTTGACACCACTGGAGTCGCAAACGGCGATGGCTTGTAGTCAGTGAATGCACGCTACAGGGCTGGAGTCATGGTCTGGGGAGCAATTTCCTATGACAGCAGGAGCACTCTTGTGGTTATACCAAACACACTGACTGCAAATTTGTACGTCAGTCTGGTAATTCAACCTGTAGTGCTGCCATTCATGAACAGCATTCAAGGGGGAGTTTTTCAACAGGATAACGCTCGCCCTCATACCGCTGTTGTCTCGCAACGTGCTCTACAGAGTGTCGACATGTTACCTTGGCCTGCGAGATCACCAGATCTGTCTCCAATTGAACACGTATGGGATATCATTGGACGACAACTCCAGCATCATCCACAGCCAGCACTGACCGTCCCAGTATTGACAGCACAAGTACAACAAGCATGGAACTCCATACCACAAAGTGACATTCGAAACCTGTATGACACAATGCATCACGTTTGCAGGCTTGCATTCAAAATTCTGGAGGTTACACCGGCTATTAATTAACAGTATTTCACATTTGAAATGCATTTTCTTGAGCTTAAATTAACCTGTGATCTTGAAAATTTAATCAATTAAACATGTTAACTTGACAAATGCATTGTCCAAATTTCATTACTCTACAATAATTTTTTCTTGGTGTTGGGATTTTTTTTTTTCCGTCTGTGTATATATATATATAATATACATTTTTAAATTTGAGAGTCGAGGCTCGTAGACGTTGATATCATTAGAAGCCGGAGAGAACTGGGGATACAGAACGGGAAGGAATTTGGTCATGGCCTTCAAAAGGAACCATCTTGTTATTCACATGAAGTGATTTTGTGAAACCATAGAGATCCGAAATCTGGATGGCCATATCGAGGAGCGAATACCAGACTTGTACTTTATCCCTATCCAGAAGGATTGGTAGTACTTTAGGATCTGGTCTCGCATGCAGGAGGATGCCGTTTCGAATCCCCGTCCGGTCATGCAGATTTGGGTTTTCCATGATTTCCTCAAATCACTCCAGGTAAATGCCGAGATGCTTCCGTTAAAAGACCATGGCCGAATTCCTTCCCATTCATTTTTCCCATTTCCATCCCACCTCTAATGACCTCGGCGTCGACGAGGCGTAAAGCCATAAAAGAGTACTTAGGAATTTGGTTCAGATTAACTGAACCTCTGATTGAAAATCATTTGTTGCTGAAAATATGAAAGAAGCTAAACGTTACATGTGAGTGGTGAAAATAGTGTGGGCCAAGTATAGAGATATTAAACTCCCAGAAGTTGAACATCAACGAAAACATAGAGGGGTAGCTTTCAGATTCTGTTATACAAATACATAAATTATAACGCGAAATTCAGTCTCAGCGGCCCACTAAAAAATCCAGAAGGCTCATATACATCACAAGTAATAACCGTAAAAGAACTTCCAGAAATAATAAAGAAAGGATGGAGTTTTAAGCACTATCATGTGACAAAATTGAATTAATATCATATTTTATACCGGCGATAAAATCAGAATTACTTGATAAATAAGAGAATATATCGCCCACAGTGTAGATAATATGGATAACATTTTATAAACACCAATAAATGTATGAAATTCTGAAGAATGTTTTCAACACCAAAAAGAACAGATATCGATAAAAGATGAACACCAATATGTAAAGAAGATGAGATATTATAAACAAGGAAGTATTTAGAATTAAAATTGTGAGGTGTATCCGACGAGATATACCAAGGAGAACGAAAAAGTTTGCGGAAGAAGAGCAGGTACTAGAGAGAGAAAAAATGATGCAGTGGTAAAGAAAAAGAAAAGCCGTTAGGGATAAATCTTATATAATCGCAGCTCATACATTGCCGAAACGAACGTGTCAATAATAACAATCTAAACATCATTAATAAGTTTCAGTATGGTTAAAGTAATACGTTTAACCCCCCAAGTTACTTCGACAGTGTATCTCTTCCGGGGCTGTAATACCAACTTTGCGGGCAGTTAGGCGGTATGGGGAATACAGGAACGTAAAACAGCAACGCCTCCTCAATTCCATCGTTTAACCCACACACCACCAACTTAGATATCGTCTCTGTTACAACGTGCTCGCAATATTTCCCAGGACTCAGCGGCGATCTCAGAAAAAGTTTCTCCAGCGGCAACTTGAAGATGCGCAGCGGCAAGGAGTGGAAAGTTGTTGAGAATTTAATCTCCGACATACTTGTGAAGTTGTGTGGAACTGAATCCCAAGTCGCGAGTGCGCGGGTGGGCAGGGAACTGTGTCTTGATCCGCCAGGTGCGGAGTTTGTTTGCTGACCGCGGAAAACTTGTTGCAACATAGCGCTCGCGTGTCTCCTGGCTGTGGCAAACACTGCTCTGTTCTGCGGTTAGCAGCTCCTGCAGGTGTTCATACTAGCGGGTCACGCACGGCGCACGGACTCTAGTTGCGACGTATGCAGGCGGCTACGTTCACGACAAAGCTTGCGTTGTTACTCTTTGAGAAAGGTGTTAAAATGGACAAGTTAACGAGACACATTAATTACTAAATTAATTATTAGAATTAATCCTTGCTAGGCGCCAAGAATGGAAGCGTTCCCTATTCGAGGGAACTGACTTTCCAATTCGATATTAGCAAAGTAACTGTAATTTCGAAATTGATATTAAAGTACGCATCTTTATCTAGTCAGATGACATACTGCGATAGTGGAGAGGATATCATTGACAGCAGGGTTTGCATCACCAATATTAATTGATTTAGTTATAAAATTGAATAATTTATTTAACAGAACTGACTGATCGTAATATTTATGCAGGTTACAAAATGAAGCATTCAATGAACAAATTACAGTTCAGAGCACGATTAAAATCTCAAGGCGTTTGCTAGGGTCTAAACATCGGCGGTATTCTTTACCGCAGCATGGCAGAGATGTCGTACACAGGGTCCAACGGACCCTCTATGTAAGCTGCGTTGACCAGCTCGGCGAATGGTCGGTCCCTGGAGAGTTCTCCCAGCTGGTTTTTATTTTATTTTTATTTAGTTTTGTATCCTGATACACAATATCCCAGCACCTATTATTTACTCTGACCCCATATTTCCAATATATTACAAGAAGTACATAAGTAAAAATTCTGGTTTGAAAATATCAGCTGAATTTTGTTTAGGATGTTAGACTAATTTATGATACATAAACTTATCAAGTTTCAGGAAAATTGGTTACTTAATTAAAATAACAATGTGAAAGAATATATTTGATGGGTGTTAGTGTTTTATATATATATATATATATATAAGTAACTAAAGTAAAATCCGTACACACACAGAGTTACTGCTACATTTAATTCAAAATTGAAACATTCACAAACACAAATCATTTACGGCATTGTTGTCTCACTTTGGACATTTATGGCACTTCTACACACTTACTCCCGGCACAACTACTTCAGAGTAACTTACGTCCCTCAGCAGATGACTGCAGTAAGTAGATGTGTCCTCCTTCGACCCATCGGGAGTTTGTTTCCTCAGGAAATATCACTGCTCGGTCGTTGGTCGCTGTCAATTGAAACTGTTTCTGCTAGTTGAGACTGTTTCTAAGTACCAAGAACGTTTCTTTGGCTGCTCGTGAGGCCAGATTGCAAGCTGCATCAAGAATGTACCATAATTAGGTAGTTGACTAAATTTGAAAAATAGGTTAATACTTCACCTTATTATCTATTTTACTCAAAAAACATCTTATTTTGTAAAGAATCGAACATTTACATTATGTATTTTGTATTTGTAAAAGGGAATTTAAATTTAGCTCAAAAACGCTCTAGACTGTCATAGCGTCTTGGATGACGTCATAGCGTCTGATATGAATGTAAACAGTCGTGTACGTATATGGCAGGTGTAGATTTTCTTTAGTTAAACATGAGTTCCTCGTTGTATTAAGTACCGTGTAGTGCCGAAGTGTAGAAGCATAACAATAAAAACACCAGATAAGTTATTTATATTTGTTCCAAACAATAAAAAAATACGGAGAAAGTGGTTAAAACTTGCAAGGAGGGAGGATGCTTACAGTTTACCTGCAGACAGAAGTATCTATTTTTGTGAAGACCATTTTGATGTAAGTGTTTGTGCACAATATATTTCTAAATCCAAAGCAAAAATGATAAATTTTGCAGAACCACTATTTTTCAAGTAATGATAATGTAATAAGGTATGAGTTGAGTTTGTTTTGGTTTTATGTTCTAAAATCTTTCTTTAGTGTTATTTTTCATAGAATAAACATCATTAAGTGGCGCCACAATCTGATGATAGATTCTTAAGCAGCTTGACGAAACAATTCGAAAATAAAGAATAATTGTTTTGAATATCTCTCTTGGTTCTCGAGATATCGTAACTGAAAGATGATGTTGTTAGGCTGATATGAAGCTTAGAGCAGACTGGAAACTGGCTTTAAAATTTACCACACCTGTTTTTGAGGATATATTTTTCTAGAAAAGGTTTGTATAAAAAAAAGAAACATACTTTAGGCGTGATGCAGCTGAAAAGTTAAGACACGGCACAGAAATAATAGTACCGAACAACGTCACCAAAAGCACAAGGAACTATAACTCATTTTTAACGTGCTATATCTCGAAAACGAAGCGAGATACATCAAAAAACATTATTCTTTACTTTCGATTTGTTTCGTCGAGTTCTACAAGAATTCGTTATCATATTGCGACGTCACGGTAATTATAGAACTCCCTAACAGTTGCTTATACTTCGCACAAGTAACATCAAAACCATATCAATTAACTTAAAAACGTACGTCTAAGCAATAGATTATTGTTTACGGAACTGATTTCAGTTATAATATATATTTGACACTTGTATATATTTACATTGAAGTTTTTGCATTGCGGAATTCCGACGAGCAGAAGTCTATGTTTGAGTCGAAAAATCTTCCAACCGCTACGGCGTCAATTTTGGGCAAATTACAACTGGTTGCTTTGCTAAAACCTTGTTCCATAATGAATTAGACTTCTCTTTCGCCAAATAATTAACAATAACTAAATTACCCACACAGAAGTTGCTACAAGCGAAAAATTTACCTCGCAAGGTGTTCTATTACATGTAAACGTCAACCACTTCTGTGGCGCTAGGGACGCTATGACGTAATGCTTTCTCATTGGCGTTCGCGGTCACTATGGCTGATTTTGTCGATTTTATTTTCTATAAATAATTCTAATCTTTATCTTTTATATTAAATAAGGTTGTTTTTTGTATCTCCTTAACATGATTAATCATTAAAAACTCCTATACGCCCGATTTATTCTTAGTGGAAACAAGCCAATTCCCGGTCACGCAGTATGTCAAAAATGCGCCTGCCCTGTAATATTTGCTGGTACGGCGCTCTTTGTTCCGCTGTTGAAACACATTCCCATACAACATGTTCCGGAGTGCCCTCGTTTCCGCAGTCACAGCTACCACTGTCCACTATTCCTCTTGTTTGCAGTTCACAGTTGTAAGGTCCATGAAGTGTACCAGTTCAGTTGATGAGATAAGATGAGATATTTTGAGCCTTTCGTACAAATACTTGGAAACATATCATAAGTTCTCCAAACTTTCCACCTTTGCTGCCATTCTTCCAATAACAATTTGTTTACTTGTGCAGCTGTTGTTGCTGGTGCTCCCGTGATTTTCTCCACCAGTTCCAGATTTCCATTCCTGACCAAGTATAATGCTCCCCTTTTGCGAACTTCCAAGTCCTGTGGCACACACCCCGAGCGCCCAGCTGGTTTCGTTCCCAGCCAGAAAGTGAAGAGCTCCCTTCCTTCGTTCGTCGTCCAGAGCATTTACTGCTTTATCTTCTTAAGCAGCTTATTGCGAAGGGTTTGTCTGTTGACACTTCCTTCAAACGTTAAAAGGTCAGTTCCATTACTTTTGGTGTGTCTTTTGGTCTGCTCGGGTCTATTTTAGTTTTATGTCAATATTGACAGTGGTCTCTTGTGCTTGTCATATATTGTGTAGTATTGCCCTAAGTTGGCAATTAAGGGATTGTTTGAGTTTCTGGATGCTCGGTAAAATGATCTTGTAATCTGTGCGATTCTTTCTTCGAGCATCGGGATACCTGCGGCTTCGTGCAGGTCAGCTGTGGGAAACCGGGGAGGCACATGTAGTGCTCGCCGAAGCGCACGATTCTGCATGGTCTGCAGCCTTTTTATCGAGGACCTGGAGGCGTAGCCCCATACGGGACACGCGTACTCAATTACCAGTCTTATCAGGCTGCAATATACGCCTCACTCCGGTATTGGCTGCCAGTGCGCTGTCCGTATTTAGAATAGGGTACAGCTCCCTCAGCCTCGTTGCGGCTTTGAGTCGGGTCTCCTCAATGTGACGCTTCCATGTGAGCCTGGAGTCAAGCGTCACACCAAGGTATTTTACAGTGGTTGACCACTCGATGTCTTCTCCGTGGAGTCGTAGTTTTGTTGTCTGATTGCGCTGGAGATCACGTTTCCCCAGACGTCTCGTCAGCATTATTGCTTGGGTCTTGGTCGAGTTTATGGTAATCCTCCACCGCCTGGCCCAGGCTTCAGTTTGTTGAAGTACTTGTTGTAGACGGCGAATGGCAGCAGCTTTACATCTATGCGCGGTGAAGAAGGCCGTGTCATCCGCGTATAGGGCTGTGCGAACCGTTGCTGGAGCAGGGATGTCGGCAGTATACAGGTTGTACAGTACCGGCCCTAGTACTGACCCTTGTGGCACACCTGCATTGATTGGGCGGCGAGAAGATAGATCATTCCCAACTCTCACTCTGAAGGATCTTCCAGTGATGTAACTCCTAATTAGCTTCACAAGTGGCCGGGGAGTCCCTGGTTGTAGAGCTTATATAGTAATCCGCTGTGCCAAACGGAGTCAAATGCTCGTGCCACATCTAGTAGGACTAGCGGACAGTAGCTCCGGTGGTTGAATGCGGTGGTGGCGCGCTCGACTATGCGCAGGATCTGCTGGGTGGCGGAGTGACCCCTCTGGAAACCAAACTGGAACTCCGGGATGATGTTCTCTCTGCGGATGTGTTCTTCCATCCTCTTGAGAAGGAGCCTCTCAAAGACCTTGCTTAGTGATGGGAGGAGGCTTATGGGCCTGTAGTTTTGGGGAAAAGTGCCGTTCTTCCCTGGCTTATGTACTCCGATCACCGTTGCCTGCTTCCAGCATCGTGGGTAGTGCTGAGTGCGTAATATACCGTTGAACAGCTCGGTTATGCGTTCTAGTGCTGGAGCTGGAAGGTTTTTCAGCAGCCTATTTCCTAGGTTATCACTTCCAGGTGCCTTTTTGATGTTTAATCTGGAGATGATTCGGCGAACTTCTTCTGCAGAGATCTCGTCGATCTGGTAGCCGTCGTCATCAGCGGTGAGGAAGCGCCGCAGTCTTCTGCGGATATCCGCAGATTCTTCCTCGTCGTCGTCCTGCGCAGGCCGAAACTGTTTCTCAAAGTGATCGGCGAGGGCATTGCCTTGTCTTTGTCGCTGAAGACTAGTCCCCTCTCGCCATGTAGCGGGGGTATTCTTGTGCGCTTCTTGGTGAACCGGCGGGTCTCCACCCACAGATTACCGTCGGTCACGTTCAGCGACGCCAGGCGAGCGGCCCACTCTCTGTTTGCGGTGTTCCTGGAGACTCACCTTCAGCTCGCGCTGTAGACGATTTAGGAGGCACCTGGTGTTGGGCTGTCTCGTAAGCCTCCACTCCTTTGCCACTCTGTTCTTGTGTCTAATCTGAGCCAACAGATTTGGCGGTAATTGACATGACTGTTGTCTTGTCGCGGGAGGAGGCGTCGCACAATTCGCTGCGTCAAGGATGACAGATGAGACCTGTTTTATAGCCACCTCAATTTTTCCTGTCGTCCAGTGGGCGCAGGCGCTGGAGGGATTCTGAGACTTCTTCGCGGAACCGTTCCCAGTTTGTACGGTTATAATTAAATTCATTTGGAACGATTAGTCTCCAAGATCCAACATCGATGTTCATCATGACTGGAGAGTGGTCTGATGAGAGCCTGTTCATGGTGGTTGCTGAGACGAAGCCAACGATGCCTCGGGTGATTACTATATCAAGGACATCAGGGCGGCTGCCGCTCCAGGGGTGGTGGGTCGGCTCGTCCGGGCCCCAGACCTGGAGGTTGTTCCTGGCACTCATTCTGTATAGCTGGTTTCCCGCTGGATTGCTGACTCTTGACTTCCATGCAGAATGTTTTGCATTGAAGTCGCCTCCAATGATGAGCTTGCCCCTAAGGGTGAGCAGCTGGCGGATATCATCTTCAATTGGTGCTCTTCGTGGCGGTCTGTATGCTGAGACGACGGTGACCGGTCCCGATGTGGTTGCCATTTCGATTGCTGTTGCTTCGATTATTTGCAGTGGTGGAGTGTGTACCCGTGTGGTGAGGGATGCCTCTTTTAATGTATATGGCCACTCCTCCTCCCGCAGTGGGTCTGTCATGGTCGGTAGCACAGGTAGTTGGCTACCGTTGCTCTGAGACCAGGTTTTAAGTGAGTTTCGGCTACTAGACATATATCTACGTTCTCTTCCCGTAGGAATTGCCGAAACTCACCGAGTTGTTGAAAAATGCCGTCGGCATTCCATATGCATATTGATATGACATCTATGTTAACTCTGTCCATGACTGACGTGGGAATTCTGTGGAAGGTCAGCTCGGTGAGCCGTCGTTATTGCGGATTTAATGTCCGCGGCAGTTGATCGAACTTTGTCAGTAGTGTCGTTAACATTGTCAGAAGTGACCCAACAATGTCGAACAGACGATCCATAGCTGCTCCTCCCTCGTTGCTTAGTGTGGGGAGTGGATAGTGCTGTTGGTGGTTTTGGCTTGCTTGAGTGGGCAAGCATTGAGTTTCTGCCGCTTGTGGCAGTGGTTCTGTAGTGTCTCGCGACTGGCTAGTAGATGCCTCCGCGTAGGAGGTCATTGGAGTTGTTTTCTTTGACGGTTTGGTGTTGTTCTTCTTCTTATTTGGACCTTGTGCCTTTTCCTGCGGGATTTGGCGCTTAGGTGGCTTCTGAGATGTCTTGGGTGACTTCTGAGATGTCGTGGAGGTTGCGTTATTGTCGCTTCGTCGTGGTTGGTTCCGTTCCGTGGTGGGTTTGTCAGCCGGTGGCTGGGTGTTCCCGGAATCCTGTCTTTTCTTTTCCTCACGCTGCTTTTGCGCGTTGGCAGCCTGTTCTGCAGCGACCCCGCGCTGCCTGTCCCTTGCCCGTTTGAAGGCCATGCAGCCTTTATAGCTGGCCACATGCTGACCACCGCAATTTGCGCATTTGGGACTGCCCTCCCCCTTCTTTAGAGTGCAGTCATTTGATAAATGTGCTCCTGCACACTTTACACACTTTGAGGGCATGTTGCAGTGGCGGGCGACATGTCCTAGGGCCTGGCAATTGAAACATTGATCTGGGCCATTGGAGGATCTCAGTTTTTCAACAGAGATGCGCAGTGACATAAGAGACTCCAGTTGAAAGATTTTTCTATTCTGGGGCCTGTCAGGCATGACCACCAAAAAGAGTGGCATAATGTCTGAAGTGCCAGGTCTCTTCAGCTGGGCCACTGTGCGTATGTCAAGTCTGAGATCTTCAAGCTCTTCCTTGATGTCATCTGTTGGTAATGTTGAGGGCATCCCACGGAGGACGACCTTCAGTATCTTCTCAGCAGCAGAAGGGAAGGTGTAATAGGGTATGCCCTTCCTCTGCAACGCTGCGGTCACCTTAAGGTAGTGGTCGGTCGAACTGAAGGTTAGCTTGACCTTGTCGCCTCCGGCCGACTTGGCTTGGAAGGGTTGATTTTCCAGAATGCCCTTGATCATTTGGTACAGTTCCTTGTAACTGTTTTGAAATTGTACCACAATAGGAGGAATCAAATGCTTTGATTGCTGCTGTTGTTTTTGTATATGCTGTTGCTGCTGTGGCTGCTGCTGTTGCTGCTGCTGCGGCTGTTGCAGCTGCTGTTGTTGCTGCTGCTGCTGTTGTTGTTGCTGCTGCTGTTGTTGTATATGCTGTTGCTGCTGTGGCTGCTGTTGTTGCTGCCGCTGCTGTTGTTGCTGCTGCTGCTGTGGCCGTGTTTGCTGCTGCTGCAACCGCTGTTGTTGCAGCTGCTGCTGCTGCTCCGGTCCTTCCTGGTACAGCGCGTCATATCGGTTTCTGAGTTCTATTCTGCTGGGGTCTAGGGTCGGTGGAGGCTTGCTGGTGCGACGCGCCTGCGTGAACCCTTCGCCGTCCGGTTTATCTTCGGCTGAGCTCGTTTTTCGGTTTTTGTTCGTGGATTTTCCACGAAACTGAAGTGTGGCGGATGGTTCTGGGAAACTGAAGGCACCGATGATTTTCTTCTTTACCGCCTTTTTGTCTTTGCTGGTCGTGGCGAGCTGCGACACAGGGATGCTGAGTTTACTATGGCTGGCTCTTTTCTCACTCCTCGACATCTTCGCTTTACCACCGAGGAGCGGTGAGGTGCACCGCTTAGTTGCGCGGGAGTCAAGTCCGTGGGCAGGCCCGGGTGTCGATTGCGTTGTTTGAACGGTCCCAGTCGTATCCATATTCGAATCCGAGTTCGGTTGCCAGGTCGTCGTACCATCTTGCGTAGCCGTCCTATTCATATCCGTTGCCAGGTCCGTTTCCGTTAGCCGGGTCGTCAACGTAGCCGCTTCTGCCGCCGGCAAAGCCGAGTGCGGTGGGGCACTCGACCCGCCCGACGCGACAGCGCGGCGAGCACTTTCCTTGTCGCACATCTAGACTTAGCGGATGCCAACACGGAACTGCTCCCTTCGCCGGCCTCGGTAGCGTAGGGGCTAGAGTGCTAGCTCCGCGTGCCGAAGGCCGCCGGTTCGAATCCGGCCGCGGGCATGGATGTTAAGTGTTGTGTGTCTATGTGAATGTCCTGTCCGTCCTGTGGCGTCCATACACTGAAAGCAATTATAATTACCTTGAGCTGGCTGTATGGCCTCCGTTGCCAAATGCCATTAAAAAAAAAAAAAAAAAAAAAAAAAAAAAAAAAAAAAAAAAAAAAAAAAAAACTGCTCCCTTCCTTCCTTCAGCAACCAAGCCGACGTTCGGTGCCGAAGTTATAGACGCTCTAGACCACCCCAGCCAATGGTAGCATTTGGCGGTGTCTTCTCGGCTCCCCATTCGCGGAATATATGAAACAGACAATTTATGGTTAATAAAAGGTTTTAAAAAAATCTTTCATTCACTGGGCTACCAAAGAGGCATTCCACAAGTTGTCTGTCTTTTAGAAAGCTCTCACGATTATTATTACTTTTTTTCCGTTCGCAACTTTCTACTTTAACGGAACAATGTCGGCACAATTCCATATTTCGTATTTTTTATTTTAATGCACTAGGCTCTTAACTTTGTTGTCGGCAAGAAAAGCCTTTGTTATAAGGAATTCTGCCGCCAAGCTTGAACCTGACTGAATAACATCCAATAACATTCACACGTTCTGCCAAGGATCTGATGGACATTACAAACTACACGGGAGAGGATTAATTCGTGAAAGATGATTAATTAGTGAGAATATTAATAACGTTTAACTTTGCCGGTAATGTCTCTTCTTGAAAAAATCCGGCGCTAAAATGTACAGGACAGATAGGTTCTCCATTGATTCTGGTACTGAATTCATTTTTGAAGTGAAAACTTCAATAGGCGCGCTGGGCGGTGTTTCGAGGGAAAGGGGGGGGGGGGGGGGGCGGGGGGACTTCCCGTCACCGACATGCTGTGATGTGCTGCGCGTATGATATGCGCGTTGGTTGCTTTTTGGATGGGTAAAATCTTATCAGTTCGCGTCACCAACATGCTAATGTTAACAGTATATCTGTATCTATGATGTGTTGCGCTTGGACAGCAGAGTATGTATTATATGTATCTAATGTATAAAAATTAATATTTGTTTGTTTTTACCCAATATTCTTCGCGTAAACACGTTTTTATACGATTTTGATGGAACTATGAATACGTATACTTTAGAACAAATAGAACCTTAATTTCTGTCAACGTGGTTTATTCAAAACCAGTGTTTATTTTCGATTTTGATAGTGCTTAGAACACATCTATCTATATATCTATAAATGAGAAAATGAGAAAGTTCGGATGTGTGTTTGGATGTACGTCTGCAATCAATCACGCCTTAATAACTCAACATATTTAAATGAAATTTGGCATGAAGTCAGTTAATTGCGTGCGAAGTGACATAGGATAGATTTTATCCCGCAAAAACGCATAGTTCTTTTAGAAATTGCCGTTAATATTGATTCGGAAGCAACAAAGAGTTTCCTACTTCGTAGATAGCCGTGCCACGTTTACTCTTTCTTTTTACGTAAATCACAAACACTACTTTTTAGAAATAAAAGCAAAAACCTTTTTACATATGCAAGCTTGTGTTTAGTTTAAAAGCCATAAAACTGACGCACTTGACAAATAATAGTTTGGAAGCAGGAAATACAAATCTGTACTTAACCTTAAATTAAAAAAAGAAAGGTAGGTACTGTTATCAAGTTCGCAAAGAGATGTTTTCATTTGCGTACATAAAATAGTATGACATATCAAATATTACACCATAATTTCGTTCATAATATATGCGTTATAATAAATATAAAAAATCAAAGATTGGAACAAAAAGTAAAATGCTATGAGTATACCAGCACGAAAGTCGGTTCACTAAAAGTGCAAAATGGTCGTGCCCCAAATGTCGTATTTATAAAAATTTAAAGGATTCCATTCTATCTCGGTTTAAGTTATTTCCTGTTTCTTTTTTGTTACTAAACAGTCTGTGTATTACAAATTATTTTTGCCGAAATTTAAAACTTAACTAACCCTTTTTATTTTTTGTTCAGAATTTTTGTACGAATAGTACTGCTTTTTATTTACTGTTCAATATTCTGCAAATATCTATCGAATGCTACACTTAAAACGAATTTATTCAATTGGCTAATGAATAAACTTATGGTTTCATGAAGTAACACTGAAAGTCGTTTACACCACAATACACCTCATTTGCACGGAACATATGAAAGCTGCTTACTTATTACTAATAATAACTAAATTCCTTCTGCCATCTGCTGTAACAAAAAACATTTTGGTCCAGGCAGTACGTATTTCAACCAAACCACTATTTCTGCTAATACTGCCGCTACAAAATCAAAGAATACGAACACATCTCAACACATTAAATGCTCTGGAACTACATTTCGAGTAGAAACAGAATTTTCTATATAAAATTCCTAATTAGTATATCATAAATTACTATCACAATAAATTTCATTATACACCTTACTAAATCACGACCAATAAAAGTCACTTTTTCGCGATGTACATTTGACCAGCAATATTAACGATCGTAGAGAATTGTGGACTTTCCGTTGTACACTGTAAGTTAAAAGCATTTTAGTATAATTTTTTTAATTACGTTACCTCAATAACTGTCATGAAGCTGACGACATAGTTCATGCGGCTGAATGTAGTTTTAGAGGTATTCAGTATTTAATTTACTGAGTTAATAATAAGTCAAGTTTATTTCGCTATTCATGACGTCACTAATATACAATATAGTGAATGTATTAATGTGCTAGTGATAGAAGCTTCGATTTTCTAGCAGTAATTTTAAAACGCAGCCTGGGCCAGAATGAGAACTGAAACGTTATTAGTTATTAAGCTTCTTTCATGAGCGCCATTTTAGTGACATCATGTATCGCTTTGTACCGATATTGTATCGAAAGGTCTATAGTAAGCTTCGACGATTTAGCAGAACCATGCAGCGTTGCCCGAAGTAAATTTTTTTAAATTTATCAATATTTTATTCAGATAGTGGAGTGGCGGACAAGCGGCGCCGGTAGTCATTCAATTCTGTTTGCAGAATGAGAAACCATATGTGAAGAAACAATCTATTACTACTTTAATATTGAAATTTGTATTTTAGCGCAGAATTAATGGATCGAAACGAATGAACTATGGTAAACTGGTCTATAGGCAATTCAGTTGTTTCCAGAGATAGAGAAACCATTACCGATATACCACTGATTATTATGGATAAAAGAATCAATTACTACTATACTTACTACTATAATATGTAAATTTCTGTTGATGGAACCAATATATCATTAAAAAAAAAAAAAACAACAACAACAATATTCAGAGAGCAAATTAAGTTCTCCTTTTTTAAAGATTGTTTTCAGATATTCAATGCAAATCAAAATATTCAATTTTAGTATCGCAATTTTACTAATGGAAATGAGTGTCCTTGGGCCACTTAAGTATTTATTTGCTGTTTGGATATTAGTATTTTTTTGTTGTTGATATTTAGTGGATTCCATCAATGTATTGCTAATATGTTGACGTTTTGAGCTTCCATTAATTAAAACTATATTCATTTTTATTCGCGAGATGAAATTAGTAATTTTAAGAGATGGTGGGTAAACGAAATTCAAATATTTCAAAGAAATGTAAGAAAACGAGGGCTATGAAAATAGCCAAAACCTAGGAGACAAATCCTCAATATTGTATATACGGATATATTAAACTGAAAATACTCCTTACAAACAGAATATTTTTACTGTTTTAAAAATTCAGAGAAGTAGTTGTGGACCATAAATAGATTTTTTATTTTATTACAACATTTATTACTACCATTACCAATAAAAAATAGCTCTAAAATAAATTGTATGGTCGTATTGACCTGGTGACAAGACTTCTTTACGTCTCCGCAATCAGTCCCTTTCGTAGCCTCTTAACGTAACCCAGTAATCCTACCGGCCATAGAGGACCCACAGTTCAACACGGAATCAGAACCAAGTTAGCATTGTGGCGTAATTCACGTCTCACAACCTATGCCCGATGTGAAGGTCGAGCTAAGGACCATTGAAAATCCTCACCGAGCCTGGGATTCAAGCTGGGGACGTATCCATCTCCAGTTGGTCGCCCTAAGCACTGAGCAACCAGACCTCTCAAGAAAATCTTATATTACAACACTTTCCAACGCGGACGAAGTCGCGGGTAACTGCTAGTATACTATAAAAGAAGGCAGTATGGTGGCTCAGCGGTTAAGGCGCTTTCTTCCCAAAGTTCCTCTGACCGGTCGCGAGTTCAAATCTCATGGTGAGCAGGAATTTTGAGGAGTTGTATTTGATTATATGAGCTATGTCGGGACGTTCCGTGAGTCTAATTCCACGTTAAACTGTAGGCCTCTGAGGAAAGGAATTGGCCTTTCTGCAACTAATAGAATAGCTTGGTACATCTCCTTCGGGAAGTTTCGACCAACGTTTGGATTGTGGACTAAGTAAGATTTTTAGTATTTGAAGTGAAAACGTCTGTAGGCGCTTTTGGTGATTTTTCGATGGTAAAATCTAAGTTCACGTCACTGACATGCTGTTGTTAACAGTATATCTGGAGCGGTCTAGTGGATCAGTGCCTGACTGCATAACGAAATTTTACCAATATTTCAGGCTAGAAAAATATACATTTCACAATCTTCTGATTAAGATGTAAGTAAAGTTGAAGAAAAAGGCACTTTTTAGAGCACCAAAACGACACAGAGAAGCGTAAATTTCCTAATTTCCTCCATAAGCTTCTCTACATCCACCATAACGAGACTGCGTCGTCTCCATCAAAATAAACAAAAGGGGTCGGTATACACAGGGTGTGGTAAGCGACGTGGGGTAGTTTGAACTTCAATCGAATGACAGCCAACAATAGGCCAAATGACGGTATGGGCACATTTTGGTGAAGTGCGACTTGATTAAAAGGCGTCTGAATGGGCTTTTCAAAGGCTTTTAACCCCTTATTCAACTCTGGTACAGCTTGTGTTGCAGAATGAGAAGGAAAGCTTCCGTAGTCGTCACATACACCCATTAGAATTATCTGTTTAGGACAGGTAGCTACGATAAATGTTGTATGCGCAGGTTGTAAGAAACTCCGTCACCAGGTCACAAAGACCACATGAAATTATTATTAATTTACTACCGTATAATTCACGTTAAGTAAACAGGCAAGTAATCAGTGTATTGCTATTAATGATTATACAGTCAACACAGAACTCATACAATACGTGCTTAAAGGCACAGCACTGCTGAAACGATAGAACCGATTAGATTAAGGTTGTCTGCTTAGATCACATGTAAAAACTGTCAATGGAGTGTGTTACAGTAAAGGTTATATTCAAAGAAACATTAATATTACCAGCTACTGATTGCAGATTCGTTGCTTGACATCTAAAAAGTAGAATCAGTTTCAATTACTAATTACGAACTAATTATGTCCCGTACTAGTTACATCATTTGCAACCTCCAGTAAGTCTTCTTGAATGCTGCATCTGTTCATAGTTATAAAAAAGACCATATACCATATCGCTGTTTTTGAACTTCTCCCATTATAACGCGACATTCGCTACCAATTTTTATGTGATTTAATTAATTAATATTCAGATTGATGGTGGACCCAGGCCCTTTTGTCATACCGAGCGTGGTGGTGTAACGGATAGCGTTCTGGCCTCGCATTCGGGAGGACGGCGGTTCGAATCCCCGTCCGGGCATCCAGATTTGGGTTTTCCATGGTTTCCTCAAATCACTCCAGGTGAATGCCGGGATGCTTCCTTCAAAAAGGCCATGGCCGAATTCCTTCCCATTCCTTGCCCCCATCCTTTCCCGTCTCTAAAGACCACGTTGTTAAAAAGGGACGTTAAACTGTTACAAAAAAAAAAAAAAAAAAAAAAAAAAAACAAACACCTTTTGTCATAGTTTGCCTATTTGTTTGGTCCAATGTACGTTATTCCGGATAGTTTATGCATCCTGCAGGTATATTGATGCCCAAAATAAATTAGTTGTGGCAGGTTGATACACCTCTACTATCAACCTTACAGTTTGTTTTAGAAAACTTGTAAGCATTAATACTTCATCAATGACTTTATCCAAACTAATGAAAAATTAAACACTTTAAAATACAGCTATGGGCCTAGTGCTAAAATGTATCTGCATAATCATCGTACATTATTTCTACAAGGTATTTTTTGGTCAAAAACCTTTGTCTCTCTTCATACTTAACCGAAATCAATGAATGAGGTGTCTCCACTTGGGTCACATCATATTTTAAGAAAGGAATTTTTCAGAATTCTACCCTTATAGGGCAAAAAATTTCAATATTTCTAAAATAATGTTTTTTTGTTTGTGTTGCGATACATTTATCTCCATGGATATCTAACCGAAATCGATGAATGAAGTAGTATTATGAGGAATAATGTCTCAGCTTTGTTAACATCAAATATATCATATATTAAGAAAGTTTTTTTTTTTTTTTTTTTTTTTTTTTTTTTTTTTTTTTTTTTTTTTTTTTTTTGGAGTTCAACCCTTAAATGAAAAAGTATAAATGGTTCTACAACGCATTTTTGTGTCATGAGCTATTTATCTCCCTTGATACCTGACCGAAATCGATAAATGATGTATCGTTTTAAATATTGAAGTAACCGCTTTGGTCACATCATATTATAAGAAGCAACTTTCTCCAAA
This sequence comes from Vandiemenella viatica, assembly GCA_031002005.1. Classification (NCBI taxonomy): domain Eukaryota; kingdom Metazoa; phylum Arthropoda; class Insecta; order Orthoptera; family Morabidae; genus Vandiemenella; species Vandiemenella viatica. The sequence goes on along the minus strand of JARYHS010011408.1, from coordinate 272,111,572 downwards.
TTCAACCCTTAAGGGGCAGAAATATCATCTTTTTTTACCTCGCTTGATGCCTAACCGAACTCGATAAATGATGTATCATTTTATAGACTAAGATGTCCGCTTTCGTCACACCATATTTTATAATAAGAATGTTTTGGAATTCGACTCTTGAAGTCAAAAGTATCAATAGTATTCCTATTGCGTGTTTTATTATTATTTCGAGCCATTTATCTCCTTCGATACCTAACCGAAATCGATAAATGTCATATAGTTTTAAAGATTAAGGTCTACAGTTAGGTAAAATCATAAATTAAGAAAGAATTTTTTGGAATTTGATGCTTATGAGACAGTTCAGAGTAAACCGTAGATGGCAACAGTAGATATCACAGAGATGTCAATTTATACATCAAGTAGCTTTTCGGATATTTTTTTCTGTTACGGAAACATTTTTGTTTTGCTATGCAATTCAAAAGTAAACATTTTATTCGCACAGAAAAATATATCACAGAGGTGTTGATATGCTCTACGCATTTTGTTCAAGTTGGTTGTATTGTGTTAAGGTCAGTGACACTTTGTCATACACACAGTGTGTTTCAAATTTTCCTAACTGTTTCGTAATATGTTATAAGAATTTTGATGCGTACCTATTGCACTAAACAAACAAATCTTTGCTACAAAACTGCAGTTCTACTGTTCATTATATTACAAGCATTCACTATAGATCATATTCTATTGGCGAAATTTACGCACGGGTCTGCAAGTCATATATATTGTATTATTTCTAGAAGGTGTTTTTTCCTTGTCACGAAACATTAATCTTTCCTAATACCTAACCGAAAATGATAAATGAGGTACCATTTTAAACATTAATGCCTCCACTTTGGTAACATTATATTTTAAGAAAAGATTTTGATGGAATTCGATCTTTAAAGGGCAAAAGTATTATTATTTCTCAAAAGGTTTTTTTTTGTCACGATTCATTTATCTCCCTTCATACCTAACCGAAATGATAAATTACGTATCATTTTAAAGGATAAGGTCCCCGCTTTGGCAACAACTTTGTTAAAAAATGATTTTTTTTGTTTTGAATTTGACCTTTAAGAGCAAAAGTATTAAATATCCAGGTCACTAGTATGAGATAGATCAGAACCAATCGGCCAGGGTTCGCTAGTGGTGATAACGGTTGATCGCGTATGTCTAGATAGCGCCACCACGTATCTCACAGATATGGATACACTGTGTGCGTTTTGTTCAGCATATTTGTATTGTAGTGAGGTCTATGACACTTCAGCTTCCGGAAAGGAATGGCTTTATGTGTTTACATTAAAGTAGAGGGCTGCATGATAGTATACATCGGGTGAAATCAGAAACATAATCTTACAAAGAGCAGGTTCTTCTATGAACCTACTTCAAACCATCAACGTCGCTATGAATCGTATTTTATTTCCGTAATTTTCGCACGAGTCAGTGTTTTGTTATACACTTGCTACATAAACATTGAGGATTACTGTGCTCTGGTGGCCAGGAGATCCTACAGGATTGTCTGGCAGGCCGACTGTGTAGACTATTTAGCCGTGCAAGCACGTTGCCCAGGGTGTACCACGAGGAGGCTAGTCTACGTTACACAGCGTTAGGTCTGGTCATGGCAGATCTGCTTCATCCTTGTGCACATGGGGAATGAGAGATTCACCTAGATGCGATTGTGGTGAGGAAACGCAAACCATCCGTCACGTGACATTTGACTGCCCACTTCGAGCCTTCAGGGGATCACCGATAGATTTTATTAATATATCAAAAGAAGCTTTAGATTGGCGACACCATGTTAATTTTGAATTTTAATTGTAATTTAATCTTAAATTGTATTATTTTTGTGCAATGGCCATAATCTAAATAAATAAATACGTAAACATTTATTTGTGAAATTTTAGCAAGTGTCATCTAGTTTAGATATGTTGTTTATCAGCCAGCAGGCCAGTCCGTAAAACATTTGTAACAATTAAATTTGCTAACCTAGCGAGCGTCAATCTTTCTAAATGGATCAACCCAGAAACAAGTTCAAAACCCTCTAGAATCCGTGAAACCAGCAAATGTATGTGTGTATGGCATTGTGCGCTGGGAGACCCTGAAGGATTGTTTGGCCGCCCCTGGGTTTCGACTAGCCATGTATGCGATTCTATAGTGGTTACCTCAAGTATTCAATATGAAACGTACCACACGGTACAGAGAAATCAATATCAGAAAGAATCTCAAAGGGGGAAAAATATGGTTGTAGAATTTAGGAAAATCGACAAACTATCAAAGACTTTTTTAACTCCAAGAACGGAGATAAAAGGAACTGAGATGTCAGCCAACCACGGAATTTCAGTGAGCACGGCATTCCTTTCTTGCCTATCGTCGGGTGATTTTTTTTTTTTTTTGCTGTCATTAGTCTTTCAACAGGTTTGATGCAATCCTCCATCCCTTTCTGTCTTGTGCTATCCTCTTCATCTCAACATATCCCTTACAACCCACGTCCTCAATTATCTGCTACATATATTCTAATCTTTGTCTTTCTCCACAGTTCTCAGTTTCAACTGTTCCCTCCACTAACGAATTAACCAAACCAGCATGTCTCGAAATATGACCTATCAGCCTGTCTCTTCTTTCTGTAAGTTTCTTCCAGAAACTTCTTTCCTCACCCATCATTTCCAAAACTCTTTTCATTTGTACTTTGTCTGTCCACTTAATTTTCAGCATTCTTCTGTAGCACCATATTTCAAATATTTAATTTTCTATCTTTATGGTATTCCTTCGCTAAAATAAAGTACTGTGCTCCATACATAGAGTTTTTAAAAGTTCTTTCTAAGTCCTAGATCAATATTTGAATCTAAAAAATTTCTCTTTTTCATGAAGGCTCTTTTCGCTTGTGCTATTCTGATTTTAACATCCTTCCTACTTCTGCCAAAGGTTGTAATTTTGTTTCCCAAGTTGCAGTTACTTCTCCTATTTTTATATTTAATCTGCTAGTATTGGTGTCATTTCTGCTACACTTCATCACTTTTGTCTTGCTTTGATTTATATTCAGTCCAAAATCTTCCTTCAGTATTGTGTTAATGTCATTCAGTAATTTCTCTATATCCTCAGCCCTTTCTGCTAACAAGACAATGTCATCAGCAAATCGTAGCACACTGATTTTTTCTCCTTCAACGCTTATGCCACAGGAAAATTTTTCTTTTATTGCCTTTATTGCATCCTCTACATACACAGAATTTTAGGAATATTGCCTGATCTCGAAGGCAAGAAAGCCAATTGGTTATGCCATCACAAGAACTATAAAAAATAGGAGCGCCCGAGAATGGCCATCCACTGTAGGGTCTGCCAGTTGTCTTGCGGTCGGTGATCGCCAGAGCTAAGAGTCAGCCGACAATCACTACTATACGTACATGACGTCATATCCACACAAAACAGTGTGCTGATATGTTGCGTCCACAAAAACAGCAAATATCTCTATAAACCATCAGTTTGTAAGTCACTTTCAAGTGGACTGGTAGCGCAGTGGTTAAGCTCTCTAACGGGGAACGTAAGGTCCCTGGTTCGAATCCCTGTCGCCTTGGTGATTTTCATTGTCCCTTCACCACACTTTCACATTCGGCACAGCTTCCTGTGTAATGTGAAGTACGTGATAACGCTTCCGTGGATCGGATTCCACTTTAAACGGAAGACCTCCTGTAACCGATAGAGCTACCGGTTACGACAGGGGTGGAATTGACACACAATAGAAACCCTGTCACTAGGTCATCGCGTCTGCACAGAATTATTATTATAATTAACTTTTTTCGAAATTTCAATAAACTTTGCAATTTAACTTTCGATGAAAAAAAATAAACTTTTGAGTTATGATTGGTAAATTCATTTTGCCGTTTTTTCATTTAACTCAGTTACTTCACACATACCGACTTTGTTTTAAAATTTAAAATTTAAAATCTGTCACGCTAACTTCTTCCTGGAAATAATTATGTTGCATAAATCAATTTACCTTTGATGAGGCATCACACTAAACACTTACTTACATTTCATTAGTTTACAGCATTAAGATTTTTATTCTTTAAACTAGCTGGTACCCACGACTTCGTTCGTGCCTGTAAAGAATTTGGATTGACAGCTACCGACATCTAACCACCATAGTGCACGATGGGAGCCTCGATGCTAGTACCACACATAAACGCCAGTCATCTGCGCTATGTAGTTCAGGCAGCAAAGTAAAATATACGGACACACATATCTTCGGTCGAAATACGAAAATATCCTTGATCGGCCATTTTCATCTACCATATCTCCCACACTACCTCAGTTACCGAAAATCGACCAACGTTGTTATCGACGGGTGACTCTGTGCTACTACCACACACAAACACCAGTGATCTGCGATAGATAGTTTTGGCTGAAAAGTGATACACCATGACATATTCGTTTTAGGTAGAAATATGAAACTGCCGCAGGTCGACCATTTTCAACCACCATATCTCCCATACCCCCGTAGCTACCGACATCTAACCACCATAGTACATGACAGGAGACACGATACCACTACCGCACACAAACAACAATGGTCTATGCTATATATTTGTGGCAGCAGAGTGACAAATACGGACACACATGTCTTTGGTCGAAATACGAAAATGTCCTGCATCGTCCAATTTTAACCATCATATCTTCCACATCCCCACAGCTATCGACATTCGGCCAACGTTGTGCACGACAGGAAACTCCATGCTTCTTCCACACACAAAGACCAGTGATCTGTGCTAGGTAGTGGTGGCTGAGAAGTGAAATATATGAAAACATACGTCTATTTATATATATATATATATATATATATATATATATATATATATAATATTACAAATGATGGCCAACTCCAAATGAAGCCACTGTATAGCTGATATCAACAGGGTCAAATCAAAACTTACTCAAATGTAAACGATTGTTTTATTACAGCGAAACCTAAAAACTGAGCGCTGTAACATCCAGAACCTGCGTTAAAGCATGCGGCCTTCAACGTAATCACCTCCGATGCAAATACAAGCATTGTACGCTATCGGCTATGTGTGATTCAGTAGTTTAAACCGACTTTCCTCTGGTGGATATTGCGAATGATTGCTTTGAACTCTCTAAACTGTTCGCACTGCCTCCTTTTGGTTTTATAACCTCTGTTTTCATTTTTATATTAGGTTATTATAAAACAATAATTTCCTTCTTTCATTTTTAAATACGTCCCTGACGAGAGCTGCTATCCCTTGCCTCCATCTGGGACTGTCATTGAAATTCACATTTCTCAATTTTATAAACATATTAATTGACGTTTAGTGTTTATACACGCTACGAAGACAGGATACTACTGCGATGACCTATGGGACGTAAGTCCAATATTTCCATAGTTTATTATACTGAGAATAATATTTCAAAGCTTTGATGCTATATATTTCCACCAGTCTGGGATCGGATTAAAAAAAAAAATTAAATGTTCAAGAGGATACCCAAAAATAACCGAAATAACATTGCCTTGGGCGGAGCATGTGTAGTACGTGTTTCTGCCACTAGGCGTTTATAGCGCAACTCATTGTCAGTTCAGTGCCGCCTATACTGTAGACCTGGCTTATTCAGTTAATATGCTGTGATTGATTTTGCTAGACCTGTTTTGTTATTGTTTCGTTTTTTTATGATGGCAAGCTTAAGTGAACAACTTGCAGCTGTGAAATTTTGTTTTCTACTCAGTCGAAATGCTGCTGAAACTGTTTAAACGTTGACAACAGCCTACAAAGATGACACTTTAGGGAAAACTCAAGTTTTCGAATGGTTCGCTCGGTATAAAAATGGAGACATGTCGATTGATGATAAACGTCGTTCTGGACGTACATCAACTGCCCGAATCAACGAAAATCTTGAAAAAATTCAGAAGCTTGTGCTCTCAGACCGTCGACAGACAATTGATCAACTATCAGAGATTAGTGGGCTATCTTGGAGCTCGAGTCGTACTTTGAAACAAAGCTTCAAATTGATCCAGATTTTCTGTCAAAGGTCATTACTGGTGATGAATCATGGTGCTATGGTGTAACGGGACGTTATCACGCCACGCTACAATTTATATATTTGTTAAATTGTTTTTAATTTTAATTTTTATTCAGATTAAAATTAATTAAAATTGATCTCGGGCAGCCCAAAATTGTATATGATTAAATAAATATGCAAGGGTATTTCATTTGAGAGGACTCAGCGAAAAATGTTCGAGCGTATGATTTGTTTAAGCGAAGGATCGCACATCTCAGGCTAGGGATGGAAGTGAAACCGTTAGTCCCAGTGAACGGACACAATGGGCCGCCTCGCTGTCGCCAGCCAAGGCCAGTCACTAACCCCAACGGTTCGCACAGCAAACATGTGAAGGGCGGCCTCCCCCGCCCCACCAAGGATGGACGCAGAGGGGACGCTGGCAAAATGCCGCTAATCTGAGTGTGCAACGATACCACGTGATTTCCAACCTGCCTATGAAAATCATCGACAGGGTCTTCACAAGTTAATTCAGGGTTTATTTTTTTCTGCCCGGCATGTTCCTTTGCGGAGAGGAGAGGCCATCTTGTCCGAAGAGGAAGGACTACTTCTGGCTGGGCTGCGGTCCAGAACGGTTGTGCTTGGTCAGTACAGTGACCTGCCTATGATCACTGGCTGGTGATCTTTCTATCGCGCTGGGCTGATAGTGCGACGGACTTCAGTGCTGCTGCCTATGCTATGGTAAAGTGTTAACGCCAGGTCTTGCATCGTTGTGTTCTTATGAGACTGCGAATGACCCGTAAACGACTTGAGAAAGAGACTTGTGTTCTTTAAGCAAATTTGACCCTGAGCTAGCCGACATTTTGTTGAACATTGTGGGAGCCTTTGCATATCGCGAGTTCCTTGTTTTCTCCTTATTATTTAACGGCGCACGAGACGCATGTTCATTTCATGTATTCATTTTGATTGCTGACTGTTTTTGATGTAGCATATTGTGAACATTGTTCCCGATTACTAAATTTAACTTCGTCAGAAGATTTTCAATTAAAGTAAAATTCATATAATTGTTTGCTTGAATAAATCGGCCAGTTCTAATCGCTAGGCTTGCATTGATATCCTAGTGATTATTGTATTAATGGTAACGTTAAATATGCCTAGTGGTGTAGTAGCCAAATGAATATAATAAATTATCTATGTCAGTTTCATTGTGATTTGGCAAGGTTAAGATTCTTGCCAACCCAATAATTGATTATTATAAATAATTTAAAAATTTATAAAATCCCCCCTCCCAAAGCCATCTCACTACAATGGTTACGACCTAGAAAAAAAGCAACAGTCAAGCCAGTGGAGGACGTCATTGTCACCCCGTTCAGAAAAATCAAACATCAAAACAATGCTCATTTGTTTTTTTGATGCCAAGGGCGTATTTCATTCAGAGTTTGTTCTCCCACATCAGATCGTCAATCAAACCTTTTATTTTGAAGTTTTAAGAAGATTACGTAACAGTGTTCGTCAAAAAAGAACCGATTTGTGGCAGACAGGAGACTGGTTCTTCCACCACGACAATGGACCTGTGCACACAGCTGTCTCTGTAAGGCAGTTTTTGACTAAAAATGGCGTGGTTCCGCTGCCCCACGCACCTTATTCGCCTTACCTGGCTCCGTGTGACATTTTCTTATTTCCACGCATGAAAAGAGGCATAAAAGACACCGATTTGACAACATTGAAGAGGTGAAGAAAAAGATGAGAAAGGAGCTGTCAGCCATTTCTAAAGATGAATACAGAAAATGTTTCGAACAGTGGAAGCACCGGTGGGACAAATTTAATAGTTGTAATGGAGAGGGATAAGGTTGTTTTGTAAAAAAATTGAAAGTATATAGCTTTTAAAAATAAATCTTTTTTTTTTTGGTTCCTCCTCGTATTTGTAACTTTTACATGAATTCAAGTCAAGATTTTTAAATCGAATCTGCTGTGACCATACAGATAAGGAGAAAGTAAAAGAAATATAGCTGTATTTAATTTAGTAAAGAATCGTTTCCTCTTGTCTCTGAACTGGAATTCAATGAAACTGAGGAGTTTGTTAACATTTATGCAATCAATTACAGATTTTGTCCTGGTGAAGGGAAATTGCTGCATTAATCCCCGATTTCTGTGTTTATACCTGTTGCGCGAATATGCCACCGCAAAGTCGCAGCCAGCGAGTCCGCCGCGGAAATAAACGGTTTTCCAATAACTGCTTTCGAAGTAAAAAGGTCTCATTCCCGGGGGATGTGATGAACGGCGTGCTAGCGTCACGGGCTCAAAGCGCAACCCCCCCTCCCCCCTCTCCCCCCTCCTCCCACACCGTAACGGGCGACGGATCATAACTTATATCCGCTTTGGTGGAGGATACCGCCTGATTGCGGAAATGCGTGCTCTGCGTAATACGTCCTGCTATTATATGGAGGTTGTTATTTACTATCGATTTACCGATAGTAATTCCGACCGGGAAGGAAAATCGGACAGCTTAAGCCAGATTTTTATTTTTCATCCAGGCATCGTACCCATAAATCATTACTTTAAATCGGAACGAATATCAGGATTTTTACAGTCGTAGAAAATGGTAATGATACTTAACGACATATTTATGGAAGCTTGGCGTGAGTTACTGGAAATCTTTTCGGAGCCGCTCTGATTTCGTCTTGATAACAGTTGATAAAATTGCGATGGAGCGCATGACCCGTTGGCAATATCCATACACACCTGTCTATCTCCCTTCCTCTACAAAACTACTTTTGTCCTCTACTAATTTTAACTTTAAATTTTTTTAGTATTTTTACTAAATTATTCATCAATCCTCTTGGTAATTTATTCCAATCCCTTACACCCTTTCCTACGAAAGAAAATTATCCAACACCTTTATGCCTAACATCAAGCGCCAGCTTGTTTTCAGGGCAATTTTTACCCTTCCACGCTCCTGCGTTAATTCTCCCACCTATATGTTTCCATGCCTCATCACCAATATATGCCTTGTACGCTTCCATGACTCTCTTCACCCTCCTTCTATCTTCCAATCATATTAGTCACCGATTGTGTTTTGCGGTAATTTCCAAAGACAAATCTCTGCACCCTCTCCAACTCCTTTAGTTGATATCCAAAATGTGCGTTCTATACTGCAATACCATATTCAATCAGTGATATGACCAAAGTTTTGTACCCCAATTCCCTTACTTCTCTAGTGCATCCTCTCATTACTCTTTCCAACAGGTGAAGGATTTTGAACTCTTTTCCTACTACCTGTCCAATGTGTCCTGTCCAGTAAAGTTTAACAAGCGAGAAAGATCACTAAATCGATAATTATATTTGAATCACGCTGCGGATATGATGTTTCTCATCATTATTTCTATTGATCTTCCTCTCTTTTCTATATTTGGTCATGTGATTTTCCGATTTTTATTATTGACATACTTTTAAAAAAATATTATTGGCAGACATTTCAAAAGTAATTTTTCGACTTTATTTGGGACGGATTAAGAAATAGCTGTAAATGTCTTTGCGATGACGATAAGCTCATATTTATTTCACTAAGTGTAATTTGGGAGAATTAGGAACCATACAATACTTTGTTATCTCTTGTTTTTTGTTTTACTTACGGCAATACGCCTCGAAGTCATTAGAGACGGGATGGGAATGGGGATAAGGAACGGGATAGAATTCGGCCATGTCCTTTTGAAGGAAGCATCCCGGCATTCGCCTGGAGTGATTTAGGGAAGCCATGGAAAACTCAAATATGGATGTCCGGACGGGGATTCGAACCCACGTTCCTCCGAATGCGAGGCCAGAACGTTAACCGTTCACCCACCACTCTCGGGATGTGTCTTGGTAAATGTTACCTTTTAAGCGGCGTATTAAATTAAACGTTTATAGTCTAAAAAGATTCTAAATTGTTAAAATTATACATTGATGTATCTTGATCTACGCTTCTGATTTAATTGTACTTATCATTGCGGTTAATGATTACAGACAGTGAGTTAAAATTATGTTAATATTATTCAGGCTGTTTATATCGTGAGAAGACATGAAAGAATGGTACATTATTGGTTTAATAGAAATTTATTGTTAGCAAATGTGATTATAATGCAGTAAATAACTGTAATTAATCAACTGGGATCTAATATATATTATTCAGGAAGTTACAACAAAGAAAATAAACCTTGAATATAATCTCTTATAAGTTTTATCAGCGAAGGTATGCCAAGATATATAAAGAACTCCATGCCTAACACCGCAAGACGAATCTCGGTCAAGCGACGGCCTTTTCAATGACGTTGACTATCGACTCATAGCAGCCAACTAGGTGATCATCTTTAGTCATCTCGCTTCTTATGAGGAATGTTCCGTAGGGTAGAGTTGGCATTCCCAGCATATCCAGATCCGGCTTCCAGGAATTTAAGGTGTAGTTACCCTGCAAAAGAAAACAAAATTAACGATGTTTTCAACACTAATAATGATCAATAAGTATTTGATTGTATTCTAAATTTAGATTTTTAGCAGACAAAACCACGCAGAGGAAAGTGATAGTCGTTTAATACGGTAAATGTACATAACTAAATCAGTGAAATGATGGACTTCGTTACGCAACCTGCATTTTTCTGTTATTAGACCTTATCCACAAATTAAGTCACACAAATTTCATGGTTTTTTAAGCCTTCTTCTTGTCACACCATGTTAGACAATATAAAATAAAATCACGCCCTGTAACACCATGTAACTTAATGTCACTCTATGTCAACAGTGTCACACTATATAATACCATGTCTTTTCGCCTGATTTTATACCTGGTAACAACATGTCACACCTATCACACCAAGTCACAACTTGTCTCTCTTTCTGCCCCCCCCCCCTTTTACAGTCGTGACATTACACATTTTGCAGTTTTAAATTTATAATTTGATTAGAACACCACCTGCAACATGACGTTATGAAGTTTGTGACCCCATCACCCATTCTCACATCATGCCACAAAATGTCACATCCTCTCACACCATATACAAGCATGTCTACCATGTCACTCAGTGTCACACCATATCATAAAATGACACACCATTTCACACAATATCACACACAGTTTCATTTTGTCGACCTCCGTTTTCTTTGTGCAGTTACGTATTTTACAATCATAAATTTAAACTTGATGTAAACAACACCTCCAAATGACCCCTCGCTTATTCTCACACCATAACACATAATGTTACACTATGTGACACCAGGTCACACGATGTCATAAAATATTACACCAATATCACACCATGTAACACCACGTAACATCATGTAACATCATGTCACACTATGTTACACAGTGTCACGCCATGAATAACTTTGTGGACCTCCTTCCCGTCGTGACATTACTCATTTTAATCATTTTAAATTTGGAACTTGATTAAAACAGCAGTTGGAACATCACAAAGCCTTTGGCCTCCAGTCACATTCCAACACCATGCCACACAATGTCACAACCTGTCACACCATTTCACACCTAGTGGACTCTCCGTTTCTGTCGTGATATTACATATCGTGTAATCTTAAATTTGAAACTTGATTAAATAACAGTTTCAGCATGATGCCACGAAGCTTTTGACCCACACTGTCACAAAGTGTCACAAGCTGTCACACAGTGTCATACCATGTCACACAATGTCACACAATGTCACTCTATGTCACATCGCATCTTGCGCGCAGCGCATGCTCTAGTGCCGCCTGGTCGGTCGATTCGTTTACGACTGAGAAACATATTTCCTGTCCTCCACAGAAAACCTATTTTCAGCTTCTGTAAGAATATCTGCTACAATGATTTTTATTAGGTTTCCAATGCCCAGGTGGCCTGCAGGTTCGCGAATATTATTTCTGTCTGTTAGTACACTAATTTCATGATTATGTTCCTGAACATCACCACCGTTAACATTACTCGAATAGGCCTTAAACTAAGGAAATAAAGCGACCGCGTGTAACGATACGCATGGACGACCGGCAAAAGCTAATGTGGCAATGTCGCCGGCCCAACCAAGGGACGGAGGACTAGTGCGGGTAGGGGAGGCAGTGGAGACTACGTGACCTTGGCAGGTCTAATTTCATGACGCTGACTATAGTAGGTTCACGTCTAGGTGCTGGAAGGAATTTTCAACGGGGATAGTAGGCAGGGTAGCAGAGATGAAGGCTTACAGTTCACAATCACCACATTTTGCATCCTCAATGAGTATGGAGTCAGTCATACCATACCTGTTTCTTTTTCCTAAGGACTTCACGTCTCGTCGATGGCGAGGTCATTAGAGCCGGGAGAAGATCTGATCGAAGGAACGGAAATATATTCTGCCGTGGAATTTTGAAAGAGTTGTCCCAGAATATGCCTGGAATGATTTCGAAAAACCATGGATAACCGAAATATGGATTGCTGGGCGGGGATTTTAACACAATTCCTCGCGTATATCAGGCCCGGGGGTTACAACGAAAGTGTTGGTGGTTATTGCAGCCCATCGGACGGAGCTGTTAAACGTAACCGCCTTATTTCTGTGTTTCGGAACGGTAGGCCAGAATGTGTTTCATCCTCGTTTTTCATTTGTTTATAACACAAAAAGAACATAACCATGAATATACAGGGTGATTAAAAAAAACGTGGTCAAAATGACATGTTAGATCTGTCATACAATAAGAATCAAAAAACGCATAGGAACAGAGGGTCGCAAACGCCTGCAGAGGGCGCTAGAGCCACGAGAGTTGTGTTTTTTTTTTTTTTTTTTAAAAAAAAAAGGACTTTTGTATGAAACACCTGTTGGAAACGCTGGAAGACTTGGTAGGAAGAATCGCTGCGCCGGCTGGATGTGTTCGAGATACACCTGGTATCTTTGAGAAGGTGCGCCATTGCATGCAACCGGAGATTCCTTGCTTATCTCGATGTATCTGGCAAAAAACTTTGAGCATCTGCTGTAGACTCAACATTTGGGTTGCATTAGTCGTATGTGAGTGACTAATTATCAGTAAATTAATCTGTAATGGTTTTGTTTCTTCTCTTTGTGTCAGTATTATTTTAGACGCCCTGTAGCGGCTCCGGATCGCAGTTGCGACCCTCTGTTCCTATGCGATTTTTGATTCTTATTGTATGACTGATCTACCATGTCATTTTGTCCACGTTATTTTGAATCACACTGTCTTTCACACAATACGGGAACATTACACACACACTTCCACAATGGGAAAGACAAAGGAATCGTCCTCACTTGAAATTCCTGCTGCAGTTGCCAAGCAAGAGGAGCTTACTCTGTGGCAATAGGGTAGGGCGATAATTATCATCCAGTAAATGTGAATGAGTGTTATTAGGTCTGACCGCATTAAATTGCTGAACTACTTAATTCCAGATTTTTTATTTCTTTGTTAAAGAAATTAAAGTGTTTGATCAGTTGTCACAATGCTTCGATCCAGAACAACTGGCATTGGTTCATTCCTGCTATTCAAGTAACTATTTTTTAAATTATAATACATAAAGGATTTTATTTTAATGTAACCGTTGAAAATTCAGATTTCTGTATTTCCATTTTTCATAACTGTCCATTATGGAAGCTTTTATTATTTCATCACAAGTTCTACTTGTGTCTGATGTCATTTTCAGTGAGTGTTAGAAGGTCCCGTGTTATGTCCTGACTTATTCCTGTCTCATTTATGATCAGGCTCAAAATTGCGGTACTAACTGGGTATAAAATATTTAAAATCTAAAATATGTAATAGTGCTTATTTCAAATATTATGTTTATTTGTGTTATATGTACATTAAAATTATTTGTATTTTAAAGATGAAGATTTACTTGTAGTAGAAGTAATAGCTCTTGTGACAACTAAACAGCACTTTTAATGTGTATGCAAGTGGCTCCTCATGCTAAATACACTATGTATTTAAATGATTTATGGCATCAATAGAAATAATTCATAGCAATTAACTAAATTCATAGCGTCAATTAATTATATGCAGCTTCAATTAAAATGACAAACTTTTAAGTTACTATGATGAAACACTTCAGTTTGATGTTGACTGGAACTGACAATTTTTCCTAGTTTAGTTACAATACTGGCATAAATGTTCTTGACCAATTTTAAAATATTTAAGAAAAGTATTTTTTGCGAATGGAATATGTAAGAAATATACGTTGGCTAATTTTGTTCCAAAGTTTTTGTTTGAATCTGAGAATGATCAAATTCTGGACGTTAATTCTGTTCAAAAAATAAAAGCGAGAAAGAAGAATATGAGCTAATTGTTGAGATATCCATCCAAATTTATTACAGAAACTGATTTGTATTTGAGTCCTTTGGAATTTTTTTTATGGAAGCGATTATGAGTTTCCACGAATGAAGTGACGCTATGTATCAGCTGTGATTTTTTAGTTGTTATTATATAAAATTTGAACTGAAACTGGATTCAATTCGATTCGTCATCTAATTTATGTTATTTGAAGGTTATGCCGGATTAAAATTAACGTTGACACCAAACAAGACACTAGCAATCGTTCTGTTTTGTTCAGCTGGTTGTTGTTATCTAAACGCTTTCTTTTGGTGTCTTCAAACTACCCAGGGAGGCATCCATCTTCACATTAGAAATGGTGGCAATTCAGAAGGCAATTTAGTATGCTGAGGGTTTAGTGGACACAACATCCGTCATATCATCAGACTCCTGCTCGTCCTAGAGCAGTCTGCAAGGAGACACCAAGCTGCCAACAAAGACAGTATCTTATGATACATCTTGGAAGCAGCATACCGGCTGAAACAGAAAGGCAATACTCTGGCGTTCGTGTTTATGAAAGCCCACATCGGCCTAGAATTAAACGAACAGGTGGATCAGCTGGCAAAGCTAGCTTGCAAAGAAGGCAGTGCTTACCCGTTCGTAACTGTGATGTATCTAACAACAACTGCTAAAAAACAAGTAAGGGAATCATAGAGCAGAAAGTGGGAGAAGTCACAACTGGTCAAAGGAAAACACTGCGGACAGATCCCCCCCCGTCATCCCTAAACAGCATTGGCACCGTCAACTTGTAACGAGACTGCTGTGTCAGACTGGTACAATGTTTTAAGGGTATAGGTACACTTATCAGGTTTCAAAAAAATGATTTTTTATTATTATTCACAAAAACAGTTTATAGTTTTGGCTTCATTTTAGTAAAAAAAATATTTCAATATCTTCAACAGTGTGGGAATTATGTGTGATTAAGCAATGCCCTGCACGATTGACAGCCATTTAAATCTTACTGCACTTGAAGTTGATCCAAATCTTTAACCTTAAATATCTCAAAACAGCAATTCATCAAATGGTTTTAAAGATAACTTTTTTCCATATGCATAGATCTTTTTCAAATTTGCAGGACATGTTCTACATACTAAGTACTACAGTCTGAACCATTATTGTTTATGCAGCTTTTCCCAAATGAAAAATATGCCTTTATATTTAAGCAAAAATTTTAATTTCTTGACAAAAAATTTATTAATTAAAAA
The DNA here is from genome assembly GCA_031002005.1 of Vandiemenella viatica. Classification (NCBI taxonomy): domain Eukaryota; kingdom Metazoa; phylum Arthropoda; class Insecta; order Orthoptera; family Morabidae; genus Vandiemenella; species Vandiemenella viatica. The sequence continues at coordinate 272,096,063 of JARYHS010011408.1, read as the reverse complement.
TATAGAGTTAAATATGTTATATTATAGGTTCAACTTGTTGCCTTGATATTAGTTTACAATATTAAAAGAATATTTATGAAAAATTTCAAATACTATGCCTTTTATCTTTAAAACCCTTTACAACAACATATTTTTAACTGTCAATTTGGATGGTACATTATCCTATTGCTAAACAATATTTTTATTTTAAAAATCAATTTTTATATCTAGCTATAACAGTTCTACGGAGCTATGAAATTTGAACCCCCAAATTTAAATAGATTTGGAGAAAATGACATCTCAACTTTATCAAATATTTGTATGTGTTAGGTGTACCTACCCCCTTAATAGTAATAATTATTATTGACAGGAGGGTTGGCATATTTTGCTCAAGCGTGCACAGAGCGGAACGGTATTTGCTTTAAGTCTGCAGGGAGCCACCTGTAAAGTTGAAACACAATCCTTTCCATACCTGATCCGAGTGGCAACATATTTCACAATAGTGAGGGAAGGCCCGCTTATCTCCAGCAGGTGCCGTCCAGCTGATCCTTCTCCGGTAAAGTGAATAATCTGTCTGGACGATCTATTGTGCCGTGAGATGAGAGGTCCCGGCACTCTAACGGAAAAGTTTGGTTGCCGAAAACAAAACTCGGGGAAAGTTGGACATTTTCGGGGTGAGGCAGTTATGGGAGATCGAGGTGTGAATCACGTGACTGTGAACTCCAAATCAACTAGGATGTGACAAAATAATAGATAGCAGTTTGGTGTGTTCTGGGTCCACATACCTTAAGAGCCCACTGATTGGATTTCGACGGAGCTGAAGGGGATTCCGATACGAGATCGGAAAACAGGAACGCGAGCAACCTGATTCGATGCGGGAACATTATTATAAATTCCTATCAATCAGAAAATATTATTTTATTTAAGTCAAACTCTTAATGGCGCCCTATTTCAATTAAGATACAGAAATTTATTTCTTTAAGCTTGTATTTGTGAACAGCTTTATAAAATATTAGATGAATGTTGATGTTAGCTTCGTATGCTAATTTTTCATGTTTTTATTCAATCTTGATATAGTGCTTAAATTTCACATAAATAATCACTATTGTTTGTTTATAATTAACGTCTTATGCCTCATACTGTAATACTCGGTTGTAATTTGTTCGAAGTCGTGATTTTTATGTATTAAGTTAATTATAAAACACAGCGACGTCTGTAGGCATTCAATGTTGAATGTGAATAAATCTGTCAGGTTATGACTGTATTAGTGATGAAAGATGGCATATCACTTTGCACCCTCTTCCTATTTGATAAAATCAAATAACTAAAAACATATAAAATTGATAAGAGCAACGAAATCATTAATATTAAAATTAATAAAATGGTGAATGGAATGCAATAAATAGAATTACCCAGCAAAAACCCTTCTACTACCACAAACTCAAGATCCCAAGAAAAGCTATCGTATCCATCTCCAGACTTAAGTTCAACCATGGCTGTTTTCCCGCCCATCTGAACAGAATAAACATAGTTCAAAGCCCCTTATGCGGATGCGACGAGACGAGCATAGGGACATTGACCATGTCTTCTTCGACTGCAAGAACAGATACAACAGATACAACAGTACCACTGACCTAACAGAATTAGGTTACTTCCCACCATCATAGGTGTCACATCTTCTTGCGACCGAGAACGCAAGGATCTTCGTACTGCTATGCAAATTTCTAAAAGACTGTGAGATAGACATGTAAACCTACAGATGTCTACGAGCATTAGTGTTTGCAACTCTCGGTGAATATATCTAATAACTGAAATATTGTCATGATGTACTTAATAATAGATATGAAGTATTGTAATAGAGATCACGTATTTGTGATAGAATACCTATTATGGGTTATGACATTTATGTGGTATAATACTCATAAGCTGTGTTATGGCTGTATAAATTAAGTAACTGTAAATAGTGCTATGGCTGTATGGTTTACTGGCCCACTGCCAATAATATTTTTTTTTAATTATTTTATATGCAACTTCTCGAAGAAAAGGTCAAGGGTATTTAAAAACTTACTGCGGGTATAGGACATTCATTAGGCATTCCAGCAGCATCCATCAAAGATTGCCAGAGGTCTGGATAAAATGTTTTACATGCCTCACAGTTGTCAGTATTGTTATAATTATACATGTTCCTTCCCCAGCCGCCGCTACCTTTCTTCATGATTTCTGTCACCGTCTGAAACAATATAATTATTAAAAGATAGGACCTTTTGTTAACCGCGTTTTCAGATGTATTTTGTATTACTGTAACTGTAATGATATGGCTGAAAACACCTTTGTTAGCTATTGAGAGGTCTAAGGTTACAAAAGACTACCTAGAAATATTTTTGTGAAGAACGTGAGTAATTATAACCAAACGTTCGCTGAAGGTCATTTAAGAGGAACCAGTATTGCCACCTTACGAAAACAAAAGTCGCTAGGCCTGGTCTAATAACTTACTAGATTACGGGATATTTAGAACTAAAAGATTCGCTAGAAATCGCTAAATAAAATGAAGGAAAATGGTAAAGTAAGTAATATAAAAATATTTTAATAATTAGTATTTTCATTAAATTGAACACAATATTGTATTAAAAATCAACATAAAATTGTTTAATCGGAATTTCTTCTTCATGATCTTGGTCTATCGTTGAAGTTTCAGAACTTCCAGATGTGGAAGGAAGAGATGAATCGTCAGTCTTAGTTTTAAAAGAATATTCAGCATCTTTACCAATTCCAGCAAACACGTCAGCCGGAAGCTAGTAACTGTAGCGATTTTTTTTCACAATTTTTAACTGATTTTTTTTTTTATAAAAGAATGCTATTAAAAGTATTTACAGCCATCCTATTTCTCAATTTGTTTTTGGACTGAAAATCCTTTCTACTGCAGCATTCGAGTGAGGAAGTTATAAAGCGGATAAGGCTACGTCAGATAACTCTAGAAAGGTATTTATTCCAGCATCATACTTGTGTTTTTGAATTTCAACCCAAAATTCAATGACATTGTTTGTAGCGTTCCATTGAACATAATTAAACCCATGCCATTGGTGTAGGGGGTTTGTCACTTTTTTAGTCATCAAATCCTAGTTCTGAGGCAAGATCTATTATTTTGTTATCTTTACTCTGGCGAAGAGTATTGTCCAAACTCAAAAGACACATTCTCTCCCAAATAATGTAGTTGAAAAGAAGCGAGAATATTTTTCGAAACTCTGCGAGGATGAATGTCACTGAAAATCACAAAATATTTTTTAGCTTTGTCATATTTAAGAATATAGCGGTTGAACTTCAAATTCATTAAATCTAGCTAAGGTGGTAACATTGCTATCCAGATAGATTAATGAGAATATTCTGTTGCCATCGATTCCGTGATGGACTGCCGGGGGTTAGCGGTTTGATGCTAGTTCGAGTCTCTCGTGGATGGTTGTTATTTCCCTAAATTTCCACAAAGTTATTTAAAAATTAATATCGGCTGCATAGTTAATAATCATTAATAACACGAAGGCATAATTGAAATCAGTGATTCGAAACAGAATAATGATAAAACATTGAGACACTGGTCTGAGTAAAGTTACCAAACCTTGGCCCATGTCCCTACGTCACCTCCCCCCCCCCTACCTACTGTATTCTGGCAACATGTATGTTAACATGTAGATGTTGAATGAAATGATGTGTTTTGTAGTTTGCAAGGTCGGACAGAGAAAAGTATCCTGTCGGTTAAGCTATTAGTGCTTTCTAAGAGTAAAATTGTTTACACAGATGCATTAAAAAGCGTGTTTCAAAAGGAAAAAGTAACAATCCGTTCACTACAGAATCTTTGGCTAATACTATTATTACTATTACTATTACTATTGCAATTACTCCGCGATTCACCAAAAGTGTTTGGCGGAGGGTGCATTGCACCTGTCAGGAAAGGTAATGGTTTGGAAGGGATATACGGGATATGGCAGGAGGCGCCCATGGGCTATTGTGAGGAACCATCCCAGCATTCGCCTGGAGCGATCTAGGGAAACCATGGAAAACCCAGATCAGGATGGCCGGAGTGCTTTATCGGAAGCTACTCCTGTCCGATTTTGTGTTTACTCGCCCGGTAAATCTATTCTATTCCATTCCCTAATCGCTCGTGGAAAAAATGAGTAGAGAAATGAATCGGTTCTGGCCCTGATTTCTCTTATCTTATTTTCGCGGTCATTCCGAGATATGAATGTTGCTGGTAGCAATATTTGTTTTTCTGTCATTCCGAAATACGTCAGTCGAGAATTTTTCAATTAGCTTCCGTCGAGAGCAAAGCCTTCGGTGCTCCAGGTCTTCCCAACCTAACTCCTTCAACATGGCACTTACGCTTTCCCTCCAACTATATATACCTGTCACGAATCGGGCGGCTCTTCTTTGGACCATCTCTAATGCCTCCATTAATCCCTTTTGATGAGGACCCCATACAGAGCAACAATATTCCAGGTGAGGCCTCACTAGTGACTTGTACGCAATCGATTTAACTTCCGGAGTGCATTGTTTTAAATTACGACCTAGAAATCGAAGCATACGATTTGCTTTCCCAATTACATTCTCGATATGCTCATTCCACGACAAATTATTACGAATTGTTACCCCTAGGTATTTAGCGGAATCTACCGTTCTAAGGACAGTGCCATTAATTGTATATTCAAAGCTAAATGGTGTCACCTTTTTACTTACACGCATGACTTGGCACTTTTTAGCGTTTAACTCCAACTGCCAATCATTACACCACGCAATTATTTTCATAATATCGTCTTGTAACAAAGCGCAGTCGTCCTGGGTTGTGATTTCACGATAAATAATAGCATCATCGGCAAATAATCTTTTCATTCCCCTTATTATGTCGCACAAATCATTAATGTATATGAGAAACAACAGAGGCCCTATCACACTTCCTTGGGGAACCCCGGTCTTCACTTCGGCAAGTGATGAACGCTCACAGTCGAGAACTACACACTGTGTTCTGTCCTTCAAAAAGTCTGCAACCCAATCACATATTTGTCTAGATATACCGTAACCGCGAAGTTTCCTAAGTAACCTAGTGTGAGGCACAGTGTCGAAAGCTTTTTTGAAGTCTAATAAAACTAAATCAACCTGGGATTGCTTATCTATAATACGGCTCAAGTCGTGAATTAAGAGGGCAAGTTGTGTTTCGCAGCATCGGCCTTTTCTGAATCCATGTTGATTTGGGTTTAAAAGCTCATCTTCATCCAAAAACCGCATGACATTTGAATAGATGATGTGTTCTAAAATCCTGCAAAATATTGAGGTTAACGAGATCGGCCTATAATTTTGAGGATCATTAACATTCCCACTTTTGAACACTGGACTTACGATGGCGGTCTTCCATTCGGCTGGTATTTTTCCTTGATCCAAGGAGGCGGTATATAATTTCATCAAATACGGCGCAATTTCCTTTGCGTACCTAGAGTAGAATCTTGTAGGAATACCGTCTGGTCCTGGAGCCTTGTTGGGATTTACATTCATAAGCAGTTTAGTTATTCCCTCGACATCGAGAACGAGATCATTCATAATTTTGTTGGTTCGATTGTTAAATATCGGAATCTCCTCCGAGTTTTCTGACGTGAAAGCTTTTTTAAATACATTATTCAAAATTTCTGTTTTCTCGACGCTAGTTTCTGATAATTACCCATTTTCATTAATCAACGACGGCATGACCTTTCGGGAGCCTCTTATTAATTTGACATATGACCAGAACTTTTTTGGATTAGTAATCAGATCTTCGGATAAATTTCTGGCTTGGAATTCTTTAAACGCATCACGCATTGCCTTACGCACATCCGCTCGCAAGTGGACTAATTTAGCGCGATCAGATGAGTCCCCCGATTACTTTACCGTCGCATGTAAACAAGCATTTATTTTTACTTTGATAGCACTCAACATTCTTTTCAAATGCCTGAAACTGCCAATTCAAAGGTGCAATATGGAGGACCACTGTATTTCGTTAATTTGTTAAAGTGATCTGAAATGCTGTTTCAGATGGATAGAACAAATAGAAATCATCTTAAGAAAAAGTGGCGATTTTTGTTGTTAGTGGAAAAATTTATTAGCATAGTAACTTATCATATATATTATAAATTATCATATAATATGAATGTCAAACAAGTTATAGTTTTTATACCACATGGTCAATTAATAAAACAAAACACTTTTATATTTTTCTTAATTTTAATGGACCAAATTTGTGTACATTCCTAACAGGAATCCAACTATTTTCTTCTCAAACACGGTTTTTGCAAAAAAAAAGTTACAAAAAGAATTTGAAGACTATTATCAGATATTCATTAACGTGTACCATTTAGGTGATTTGAAATGGTACCAAAGAATGTATTCCATTAAAATTCAAGTAAACGTAACTCGAATCACAGACAAGACAGGTAAAAAAAACAAATAGGGGGTAAGAATTTGGTTGTTTTTCTCTGCTATTTTACATAGGTTTGACAGATGTTCAGTACGGAAATATCTGCAGTACACGACATTTCAAAAGCTTGCTTCCGTGTAAAGCTTTATAAAGTACTAAACTGCCAATTTTTACATGCAGGATTTTTAGGCTTATGTGGAAACTTGTCGCATTTTAGATATTGTATTAAAAATTTCACTGCTTATATTATTATTTGGCTTGGTTGTAAAACCTGCAAGGAATAAATAAACGTGGGAATTTAAACATGTCTTCAAAACTTCCTCTGAGATATTCGCTTAGTACAGTGAATTTTCGATGATATTTCATAAAAAATTTACGGCACTACTATTGAACTAAACAACCGAGATTGAAAACAACCATTTCTTGATGCGTGGTTTTATAATCTGAAAATAGAACCACCAGTTACAATACATATTCATGATTTAGATTAGAGGAAAATTTAACATCATGGCTAGTTACATTAAGTCTCTGGTTTTACGGTTTTGTTGATTGATAGTTCAGTGTAGATGTTGTACACCAGTCGTATATCTTTAACTTAGAAACAAATAAATAGATTAGTAGCGGTATGAATGAGCGATACAAAGTTGATTCACAGGTGGCAGTGTATACTTACAAATATGCCCGCACCAAACGGGTACTTCAAGTATATTTTGCCAGAGTAGACCATGTCCTCCGCCTCCCGATATGGCTCTATGTCGAATAAAATATCATTTGTCTCTTTATCTTCACAGCGGTTCAATTGCTTCACTTCCAAGTCGTATGGGCCCTAAAAGTACCAAAGATAAATAAGTTACTGCGATGCAGCCAAACTATTGCAAGGTACACGGAACAAATTTATTTCTCCTGTTGCTATGTCTCCCTGTAGAGCTTAATTGCAGCTGCAAGTTTCCAGTCATCTAGGATTTTATTTATTTTTTTACTTTTTTCAGTGCATTAGAAGTCGATGTTTCATAACCGAAGGTACTATAGCTAAACGTTCTATGATATATCCATGTTTTCAGCTGTAATTCCAATACTGATTCCCTTTTATATGATAGAGATAGACGTGTATTATACTGTTTTCCCGTTTTGGATTTTATGTTTGTTTTTCTTACACCTATTTCACATCATAGTAATTAAACAGCTATTAGATAATAAAGTCTTTGCTAGGAAAAATTTATGCAACTTTTGTAATATTAAATACGCAAATCAAATACAGTATTATTCTTAAAATCTCTGGCGCTAACACAGCTTCTAAAACATAATTGATTACAGAATCAGTTGTGGCGTTATTATTGTTGATAAACGTTCGTCTCATACCAGTTGAAACTTACAATAAGTAGTAGATTATGTTTTAAAATCTAGACTCTCAGAAAAATGCTTGATAAGTTATTAATGCACACAATGGTTCCTTAAAAGCAGCGTAATTAAAACTATGACGATAAAACCAATTGTGTGCCATCTGATATCGATAGGATTAATTTTAGGAATTTGAAAGTGTATTAGACGTGCTAATGGAGTAAAAAGCTAAACGGTAACAGCTAGATATTAAAAATGATACTTTACTCCATTAGCACGTCTAATACACTTTCAAATTCCTAAAATTAATCAATAATAATAATAAAAAATAATAATAAAAAATAAATTAAAAATAAATTAAAAAAATAAAAATAAAAGGCTCAACAGAAATGAAAAATATAAAATTAAAACAAGCACTTACACGGAAACAGCAAATAAAAGAAGGCAATGCCAAGACGGCAAGTACTTCTGACAAGAATCCCTTAACCTAAGGGCTAAGGGAGATTGATGGAGCCTCTACTACCGTTTAGCTGCGGGATATAGCTCATCAATTTGTAAGAACCAAAAAATTTCACAATAAATACAACCGACAAATAGCTGGATTTTGTCATAATTTTAATGAAAATAACTGGCAACAGTGCAATACTATGGTTTCCATCCTGTCAGTAAGTTGAATCAAAGGAAATGTTTATATCATACCTTTTCTGACATTTTGTTCAAAGTTAATGGCTAAAAACAGCATCATATCCTCCTACTGATTTCGTAAAAAAAATCTCCATCTGGTGATTTCGTACCTCTTTTCAATCTCAATGTTTTTCTTTCTTATTATTACTTTTATTTATTCATTTGAATTTGGGTGCAGATGATAAAACCCTAAATTCCTAAATTAACTTATTAAAAATGAATACAGATAGAAATCATAAAAAAATTTCCATTTACTGTTTATAATCGTCAGCTGCAATATTAATGTTTTAGTATCTTTGGAATGTAAGACGGAAACTTTACGGAATCTTTCATTTTTCCGGCTATCTATCTTTCACACCACAATGACATCTGAAACTTGAAATTAATGGGGGAAGTGGTGGTATTATGGAATGCTTTTTCGTTTAAAGCAAAATACTGAAATTAAAATGTGGCCGTTCCATAAAAAAGTCACCTGTGTTAGTTTATACATCTATTATAAAGGATCAATAATAATTGCGATGAAAAATAAATGCATTCAATAAATACAATAGATTTTTTAACTTGCTGTAAATCATGAGCATTTTTAAGTGGGGTGGTAATATGAAACAGATTTAAAATAAATTGTAAAACAAACATTGTCAGTTTAAACTTTTATACATGATACTATTAAATTATATTTTGACCTTACCTGGTAGAAAATCACAATTTACAGTGTAAAAATCAAAGAAAGTAGAGGTCCGAAACGTCGCTATGTAATAAAGTTGTTTTTATGAACTATTAACTACAATTACATTTCACAGTTTATAGTTCTTTATGAACAAAAGTCGCTGTAGTATATGTGTAGTATGAGGTGGAAGGCAGAGGATGGTCACATGATTATATTTTGCTTTAATTATGACATCTATATTCCTGTTACGAAAATAATTTCCATCCAAAACAAAAGAGGGGTTGTAATATGGAACAGCTGTTTCATATTTCCACCCAACGCCATTTTCGAAACTAATCAATGAAACTAGATTTTGATAAACAATTTCAAGGAACTAAAACCATCATTTGTAGATTTAATTCTATTACTAAATCGTAAAGTAGAAACAGTATGCTAATTTTTAAATGAATGTAGCAGAAAAAATACTTGAATCTAACCTTGGAAAAACTTTTGGAGGTTGTAAAACAAAGTGTGTCCACGCACAGTCATAAAACAATGTGATACTGATCTCTGCCACCTCTAATATTGGGAATAGAACATTAGGATTGCCATAACTAAAGCTGCTGCCAGATGGCATTAGTAGTCTACAGATACTATGGTGTTTCATATTACAACCCTGTTTCATATTACCACCACCTCCCCTAATAGAGTTGTTAGAAGCGTAGATTTTTTCATATGTTCTGGCATCAAATGAAAATTTGCGACCATATATAAATGTTTCTTGATTTCCGAAACAACTTATCAGAAAATCATTTCACAATTCACAATAATATGTAGCCTCACAAAGATTACAAAAAATATAGTAATCTTTATGGAGACTCTATAGTTTTCACACAAAAAAATTAAAGGTGTAGGGTCCACAAATTACATACATAATTCAATTATAAATATATTCAGTTGAGTTTCATTTTCTCTGCCTCTTATGGAAGTAATTATGCATATACTGTTTATTTTGCAAGGATAAAAAATTAATCAATGATGAAAGATGTCGTATCAAATCGACTGAATAAAATTAACTAGCAGTAAAATATGTTTTATGTACGTGATTAAAACCATAGTATAATTGTAGCAAGTCACTAAGACGGCTACCAACGCTCTTCTTTTCCACCGACCACTCACTGCTGATCTATTTCATTTAAATTTGGTAGTTTCAAACATATTAGTGAAGTAAGAGTTTCGTTTTAAAAAAGAAATTGTTTTCTTAAAAATGAACATTAATACTGATATTTAAAGAGGTAGAAACTTCTTAACTACACTCCTAATTTTATCAAGCTAAGAAAAATAAATTATGCTTAGAAGTTATCATCCCCTTTAATCAACAACACGGACATATTGCAAAAAGATCATTTTTCCCCCAAACCGAAACCCCACTACTAGGCAGTTCAATAGCAAGCTACAAATAACTTTTCTCAACAAAAATCGAGTTATCGTCTTTTATTTTATTTCTTCTCTTGTTTCTTTTGTTTTTCAAATTGATTTCAATCAAGCGTACCGACACTTGATCTTCAGTATTTCTTTATAATTAAAGGCTCGTAATTAAAATTTATTGTTCCTCTTTCTGGAATTAATGTAGGAAAAAAAGAGTTGAAAACTTATATTAAATTTAGTTCCTCGACTACCGTCACAATTATAACGGTTCTATAGTAACCCGTGACTATAGTTCCCTATAGCAGGAATAAGAAAGAAAGTAAAAAATAAAATAAAAGCAATTAATTCCTCACTAAAAAGACATTAACAACTTCAACATGTGTATAATGAGATGATAAAAGTTACGACCAGTATTATTTTCCTCTATATTATTGAGTCACTCTCCGCTGTTCCCACGCAAAGCAGTTCAGTGAATCACTTTAGAAGTCTCTCCAATTATGACTCCTTCGGTCGTACTCCAACTGACTTTGCAAATACGAAACCAGTTGATCGAAATTTCCATTAAAGCAAATATCTTCAAGAAGCAATTATACTAATCAAATTAGTAGATAAAAAGGTGATTATTTTTTTTTTTTTAACTGTACATTCAGATGGTTCGTTCTCTAGAGTCTACAACGAACCGTTATTTCTTGATACTGTATTAAAATTTATAATAAACAAATTTTGTAAAATAAACACAAATCCTATATGCTACGAAAATGGTACAAACAATTAACTATTATTACTACACACTGTAATTTATCAACCTGTTAGTAAAAACTATTACCCACTAATACTAAATAACTGAACATCTTGAGTTTTCAGAAGTTCGTTTAACGATGGCATCCATTGAAGAAATAAGCTTCGGTAAATTCCAGAAGCCATACTTCCGGCATCAGCGTTCCACTTGGTTGTTTGTATCTCGTCCGTTTAGAGTATCTTGTCTCATTCCTTAAATGGTTTGCTGTGTTCCGGCAGGTTGCTGGCTATGCTGAAGCCGATACCGCACCCTGGCTGCATCTGACACAGCATCTGCCAGCTTGTCGAGTTCATTCAGGAGGAGGTTGTCTTTCATAATTTCCTTGATAGTTTTCCCCATGAGCTTCATTCTGTACTGTTTGATTTGATCATCAACTAGAGCACATTCAAACAGTTTATGTTCAGGTGTTCCTGGAGATCCGCACGCGCATAGATCATTCTCTGCCCTATTGATCCTATGAAGATATGTTTCATACGGTCCATGACCGGTGAGGAAATGTATTAACCCTCGGGATGGATTGAAGTGCTTCATACGTATCCTCTCTCTGATGTCAGGAAGAATTTCAAATACTCTCCTTCCTGTTTCCGAATTGTTCCACTGCTGTTGCCATTCATTCAAAATACAATTTTTGATGTCTATCTTCTTGGTTGCCACTCGACCCAGGATTTCTGTTGTCTTGTCTAAGTTTCCTTTTCGTAGCCAGTAACATCCTGCTCTTTTTCTTATTTCCAGGTCTAAAGGACATATTCCGAGAATGACTGTAAGTGCATTAGTTGGGGTACTTCCGAATGCGCCTGTAAGACGCAAGAGAATTCCTCGTTGCATTCGTCTGATATCCCTTGCATGTTTAACCAATCTTAACCTATGCGCCCATGTGCTCGCTCCATAACTTGCAATAGCTGTGGTAATGGCACCATGATACAGCTTTATAGTCGGCAGTGGAATTAGAAATCTTCTTTGCCCAATGCTAATTATTTTGTTCATTGCTGCAGTCGTTCTTTGGTATATATAGTCAATGTGATCTTTGAAGGCGATACCAATTAAACCAAGCAATAGTAAAAACGTTTATCTTAGTACTTCCATGAGTTACTAGAGTTACTAGTTTCAGTAAAAGTTATTAACTCTATGTCCAGCGGGCATTCAGTCAGTAAGGGAATATCGGCAGCTTAATAAGTTTCTGAGAAAGTGATTGGCGAAATAAATCGTGTGGAGTGTTTCATTTATGGAGATGAGACATGTCGTTTGAGGGAAAGAAGATAAAAGCACGAAGTGGTTTAAATTTCGAAAAAGACTGGTGGACAGACTGCGTAATGATTAGGTACTGGTGTATAAAAGGTTGCAACTAGAAAGATGAATGAGAGCGGGCAAGATTGTGTGCCAATAGTAGTTGTAGATGGGATGGAATAGCAGGAACAGTTGATCGGGGAGGTACAACCGGACCAGGTCCCGGTCCTGGAACACATGTACTGATTGGTTTTCAAGCAGTTTTTCGCCACCGAGCGTGGTGGATGATCGGTTCTGGCCTCGCATTCGGGAGGACGTGGGTTCGAATCCCCATCCGGGTATCCAGATTTGGGTTTTCCATGGTTTCCACAAATCGCTCCAGGCGAATGCTGGGATGCTTCCTTCAAAAAGGGCATGGCCGAATTCCTTCCCGTTCCTTGTCCCCAGTCCCATCCCAAATCTAATGACCTTAGCCGTCGACGAGGCTTAAAGAAGGTTTTTCGGTGAATTATGGGACGGTCCCCAACTTCAGAACCACAAGGAACACATTTCTCAAACAAAAATACGTATATCATTGAAAACAGTTAAATTATAGCAATTTTGTAAAAGATTCTTCCCAAAACATTTGAAAAAACAACTGGTGCAGACCCTTGTGCTTCCCCATCTTGATTACTGTGACGTTATTCAGAAAAATTTGAGTTCGGCAGACATAAGGAAACTTGAACTTGTTATGAACTCCTGTGTAAGGTTCATCTGTGACCTACGACTGTACTACCATGTCTCACCTTCATATGATCGCTTACAGTGATAGCGCGTTTGCGAACAACGGCTGTTCCACACTCTATGTCTCCTTCACCGCCTCATACATCGGAAAACACCCGCCTACCTTTGTTCCAACATCACATACCCAGGTCTTTCCCACAATTATAACACCAGATCCCTGAACTCCAACATACTAACCATACAATCACACAGTTCGGAAACCCTAGCCAATACCGTCTTCATTTCAGCGACTAATTGCGGATTAATTTTCCCCTGAAAATTAGAACTACCAAAAAAATGGGCCCATTTAAAATTCTTATGAGAAAGCATTACTTATTCTAGCACTAGATAAACAACTCTTTTTCCATGCATAATTTTTTTTCAGATTTGAATTATATTGATTATGTTGTGTCTTGTTTCTTCATACTACTTGTATTGAGTTTGTACCGTTTATTTCTTTAACTTTCACTAGCATTAGTTTATACCATTAAACGTGTGACTAGTTAAAAATTGATACTATTAAGATTTTAGTTGATATTTTATTCATAAATATTATTAAGTTTTTAGTTAGTATTTACCCTTGAACTTAATTTTAGCCAAATGTTAAATACGTGCTGTATACTGTTAGTTTAAGTTAGTTAAGGTGTAAATTATATATAATAAACATCTGGTATGATGTAAGAGAGGGCTTGACAGCCATAATATTGCCAGGCCAAACAAACCTTTAAATAAATAAAAACATAGGCGACGCGGATAGCAGGCAGATGGCAACGTTTAAGCTCCACCCATTGTTCCAGGAAATGGCAAACCCTGGATATAAATACCCAGTGGAAACATTGGACGAATATTAATTAAAAGCAATATGAGAATAGGTAGCAGATTGGATTGGCAGAGAGAGAAGTGAGGGATATGCAAACAGAGAAGGAAAGAAAGAAATATACGATACTTAACTGTGATTTATAACTGCCGGCATAACAACTCTTTGTCAATCAGATTGGTGACAAGATTGTTGTGCGAGTATTGTCTGTCGCCACTGTAAGTAGCGCACGTGTTGTAACCATTTAGTTGCGTGTAACCGCAGTGGCATCCAGCCTACTGGCTTAGCACTGTTGGGTTAACCCTATGAGCAACATCTTGAAAACTACTGTGCACCGTCATATATGAAGTAACAACATCCAAAACCTATTTATTGCAACCTCTGGTTTTGTTACGTTTATCTGATTTGTATTGACCCTTCCGAGGATCCTCAGAGAGATAAAAAACAGCAAGCTTGGTTTTTTTTTTATTGCATTGACTAACCTCAGTGTATACAGCATATATTCATCCATATTGTGTAAATGTTTGTTTTATACTAAAACTTTTACACGTCACTTATACCTTGCCGAAAGCTAATGATAATTTGTTTATCTGTTTTTTGTTTCTGACTTTACGCCTTGCCAGCGTCGAGGTCATTAGCAATACGCTAGGGCAAGGAACGGGAAAGAATTCGGGCTTGTTGTTTTGAACGAATCATCCGGGAATTAGCCTGTAATGATTTGGAGAAACCATTCGAAACGTAAAATATCAATAAAAGTAAAATAATTAATTAATGAGCCCACTGTTATATTACATTTAGCTAAAATTATACTAAGCTAACAAAAGCCGCTTTAATCATATTTTTCTTTACATGGTGAAATTTTTCAATGTCAACTACATATTGCTTTATCCAAAGTCCAACTGCTATGTTACCAAGAGATTATTGCAGAACCCTCCTAATAGCAACAGACTAATTGAAAACCCTGTCTCTGATTGAAACAATGAAATCTTTAATTGTAATAATTACTATTTTCTACTACAGTACAAAAATGTGCAGGAAAGCGTAATTATTAATAAACAATGCAATTAGATGAATATTAATAGGACTACTTAAAAATTATTTTATGACTACCATCATTTGCCCCTAAATTCGCACGAATGAACGTAGTTGTGCGTGAATCTGAGTTGTCTCTGGCATTGTTCAAAATTAACGTAGCGAAAACCGGATACAGAAAAGTAATGTAGTCACATAAGTAAAATAATATGTTTACATCAAAATTTCACTGTGTGAAAAATAAATCATCGTTTTATAGAATTTTAAAAATAATAATGTTGCAAACGGCAAATAGTAGCGAAAAGCAAAATGGTTTAACAGTGTTCCTTCTCATAGATAATGAGCATGTTTTAATTCAAAGCTTTTAAGCTTCAATTTGTCATAAAACGAATACTTCACCGCGATGAATTGCACTGGTGAAGGATTTTTGAAATGATATATCATTCCCGTATTCGTACTGAAGATCTGCCCTTGTGAACTTACATGACGCTAAAAATGTTGAGGCTAGGAACAGATTTCCTTTTATTGTACCGGCGCCAGACCACGTAAGGTCATAAGACATAAAACAATTTTAAGCTGGACCATAAGCTTCCGAACTGTGAAAATCCCGTCAAACTCGGTTCAGTAATTTTTGCGAGATGTAATTTCAAACCAAACAGTCACAGCCTGCTACAGACATATATGTAGACACAAGGAGGCAAATTGCTCGTAACATGTTATGGCGATGACAACTCACAGCTAAGGCTAACGTGGAGGCCGTGGCGAGTGGTGACTGAGCCAAGATGACCATAACAGCGACAGTTAACAAGTCCTGGGCAGCCATCTCTCTCGTGTGTGTAGAGAGCTGCTGGAGGCGGGTCCACTTATACGGCTAGCTGAGGCGGATGGCTGCTAATCGTTGTTGTCATTCGTAGATAGAAATACCAAACATTAATGTCAGTTACGGAAAAAAAATTGTTTCCGTTGCAACGTGCAACACAATGTTTTGTAATCGTTGCGTGGCGATTAGATCTCTCATATCTTCCGCCTGTTGCTGGGACCCACTACGTACCAGTATGTGTGTGGATTTCAGCTTGTTACCATATAATACTTACTAGTAAGACGTGTGTATGAATAGCTGATTACCTGTTTCTGTTTTTTCCCCCTTCTTTTTAGAAATTATCACGAAAAAGACAAGGTGCTAATGACCCCGCTGTCGACGCGCCCTAAAGCAACAACAACAACAATATCATCGAAAAAGACGTTTGTATCTTTTGCTTTCTTGTCGTAAATCTTTATTTCATCGTAACTGTAAGTAGCGTTAACCATAAAGGAGCATTTAGAAGAATCGTTGCCGATTGCCTGGTCCCGTTGTCGATCTCACTTTCCTCCCGTCGACAGTGGTTGCATTTAGACGGCCCGTCGGCCGGCCCGATCTGATTGCTACCACAATAGCATCTTACCACCATGCGTATATCCGTCTTGCTCTGAAATCTGTACGTTCCATTTAATAGTAATACTAGTAATAAAATTAGTTACAAATTTTTATAATGTTCTAATATTTAAATTAAATATGTATGGCCCCATATTTATCAAAATCACAAATTCCTGGTGTAACCCTGACTGCTTGAAATTGTGCGAAAAGTCTAGAAAAAAGAAAAAGACGTGTGCCAAGCAATTATATTTACAAAAGACATAAGTTCAGTCACATTAGACTCTCAGATGTGTTGGATGGTGAAAATTTCCGGAATTTCTAACAGATGACACATGAAATTCCTCGTTTCTCGCGTCTTTGTTCTGATAGAGGGCACATGAGGTTAGGGTTGCCAACCATACTTTATTATAAAGTATCACACTTATTTTTTTGCTGTTATACTTCACACTATTTCTTACCAATAAAGTATACGAAAAAACTTTATTTCGAATAAAGTATGCAATACATGTAACTAACGTCCTTCTGCTAGTTTCGCAACCAGATTTAGAATGTGGCTCCAGCTGTTACTCTTTTAAACGAAACAAAAAATTAATAACAAAGTCCGAAAATGCATTTGAGGCAATAAATAACTAAATTAAAAATTCGTTGTTTTCCTTTCATATACTTTTTATTTTCCTCTTCAAAAGACAAATATTCTTTATTTTTTTTCTAAATAAGTTGGCAACCCTAAGTGAGGTGACCCATAAAAATTTGTGTCTTGTACACCTCCAGCAACTCTATCAATATTCCTACTTCTTGATTATCGGATGAATCCGTCTCAAAATAATAGAAAACGGGAAATCAGGCAGTGTGGGCACAACCGGACGAGGCTTTACAGGACCAGTTTTCGCGGCAGAGTGGTGGGGGTCCGACTTACCCCCACCTTTTCGCCCTAAATCGGATGGAATTTCCACCCGACCTCCCTGCCTCGTCTCTCCGCAAAAATGTGACCAGGAGCTCACTTTAGACTACCCGATTTCAGGGCCGAAGTGGAGTTACCACGATTTACGGAGACCAGGTCTGATCGTCTAAAGGGGCCTTCAGGCATAGTGCAGTCCAATACCCTTGTTTGTCGGGTCACACAACATTCCTTCAATTACTAGAACACATCATCTCAACTACTTTTTAGAGGATTTACCAATAAAACTGTAGTTCAGGTATCGCTAAATCTTTTTTGCCTTGCCAATTTGTTTCAGATGCCGACTGGAAACATTGCAACCGCAGTCTACAGTAAACGGAGCTCGGCGGACCTACTTTTCGGATGAGTTGTGTCTTCTATGAGTAAGTTATCCTTCCATTGGTCGCCATATGTAACCTGTCCTTGACAAATTTGCCCAAATGTAAGCTACCAGTTATCCAGGAAATGGTTAGCTAAGCGTTAGCTAATTAGTGGATTACGGCGTGTTATTTAAACGTGAACAGCAGAGATTCTTCTCTTTCAACACTTTCAAGCTGTTAGATCAGATAAGCAAATTGAGAGGTATTTTGACATAGTCCGTCAATGAAAAACTCACTGCTCTGGACGAAATGCTAGTGAATTTAATATTGTAAGATGTTTTAGCTTGTGTACAGAGAGCCTGTGTTCGTGGCGTTCAACCTAGGGATGTAACGGATCTCCGTATCCGCAAGTGCGAAACTTTCTCTTGAAATCCCGCATCCGCATTTTTCCTCCAATCATGATCTCACAACATAGATTGTTGAACATCAAGTACTCGTGTTGGTTGTCTGGGAGTCCCACAACATCCCACACGTCCTGCATGTAGTCCTCTAACCCCTTTCACGGCCCATCAAGGTTCTTTACCGAAAATCGGATGAATGTAGGTCCTACGAGTTGTACTGTGAATGGGCCGCTAGAGCGGTGGACAGGCAGATGGCGGGCACGGAGATGTGCGGTGGCTTGACGCTTGAATTAGTCAAACCGCGAATTCCGCAAAGTTCACATGACAAAGATTATTATTATTATTTTTTTTAATTTTTTTTGAGACGCGTGAGTCGTTATGTAAATAATTTAATACACTTGTGAAATCATCCCACGTTTTTTGTTGTTGAAAGATGAGGAAAAAAGTATGTGCCAGTATTACACGGAAATAGACATTACTTCTGAAAAATGTAGAATTTGGCATAAAAACATACTTATTTTGATTTTAGGTTTATTTTTGATAAAATATTAAAATCTAAATAATTATAAATTTATTTTTCCACTTTCGCATCCACAAAACATCCGCATCCCCGGATGTCAAGTATTGAACGTCCCCATCCGCAAAGATGACTTCCATTACAACCCCAGTACAGCCTTCTCCAAGCGGCTCGACACACACACTGCCCCGCGCCCTGCCATGCTACAATGCAGGCGCTCAAATCAACAATCGCTGCAGCACAACTGTGTCAAATTTTGTTACACAACTTAGATAAGAACACTATGCTACCCCGATTTACTAAACAAACTACAGTCTGTGGAAACCCAACAATATTATAAATCAAGTTACAAATATTAATACAAGTTATTCACTATACTTAGAATAAATAAATGTTATATACTTCAATATTATTAATAATAAAAACATATGGTTGGTTAGGAATAATGTTACATATGCTCGGCCGATATCTGAAATTCTAAGCGCAGAGCTGAGGAACATTTATTGCGAAATTTTGTGCAACTTGTCTAATAATAACATAAATGTATATTATATTTTTAGAAGATATTTTTGTGCTACATAAAAAAAATCTAGTATCTCTATCCAGCTACGCCGAACTACTGAACTCAGTTCTTTCAATAGTTTAAACTGTATAGATCATGACCTAAAACTTTCTTTCCAGTCTTTCTAAAATTATGTATTGAAGATCCTTTAGGCAGCCAACTTCCTAAGTTTATATCGTAATTCTGTTAACCTGCTCAGTATATCAAATTCAGTAAGCAGACCTACTGAAGTCCAATGATTAAAATACCAAAGAGCAGATAGACCTTGAAATGATTGTAAAATAGTCACTTATTGATGCTCCAGTACCTCCCTGTAGACAATATTCTTTGTAAAAACAGTTACAATTTTTAGAAGTTTACCGTGGCGATCGTTATTGATGATTTATACTTTAACATCACCTGGCCGTCGCACTCTGGAAAACCCCACATAAAGTTATCCATGACTGGAAACAGGCTCAGAGAGTTAAAGTGCAACCCTGTTGAATGTTTTACCTTGTTTATAGTCATAGCAAAGGCAAGCATGACAGGAAACTGCCTTCGTTTCAGAATGAATGGGAGGTCAGAATTGCTTCGAGCAAGATTAATACGCGGAATGATTACTGAATTTCCTTTTGCAGATCCAGTAAGAACTTTAGCAAAATTCAAATTTGGTTTAAAGTCTTTGACAATCAAGTGAGTGCCATTGCACAGTGCACAGGCCTCGTTTTTTGTTAAGATTCCGCAGTAGCATGACAATTGCTCCAAGTTTTAGTCTCAGTTGATGTAGTGGCATTCCTGAAGGCCTTAGATTATTAAAAAACTCTATGGGACAAATTTCTGTGTCATGGTTCTTTGGATCTTCGATAGAGTCTGAACTGAAGTAGGTAACGCTTTCACCTTCAAGAATGTCCAAAATTCGTTCATTAATTTCATAAACATCGTCATTCTTTGGACATAATATGGCCTTTTCAGAAAAATGAAGGACACCTTCTGGTGTCAATATTTCCCCAAATTACGATAAATAAATGAAAAGCTGTTTTTTATGTTTTAAATTGGTTAAATAAAGTATGTACTGTATTTTCTTCAAATAAGAAGAGGAAGAAAATATTATATTTACGTGTTGTTATTACTAAATGCTGTAGCTAAGAAGACAAAAAATTAGGTGAATTAAAGAGTTTCACATCGCGTAAATGTAGTCATATCCTCAATGATTTAAATGTATATTAAAATCTAAGTTGAATGCTTGCTCATTTCATAGTAATTCAAGTTTCTTCAAGTCGACATGTTACTGAAATGTAGTCCCACGTTTTCAGTTGCTTAGGTATTAAACATTGCATATTCTACAATTTCTGCTTGCTGTTCATTAACGGCAGGAATATCATTGTTAAAAGTGTTGTCTTTTCTTCAAATAAGTAGAGGAAGAAAATATTTTATTCACGTGTTTTAAATATAAATGCTGCAGCTAAACGCAAAAATCAAGTGAATTAATGTGTTTCACATCGCGTTTATATAGTCAATACCCTTTAAATCTATATAAAAAGTAAGCTTAGCGCTCATTTAATAGCTAGCACGTGTATAAACTTTGGTTATTAAGTCGACATCTTACGGGAAAGTAGTTCCATGTTTTTTTAACAGTAAAGTTTATCGGTATGTTTTTTTTTAACTATTCTATCAAAATCAAACATAATTTGGTGCTTAGGTATTAAATTGTGGACATAACCTTGAATTTCTTGCAATGGTATCTCTGGTCGCTGTTTTGCGAGCGAAGGCTGGCCCATGACGTCACTATTTTTCAGCCAATAACTATCGAGGTGAGTGGATGAGCCTATGAAATTATATAATAGGACTAGCTTCGAGCCCGTCAAAAATGACGGTTTGAACGCCATATTCTGGCAGTTACTTTCTTTGCAGTTGGTTAATTATACGGAATTGTTATTACATAATGCAAATTTCTTTGATTTTGTAATGTTCTTAATATTTGATTTGCTGTTCACATATTCCTAGCAATACTGCAGTAACTTCTACTGAATTAATGACGACGGAAGTATAGAACCAATAAAATTAAAAACAAATTAGGATTCCCGAAAACGTTTGCTGACCATGTAATATCAGTTTTATTCCTGGTCGAGGCACAATTCAGCACGATAGGTATCGAACTACATTCACCCGCCTTAATTAATACGTTCAGTAACATGGCGCTTATGAAAGCAGTTTAAATGGTTTGTAAAACTTATTTCAGAGCGAATTATGCTGCAACAAAATGTGTCAGTTACGATTCTGGTCTACTTAGCCACAACCTCCACAACGTTGCATTCGAAAATCTTAGCTTTTATTACCCTCATATGAATAACGACAGGCAGCACCTATGGTGGTAGTCTGGATTTATTCTGGAAAAACTTGTATGGAAAAGCGAATATCAACCATTTTTAATGATATTTTCGTGATAAGAGAACCATACAGTGGTTAGATTATCGGGGTATTTTACTATGATTTATTTAAATAAATTCATTTTATATTAATTTTACTATAATATCAAAAACGGATCACGGTAATTTATCTGGGTGGATACATTTCGCGATTCGTACATTTCTCTGAGTTTTGAATTAACTTCATTGTTTCTCATCATCTAACTGCTACAGGTAATATAATGTAAACATAGAATAAATACCCTTCTCCTTACATTAATTTTTGCATCTGGCTGTCGTAGATAAATAAAAAGCAATATGTAAATTTAAACGAACGTACTAATTGTAACTTTGTGACATATAATTGCCTCGCATTAATTTTTTCCCCCCTGCTCTCCGTATTTCTAATATCTCTGCTCACTGCTATTTTGCGGCAACAATATCGTTGTTGAAATGCGAGTGTCACATGGATTATACAGTTGATGATTTAAATCTAATAAAAAGGTTATCTTAAATCTCATTTAATAGCTAACACATGTATCAAATACTAAGGGTATCATCTATAATGGTAGTAGGAATTTATTCAGGAAAAGCTTGTAAGGAAAATAATCATTTTTAATTATATCTTTCGTTATATGAATACGTTACTCTGGTTACATTATCAGAGTATTTGGTTAATATTTTAAAATAAATTAATGCATTTCACTTCATATGACGGGGACTATAATTTCGAAAACGGATAACTGTTATTTATTTAACTAATACATTTTGCATTACGTACGTTTCTCCTAGTTTTTAATAAACTTCGTTGTTTCTTACTGTCTGCCTAAAAAATTCTTAGGTTATGGTTTAACCTAGTCCTTATCACTGATACAGATAAAATAGCGTAAATATTGAATCCCCTTCTCCTTACATGAATTTCTGCGTCTAACTGATACAGGTAAAATAGCTTAAATATTGAATCTTCTTCTCCTTATATGAGTTTCTGCATCTAGCTGTAGTAAATAAACATAATACAACATGAAGGAAGGAATGTAATATGGTGACTATTGATTGGCGAGTGAAAGCTGGCACGTGATCGTTCTCTAGCCAATAGCTGAAGCAGCTATAGACGACGCATCCAGTCTCCACCTTAGCGTTTTATAAGGGGATGGCACTTCCAATTACCCTTCTGGTCCAGGTAGCATATCAGCTTAACTACGTAATGTTCGAGCCAATAATCTCGAGAACCAAGCGAGATATCAAAAAAAATTATTCTTTACTTTCGATTTGTTTCGTCGAGTTCTATAAGAATCCATCATCATACTGTGGCGCGAAGGTAATGATAGGACTACCAATTTCTAAATTATACCAAAGGACACGCCCGCAAAGCAGCGGGCAAATGCTAGTGTCTCTCTAAGATTGCATCTCCCGTGCAGTTAGTTGTTGATCAGTTTGTGCTGGGTCTACTCCTGGCTTGGCAGATATGCTCTATTGAGGACAAATGTGGGGACCATGCGGTAGAAATCGTGACCGTAACCCCTTGGAAGCTAGTGATATGATGGCCGCAGTATGAGGACGGCCCTTATCTTGTTTGAAGTTGTGGCTTGGATGGGGAACATGGGGATATCACATAGTGGCGGGCTGCCACTGTGCCTTCAACAACAACCAACTCAATCCTGCTGGCGAAACTCATAATCCCCAAACCATGACACCAGTGGCTGGACCCGTGTGACGTTCTGAAATTACAGCAGGGAAAACTGTTTCTCCTTTGCGCCTGCGAACATGTTATCGATTATCACTTTGCCACAGACAGAATCAAGGTTCGTCTCTAAACACAAATGTATATCATTCACGTATCCATTTGCGTATTATATTACACCAGGTTAGAAGATGCTGCCAATGAAATCAGGTTAATGGAACAAAATGCATTGGGGTCAGAGAGTGTAAACGAGCTACAAGCATTTGGTTTGGAATAGTCTGGGGGTGCCGACTGACTATCTCTGTAACCACTACTTGTATCTGGCCTGCAGTCACTCTTCTACCAGCTACAGCCACCCACACAAAATGGTGGTCCTCGCGTATGTTGTCCTGCAGTATGGTGCTTTACCTGCTCTAAGAGTACTATATCCTTCTTCATCCACTGTGTAACAAGTCTGTATACTGACATACTACGGCCCATCGTTCGGGAGATTTCAAGATATGATGCACCCATTTCAAACATGCCAATCCTCCGACCTCTCTCACAGTTTGATGTCTGGGTGTGGAGGGTTGTCACGCTTTGCCTTGGTGTAGTTGGTCAACAAGATTTTATGGACAAAAAAGTGTCGTGTTATACCATACTGTTCACCACTTATACGCTATAAAATTAGCAAATTTTCATGATAAATAGTCTCTCAATTAGCACACTATTACATGTAAAACTTTCAATTTTTAATCATTTAATACTCTTCATACGGGGATACACGCCACCAAATTTAATTCATTTACGACAACTCTGTCTTATTATTTCACTTTCAGTTTACGCCAGTGTAGTAGTACTAGCCGAATGATAAGCAATTAACGCATGGTATCCATTAGTGAATTCGAGAAACGTTAGAATTTTTTAACGGGATACGGAATCGGGACCGAGGGTGGTGGTGTAACGACTAGCGTTCCGGCCTCGCTTTCGGGAGGACGGCTGTTCGAATCCCCGTCCGGGCAGCCAGATTTGGGTTTTCATGGTTTCCCAAATCACTCCAGGCAAATGCCGGGATACTTCCTTCAAAACGCCATGACCGAATTCATTCCCATTCCTTGCCCCCATCCTTTCCCTTCTCTAAAGACCTCGCTGTTAGAGAGACGTTAAGCAGATTAAAAAAAATCGGATTTCGGTGAAAAAACAGATTTTCGTTTTATTGGCTTATTATATTCCACCAAATTTTCTCTTTAAATTGACGTGTCATACATAACTCTACTAGAATTATAACTATTTTATTTTTATAGATTTGTGAAACAAGGTATTGCGCTTTTGTTATACACTTCTCTCATGGCTGACCATAAACTTTTTGGAAGTATATTCATGTGACATGAATTCAAATATCCCGCTTTCCAGAGATTCTTTATACACTATTTGTTCCAAAATGTTTGTCTCTGGTTTCATTAAGTTTCTCTTTGATTTTTTTACTTTGGATAGAAGATGATTATGATGATTATGATGACTGTGATGGGGGGTATTAACTATGGATCAGGAATGTTTTAATGTTCTTTCTCCGTTTCCTTTAAGTTTTCTTTTTACTTCTTCTAGGAACATTATTTCAGGTGCTGGTGAACCTACAAGTCTGAAATTTTTATGACATAGTCACATGGGTTTCTTTTAGATACTGAAACAATGATTGTTTAATTACTTGATTTATAAAAGATTTAGAGGTGATAATCGAGTGAAAATTGATGGAAAAAACTTACTTTAAGGTAAATATAAAATATATTTGCAAGTAAATACTTTGACAAAAAACTGGTGTTTCAGTATTGTTACAACTTATCGGGGTGTAAGGGTTTGGGAGAGACTATACTAGTCTTTTCCAACCAAATGTCAACCTCTCCTTCACGTGGTGCACCCTGTTTGCACGGACGAGGCTCTGGCGACTGAAAGATTCCCGGTATAAGGAGTCATCCACTGCTTGCCAACGGCCTCTGAAAAGAGGGCGGAAGAGCGGGGAGCGGTTCAGGGAACCCTCTTGCCCTTGGGGTTGGAAACGGCCCCTAAAGGCGGATGAATCAGAAATGATCAACGGCATGGGGATGCAGAAGGAAACGGGAAACCACTGCATTAAAGACCTAAAGGGTATCCCGAGGACATGTAATCCTCTCAAATTACATTTATCATGATGGCTTCTTCCTGGGTAAAATATTCCGGAGATAAAATAGTCCCCCAATCGGATCTCCGGGTGGGGACTGCTCAGGGAGGAGTCATCAGAATGGATAGAAACATTCTACGAGTCGGAGCGTGGAATGTTAGAAGTCTGAATAGGGCAGGTAGGTTAGAAAACTTAAAAAGGGAGATGGAACGACTTAAGTTAGATGTTGTTGGGATTAGTGAGATTAAATGGAAGGACGCACAGGATTTCTGGTCTGGGAAACACAGGATAATTAGCACACAAGCTGTCAATGGAGTCACTGGTGTAGGATTTGTAATGAACAAGAAAGTAGGGAAACGGGTTAGTTATTATGAACAATTTAGTGACAGGATTATTTTGATGAGGTTAGAAACTAAGCCCGTCCCAATCACATTAGTACAAGTATATATGCCAACGTCACAGGAAGATGACGAAGAAATAGAAAAAATATACGCTGAAATTGAAGAATTAATCCAATATGTGAAAGGGGAGGAAAATCTAATAATCATGGGTGATTGGAATGCAATAGTGGGAGAAGGAAAAGAGGGGAATACTGTAGGAAGTTTTGGTCTAGGAGAAAGAAATGAGCGAGGAAGCAGGTTGCTAGAATTTTGTGAAAGATATAAGCTAGTAGTGGCGAACACACTGTTTAAGAACCATGCAAGAAGAATATACACCTGGAAACGTCCTGGGGATACAGGCAGATATCAGCTAGATTATATCATGGTCAAACAGAGATTCAGGAATCAAGTTCTAGACTGTAAAGCGTACCCAGGATCAGACATAGACTCGGACCATAATTTGATAGTAATGAAGTGCAGGCTGAAATTCAAGCGAATAAGGAAGCAGCATAAGCAGAACAGACTGGAAGTGAATAAACTGAAACAATCGAGCACAAGAGAAAAATTTGCAGAAATGGTAGACTTAGGTCTAAGAATTAACTGTGAAAGGAGCTCAACCGAGGACGAATGGAGTGCATTAAAGACCGAAATAATGAAAGCTGGCAAAGAAACCTTAGGATTTAGGGAACAAGCTGCCCGAAAACCTTGGATCACAGAAGAAATTTTTCAGCTGATCGATCAGAGGAGAAGGTACAAAAATGCTCAGGATGAAACAGGAAAAGAGCAGTACAGGAAATTTAGAAATCAAATAAATAGGAAATGCAAAATAGCAAAAGAAAAATGGCTACAAGAAAAGAGTGAAGAAGTAGAAAAGGAAATGGTTGCAGGAAAAGTAGATGCATATAGAAAGATCAAACAGAATTTTGGAGAAATGAAGAAAAGAGGTATGAACATTAAAGCTGCCGATGGGAAACCTCTTTTAAGGTCGGAAGATAGAGCTAACAGATGGAAGGAATACATTGAGAAACTGTATGATGGGGACGACTTGAACAATAGTGTATTGGAAAAGGAAGGCGATGTCGACATGGATGACTTAGGAGATCCTGTTTTGAGGACAGAATTTAATAAAGCTCTGAATGACTTGAAAGCAAATAAGGCAGTTGGAATTGATGAGATCCCTGCAGAACTTCTTAAATCTCTAGGAGAGGAAGGAATCGAAAGATTATTCAAGCTGATATCAAAAAGTTATGAAACAGGAGAAATTCCAAATGATTTTAATAAAAATATCATCTTCACACTTCCAAAGAAAGCATAAGCTGACAAATGTGAGAATTATCGCACAATTAGTCTAACATCACATGCTTCAAAATTATTGACCAGAATAATATACAGAAGGATCGAAAGGGTAGTAGAAGAGATAGTAGGTGAAGATCAGTTTGGGTTTAGGAAAAATCGCGGTACAAGGGAAGCAATTCTGTCTTTAAGATTAATACTTGAAGGGCGGATCAAGAAAAACAAAGATACTTTTATGGCATTTGTTGATTTAGAAAAAGCTTTTGATAATGTTAGGTGGGACAAGATGTTCAAAATTTTAAAGAAGTCAGGTCTAAAGTATCGAGATAGAAGAATCCTCTATAAACTATATAAGAATCAAGTGGCTGTGATAAAAGTAGAGAATCACGAGAGACATGCATCAGTTAAAAAGGGTGTGAGACAAGGTTGTAGTCTATCCCCGTTAATATTCAACTTGTTTGTAGAAGAAGCAATGAAGAAAGTCAAAGAAAAATTTCCATGTGGCATAAGTTTTCAGGGAGAAAAAATCAGTATGCTACGATTTGCTGACGACATTGTCTTATTAGCAGAGAGGGCTGAGGATATTGAGATGTTATTGAATGGCATGAACAAAATACTGAAGGAAGATTTTGGACTGAATATAAATCAAAGTAAAACAAAAGTGATGAAATGTAGCAGAAATGACACCAATACTAGTAGATTAAATATAAAAATAGGATCTGATGCAATAGGAGAAGTGAGTGAGTTCTGTTACTTAGGAAGCAAAATTACAACCGATGGCCGAAGCAGGAATGATGTTAAAAGCAGAATAGCACTAGCAAAAAGAGCCTTCATGAAAAAGAGAAACCTTTTAGTTTCAAATATTGATCTAGGAATTAGAAAGAACTTCTTAAAACTCTATGTGTGGAGCACAGCACTTTACGGTAGCGAAACATGGACTTTAGGAATACCGGAAAGAAAGAAACTTGAAGCATTTGAAATGTGGTGCTACAGAAGAATGCTGAAAATTAGGTGGACAGACAAAGTAAGAAATGAACGAGTTTTAGAAATGATGGGTGAGAAAAGAAGTTTATGGAAGAAGCTTACAGGAAGAAGAGACAGGCTGGTAGGTCATATTTTGAGACATGCTGGATTGGTTAATTTGTTAGTGGAGGGAACAGTTGAAGGTAAGAACTGCAGAGGTAGACAGAGATTAGAATATATGAAGCAGTTAATTGAGGACGTGGGCTGTAAGGGGTATGTAGAAATGAAGAGGTTAGCACAGGATAGGAAGGGATGGAGGATTGCATCAAACCAGTCTAAAGACTGACGACAGCAAAAAAAAAAAAAAAAAAACTTATCAATGCATATACAGCAAAAATTTTATCTCTCTAGCTCCAGCAGTTTGTGAGAAAATGTTCCCTATTTAACATTGTTGGGATAGGCGATTCCGTATCTCCTTAATATTAGTTTCAACATTTACTAAATTATATATATACATAAAAAAACATTATGGGATTCTTAACCAAAAAGTACCCGATAACTGCAGACAGAAAAGTACTAACGTCCCATACAGCTTACTACTTTGGCTTATCACCTGATTTAGGGGAAGCAATGAAACTGTTTTGTTCTCAGTTTGAAATGTTTAATACCTCGTTCTTGATAAAGTAATGCAGCAACCAAATATGTTTATGTCGTGAAAGAACTGTAATAAATGTACTTTTTTTTGTAATTTATGGTAGAATATGGTAGAATATTATAACGATATATCAATGTTCGCATTATTGAAGTTCGATGTGTATAGAAGTATTCATCAAATTGCATTTACCTTGTAGTGCATCACCACACTATATGGAAATATTTGCCATATGCTGCGACCCTAGTTCGCACAGGTGGACAGAAAACAAAGGGACGACAGCGCTGCTGTGGTATGCGACCTTGAGGCAGGTAGTCCAGGAGCCGTTAAGCTGATTTGAGGGACAGTAGACTGCCAGCTGGGTGGTTGTGTGCGTCGCCGCTGACATGATAGAACATGTGCGGCGACTAACGTAGCACGGTCTATGGCATTGCTCTGTGGTACATGTCGTCATCGGAGTGGATGACGCTGTCCGACGGCCAGCAGATGGATCATCGCCTGGGAGTACTGCTGGAAGCAGACTTGGCGCCTCCTGAAAAATGGTAACTGCACAGAGATGTTGATGATCACCGCAAAGAGTTGTCGTACTGATCAACCCAGTGTCGCCCTAGAGACTCTGAGCATAGTGAACGGACATATAATAAAACCCCTGAGAACTCATTGAGCCTATTGTAGTACGAGTTGATTGTTTAATTGTAATAGAAAGAAAATTTGTAATAAATCTTAATGTCAAACGCATGTGAAACGGTGTTGCCAACATGTAAAGTAACATCCAAATTCCCCTTCCCAGAACTTTCATTCAATAATAATATTTTTGTTGATAAAATAATTAAATTAAAAGGTAATTTAATTCTTAAAAAGAGGGAGTACAAGTTGTCCGCTTCAACTTTTATTATTTTTCGTAACCTGAATTTCAGCCACAACGATGAACTTGCACTTGGAAATATGGAGGAACAAAATTGAATGTTACTGGAGCTTCATCTGCAATAAAGGTTACGACTATTGTAAATTGCAGCGGCAATTTGGCCGGAGAGGAGAGGCAGATAAATCGACCGGGTAATTTAATGAGTGCTTAGTAGTTGAGAGGCGAGTAATTGTCCAGTTTAATGGCAGTTTCAAGGGCACTCGTAATTCGATGTGAAAGAGTTGGCTCAACGACGTTTTTTATTACTTACCGGACTCGGCATCAACAAAACCACACTGTACTGGTGTTACAAGCACTGAAGGAAATAGTTGTTTTATTACTTCGAAGGTCATCCAGAAAATAGGTTATCCTGGGTCCGTTTTCAGAAGGTAAACACAATTTTATGGGAGGATTTGTGACAGCAGATACTGCAATTGTACAGTTAGTTTTCAACGCAGTTCCCACCGAACACGAGACATTTGTTTATACTGTCGGATAGAGCTGTAAAGTAACGAGAAATTCTGTACCCGTATGTATTCGTTACTAAACCAATC
This sequence comes from Vandiemenella viatica, assembly GCA_031002005.1. Taxonomy (NCBI): domain Eukaryota; kingdom Metazoa; phylum Arthropoda; class Insecta; order Orthoptera; family Morabidae; genus Vandiemenella; species Vandiemenella viatica. The sequence goes on along the minus strand of JARYHS010011408.1, from coordinate 272,065,828 downwards.
AGTACCAGTTACTTTCGAATCGTTACTCGTTACTTTTGATACAATCAACACTAGCATGAAGCATTGCATCGAGTCGCGTCTCGTACGTGATAACTTCGTTACTATCGTATCGTTTCGTTACTCGTTACTTTTGATACAATCGAACACTAGCATGAAGCATTGCATCGAGTCTCATACGGGACGTCTTCGTTCGTACTTGGTAAAGGTTAAGTAAGTTGTTTATTTAGATAAATAAGCTTAGGTAAGTTGTTCGTTTGGATAAAACTTTAAGTAATTAGCACATGGATCTTGCGGAAATCCTCTGAATGTACACTTCATTTACTGTTATGAATATCATATACCAATGAATAATCTAATTTCAAAAGAAACAACTGTCTGCATAAAAAAAAACTGACCTTTCACCTGACTGTGACATATCTAGTGAAAATAACTAATGACTGTTATTTTTTTAAGTAGCCTACTCAAAACCCTGCATAAAAGCCTGAATAATGGGACATATATTTAACAAATATTATATTCTCATCAAAGTATTTAGTTTCTAAATAGGAGGTTTAACCACTGTCTTCCTTTGCTGTTTCCATTTATTTTTGTAAATTTTTCATGTTTTTTAAACTATTTAACGTCTCTTAACAGTGAGGTCTTTAGAGACGGGAAAGGATGGGGGCAAGGAATTAGAAGGAATTCGACATAGCCTTTTGAAGGAAGCATCCCGTGATTTGTGGAAACCATGGAAAACCCAAATCTGGACGCCCGGACGGGGATTCGAACCGCCGTCCTCCCGAATGCGAGGCCAGAACACTAACCATTACAACACCACCCTTGGTATCTTTTTGCGATTAGATTCGTAATAGCTGACCGAGCGTGAAGGTGTAACGGTTAGCGTTCTGGCCTCGCATTCGGGAGGACGGTGGTTCGAATCCTCGTCCGGGCATCCAGATTTGGGTTTTCCATTGTTTCCCAAATCACTCCAGGCAAATGCCGGGATGCTTCCTTCAAAAGGCCGTGGCCGAATTCCTTCCCATTCCTTGGCCCCCATCCTTTCCCGTCTCTAAAGACCTCGCTGTTAAGAGACGTTAAGCAATTACAAAAAAAACCTATTAGTTGTTGCGTCGCGGTTATGACAAACATTCAACATCAAAGCCAGTACCGCATTAATCACATGGATTCTGCGGTAGTTAAAATTCATTGATTTCTATGTCACATTACTTCTAATACAATTAAGCATTAACATGAAGCATCGCATTACTTCGTTAGTACTTTGTAATGTTCAAGTAAATTGTTCATCGAGTAAAGTAAATTTAGGTAAATTTTTCGTTCATTTGATTTACAGCACTGAATATTGCATACTTCAGAATAATACCCAATACAACAATCGCAGCACACTAAAACAAACTAATTTTTAAACAAACATCTGCTCATTCAATCGCTGGGCGAACCATTCCAGCTCCCGCATGACACATGATACGTCGTGTTCGTTCCTTTATCGAATCAAACTGACATCTTTACGACAAAAGTGAGTAACCAAACATGCGAGTAACGGAATGATTTTGTGAGTAACGATTCGGTACTTCCCCTCAGGTGACGAACCCGTTACTCATTAACGAATAAATACGGTTTTTACAGCTCTACTGTCAGACCAACGTTTGAATACTTGAGCTGGAAAAGTTTGCCGTTAAGATCGAGATTATTGTCTGACTAATGTCTGCGTAGCTCAGGAATGTCTGAGGAATGAGAAAATAAGATAGTCACTAAGCACGAGATCCACTCTCCAAAATATACTTCTTTAATTCTTCCATGAAGTCATCCGAAACAACCAATCGTTGTCTACTTTCCAATTCATGATAAACATTTTGTGAATTATCCGAAAATTTCACCCGCCGTCAGCACACCGTTGACACATGACGTTCGGTCCACACACCAGATAAAGCTGTCGGTGAATTTCAGTCCTCGACACGCTCTGTGCGTTCAAAAATTTAATCATAGAACGAATTTTGCTGTAGGCGGACGATGAAATTGGAGCAGTCGTCTTCAACTCACAACTGCTCTCGTGCAATATTGTTTGAAAAATTAACGAGAAAAGCTTTGAAGGTACAGTAGTAGTCACTACGTTATATCGAAACGTGGAGATGATATACAAAGGCTCTGAAATTCTTGGTGATTTTACATGCCCTAGTTCAGTAGCACCATCTGGATTATCGTGTTAAAGGCAAAACTAGAAAACAGAATAGGAACAACACAAGTCTTCCAGCTAGTAAAGTGACCAGCTTAACTGTGCGCTAGATACATCGTATATGATCAATGCTGAGTTGCTCAATATTATTAAAAGAACTTGTTTATATAAGTACTCAGAATCAAGGTGGATTTTTGCTTTGTGACTCCGATGGTACGGTCAGAGATACTGCTAAGGCAGTGATACAAACTACAGAGAATAGAATCGAAGAAAGGCTGTATATCAGAAATTCAGTAGCGTAGATCTTTCGCATTAGAGTGAAAATCCTTCCATTCATATGCCGCCTTGTCATAACACTGAAATTAGAATGGTATTGTCTTGCTCCACGCATCATTGTTTGACAGATTCTCTTCCACAATAAAGATTCACGCTTCATGCTACAGTGAGTTTGTGACTGAAATGGCACCTGGCTGGTGATACGTTATGTGTTTTTGCGAGTCTTACTTACACCTTAGACAGTAGAAATATATATGCGAATGCAGGCTTTCCCGGCGAATAAATGAAAACAAATCTTCTAGGTTTTGCAGCCGGATTTTATAATAAAATCCGGCTGCAAACCTAGAAGATTTGTTTTCAGTATAAATATACCTTACCCAATTTGAAAATTTTCCAAGAATCATTCTAAAGCGTTGTTGTGACCCAGGGCACCAGTTGTTGCTAACTGAATGCTCTTTCAATAAACACTGCACCTTGGAAACTCAAGTCCAACATGACAAAGCGTTGTAGTGGGTCTTGCCTCTGTCATAGCTTAACCTACAGTTTAACATAGTTCCGCATAAGCAGTTTACAAAAGATTTTTTTATCTTTAAATCAAGCATTTCTATAGGTGAAGGTTAGATTAAAGCTAAGTCATTGTAAAGAAGTTTACTTGTTTATTCAGTTCAATAAATGTTTTTATCAAACTTCTTTGAACCGGCGTTGCTGGTAGGGAGTACATATTGACAGCATCTGAGAAATTAACTTTTCTGCAGATTTTAAAATGTACAGTACATTAAACATAAATAACAAAATTAACATTTCCTCTCTGATACCAACCAACAACACAGTTAAGTATCACAGTTTAAATTATGCATAAATTCTCCAGTTGAGATTCTGTCTTCGTTTGTGTGAACGACACAAAGTTAATTGTTCCATAACTGCATCACGGCAAGAATGTACAACCACCATCCTAGGACGTATTGGAGATGCCGTGGGTGGTTATTCGCTCACTGCTTGCTGCCGAATACTTCGGCGACCATGTTGAAGCAGCCCAGGACGTGTGTGGCGTTCTTCAGGGAAGTGGTCACCCTGAACCTTCCAGTGGGCAGCTTCCTGTTGACCGGCCCGATCCTGACTGCGCAGTCCGATATCTGGTAGTGGCCCTGAACACACAGAGAAACTATAAGTAACTAGACGTCATAACACTTTCTCTGCGTTTCGTGAGTTATATTTCATTACAAGCAGAAAATGTCACAGCTGACAAAAAATTTTGACTTCCAGTCAAAGCAAAATTTTACAATCTTTGAATATAATTATATTCTTAGCCTTCACACACAACTAGTTGGACTGCAGTATTCTTTTTTTTTTTTTTTTTTTTATATAATATATATATATATATACCAAGCTTTAAAATCCATCGGTCTTAAAACATTTAACTCTTTCAACTCGTAAGTATTATTGGGAGAAATTGTATCAGTTAAGCAAAGCAAAAGGGCAGTGTAACAGATAATCATCTTGTTACGTAGGTGAGAGTACCATTTTGGATTATAACAGTTTATTTTCCCAATTCAAGAACGTTTTCTGGTCATTAATAAGTTATAAATGTCACAAATAACACTATATTTAATATCTTGTAAAATTACAATCAATATACAGTAGTTTTAAGCAACCTTGGTTCAAGTAAGATTATCCTTGTTCCACTTTTAGTTTCAATTAGTTGTAGCGTAATCTGTAATTTCTCTGTTGCTAGGTGACATGTTTGATGATAGATTTTTTTAAGGAGGGAATTGTGTTCTGTTCCAATAATCAGTTAGACGATTACGGAAAAACCGTACCGAAGACGTATAATTTCAGGCCATTTTTACCTTTTTTTTTTTTTAATGAACATTCTGGACAGTTTGAAAAAAATTCATGCATGCAACCTCCGAGCGCTTTGGCTGCTCAAGACGGTGCTGTTGCAGAGTTCGTGATGTTGCATTCGGCATTCCGTGTTAACACAACAGATGGAAGGTGTGGTCTGCGCATTTTTATTTACAGCCTTACCTAACCGGTTCAGGCGCGTCTTCTTCATTAATACTTTTCTCTACGGAAATATCGAAGGAACGACTGTAAGATAAATGCAAATGGCCGAGAAGGATCAGGCGCTTGGGAACAGTCACTTAGGTCAGCAGCTTCATAGGCCGTAGTGCTAATCGACTTTGGGCTTTTTATTTTTGCTGTCATCAGTCTCTAGACTGGTTTGATGCAATCATCCTTCCTTACCTATCTTGTGCTTACCTCTTCATCTCAACATATCCCCTACAATCCACGTTCTCAGTTATCTGCTTCACATATACTAATCTCTGTCTTCCTCTACAGTCCTTACTGTCTACAGTTCCTTCCACTAACAAGTTAACCGGTTCCGCATGTCTCTCTCTGGACATACGACTGACTAGCATTACACTGAACTAAATCATGTAAAACTAATGTTACTGTTAATCATTTTCGTACAACGATTTTTGAAGTCAGCTATTACCAATTCTGTGACATGAAAATGGAATTCTGAGTCAAATTTCAATTATTATTTATTAAAGAATTATCAGATACTTAAACATTAAGATGGAGAGCGCAATGATTACAGATTCCAGTCGGTGTTGATAAAAAACAGTGGTCTTACAAAGGGAAGTCTAAATTGTTGCAAGAGCTAAGAATTTACGGGGAGTATCATGAAACAAGAAGGAAGATCGACATGTGAACCGATGTTTCTGTCTGGACTGTTGCCACCGCGTATAGGCCAGACTCAACAAAGAAACTTTCGGAAAACTGATTATTATTATTATTCTCGTATCACAAACATCAAAATAAACAGTTAAATACATTGTGCAAATCAACAATCGGAAACACACCTAGCCCAGTACTTTGCAACCTCAATTGCATTGTGTGTTGCTTAAAACAGGTCTTCGTTGTTGCAGGGTGATGGGCACATAGGACACTCGAGCATATGATTCATAGTTTGGTATTCACCACATTTGCACTTAGTATTGGTGGCATCAGTATAACCCCATTTCACTAGTTTTTTCTTGGACCTGCCCACTCCTGTTCGCAATCGATTTAAGGACCGCCAGACGTTCCAGTCCTCTGCATGACCAGGTGGCAAGCGCTCTGCAACTGTCAGTGGTCCCGAGATGTTAGGAACCTTCATTTTCCACAACTGTACTCTTGCCTTTTCAGGTGATCCAATTAGTTCCCGTGATGTTCTCAGAAAGATTTTCTTGGATTTGAGTCTATGGACTGGTGGTGTATGGCCGTGCAGTGGATGAGCGCTTTACCGTACTACTTTGGTCCTCTCCTTGTTCGCAGCCACTTCTCTCCGGATACTGGGTGGTGCAATGCCCGAAAGCTGGTAAAGCCTGTCAACTGGGGTAGGCTTCAAGCAACCTGTTACTAGCCTACAGATGTTATTGAGGGCTACATCCACCTGTTTGGTATGAGATGATGGGTACCAAACTGCGCATGCATATTATGCAACAGAGTAACAAAGGGCCATTGCCGATGTACGTAAAGTTTGTGGTTGACTGCAACACTGTGATCCAACTAGTTAGCACAGTAAGTTGTTTCTTGTATATATCTTCATTTTGCAATTCTTGCAGGGCTTCTTATATGTGAAGGTTCTGTCTAGTGTCACTCCCAGATATTTTGGGGGTGTTACATGTCTGCAGTTTGATACCTGACCACATTACTTTTAATTTACGCTGAGCTTTCCTATTTTTTAGGTGAAAGACACACAATTCAGTTTTTGAAGGGTTAGGTCTTAAGTAATTTTCCCTATAATGACAGAATATGTAAATCAGCGCCGAGTCTGTCGAGGAGACCATTTAATGCTATAAATATTAGCGTTGAGTTCTGATATGTGTAGGCATAGAAAGTTGCCGAAAATACTTATGTTGGGAAATGAGTTTTTGTTTACGGATGCTGAGAAACCGCACAAATCGGATAGCTGTCTACACCAATCACAGATGAGATTCCTGTGCGCGGTAGCAAATTCTTGTTATCTGTTACACTCGAGTCACTTGCAGATGCAGGTTTTTCCTCGTGGTCGCGCAGTTGATGTTCTATCCCTCCATCGAATAGGAAAGCAAGCTGGATGAGATGTTATTCGATTACGTCACGATTCTCGGCTGCCAGTAATACCTAGCCATACACGACTTTGCACAGCACACTGCCTGTATCAAGCAGTGATGTTAATAACAAGTGCACACACAAAGCTGTTATCTTTTCCGCATGCAATCTGTACCAAGATTTTCATCAGTGACAGCCAGCAATCGATGGCTGGCCGCTGCTGCATACAAGGCGTCACTCACCTGCGGTAAAGTTGTCGAAATGTTAATGTTCACAACGAAAACACTCTTAAGCCCTCTGTCAATGAAAATTAAACTTAGATTCTCATGTTAAGAATTCAATTCACCATGACTGAGATATGTTAAAAAATTACGAATACCATTCATTTTGATGTTTTTTTCGGGATAAAACGAAGTACCTGGGATATGTATAATTAATTTTATACTGTTGAATTTATAATCCTAGTCCAATCAATCATATTAATATATAAACATTATCATACAAATATGGGCTACATTTCACACCAATATTAATTACTAATGTTGATTATGATAATAAGGTGGGGAAAGAATTGTTTGTTGAAGACTTGAAATTTAAGTATCTTGGCATTACATTTGATAACAAGCTTAATGGAGCAGTACATTTTGGACAGGCATTAAGAAAAGTATTCAAAATTCTGCACTGTTGGAGAGAGATTGATGAGGGGATGTACGAGAGAAGTGAAAGAATCGGAAACCGAGCGTGGCGGTGTAACGGTTAGCGTTCTCGCCTCGCATTCGGGGGGACGGTGGCTCGAATCCCCGTCCGGGCATCCAGATTTGGGTTTTCCATGGTTTCCCAAATCATCCAGGTAAATGCCGGGATGCTTCCTTCAAAAGGCCATGGCCGAATTCCTTTCCATTCCTTGCCCCATCCTTGCCCCCCATCCTCTCCCGTCTCTAAAGACCTCACTGTTGACAGACGTAAAAACAGTTAAAAAAATGGAATTGGGTTACAAAACTTTGGTCAGACCATTGCTTCGAAATTGTAGTATAGTATGAGACACAAATTTTTAATATCAAATAAAGGGGTGGAGAGGGTGCAAAAAAGGGATGTTAGATTTGTTTCTGGAAGTTACCGCAGAACTCAATCAGTAACAGATATGATAAAAGAGCTGGAATGGGACTCATTGGAAGACACGAGGAGGGTGAAGAGGGTCATGGGAGAGTACAAGGCGTACATTGATGATGAGGCATGTTACGATATTGGTGTAAGAATGAAAATTAATGCATGGAAGGAAAAAGATGACCATGACCACAAGCTGGCACTCGATTTCAGGGACAAGGGTGAAGGAATATATTCTTTTTTAGATAAGGCGGACAGGGATTCGAATAAGTTACCAGGACAAATGATGATCAAGTTAATAAAAACGTTGAAATAATTTGAAGTTCAATTTTGTAGAGGGTAAATGCAGGTGGTTGCAGGAAAGGGGGAAAATGGGTGTGTAGGAAAATTGACACCGGAGCGTGCGATCCATTGCAATTAAATTAAATTAAATTAAATATCAAGAAATAACGAATCTTCTGCAAATGAAAAAATCCTATCATCTAATTTTTTAGGCATTTCATGCAACATTTACAAGAATATCAGCTATTTGAACTACTCCTCAGCGTATGGAGTTTTTTTTCTTTTTTCTTCCAAATTAGCGAGCTATTTCAGTAGCTAAGCCAACGAAAGGAATTTATTCAACTCAGAGATACGAAGGGTATTTCAACAATAATCGCATCCACTGACTGGCAGTGCCCTAGGTTTGAGGCTAGGCCCCTCGGATCTCATTGTCTGCAATACTTGCAGAGTTTTAACAATCATAGTCAAACTGGACTGTAAAAAGTTAAAGTATTAATAATTTCAGTACATCAAAACAGCTTAAGATGAATAGCTGGTATATTTTGTAATGATGGTGACACCGCAAAGTAATATAATCATGGGAGACCAAATGGTTTAGATCACTAACCAAAATTTTCCATGATATACTGTCGATGGAATTCCTAAGACTGCAGATTCAGTTGGCAAATGAGGCACATTAACAACGAGCTATGGGACTGCTCGGTTAAAGTAGAATGGTGATAATAAATGGGCTGGTGATACACTTAGCACATGTGTTAAAAATTTAATTAATGAACAGAAAAATTGCTGTTAAACTCCAACTTCAGTGTGTGGACGTTTGAAATACTGGTGTGGTCTCAATATTACAGGAAAAATTTCTAGTGGTAAAAAATTTATGATCTACTATGTAATACTCGATCTACTCTCAACAATAGAAATGAACATCAGTGTTAATCTAACAGTTGTTACGAAAAACAAATATTAAGAAATGAACAAAAACTTTAACATTATTTAGAATCGATTTGAACACGTTGAGAGGCGGTATTTAACGTTTATCAGTCCTCTGCGATATTGAGTATGTTACTGGTAAACAAAATATGAGTTATGCACAAAAACAATTAGGACTTACTTTCGCCAGAAAACAATAATCATAGAGTGAGCACGCTACATTGTTAGTTACAGCAAACCTTTACGATTAATGCTGTGATTCGTAAGAATTGTCATTCACATAACTCGACGCTCGGTAGCAGAAGCTGAAAGTGGAAAAGTCGCTTCCAAAGTGTTAGATATTCCTGGTGGACGAAAACAGACATTGTGCTCGATGTTCTCCTTTGGATATGACTTTTGGCTGTTACACATTATTAAAACCTCTGGAAGTTTCCCCACAGGTCATTTCGCGTAACGAGACTGCGGTTCTTACGGCCACTCAAGGGTCTTACGGAGATGCTTCCACCTAAGTACATTGAACTACCTACTCACCCTAGAAGAACAGCAAGACAGCTGCAGAGTAACAAGAGCGCAACTTTTATCTCACGGCGCTCAGTGTCCTCAACTTTTAGAACAGTCCTCGTTGTCATGTAGCACGAAAGTTTTAACCAAAATGTATTCACACAAAGAGCGACACGCCTTTCCTATATACCTGTAGATGCAAACGGAAGATTTGGCGCGTAAAAGTAGTAAAGAAACTTCCAACTATGATAGTTCCTGAAATTCCGACGATCATTCTCACGGTTATAACTTTTTGGAGATGTCCTAATAACGAAGGTTAAGCAGACCGTTCTGTTTAACCGGTAGCTATAAAAATCGTAAATGATTACTAAGCCCCAGATTTTTAGGTTCTAAAAAACCAAATTTAGGTTTATTCAACTCACGTTTTAGGCTTTTATAGGTTTTTAAAATTCTGATTTAGGAACTTAAACGTTTTTAAGGGAAATAAAATTTAAAACACGCAATATATACTGCCATAGTGTTAAAAATATTGTTGATTTTACAGTACAATGTCAAATACTCCTTAAAAACTTCTAACATGTCATTGATCGATCACATTAAAACAAGCAGAATAAACCACTATTATGTTCAAAATACTTCGTCTTTATTGTTTATGGTAAACAACTCATTTAAAACTTCTAATATGACACTGAACAATGAAATATTTTGACAGATTTTTAGGAGTAAATCCTCCTTTCTTTTCCGTTCAAATTCTCTTGAATGTGGAAAAACTACGCTTTACGTCACATGTGGTCAGAGGTGTGAACTTTGTATCAGCCATTTCCTTAGGATTCCAAGGCAATATGGTTGTTTCTTTAGACCACAGAAGACGCGGCCTATGTATTCCATCCTCTTGAAATCTGGACTGCGGGCTAAAACAGACTCCTGCTTCTTAGCTATAGACACCCCAACTGGTCCAGTAGCCACTTTGGCCCTTACTTCTTGGATGATTTGAAGTGCTTCCGTCAACGGCAGAGTACCTCCTTCCAAATTTTCGATTGAAAATTCTGGGTTGTAAAAATTTGCCTTTATGTATTTCAACTCCTGTACTGCTGGTACTGAGTGCAACCCTTTCTTTGCATTTACTATAGCAATAGCTTCGCTTTCATCTAATGATTCGATGACCTCCGTGATGCTCTCATAGTTTTCTGCATAATATACTGCGGCTGAGAGCCAGGTCCCCCATCGTGTCACTACTGGCTCGGGAAGGAGGGGTACTGATGGAAGCTTTTCTCTTAAAGTAACCATTCGATTTGGCGCTTTCAGGAATATTTTCTTCACTGAAGGAATTATCTCGTAAACTACAGGGTGCTGTTCGCGAATTTTTTCTGCTACCTGGTGCAGCCTATGAGCTAGACAGGTGACATGGACCATTCGAAGATGGAGTGCCTTCAAACACTCCCCTGCTTTTATCGTATAAGCTGCACTGTCTGTCACCAACAACGACAACTTATCCTCGTGTTCTGGACCTGGCCACAACAGTTTTGATGCATCCCTTACAGCAATTACCACAGTAGACTGGTTAGTCATTGGAAGATCTCTGCACATAATGACTTGGGGTATACTAGCTTCCTCACATGCGAGCTTGCCCACAACAACGCTATATATCTGCCGCAGGCATCTGTCGTCTCATCTACACTTAACCAGATGAAGTGGTCAGCAATGTCCACTAGTTCTTCAATATTTTTCTCTTGCAGCTGAGGCAAGTACTGTAATTCTTTCTTAAAGTGAATTCATCTGATATTTTTCTGTTGCAAAATTCTTCCAAAATGGTTTTGAGTACTGCATTATGGACTGTTGAAACTGGTATATTAGTGGCAGTGAGAGCTTCACACAGACGCAGGTGAAACGAATCTTCTGCACCCAGCTTTGAACTTGTAATAAAACTCTGCTTCTGTTCGGAAGCGTTTCTCCTGGTAGCATTTACCAAATAAGTTGCTGAATTCTGATACTGTAGTATGTGGGATCATTTTTCTGCAGTTACTTATATAGAAAGCAAAAATAAAAATAGTCCACCTGAATATAACACCCCGGATAATACCCAGTTAATATTATGAAATTTCATTCAGCAGTCAAGACTCTGTCACTTTACGTTAATTTAGAAATGAAAACAAATAAAATATATTTTAAAAAAATTATAAAAGATATATGAATATAAAACAAATTAAACTTACTGGTTTCACACATGCTTGACAATGTATAATTTTCTCTCATCTGTAGAAAAGTTCTTAGTCGTTCCTAACCACTCTCGCAGGTGACTACTTCTTGAGGATTTCTGTTTAGGCATGATTGCTTTCAATTAGGGGACTAAACTTATGTAGGCCTACACAATATTTTAATTTCCGTATTACCACTGAACGATGACGGGGTATACAACTGTTAATTTTTCAGAAAGGGTTTGCGTTCCTGAGATTGTTAATGTTTAACGTGCTATGTTTAAAACTTGCTTTGTCGATTTGTTTCTACTGAATGTAAACCTTTGTAATAATCTGAAGTTGCCACACCGCTTATTACAGCTTTTCTCAATGTTACTGTCAACAGTTAGGTTAAAACACATCATTTCTTATTGTGGTGAATAGTTATTCCAATTTTAAAATAAATTCTTCCGTTTTACACGTAAACATAGTTCGTTTACCCTCAAAGTTCGGCTTTACCCCTCGGACTGTGTTAGGGTAATTCCCATACTGCTCACATTTGCAGTGTCTTGGATCTTAGGATTCACGTAATAATAGATACAGCTGGTGATGGTGACTGGCCGGATCGCCATGTAACATTAATTTTTGAGAAGGAAGGGGGAAAAGGAAGCAGCCGCCCGTAACCTGTCAATCAGGCACTGTTCCGGCATTTGCCTCGAGGGGAAAAGCAAAACGACGGAATACCATGTCAGAAGAGCCCCCGAGCGGAGCGGTGTAACGGTTAGCGTTCTCGCCTCGCATTCGGGAGGACGGCGGTTCGAATCCCCGTCCGGGCATCCAGATTTGGGTTTTCCATGGTTTCCACAAATCACTCCAGGCAAATGCCGAGATGCTTCCTTCAAAAAGGCCATGGCCGAATTCCTTCCCATTCCTTGCCCCCATCCTTGCCACCCATCCTTTTCCGTCTCTAAAGACCTCGATGTTAAAAAGAGACGTAAAGCAGTTACAAAAAAAAAAAAAAAAAAATCAGAACAGCCGACGGTTGGGTTCGAGCCCATGGCGTGTTCCACGACCCGTACCCCTGAGCTAATCCGGTTGGACACTTGTTTAAGTAACAAAACTACAGTCGAACTGGATCAGTACATCGAATTAGGTCATTTTAGGTTCTAAAAACGGAATTAGGTCATTTTAGGTCATAACATAAAAATTAGGTTATTTTAGGTCCTATTAAATTTATGAATATTATTAGTTTATACAGTAGAGAAAGTTAAAATTTCGAGGATATTAGGTTGGGAACAAAATAGGTTCGAACCTAAGAATCCGGGGCTTAATGATTACTCATATTTATCAGGTACAGAACAGAACTTCAGCATACAACACTAGAACAACAAAAGCGAAAAAGTGTATAACCTGAAATCATTCCACATCGTGGATTTTAAAACTTTCAAACGTCAGAAGATATTTGTGTGTACTTATATAGAATTATTTTAAAACAAAAACTGAAATAAATATAGAAATGATTCACAAATCTCCAGTGTGGCTAACAACGATAAGGCTCCGCACAGTGGATCGGCGAAGTACTTATGCGGTTTTTATGTGCTGGTACGGCCCCAATCATCGCCTCATTAACTATAAATTTCCCTCAAAAATAAATAATACAAGTTTCTTACAGGACACAAAGAGGTACACTTTTCGCTGACAAATGGCAACACAGCCATTCCTCTGATAAGTTATGTACGCCGAGTTTAACAATCCCAGTTTGAGTTCGGGCAGGGCTCATGATTCACATTGGCTACCTGTGGTGGTTGGTGGCACGAAGTTCTTTTTTTTTTTTTTTTAAGCATTTATTGGGGAGTGCCGACAATATTGAAAACTTAAAACTATTAATATCATACGCGCAACATGTCATACTTATAGCTACAGATATACTAAATAGTAATAATTCCGTGAGAAACAGTGATATAACAGTGCAGTAAATGATGTGTGTATACGAATGTTTCTATGTTTAATTATATATAGCGGTTTCTGTGTGTGATTGTATGTTACTCAAATAACTAATTTATATATGTATATCCATAAAAAAACATTAACGCCTATCAAATGCATTCTTACACATTGTTAATTTAATTAAGTAACTTTCGTGAAACTTGATAAGTTTGTGTATCACAAACTATTCTTAGATACTGAACAATATTTAGCTGTTATTTTCAAAATAGAATTTTGTCTTATGTATGTATCTCTTGTAATATATTGTAAATATGGGCCCAGAGTAGAATCTAGGCGCTGGGCTATTATGTATCAGGATATTAAAAAAATAAAAAATAATTCCATGTAAACGTATTGACCTGGTCACAGGGTTTCTACTGGCTGCGATTTCCGGCTCTGTCTTAGCCTCCTTAACCTAACCCGGTAGTGCTACCAGGTACAAGGGGCCTATAGTTTAACGTGGAATCCGAAAAACGCAAGCATTCTAGCGTATTCCACATTACACGGCAAACTATTCTAGATGTGAAGGTCGGTTTAACGGTCTATGAAAATACTCGCCGAGACAGAGATTCGAGCCGGGGACCTTCCGTTCACCAGTCAGATGCCTAAACCATTGAGACACCAGACCGCAACCAATGTAATATTAACATTAAAATGTTGGTAATGCTAACTCATGTGCTTTTCCCATTTAAAAATCGTCCAATGCGCCTTAAGAAATTATCACTTCAAAAAATAAAAATCTATCATATAATTATATACACTTCCTAAAAATACGAGATGCGTCCAGAAAGTAAGTTCCGTTTCAATTTATCTCCACTGCAGCGCTGCGATTGCAGTTCCGCACATGCGCTGTAGACGATGTGTATCAAGGGGAAGGACGTGCGCCATTTGGAGATCGCTGTCAGTTACGTACGCTTTGTTGTGCTTGTCTGAAATGTTTGCGTTGATTGAAAATCCCGCCGCCTGTGAAATCAGGTCTGTGATTCGGTTTCTGAATGCAAGGAAAGTGAAACCAAGTGAAATTTATCGGCAAATTTGCGATGTTTACGGACCAAATGCGATGAGTGATTCGATGGTGAGAAGATGGGTCCGACAGTTCAATGGCGGGCGTAGTGATGTGCACGATGAAGAACGAAGTGGGCGTCCACCTTTGGTTACAGAAGAACTGGCAAGACTTTTATCTGTTCTTACATCTCAAGTCTTTCCTTGGCGGTCATCACTTCACCAATGACGACGAGCTGAAAGAAACTGTTTCCAACTGGTTGAAGACACAGGCGGCAGATTTCTATGAAGAAGGTATACAAAACCTGGTGCCACGCTATGACAAATGCCTGCAAAATTTCGGCAGTTATGTGGAAAAGTAGTTTAAGAGTTGTAGAATTTTGTGCAATAAAAATTTCTTCTGTATCTGTGTACAATTTCATTTTATTACCAAACGGAACTTACTTTCTGGACGCGCCTCGTACCTACTCATCGCGGGATTTGAACCTGCGACCCGGAAAGAGAACTTTCAGAAGTAAGTGCCTTAACCACTGAGCAACCATACAACCTTGTTTTGAAGGATATGGGTGCTAATTACTACCAAAATCCAATAAAAACTGTGGGTTTGTATGGACAACGATGACAGGAATTAACGTGATGGGGGAAAGGAGGAGTGGATTTAGGTTTCTGTAAATCAAACGTCAACAGAGTTTTTGTATTTGTTTTAAAGTATACGTATGCAAAATTCCATCAAAATAGGATAAAAACTGTGTGTTTGTAGAAAGATTTTGCGAAAAGCGTCTCGGGTGCATATCATCCGCGCACCAGGCTGGCGTGATCTGACGCGCGCAACAGGTGGCTTCTTGGGAGTTCATAGAATTACCCCCTCCCACCCCTCCACCCCCAAACATGGCGTAATGTGACTATAGAAGTTTTTACTTAAAAAAATGAAACAGTAAGCTTGCCTGTTAGTCCGTATTAACCGCTAACCTGTAAATGTTGGCAAAGAGGAACTTATCATGTAATTAGTCTCATACTTCGTCGGCGTTCCTAAATAGTTCTGAGTGTTATCCAACATATCATGAAAAAAATCCAGAACAATTAAAATGCTGGAATCAACTAATATTCCGTTTTATTAATGGATTGAAAAAACATTGTCCAATTTTCAGAAAGTTTTTTTTTTTTTTTCCTTCTTTCAGAGTTGAATAACCTCCTGTAAGTACTGCATCAAAACCTTGGAATAACTTCTTGAACACTTAAGAGATATAAACAAAATTGACCAACATAAAAATCTGTCTTCAAGGACCTAAAATATTGACGTTTAAATATCATCTTATTCCACCTATTACGGTTTCTAGTAAGAATATAGTGACGTATACTGCGTATTACCGCGTTAAACATACTCACACATTTCATTAACAGAATAACACAACAGCTCACCATTTTGGCAGATCCATCGCGACATTTAAATCACTTCGTTATCTTAGGACAAGTTTGATGGCCTCAGCAGTTGAAAGATCACTAAGCCTAACAAAAATGTAATGGGATGACACGCGACAGAAGCTTATATCATCATTTGATTTAAAGATCATAATATAAGTGAATTGGATACTTGGCAATTGTAAGCATGTGTCGCTGAGATATGGTAAACTTGTAGTTGGAGGCCAGAGAAAAGTCTAACGATCCGAGGTAAAGTTCAACCAAAGAATAAAATGAGCGACCACATTGCTCCGGTAGTGTGGTAACTGCCAAACGGACCGCGTTTTGAATGTTGTATTTTGTGAAGCCAGAGCTAAGACAAAAGAGTCTACGTAACTCCTTTCCGCCTGCTGATAGAATATTGCTCCTGGGCCACATCAAAGAGACTTAAATTAGGAAATTAAACAGGTTCACAGAGAGGCGGTGTATTTGGTGCTGGGTGCTGCAGGTGTTGAAAAATGTTAAGGAGTGAATATACTTTTCTATATGTATCAGCTATAAAAAATTGCTTGTAAATACTGCTGTCAATCACATTTCTGTTAGAAATAAATAAATGGGACCAACGACAAAAACAAACTGAGCTTGGTGGGTGAGCGGTTAACGTTCCAACCTCACATTCGGGATGACGTCAGTTCGAATCCCCGCCCGGGCATCCAGATTTGGGTTTACCCAAATCCCTCCAGGTAATTTCCTGAATGCTTCCTTCAAAAGGCCATTGCCGAATTCCTTCCAGCTCCTTGTCCCTACTTCCATCCCGCCTCTAATGACCTCGACGTCGACGAGGCGTAAAGCCATAAGTAAAAAAAAAAAGGCAAATACAAAAGTAAGGTACAGGATAGGAGGTTAAGTTTCTGAAATTATTCTCTTGTTATTACCAGCTGCATTCGGTGGCCTGTAACAGTGCTTTAAGCACTGAATAGTGAATTCTGAACGTGACAGGAACTGTATGATTATAACCTGCACAACAACTTCATACTTAAAATAGCTTGTATAATTAACACTGGACTACATAGTACATATATTCAACAGTGGATTATAACGAAAATATGTCTCTATACAACTTTTGTAATCTTACTTAAAATTATAATACTTCAGTACTGCAGGTTGTGTGCAAAATTGATGTTATGAAAACTCATAGACGGGCTCATGTTATGTTATAATTTCTACGTATAATGCTTTTTTTTTTTTTTTTTTTTTTTTTTTTAAAACACGCATCAACGCTTGAGACGTTCTTCTTGTACCATGCTAAAAATATTATTTTGAAATTACAATTAATGCGTGACGATCGCTTGCCGAAGATGGTTTTAATGCATTCTTTTGATGTGATTCAAATAAAATTTAATTTGACTGAACAACTTGTCCATTTTCGTCTTTTTTTGTCTGTTTTCATTTTGCGAAATATTTTTGAGGTGTCAAGACGTGTATGGATAATATTCTCGCTTTTCTCAGTGGAGGCAGTACAGATTATAGTTGTGTGTAGCTTGAAAATAGAAAAAAGAAGCTGAACGAACAGCTAGAAAAAAGATTGAAGGCTTTCACGGCGTATCGATGAAACGTAGTCTTCACGGGTTTTCCGCCGTATGTTGTTGAAACAACATACGGCGGAAAACCCGTGAAGACTACATTTCAGATAGAAAAAAGATAGATGTGCCAGCATAGTGATCTCTTGTAGCCGGCGTGTGTTATATCAGTGATAAAATGATAGCTCAAACAAATTTGGAAACTTGAAGAGTGGGAATGGCGAACCAGCGTCATTTTCTAAATACAGGCTTGCCGTTTTAATTTGTACTAACTCAACTGGCCGTGTGATCGCTTGATTACAAATCAAAGAATCCACTTCTTTTAAGAAGTATGGATAAAATCCATTTTCCAATATTGAGGAGACCAACAAAGCATGGTTTACAGCAGACGTTTTCATAGATTGCTTAAGAACTTTTAGTTCAAAAAATATAGTCTTACTTATGTTCAAGAAAGAAACCGTTCTTCTCTTTATTCAGTATGTACCTGGGAATCCGCAATCCATCCGGATTGTTGAATCATGTTTTTGCCACCAAACTTCCGTAAGCCCTTAGAACAAATTATGAATCTAGCCTTTAAGGCGCAAAAGTGCTAAGAACTTCCAAAGTTCTGTTGAAAAACGTGGAAGATGAATTATGATTGACAGACAACAAAGCAGGCCCAATTATGGAATTGTATAATGTAGCGTCAACGTCAGGAAGTTGACTGATGATGTTAAACTTTTTACGATTAGTGATACGTGTACGTTATGGCCAGAAGTTGTAGGTGAAAGGAGAACTTCCAATGTGCGCGGCAGAATAATTCAAATTGTAACTATTGCAACAGACGCATGGGTCGGGTTTGGGGCAATAACAGAAATGATCGTTAGTCATTATTAACAAGAGTTAATGTCAGAGGAGCTGGAAGAGTTTACAACACTCTGGAATGAAGATGCGGTGTAAGATGTCCATGTGGAGGAGCAAACAATTAAGCCTGATAAAAAATTTAAGCTAAGAAATTGAGTCATATAAATCTTTCTTAATAAATTTTATTTGTACTATTGTGACTGGTTTTCACATTCTTTATTAAAACAGTGCTTTTGTAATTTTATATTCCACATAAAGCATTTTTAAATATTTCTCTTTTGTTAGTACGCTGAGCTCACTGCTTTAAATGAGTTTCCTAATCTTGTTACGTGGTATCGTTGTCCGTCAACATCAGGACCGCAACTCCCCAAAATAACGAGGGATTACTGTATAATCAAAGAACCATTCGTTAAAGAGTTATGGATTCATTTTTGGTTCAAATTTCTTACCGTCAAACGTATCAGGGAAATTGCACTATATGTTGAAGAAATTATATACTCGTATTTTCATCAGGTGTTGCTCATTGTAATTTTTATTCTACGTAAGGAAGTCATTAAAAAAGTATGATTGGAAAATAAAATGATAACATTTTTGTCATTATAATCATAAAAAATAATGTAATTTATCTGATTTTAATTTTGTTATTCCCAAGTAACGACCTTTTTCTTTTGGCCGTTGTTGAATCATTCGTACGTTTATTTATGAAATTACTAAGTGTATTTGTGTAATTGTATGTTTAACAAATAACTTAATATCGGATGTCAAAGGCAATGACGAAGCTATTTTATGATCAACAACACCTGCACGAACTTTATTGTCCTCGATATTCATGGTACTGTTTTCCGTAAGCTATTATTTTTTTTATAGTAAGATTAGTTTCCACTTTTTTTTTAATACAAATTGTACTTATGTGACTTCATTTTATTTAATCGGCGGCTACCATATTTGAATGACAACTATTGTGTGTTAGTGTGTTTTTTTAATGGATATAGCCTTCCTGCTAATTCAATCAGTATCTGTCTCTGCTATGTCATTAAGGTCATATTCTAAAAGTTCCTTCATCCCATGCTGTAATCCTTACATCTTAAAATAGAGTAGTGAATATCTTACAGTGTACCGCTGCATTTACACATCGGAGAATACGTAATCTTCATGATGCTCATGTTATCTGCAAGATGTGCATGTCCTGGTTTTTTTTTTTTTTTTTTAAATTTACTTATCACTTTACGCCTCGCCGACGGCCAAGGTCATTAGAGGCGGGATGGGACTGGGGACAAGGAACGGGAAGGAATTTGGTCATGGCCTCTTTGAAGGATGCATTCCGGCATTCGCCTGGAGTGATTTGTGGAAACTATGAAAAACCCATATCTGGATTCCCGGACGGGGGTTCGAACCCGCGTCCTCCCGAATGCAAGGCCATAACGTTAACAGTTCACCAACCGCGCTCGGTAGGTGAGGTAGCTCTGAAACGAAATTTTCTCTGTCGTTCTACTGTTCATCTTATGTTCCAGTCTTCGTTAAACATGCGATTCTGGGCTTATGGTCTGTATGCAGTGTCATGGCTATTTCTATAATTTTCGACCTTAAGTTGCTGACGGGCCAACGTTTCTGCTGCTTCATTTCCACATATTCCTCCGTGTCTTTGTACCCATTGAAGTTTTATTTCTTTTCCCTCATTCGTTGTTTTAAGACTTTTCTGTCTACCTCATAAAGTAGATAGCTTCTGGTTCTACACGCGTGGCATTCCTTTAACTGATTTTAGAGCACTTCTGACATGAGGAAAAGGCATTGACCTTTATTTAATGGGTTGCTTTTATTATGGCGTACAGCTCTTCTGAGAATCTATTGAATTTAAAGATATATTCCTATCTGATATTTGTAGACAAGAACCGACAGATAAAATTTGAAAGAAATACCACAGTGTTTAGTGTAGAATGGTCGTAGTTAGCCCGGTGCACAAACAATTAATTTAATTAAATTTCAATGGGGGCACAAGCTCAGGTGGCAATTTACCTAAACATCCGGATTTCCCTTACCTACACCCACCTACATTTTCCCTCTACAAATTTGAACTTTGAATTTTTTCGACGTTTTTGGTAAATTATTCATCATTTCCCTTGGTAACTTATTCCAATCCCTGACAACCTTGCCTCAAAAAGAGAATCCCCACACCTTTGTGCCTGAAATCGGGTGTCAGCTTGTGGTCATGGTCATCTTTTCCCTTCCATGCACAACTTTTCATACCTACACCAATATCTTTCCATGCTTCATCATCAAAATACGCCTTGTACACTCCCATGACCGACTTCACCCTCCTCCTGTCTTCCAATGAATCCCATTCCAACTCTTATCATATCTGTTACCGATTGCGTTATGCCATAATTTCCAGAAACAAACCTAATTGCCCTTTCTTGCACACTCTCAAACTCCTGTATTTGATACTAAAAATGTGGGTCCCATACTACACTACCATATTCGAGCAATGGTCTGACAAAAGTTTTGTAACCCAATTCCTTTACTTCTCTCGTACATCCCCTCATCACTCTCTCCAAAAATTGAAGAAATTTTGAAACCTTTTCCTGCCACCTGTCCAATGTGTCCTGCCTATTTAAGCTTGTTATAAAATGTAATGTCTGGATATTTACATTTCAGGTCTTCAGCAAGCAATTCTTTCCCCACCTTATAATCACATCAACCTTTTGTTTTTTACTTGCGTATCTAATAAGATTTGCATTTATCTTCATCCCATGTTTACAAACCTAACTAGATATCCTATCCAGATCACTCTGCAACTGTTTACAATCCTCTACCGTTTTGATCCTCTTATATAGCATTATGTCATCTGCAAACAATCTAATTTCAAATAGTAAACAATCAACACAATTATTCATTACAATAACGAATAGCTATGGTTCCAATACGCTACCCTGCGGCACTCTCATATTTACTTCCACTGCTTTTGATACTGCATATCCAACCCTAACTTTCTGTTTAATACTCTTCATATAATGGGTTCCAGCATGACGCTGATGGAATAGAGAACTGGTTCTGTGCTTACCGCAGGCACAGGGCATATCCCTGCGAGGCAGGCGCAGGTAGCTAAGGACTCGCACAGCTGAGGGACCAGGCTGCAGGTACCCTGACAGGCGTCTGGTATGCGCTGCACATGCATCGTGCGACCCCACTCCTGTCTGTTGTCCATCCAGCGTGATACCTCCGCCACGGCCTGCCAACACCACAAAACCACTGAAGTGGATAGTGTCCAAAACCCCCAATTTGTTTTTTTACTTCTAAAAAATATAAATTTATTAAAAAATCCGTTTTTAAAGCATCAAATAATTACATCAGAATGTTATGCGTCATTTAAATTCTGATTTCAAAAAATATCATTAAAAATCATTACCAAAATATATTTTTTTTAAAACTTCACAGTTTAGCGATATGAAAAATAGTTGCCTAAACCCGACCCCTCATTAAAATAAACGAGATAACACTAACAAAATTATAAGATGTTTTGAATCACAGAAAACATTTTTAAAGTGAAATATAAAAATTATAGATTTTAGTTTTTTTTAAATATACAGATATAGCATATATATAGGGTAGATGAAAACACAGAAAATACATAAATAAATTAAAATTAAGCGATAAAAATCTCAAGTGTGCAAACACTTTCCAGCCCCAGCACAATCCACATGGACCCACACTAAACATATGACGTACATCATCCTAATGTCCCTTTCTGAAACGTCAAAAAATTTCTGTTACAAAACATGCACAAACATCATCTTTGGAAGAGCACATTAAAGGGATTTTTCTTGTTTTTAGTAATGGCTTTACGCCTCGTCGACGTCGAGGTCATCAGAGGCGGGATGGGACTGGGTACAAGGAACGGGAAGGAATTCGGCCATATTATCAATTGATAATTGATAATTTGGAACCAAAGCATAAAACTTCTTTATATATAGCTAGATGTTATTATTTCGACTGCGAGAAAAAATACTGTTTCGTTGACCGCAATTCCTATTACAGTACCAGGACAAATATTCATAGAGTTTCATACGTTATGTAGCCTTTGGGATCTAGGTATATTATACCTTAATGCGGAATCCAGGTACTGAGAAGAAAGTGTCTGTTCGTTTCGTTGATTTTGATGGGTTATCGAACACTGTGCAGTCCCTGGTCTCAAGAGTAAAATAGTATATGTTTTATTTGGATATGACGTTAAAAATCTAAGAAATTAAAATCTTTTTAAAGTCATTTCTCGCTGTCGAAATATCTGACTGCACGCTACGATGGCATCGTGTTATTCGAAATGGAAACTGATATTCATCATCAATAATTTAACTTATCTCAATCTGCGACATTCTTGACTATTTGTAGACTATAAATTAGAAGGTCAAATTGTTTGTGAGAGGAATTTCCATAGAAAGCCTGACTATATATATATATATACCAAGTGAGTTTTTTATCTTGAGACAACTAAATATCTCGAAAACTACAAATCCGATCAAAAAAAGTGGGTAATAAAAATTGTTCGTCTCGACGGGGGACATCCGATGATACCAAATTTGACTCCCCACCCCCACCCCCTAGGGGTGGGGGAAGGGGGAGAAAAAAAACTTAAATAGGAACCCCCATTTTTTATTGCAGATTCTGATTCCCCGGAAAAAACTACCCTATTTGACCCCCAATTCGAGTCATTTTGGTCGATAGATGGCGCTGCATTTCTCAGAGTTTTCTCATTACTTGATGTACTTCCATTGCGTTCACATCGTCGCTCATTTCTCAGAGTTTTCTCATTACTTGATGTACTTTCATAGCGTTCATAACATCTCTGATTTATTTACTTCGTTCTGTTGCACGTGTCAATGAGAATGCAGGCTATAACGTTGCAAGAAAAAATTGAAATGGTCTACATTTATGGAGAATGTCGCAAGAATATCGATAATGCTGTTGATCTTTATGCTCATCGTTTTCCAGACCAGCCTCGATCGCGCGCTTCTTTTTACCGTATTATCCAACAGTTCACTCAGGAGGGAAGTGTGCACACAAACAAACGAAAGCGGCGAAGGACGATAGCTGGAGAAAATAACGAAGTTGCAGTTTTAGCTGCAGTGGCTTATAACCCTCACATTAGTACTCGACAAATAAGTCGTGAATCAGGAATTTCTCAGACTACTGTTTGTCAGATTTTGCATCGTAGAAAATACCATCCGTTCCATGTTTCGTTGCATCAAGAACTTCACGGCAATGATTTCGATAATCGATTGACATTTTGCCGATGGTCGCTACAGAAAATACAAGAAGAACCCCATTTCTTTGCTCGAGTACTGTTTTCGGATGAATCCACTTTTACTAACCACGGCACCATTAATCGACACAACATGCATTATTGGAGTGTGGAAAACCCGCATTGGTTACGCCAAGTTGAACATCAGCGTCCGTGGAATGTAAATGTTTGGTGTGGGATAATTGGGGACAAACTTATTGGTCCACATTTTATCCATGGACATTTCAATGGGGAGAAATATCAACAACTCTTAGAGGACGTACTGCCAACATTGCTTGAAGACGTACCCTTAGACGTGCGACAAACAATGTGGTTTCAACATGACGGTTGTCCAGCACATTTTGCTGTAAGATCGCGGGAAGTGTTAGATCGTCTGTACAATCGTCGATGGATCGGAAGAGGAGGTCCAGTGCCGTGGCCTGCAAGATCACCAGATCTCACTTCGCCTGATTTTTTTTATGGGGATACTTGAAGAATGAAGTTTACAGTGAAGTGCCAACAACGCCTGAAAACATGATTGAACGAATTACCAACGCTTGTCAAAAAATCACGCCGGATATGCTTCTTAGTTGCGTCGAATCATTCCAAGAGCGGGTAAATAAATGCATCGATGTCGGTGGTGATATTTTCGAGCACTTGCTTTAGAATTGTTGTTAGAAACAAACACGTGAGAGGCGAGGGGACTCACCAAAAACAAGCACCCCGATGGTGAGAGGCGAGGGGACTCACCAAAAACAAGCACCCCGATGGTGAGAGGCGAGGGGACTCACCAAAAACAAGCACCCCGATGGTGAGAGGCGAGGGGACTCACCAAAAACAAGCACCCCGATGGTGAGAGGCGAGGGGACTCACCAAAAACAAGCACCCCGATGGTGAGAGGCGAGGGGACTCACCTAAATCTAGCACCCCAAAGGGAACAGAAAATTACTACGTCCACGTCGTTGTTCCTGGGTAACGCAAAAAGTAATGTTTGACTTTCGCTATCTGCTAAAGAATTTGCATCAGTGCATTTTGAAATAATGTCCATTCCCATCCCTCAAGTTTGGAGGTGGGTGGTGTTATTGAATAGTTTTTGAAAAATATCAATCACATTAACTTGTATTTTGCTGATCTGATGTGTATTTCACGAGATATCCTCATTTTTAAATGAATTTTTGCTTATTTTGATTTTTGTCGATTGCAGCGCCATCTATCGACCAAAATGACTCGAATTGGGGGTGAAATAGGGGTAGTTTTTTCCGGGGAATCAGAATCTACAATAAAAAATGGGGGTTCCTATTTAAGTTTTTTTTCTCCCCCTTCCCCCACCCCTAGGGGGTGGGGGTGGGGAGTCAAATTTGGTATCATCGGATGTCCCCCGTCGAGACGAACAATTTTTATTACCCACTTTTTTTGATCGGATTTGTAGTTTTCGAGATATTTAGTTGTCTCAAGATAAAAAACTCACCCTGTATATATAAACTCAAATAAACGAAGTTACGGGTGACGGCTAGTAATATAATTTAATTGTTATTCTCATAAGTACATGAGGTGCCAGTAGAATTTTACACCGTGTGTTTAGAATATTGGATTAAATAAAAACTTTAGCTGAGGCAAGTTGTTTTTCAAATGGCGATTTGGTGAAATCACAGTGTGGGAGCTGCAGAGGTTTAGGTTTCCAGTTCGAATCGCACTGCCCTCAGTTATTTATAATGCGAGGCCAGAGAGTTAACCACTCACCCACGACGCCAGGTCCAAGGGAAAATCTCCAATTCCCATGTTCCAGAGATCACTCTCTTCACATCCTAAGCGTTTGATTCTTTCACATTTTTCTCCAAATTAAGGCACCCTTTCACAATATCTTTCTAGAAGCACTATTGTCGACCCTTGCCCCTGGCCGCGACTGCTTTTGCATCCTATGACACGATTACGTTCTTGCTGCTGAGCTGCCTTGACTTCTTTAACTCTTTTAACTTTCGTCTATTGAGCTTTATAAGGCTTAGATAAGATGACCATAAAAATTCAAGCATTCCATTCCGTATTTGACATTAAACATAAATAAATAAATGGTCCGGTTTAGGTTAGTTAAGGGGTCCGGTTTACGCAACTATATCCTTTATCTTGTTAACCAAATTGATTTTAACCAAACTTCTCAACAAAACAATTCAGTGTTAAACATTCATATAAAACCTTATCATTTAAGGGTGTATATATAAGTCGGAAGGCTTACCTGCTCATATCAAGGAGATTTTTTTTAAAAATATAGCAGAATGTAAACAGTTTGTTTACTGCCAAAGCACTTAATGGTGATGTAATGAACAACCAATGGAGCGGTAACGCGAGCATTCTGCTACAGAGTGGTAAAAGCCCAAACTACTATCTACACTTGATCTACCTAGGTTTCAGGAGACTGCAGAGGCAGGAGACCGGGGTTCGACTTTAAGGGGGGGAGGGCACTTTCCTCTATAAATGCGAAATTAAAGCTTTCTCCCAGTCTGTTTTCGTTTTCACTACTAAAAGGCTAAACCAATCTTGATAAAATTTTACACGAAGTATTCTCGTATTTCTCGGTATAAATAGTACATTATGTTATGAAAATTTGAAAAGTAACTGAACGGTGACAGACAGATTGATAGCGTGTGTATATCTCTGTAATATTATATCGGCCCCTCGGGCTTCGTTTCTCTCACGTTAAGTTGTGTGTAATCTGTCCATAAATTTCATGAACAGATACGACTATTACCCCGACTCCGTGGTTTCTGGGACACTTTTTATTTAACTTACAGAATGATATATCCGATTCTAGTAATAAAATTCAAGGTCCAAGCGTATGAAGTCACGGGTAAAACTAATCTGAAATATATGTCTCATCCAAAACTGTTGTAAGAGTACTATGGTTTTATACTGCACTACAGTAAGCCATTAAACAAAATTAATTTTATAGTGATTTTAGAGTAATATCGGTTTACAATAGAATATTCAAGAGAATCTTAGTGATTATGTTACGTCCAAGATATTTCAGAGGAAACAGTCAAGGAAGGCCGAATTAATAATGTAGCACTGTGTCTCTGCGACGAATTTCACGGAATGAGTCGTATAGTTGGGTTGGTAAACACGGGATAAAGATAAATGCAAAGAAGAATCATCTTATTAGATAACCAAATAAAAAATAAAAGGTTAATTATGAATATAAGGTTGGAAAAGAATTGCTTGCTGAAGACTTGAAATGTAAATATCTTGACATTAGATTTGATAACAAGCTTAACTGGGCAGATCACATTGGACAGGTGGTAGGAAAAGGTTTCAAAATTCTCCACTTGTTGGAGAGAGTGATGAGGGGAGGCACGAGAGAAGTAAAGGAATTGGGTTACAAAACTTTGGTCAGACCATTGCTCGAATATGGTAGTGTAGTATGGGACCCACATTTTGCGTATCAAATACAGGAATTGGAGAGAGTGCAAAAAAGGGCTGCTAGATTTGTTTCTGGAAATTATCGCAGAATGCAATCAGTGACAGATATGATAAAAGAGGTTGGAATGGGATTCATTGCAAGACAGGAGGAGGATGAGGAGGGTCATGGCGTGTACAGGATGTATACTGGCGATGAGGAATGGAAAGATATTGGGTTAGGTATGAAAAGTAATGCATGGAAGGGAAAAGATGACGATGACCACAAGCTGGCACTCGATTTCAGGTATAAGGGTGTGGGAAGATTATCTTTTTTAGGTAAGGGTGTCTGGGATTGGAATTAGTGACCAAGGGAAATGATGAATAAGTTACCGAAAACGTTAAAAGAATTTAAAGTTAAAATTTGTAGAGGGCAAATGTAGGTGGGTGCAGGTTAGGGGGAAGATGGGCGTGTAGGAAAATTGTCACCGGAGCCTGTGCTCCATTGCAATTAAATTAAATTAGTGGTAAATTGTGGTTGAACCTTTGTGCTGTATATAATTTCCTTGCTCTCTGGAAGAATTCTTAAAATGTAGGAAGCAAAGAGTAAGGGTAGCAAATGTGGTACCAAATGAGATTGAAGTGGAAACTGGAAACCCACAGAATAGTCTGTTGTGACCATTGCTGTTCGTTATTGCAATGAATGATAGCTTTGACGGTTTACAGCTGAAAGACAAGTTGTTTCTATTATGTAGTGATACACAATAGCATTAAAACTGTAGGGAACTGTTGACAGTTACCGGATATCTGAACAGGATATCCGATTGAATAGTCCGACATATAATGAAGGTAAATGCCACCTTATCAGGTATCCAGGATTTAAAATAAGGATTTTATATAATTCTGCGTTGAAGGAGGAATTGCTTGTGTATGACAAACTGTAAATATCATAACGTAACATTTGATACTAAACGCATTTGGCGCATTTGGTAATAAGGAAGCTTTTTAAATCCTGCATTTATAGGAGAGGGTGATCAGGGAATTGAACCAGCGAAGTGAGTGAACTGTAATATGAAAACTTCATCAGATTCATGCTTGAGTATGGGGGATACTTAGAATAGGATTCACGAAATGGACATAAAAAATAGGCTTTTCAATAGGTCTTAAACCTAAATTAACACTTGACCTCAGGCTTGAGGGAATACTGTATGACATCTAAGATTTAGTAGTAGTAAGTCAGTGAGTATTATGAGCAATATGATATGATACAAAGGAAAGTGTGAAATTTTCCTTCAAAGTGACTTGCATACGTTCGTTATCGGGCTACAGGTTGCGTTTAAACATATCCATAGCCGCCGCTTATGTTTCAGATCAAAAATCCAAATACCATCCAAACGCGCATTCGTCCACATACCTTGATCCAATATGCTGAAGCTACAGTAAAAAAAAAAAAAAAATTCTATTGCCTTAATCTGATTCAGCTGACACCTTTGAGTCCAGCCATTGAGTCATCGCCTGTTGCAGATGTTGCTATCGTTGCTAGTTGCGCTCTGATCTCACGTTGTTTACCAATAGGTGAGTTTGTGATACTGACATAGTAGCGTTATCTTGAAACTTTGCATCTGCAAGATGCGCTGTCCTGGAAGAAACACTACGAGCTGTTTACGGTCTAATACAGCAGTACTCAACCTTTTTTCGGGTGGAAGGGGACATTCTCCACCGACCCTAAACTGGTCCTGACCTGCTGAAATTTGTTTTAAGTACTTCTATATAATGTCCTCTTCACGTTTTGCACTCACCTTTATGGGGAAAGTCACCACGAATTAAATTAAAAATGCTGAAGTATGAGACGCTGCGCAACCGCGAAATGTTAGCAGCACTGCAAAACTGACATAAAATTATCGGTACAGGGATCATAACAACCTAAACAGGTTCGTTTTGTCATAGTGGTCGAGGTTAGGTTGAAATTCGGCCTGGACCAAGAGTAAAAATTTACGGGAAATTCATCCATCTCAGAAATGGTGCTTTCTTCTTTTTTTTTTTTTTTACCACGGAAGCAATCAATTGTCTCCGACTGTTGGTGTCAATATAAAAATGGCGAGCGTTGTTGTATTGCATCTCGGATAAATGTTTTCTATCTATGGATTTCGTGCGAGGTTTTACAACGGAATGAAGCTACAACGCAATAAAATATTAAAGCAAAGGATTTAACCAACATTTCAAAAGATTTTCATTGCTTTTCAGCGCCAGTGGCATCTAATAGCTGCACGTCACTCTCATATTTCGGCATTTTTAATTTAATTCGTGGCGACTTTTTCGAGAAAGGAGAGTGCACAACGTGAAGATTCAACAGGTCAGTACCAGTTTCGGGCTGGTGGAGAATGTCACGTCCTCTCCCATTTTTTTCCTTCTGGCTCGCATAAGCACTACTCCTATTTCATGATGGGCCGCAATAATCTACAGCACAATAAAACTCCACATTTAAAAATGAGCGCTTATTTTAACATTCGTGGAGTTGTAGACACTGTTACAAAATTTTGACAATTTTCGTTGAATCCAGCTGATAATTTCCAGGAGTTGGGCCAAGTGGGAAGGGTGGATAGGCCGCATGCAGCCCGCGGGTCGTGGATTGAGCATCAATGGTCTAAGGAAACGTTGATTATATCATACCTGCATCTTGTTGTTGAGCGGGTAGTCGAAGTGGAAGCTTCCCGAATAGAGGACGACCCCGTTGATCTCATTGGGTCGCACTGTGAAGCGCATCTCATCGGTGCCACTGTCGGGACAGTCCGAGAAACCCAGAAACTTCACCGTCGCCAGAGGTTTCTGTGAACGTAAAAATTAGTTTGCTGTCAACAGATGGGCTATAAGCATTATTGAGTAATCTGTATATATAATGATGAATGTATGTTTCTTTGTTTGTTGGTTTGTTTGTTCTTCATACAAATTCACAGTTTTCATCCGATTTCGAGAAAAATACTGTCTACACTTGGATGAAAAAATTTCTGTATCAATAATACATGTTGTCTTATAATTTCGAAAAATTACTGACGGCGATAGATACACGCGTAGGATGTGCGGGTCTCCGTACAGCCTTTCCATACAGCGGTCTGGTAGCTCAGTGGTTAAAAAGCTTGCTTACTGCTGTTTGGATCGTAGTCTATGGTTCGAATCTCCGTGGAGGCAAAGAT
This sequence comes from Vandiemenella viatica, assembly GCA_031002005.1. NCBI lineage: Eukaryota > Metazoa > Arthropoda > Insecta > Orthoptera > Morabidae > Vandiemenella > Vandiemenella viatica. Next base: position 272,035,655 of record JARYHS010011408.1, on the reverse strand, counting down.
TTTTTTTATCGTAAGAGTCACGCCTGGACCGTCAGTTATTCGGATTGAATGTTAAACAGTAGATATCAAAATATTTAGGGGTTCTATGCGAGGCAAATCGTAGGTAGTCTTGCAATGCTGTAGGTGTACACTTTTTACGTTATAATGATCCCTCAGGTGATGTTTGCAGTCAGTGTGTGTGTGTTATCTGTAGTAATAATACTATAATTACGGAAGTAAGTCTCTGTCTTTTTGTTACGTTTTGACGACTAAATGGCTATATCGATATTGATGGAATTTGACAAGAAAATCTGTAGGATGGGCACAGGACATTTTAACCGGTATGATTAACAGTTGTAGTCACGAAATTTTGAGAACTTATCGAATGGTGACAGAAATATGTTGTAAATTAATTCTCTTCAAGAGACAGGTTCGACGGTAGAATGATATAGTGATAGCTTTCGTGTCATATTATGCCGACTCGATGTTGTTTGGGACCAATCCTTCGTTACCAACAACTTTCTATATTCAATTCTGGCAAAGAAATTCTTAAACCACGCGTACGAAGTCGCGGGTAACAGCTAGTCATTCGATAAATCAGAAGATTGGCAGGAGACCAAATACCAAGCGTGGTGGGTGAGCGGTAATGTTTTGGCCTCGCATTCACGAGGACGCGAGTTCGCATCACCGTCCAGCCATCGAGATTTCCAGAAATCACTGCACTTCATTGCGCCACGACCGAATTGCTTCCCGACTCTTGCCCACAGTCCTTTACCTTTTTTTTTTTTTTTTTTTTTTTGTAACAGTTTAACGTCCCTTTTTAACAACGTGGTCTTTAGAGACGGGAAAGGATGGGGGCAAGGAATGGAAAGGAATTCGGCCATGGCCTTTTGAAGGAAGCATCCCGGCATTCGCCTGGAGTGATTTGGGGAAACCATGGAAAACCCAAATCTGGATGCCCGGACGGGGATTCGAACCGCCGTCCTCCCGAATGCGAGGCCAGAACGCTATCCGTTACACCACCACGCTCGGTAGTCCTTTACCGCATTTTTTGATATCTCACATCGACGAGATGTGAATCCATATGAAATAAATATTATACTCATACCTCTATATATACAAATCTGTAGTCCACTCCGTCTGTTTTTGTGTTTGTTCCAAAGACTTATGAACAAATTTTGATGGAGAATCGCAGTTTGATAGTTTAGAACATGTCTTAAACAGTGGTATGTTTTATAACTTCACGTGAGCTTATGCCGGAACAGAAAATGAAAATGTATGCTTAATCTCAAAATTTTAAATATTTCTGATTAAATACCGCTACAAATGAGTTCAAATGCTACGCGCAATGAGGCATCGTATTAAACTTCTACGGGTAGCAGATTAGATTTCTGACGGACATTAAATACTTTTTCTGTGTAACATATTTTTTCACATTGTAAGGGGACCTAACACGTAAATCCCCGTAGTATTCTGCAAAAGCAAAGTGAATGTTGGCTCGTTGTTATCGGCAGAGGCGGTCGCAGCCGGCGAGGTAACACGACCCGGTATGTACCGTATCAGCGACACGGCTCTTGTCGCAACAAGTCGCGAGCAGTCTTCGTCGAGCGGTCGTGTGAGAACATTCGATGTAGGCAGCGTGCTACCAACAATTACTTTCGTTTAGGCTGAAATACTTCCAAATTTGACAGAGCATGGATAGCGGCTAACAGCTTGTGTGGACAAGAGTGGCGTTCAGTGTTTGTAAAACTGTGATTGAAGAAATTTTGCTGCAACCTATGTTTCATTGATAGTAACCTTCAAATCCGTATCAGGCTACCACCACTCAGGCTATAAGAACTTCACGAAGCCTTTGTTTTTTTTATATTTATAAATTATAACATCTATAACTACTAGACTTTTTTAGTCTAAGCAGTTTAGTGATACTGCCGTAACAACAACAAACTGGTGTCAGAAAATGATGCCATCACAACATATTTGCTATTAATAGCATTAAGAGTTTTTTTTTATTAAAATACCAATATACACGTATTTTTTCTACCAAGAACATTGGTTTATGTATGATTAAATTGGGGGTTACTATTTACCTGCTTTTATTTTGTTTTTTACGAATCTCCATCGTATTTTTCGCTAATTTTATATGTTTAACGTTTCCCCCTGTCTTTTATTTTTTTTACTTATACACTTGTTCCACTCTATTCCAGTTGCATAGAACACGTAAAACATATCCCTCGGCTCGACGTCGAGGTCATTAGAGGCGGGATGGAATTGGGGCAAAGGAACGGGAAGGAATTCGGCCATGACCTTTTTGAAGGAAGCATCCCGGCATTCGCCTGGAGTGATTTGGGGAACCCATGGAAAACCCAAATCTGGATGCCCGGACGGGGATTCGAACCGGCGTCCTACAGAATGCGAGGCCAGAACGTTACTCGTTCACCCACCACCATCGGTACAAAGATGTTATAGAAGACACCAAAGATACAAACGTAATGAGCTTTCATCTATCTTTAGCTTAATTACTTAGACGCTACTAAACTCATTAGAATGATATTTGTATTACAAAGTGCACTTTGCATTAAAATTGATAATCTGGGGCCGGCCTAGGGGTGCAATTCTCTGCCAATTCTTCTTTAGGCAGTGTACTCAGTACTGTGGAATTTTTGACTTTCGACATTTACTCCGTCTTCAGTAGATGTTGCAAGAATTCTGGACAACTGAATTTTATTAATTTAATTCCGAAGTAGGGATGGGCAAAATATATCGATGTATCGATATATCGATATTTATTCTAAATAATATCGATATTTATCGCCGATATTTTTATTTTCGATATATCGATACATCGATATTGTATTTAGTGTATCGATTTTAAGCTCCAATTCGATATTTTTTTCTACGAACGTAATTCAGTATCCAATTTAATCGTTACATGTATATAGGATAAATATATGTACATATCCAATCTTCTTAAAGTGTCTTAAAAAGAGAATTCGTCGAAATATAACAGCTTCATCAGCGGTTCAGAGGTTTAAAAAAGCTGTTAAATCATTTTTATGTTAGCATGTAAGCGGTTATTTTATCTTTGTAGTTGAAATATTATCTTTTCATTTACGAATAACAATTAATGAGTTGATGAACCAAAAGTCATTATGAATGACCGTTAATTCATTTAAATGTCTACAATCTAGTCTACAGTCAAAACTCCTTAATCGCAAGGAATACGTTCCGTAAATTAGCCGCAAATACGAAAATCTTGAATACGTAAACCTTGAATACAGAATGTTAGTTAGTTTATATATGATTATAGGGAATACGTTCCAAATATACAGATAAAGTTTGATGTAATGGAGTGATTATCGCACTTTGAACTTAATAAACCAATTCTGGATTTATGTGATTATTGCAGGCCATTTCTTCCACAGTTGCTTGTTAAACTAATTATTATTTAGTAAATACGCCAATACAACTGTTGTTGGATATTCTTTATTTTTCGGACGCGTTTCGCCTCTCGTCGAGTTATCTTCAGCGTACAATGTTTTATTTACATTTCGAGGTGTGGTAGTTGGTCCTCTGTGACCTCAACCAGCATGCTGTATCCACTATTGTATTTAGTTATACAGTTTGATATACGCGAAAACTGAAGGTTGATAATGACGTGCATAAAACAGTGCTTCAAAGTTGACTACCAGTGGAGGCATAAGCACCAAAATATGCATAAAGACGTATAGCTTTCTCGTGAATTACAGCCCCACTAAATAATACATTATTGTGATTGCTCTCTTCGATTGATGTAGTGAGAACGGTTTTTAGTTTTTTAATCACAGTGACACCAATAGTTTTTACTGATAGTAACATCCTCTTCGAACGCCTCTCCCGTGTCCGGTCGTAGGTGATTACCATGTATGATATTCCCTCCAAGGAAAGTCCTAGGAAGATGAACTGGGGTGGTTTCCCGTTTCACTGAGCGTGGTGGTGCAAAGGTTAGCTTTCTGCCCTCACATCGGGAGGAGGGCGGGTCGAATCCCGTCCGGGCTTCCAGATTTGGGTTTTACCATGGTTTCCCAAATCACTCCAGGCAAATGCCCGGATGCTTCCTTCAAAAGGTCATCCCATTCCTTGCCCCCCATCCTTTCCCGTGTCTAAAGACCTCGCTGTTAAGAGACGTTAAGCAGTTAAAAAAAAACCCCGTTTCTTTCCTCAGTGTGACAGTGCTCCTACGTTTGTATGACAGTGACACTGTGTGGTTCAGTATAGTGTGTTGTGGATGAGAGATGAAAGAATGGAGAGGGTGGAAACCGGTATCGGCATGTTCAGGCCTACTTTTGCAAAACATTCTAAAGGGGGCGCCAAGCTTAACATTCCCATTCGACGGATGAATCACCATCAACAACATCGTATGCCTTCGCACCATACGCACTGCAGAGTGGTTTGGTGATTAGAAATTGCACCTTACTGGGCAAGCCCTGATGATGAAAATCGTTGATTGAGTATTAAGTGAAAATAATTCATTTACAGCACTCTGCGATCACGTAAAAAGTATTGTGACTTATTTTAAGCAGTCTGTCAATGCTATAGCTCTATTAAGATCTGAACAAGAAGCATCTGGGAAAAAAGAAGGAGACTTTGACAAGCTGTTAGCACCAGATGGAACTCCTGCTTTAATATGTTAGAACGATTTGTCAGACTCTCTGCAATTGTAGCTAAAATCTTAGCTACAAAAAGTCAGTCAAATATAAACACACTTGATATGGTTCCAACTTAACAGCTTAATGTAATACGTGACCTTATTGTCCTTCTTGGTCCTTTCAAAGCAGCCACTGAACTGGTTAGTGGTACATATTATGTGACTGCTGGCTTAGCCATTCCTGTTACAAATCTGATTCGATAAGCAACCGAACAAGCTACTCCTTCGACCACTTTTAGGATTCACGGTAAAAGAGGCTTTACTCCGAAGAATTCAAGAGAAATTAAGTCCTTTAGAAAGAAATTCCTTGCAGTAGCTACCATTTTGAACCCTCGTTTCAAACGTATACACTTCACTTCTCCAATCGGTGTGTCAAATGCGATATCTACAATAAGTAATGATATTCGCTGGAACTTAGACGACGAGGACAACGTTCTCCAGAAGTAAGGTCTACAGCAGCAACACAAGATATCGCAGATAATGCATTAATTTGATCCACACATGAAAAGCTATCATCCCTTAGCACTACTGTTATGCAATAGGTTCCAAGCTCTGTCTCAGTTCTAATGAGCTTAAGCAGTATCTGGACCAACCATTAATAGACAGAAAATCAGATCCAGTAAAGTTTTGGGTGAATTGCCAGTGCTTTCGGAAATCGCGCTGAAATACCTTGTATGTCAAGCTTCTTCTGTATCGTCCGAAAGAGTGGCTCCTGCAGTCAATTTAGCTGTAGATAGACGGGGGAGCACATAAAACAGAGAGTCCTTTTGATATCCATATCAGACGAATACGGGTTTGATTGATTGAAAAAACTAATGAATTAATAAAAGTTTGTATAATTTCTACATGTGTCTTTAATTTTCTTAAATATTTTGATTTACTTTATGATTTTTTTTTTTTAGATAATTTGTCCCATTAGCCAAAAATATCGAATATCGATATATCGAATTATCGATATTTTTATCCCCGATGTATATAGATAGTGTTTGTAAATATCGTTTCGATATTTATCACTTTATTTTTTTTAAATGCCCATCCCTATTCCGAAGTCGTCCCATCTGGCTTCTATATATATAATTGGTTATAATCATTTCGACTGCGAGAAAAAATAGTTTCGTTGAGCGCGATTCCTACTACAGTACCAGGACAAATATTCATAGAGTTTCATAAGTTATGCATCCTTGGGGGACCAGGAATAAAATTAAGTATATTTTATCTTAATGCGGCATCCGGATACTGAGAAAAAAAAGTGTCGTTTCGTTGATTTTGATGGGTTATCGAACACTGTACAGTCCCTGGTCTCAAGAGTATAATAGTATATGTTTTATTTGGATATGACGTTAAAAATCTAAGAAATTAAAATCTTTTTAAAGATAAGTAATTTCTCGCTATCGAAATATCTGACTGCATGGTTATCAATGGCATCGTGTTATTCGAAATTCGAAATTGAAACTGATATTCATCATCAATCATTTAACTTAACCAGTCTGCGACATTCTTGACTATTTGTAGACTATAAATTAGAAGGTCAAATTGTTTGTGAGAGTAATTTCCATAGAAAGCCTGACTATTTATAAAATAAAAAAACTCAAGTAAACGAAGTTACGGGTGACGGCTAGTAATATAATATAATTGTTATTCTCATAAGCACATGAGGTGCCAGTAGAATTTTACACCATGTGTTTAGAATATTGGATTATAAAAAAAAAAAAAAAAAAAAAAAAAAAAAAAAAAAAAAAAAAAAAAAAAAATCAGCTGAGGCAAGTTGGTTTTCAAATGGCGATTTGGTGAAATCACAGTGTGGGAGCTGCAGAGGATTAGGTTTCCAGTTGTAATCGCACTGCGCTCAGTAATTTATTCGGTATTTGTTTTGTTCTTAAGAGTACGCTGGAGCACTCCGTGGGTCGGGTAACACGTTAACCTGCACGTAGAGACGACGAATGAATAGGAGTTAGATTCTGCAATCACGAATTTTCTTTACTTTTTACTGCAAATAAAATCTGAACAGAGATATTTCGCTCGCGGCATTGTAACTAGGTTGATCCACGACGTTGCTATACGGTATGACTCTGATTAAACTTTGGCTTTTCATAAAAACGAAATTTACATTTTGCTCTTTGAACTGGTTTGATATATGATTCGTCTAATACTTTGGAATTTCAAACAAGGAACATTCGGTTTGTGCTTATTGGTTTGGCTAATTATACCTATGTTTACAAAACATATTTTTTATTATTATTTCACGTTTTTTAAATACAAATCATTGAAATACCCGGACGTCGTAAATGAAATCCTTCACAGAGCTCCAGAAGCTGCCGACAAAATGAAATTTCTATGAGTGAGGAGCCTTGTCAAATACTTTCAGTTAAACACTTTTATAAACAGCTGGCTGGCCCTCTGAATGCAAGAAAGTGACTTTTAGAATATATACACAATATTTTATATTGATGTTAATAGGAAAATTAATCATATTACATTTACGATCGTAATCGAATAAATGTTATCTTTTCAAACGCCCGCTAGCACTTAAACAAAATAAGATTCACTTTCGAATGTGCCCTGCATTTGATACAAAATTATTTGCAATAAGAATTCATCTATATCTACTGTTCATTTTATTAGCTTTCGAATGAAACGTGTTTTATTGCCGCAAACAGCTGAACGCTCTCAGCTTTTGCTTTGATGATTTCCAGAAACTAGCTCAATACCTTAATTAGGCAGCATGTACGCTAGCGGACATGAATGGAACCACAGCCGTGTCTCGGAACCAGTATCCTAATTGTGGCCTGGGACTGTGGAGTGTTGAGTTGCCTGTAATTGGCAGTTGGCCTCAGCGCCTTCATTATCACAATGGCAGAGCAGCCAGGTAGGGGACCGTCCATATACTACGTGCCACGGTCTAGGGGGAGGGGAGAGAGGGGTTGCCTGGAAAGGTACGCTGTGCTAGGTGGGGGGTTACCAGGCCTCGTAGCTTTAATTTGTCACAGTTAAAATAAGGTACAAAACACACAACAGTATGTGAATATTTATTTCCGTCATTTAATTATCTCCGTATATAATCTATACTAATATTATAAATGCGAAAGTAACTCTGTCTGTTTGCCTATCTCTCTGCCTGTCTGTTTGTTACGTTTCTTGAGCTAAACGGCTAATCTGGTCGTGATGAAATTTCACAACTAGATGCGATTTGGCATTAGAATGGACACAGGATACATTTTTCTGTATAAATGGTACATATTGTCATGTAATTTAGAAAAATTACCGAAACGAACATAGATCGATCCTTAGGATGTGTAAAACTCTGAAGTACTTCATACTAACGCGCCAGGTAGCTCAGTGGTTAACGTGCTTGCTTACTAATGTGCGAGCCGTAGTTCACGGTTCAATTCCCCATGGGGGCAAATATTTAAAAAAATTGTTTTGATCCAACAGGATGGCCAGTTTTTCTGATTCCATATTAAACTGTAGATATAGGAATGAAATGCTTGGCAAATCGTTCGCGGTCTAACAATGCTGTCAGTGTACACTTTTTTACGCTGTATTGATCACTCTACCGTGGCGCTCCCTAGCTCAATAGTTAAGGCGTCCGACTGAGTATCAATAGGCAGTGGCGGATCCAGGGTTTCGGTTTGGGGGGGGGGGGGGGGCTTGGGCGGATTTTGGTTTGGGGAGAGCTTGAGCGGATTTCTTTTGGGGGGGGGAGGGCTTGAGTCGAGTAAGGGTAGGCTTTATACGGAAGGATAAAGGATCCCTGTTATCGCACCGCTGCCCGTCACAGCTTTCTAGCTTGTAAACTAAATATTTTTCAGACTTCAAATTTCTACATGACATCTCTCGATCACACAAAACCTAACACAGATTTTTTTTTTCCTTCATGTTTTTATTCATCATCATGTAAAAGTTTCCGAACTACCACCTGTACTTTAAAAAATCATTTCGACAGTGTAGAATATGAAATCGGACTTTATTTCTCAAAGATTACAAGTTCTCGACACACCCTGCAGTTCAAGTAACACTGAACCAACTGTCACTCCCCCCCCCCTCCTCCCACCAAAAACTAATTTTAATCAACCTTCAAAAAAAGTGTTCCGAAATAAATGAATAACTTACGAAAATGTTCCGAAGATTCAGCGTTACACGTTTGAAAGATTTAAGGTACTTTTCACGCGGACATGTGACTACATCAAACTGAGCAGCAATCAAGAATAGATACCTTTTATAGTACAACGGCTGCACATAACACTGTCTCTAGGTCCTCCCCGAAATACTTTAGAAGTTAATATCTTTAAACCACCAAAACTACATCAGTACTTCTGAAAAATTTATTTTAATTTATTCGTTTGAAATATCAATTAACAAATGTGCAATCTTTAACAATTTATCATCAAACCTGTTGTACAGAACTACAGTAATCCGTCCTATCATGAACGTGCTCCTTGATGATAATAATAATAATTGATGAAATTGCGATGGAGCGCCCGCTCCCGTAGTAATCTCCCTACAACCCTCCCTTTCCCCTTCTAACCTACTTTTGCTCTCTACTAATTTTTACTTTAATTTCTTTCAGTGTTTCTGGTAAGTTATTAATCACTTCTTTTGGAAATTTATTCCAGTCCCTCACTCACTTTCCTATGAAAGAAAATTTTCCCACACCCTTATGCCTGAAATCAATTGCCAGCATGTGGTCATGGTCAACCTTATCCTTCCAAGCACCTCTCTTAATTTTCCCACCAATATCTTTCCATGCTTCATCACCAGTATAGGCTTTGTACACTTCCATGACTCTCTTCGCCCTCCTTCCATCCTCCAACGAATCCCACTCCAGCTCCTTTATCATATTAGTTACCGATTGTGTTCCGCGGTAATTTCCAGAGACAAACCTGGCAGCCCTCCTCTGCACCCCCTCAAACTCCTGTATTTGATACCCAAAATGTGGATCCCAAACTACACCACCATATTCCAGCAGTGATCTGACCAAAGTTTTGTACCCCGATTCCCTTACTTCTCTAGTGCATCCACTCATCACTCTTTCCAACAGGTGAAGGATTTTGAACCCTTTTCCTACCACCTGTCCAATGTTTCCTGCCCAGTTAAGTTTGCTATCAAATGTTATGCCAAGGTATTTACATTTCGAGTCTTCAATAAATAGCTCGTTCCCCACTTTATAATCGTATCAACCTTTAGCTTTTCATCTGTGTATCTAATAAGCTGACTCTTCTTTGCATTTATCTTCATCACATGTTGACTCACCCAGCTAGTTATCCTGTCTGAATCATGGAATATGAAAATATTTTAAATCCTAAAAATGCTTTAAACTCACACAGAATGATTCAAAAACATGTTAAGCTCAATTATTATACATCTGCTTTACGACTGACTTTTCCATGAGTAAATATCTACATCAACAAGTTACTGTCTTGTCACACAATGCTTTCAGATTGTCAAGTTAATGACAAAGACATTTTTTTCAATTTATTTCACTGAAGGCGTATGCCTCCAGAAAAGTTGTTATCTTTGAACTATTTTCTTTTACTGGATAAAAAGTTTATTATCTAGTAAGTTGAAATTTATCCCTAATACTGGCCATGTCTTGTAGTTAAATGATAAGTGCCAAAAACACCTATAGCTGATTATAGTTTTTGCGTTGTAAGGAAAACAGGCAAACGTTTCTAGTTTTAGGTTACTTTGCGATATATTAACACTATTTTATATAACGTATTCTTGTTATACTGTATAATCACTTAATGACAACCTTGATTAAAGCTTAACGACAGGATTAGAGAGAGATCAGAAGCCTAAACTGAAAATGTGTGTATCTAACCTCTGACATGCAAGATATTTCTTGAGATCATTAGCGTACTCAACCCAAATTGCACGAATCTTTACTCGGATCTACCCAGTTGACTTATATTAATGGAATTTTATAGAATTTTGTCATACAGTTGGAAATGGAAGTTCATTGTCTCTTCTTTATGGGTTATTAGTCATTCTATTTAAATCTGTAGGTAACTAGCCGAATTTTTAATGTTATTGTTTGAAACACTTTCTCGTGGGCGTACTATAAAGCCTGAGTTTCGTATTCATAGAAATGTTATGAACCTATAGTGCAGTAATAACCACTGACAAATGAAAAGTGCTATCTGCATAGTGAAAATGTGTTAGATATAAATGTGCAGCAAGATGAGTGAGATAACTGGCCTGGATTTCCCCCCCCCCCCCCAATGTCTTTCGGCAGCTAGGCAATACAGCCAGCTCGATAGTAATTTTTTACAGCTAATTAGACACACCACAGGACGGACATGACATTCATAGACACAACACTTAAACACCCAGGCACGCGGCCGGACTCGAACCAGCCCTATTCCCGCTACCGAAATGGACGAGTATTTAAGTTCAATTACGGTTTTACCAACGTTTTCTGCAGTTTGCTTCCACACAGTGCTAACTACCTCATTTGCGACAAGATATATTCCTTCCTCACCCCACCCTCCCAAAAAAAAAAAAAAAAAAAAAAAAAAAAAAAAAAAAAAAAAAAAAAATAGTAAAACTAGTAATTTTCATGTGGAATTGTTCTCAAAGCGGCGCAGCTTAACGTTAGCGTCAAGAAAATTACCGAGCGTGGCGGTGTAACGGATAGCGTTCTCGCCTCGCATTCGGGAGGACGGCGGTTCGATCCCCGTCCGGGCATCCAGATTTGGGTTTTCCATGGTTTCCCAAATCACTCCAGGCAAATGCCGGGATGCTTCCTTCAAAAGGCCATGGCCGAATTCCTTCCCATTCCTTGCCCCCATCCTTGCCCCCCATCCTTTCCCGTCTCTAAAGACCTAGATGTTGAGAGACGTAAATCCAATTAAAAAAAAAAAAAAAAAAAAAAGTCAAGAAAATTGGTCCAAACGAGTAAGAAATCACAGCGAGAAAAGCAACTGGTATGTTAAGATATTAGCCAGTTAAATGATCTGAAAAAACAATATGCATCAGCAAAAGGTGTGATTAAAAGTTGCGTCGCCTCTCTGTAATCACTGAGGGAATAATTACGAACTGACAATTTCTTTATATTATCCTGGTTCTCCGGGTGTAGCCGCGTCGATTTATTAAAACCTAACGTTTCTGCCATCTTACTGTGGTTTTCATCAGAGGAATGCTTGTGAGTTGCCGCTATCGTCTCGTCACCGCGCCCAGTGTAGACGGTAGGATGAGGCCGTTCGTCTTGGGTTTTCCTGAGTAGGTTCGACCAAATATGGTTAAGTTGCAAACCATTGTCGGCATTAATGTTGTTCGGCCGTTTTTGTAATTCTAACGCTTCTCTTATACGTCTAGGCGACCATCTGCTTTCAATGGCTGTAACGCTGGTCTTATCGAATAAAATTGAATGGCCACTATCGGCTGCATGTAGAACTACAGCGGACTTGATCGTGTCATTATTTTTCAAATGCCTAATGCGTTCATTGAGCCTCTCCTTAACAGTGCGTCCTGTTTCCCCAGTGTATACCTTACCGTAGCTACAAGGAATTTTTATATACTCCTGGTCTTTGCAAATTTTCTCTCTTATCTTTAACGCTGGTCAGGATGCTGGATAATTTCCTATGGGCCTTGTATATTGGGCAGAAATTCTTCCTTTTAAGCAGCCGACCAATCTTATCCGTAACTCCGTGGATGTATGGCAGCACGGCCACTGCCTTGACAGGTGGTTTGTTGTTCTCCGCCGATGATGCTGCAGTGCGAGAAAAAGTGGAGCGTAATCATTTGACAATTTCTTGTTTCTGTTACTGTTGTACACAGTAATAATTCAATGTGGTTTCAATGAATTTCTAAGCGTCGCAGATTCCTCATTTTTCTGTACTTTATCTCTAGGCGGATACTTTCAACGGGGAGGGGGGCCTACAGCGTAACACTCAACCTTCCATCCTACTTCTCATACGCAAATCTAGTTTCTCAAGAGTTAACAGGAGGCTCAGATTCAACAAACCGAAACCTGGAAAGTATCTGGAATCAGTCAATCCACAATAAGATGATATATATAGTACGGGGTCAATACCAAAAGTAGTAGGACTGATTTCTTTTAAAATTTTTTTATTGAAGATATGTTTACAATTCTTTAATCCTTTTCGAAATAGCATCCTTGGGCAGCTACACACTTAGAATTATGCTGCTGCCATTGACCGTATGCCTTCTGGAAGTCAGAGATTCGGGGACGCTCCTGAGAGCCCTCGTCGATGCTGCTTGAACGTCCTGAATCGAGTCAAACCGCTGTCCCTTCAGCTGCCTTTTCATCCATGGGAATAAAAAAAAGTCAGTTGGAGCCAGATTGGGACTGTAGGCGGGGCGCAGCAACGTGGCAACGCCAAATTGGGCCAACAGTTGCCTTCCACGTCCTCCCGTCCAACGAAGGCTCACATGAACAAACCAAAGATCAAGACAATGCTGATCGTGTTTTTTGACCGTCGCGGGGTGATTCATAAGAAGTTCGTTTCCCCTGGGGAAACTGTCAATTCGAACTTTTATGTGCAAGTGACAGCCCACCTGTGAGACCGAGTGAATCGTGTCCGACCAGTCATCTCCGCCAACTGGACTCTGCATCACGACAATGCGCCGTGGCAAGGCGCGCCGTCATGAGCCAATTGTTGGCCCGATTCGACATTGCGGCGTTGCTGCACCCCGCCTACAGTCCTGATTTGGCTCCATCTGGCTTTTTATTCTGTATTATCACCGCTCGTGATTTTTGCAACAGGTATTATTCAAATACGTTTTGTCCGCTTCTAATGCTCTCCATATATTCAAGCTATCAGTCTGAGGCGAAAGGTGCACCATTAAAAAATACATTTCTTCCCGTTACACATTTTTAATAGTCAGTAACTTCCTTTTGAGAATAGTTTCCTGTTATGCACCTATTTTTATCCATACTCTCAGCTTTATTTGAAACCATTTTTGGTATACATCAATAGTTTTAACATTAAAAGCTGTGTTTTCGACAGTGGTAAGAATGTCGTAGTTGATTTTGTTCGTAAGTGTTGTTTCTGATAAGATCATTGGGTCTCTGGCTCTTTGAACGTGTTGAAGATTAGTCCTTTACTTCTTGGATGACTTTTTAGGAAACTTTTGGGTAAGAAAGTATATACCTGGCTACCACCTTCTACATCTACATTACTACACTGAAATTTAAGTAATAGTATTTTGCATTAGCCATCTGAACACAGTAAATTGTTTTCCAAATGACGCGAAGTAAAAACTACATTCCTTAGTCTTCGATCATATACGTCCGTAATTCTTGGTCCACAAATGTTTGCGACGGCATTCTGTTAGCGTAGTCCGAATGTATACTAAACATTGAATTTTACAAACCAGGATATAATTTTCGTTATGGAACAGTTAACCAAAATGTTTATACCAAACTGCTATTTCACTCATATAAGTTTTTATTACAGAAGATGCAATTAATAAAATATGTGTCGTTTCTCAATTTTTTACTCGGTCACTTCAGCAGCCGATCCAGTAGATTTATTTTTTCTTATGGCCTAACATGTCGTTGAGTTTAAGGTTATTTGAGTCGGGAGAGGACTGAGTCAAGGATCGGGAAGGAATTCGCCCTCGGTCTTTTGAAGAAATCATACCGACATTCACCATTCTGGAAACCACACGCAAAACCAAAATCGGAATGGCTGGACGAAGTTTCAAACCTGTGTTCTCCTGAACGCGATGCCAGAGCGTCACCGTTCACCTTACAAGCTCAGTCGAATATTTCTACAGTGCTCGTATTTGATATCTGTCCTAAAAGCTTCTGAACTGTTTAAAAGGAAACCTACTCTCTTCAAATTAATCCCATCCAAATCACTAGTTTAGGATTCGTTCTCTGCTCTTTTAGCGAATTTTCTTAACAGCGTCAGTGAATTCAAACAGAGCAATTGGTGAACAAGTTTACGAGTTTGAATGATTTCCTGCATCTTACAGAGACGTCATTATGCCACGTCAATCGTACAAAACGGCACTCTGCCAGCTGTGTTCTGCCTTAAGGCTCGTTCGCACTGGGCTAGTAATTTAGTCGAGTGGCGAGTAGTTCAGTAGCTAAACTACTCGCTACTGACCAAAAATAGATCGCACTACGGTGGAGTACAGTACACAAGTAGCGTGGTATTTTGTCAGACGAACAGGCTGCAACGCAATCAAATGAATGAGCTGATACAGCTTATGTTAGTCGCTATTTTAGAAGAGGTGGACGAAGAAGTTTATGCGATAAAGGAAAAAAAAGCAATGGGTACGAAAATGGGTTAATAAAATTGATGAACAAATTGTCTTCTGAAGGAATCAGCATTAGAAGATCCCTAAGAATAATTTGAGAATGACCAAAAGTTGTGTTAATGAAAATTCAGCCTGAAGATACCCATTTAAGAAGTGCAGTTCCGGCAATTACAAAATTACTGGAAGTTCTCTACTTTATTGCCACCGGATCTAGTTTAAGGACACTCACACCTCGTATTTATACACGGAAAGTCGGCTATTTCCTAATTCATCACAGTGTGAAGGAATCTTAGAAACATTAAAGGAATTGAAGTATTGTTTTGTAGAGATGCATCCAGTAAACGGAACCATTTTACTGAAGGAATGTAAACTGTTTCAGTACCTACGCCTAAATTTTTTGACCTTTTTTTTTATAGCTTCTGCGAGTAAATCATTCTAAAATGATTTTTATCGCGTTAGGTAGTACTTCTAATAACAATAGTAATAATATCTTATTGTATAATCTAGGTGCTATTGTAATAAAATAAAATTATTAATAAAACTGATCACTAATCAGATATTTTCAATTTACTTCTCACCAAATCCAGGTATGTTTATTGTATTTTCCAGATCTATGAGTGCAGATTGCTTCCTTTATTTGTTTTTCTAGTTGAGGACTTAATATTCTACAAGCATTCATGTCCTACATATTTAGAAACAAATTTTAAAATTGTTTCTTCGCTCCAGCGAAACGACATTTTTGCTGCAGCTAATCAACTCGACTTGAACAACAGGTTCAGACTTGTTTAGCCGTAGAGCGAGTGGGCAGTGATGCGTGGGGGGGTGCTACTAGCCAGGTTTAATAGAACAAAACGGATCGACTCAACTAAACTACTCGACTAAATTTCATTGTTCACACACGTTTAGTTGCTAAATCACTCGCCACTCGACTAAATTACTAGCATAGTACGAAAGAGCCATTACAGACCAATACTATAGCTTTATAGCGAAAGGAGCTTAGACAAATGCGTTTGACTTACCTCAGGCGCTGGGTATACACTCGACAACAGCGTAAGCAATGTCAGCAAAGCTGCTCGCCTCAGCGGCGGCGGCATCTTCCTGCAGCAACTGGGTCAGCCAGGGGGAACTGCAAACAAACACCATTCACAAACTGGGCCGATGAACTCATAACTGGAGAAATAGGAACGCCTGTGGACTCATATTTCGGTGAATTTGGTTGCTGGATAACGTTTTCCATGAGCTGAGAATTTTTACAGTCGATCGATTAAAGAAAAAATTCTGTGTATAACTTGAACTTTGCAAACTGACATAACAACCGGGTTTTCACGTCCAAAATTTCGGGATTTTTTAGGTTACAGCAGGGAATCAGCCTCAACAAACTCTGTTCTAAAATTTAATTTGCCGTTACAGTTAAGTAACCAATGTTTGGAGAATATTAAGTTATGGGCTTTTTGAAACAGTGTTGTTTGCCTGCTTCAATGAAATGTTTAAAGAGACGGTGTGAACCATTAAGACCAATGTACTATTTCATTAAAGAAATGTGTCAGTTTTAGAAATTCTTAACTTTAATTTACCTACGGTGTTAGACGAATTAAATTAATTATTGACATCTACAGTTTTTGGTTTATTAATTTTTAGGTTCCTTCTTTTTGTATTTACCAAGACAAGAATTTATTCCTTCCTACGCCTATAAACCTTGAAAACCCTGTAACATGTATCTGTATTTCTGTTTGTCGAAACCAGGCCTAAGGAATTTAAACAGATGAAAGGAAAGAACTCACATTAAAGGAAATTCTAATTGATTTCCGGCTCGTATATTTTATTTGTCTTGAAATAACTTCTAAAAACTTTCGAGTAACTTTTTAGTTTTAATATATCTCAGTACTCGTTCAATCAGTTTGTTAGTAAGCAAAGTGACGTTTAGCTGTTTCGTTGAAATTCTTTGTAGCGTTCTGGACGGATATCTGGATCGTTCCAAATGAAGACTTTTCATGCAGCATGTAAATTTCATCCAACTATATTATAATTGTTTCTGGATGATAATCTTGCAGACAGTATAACGCGCGTGAAATTGATAACATATTTCTCAAAAGAAGTAGAACACGCAATATGAAACAATCATAACCGTTACTGTCGGCAACAACTCTAACAGTTACATAATCATTATTTGAAATCTTAAGTTTATACCAATGCAATACTATTTATAGTACAACATTTTTTTTTTTTTTTTTTACATGAGTTGCAGTGTTGTAAATTCATTACAATTCCAATACAGAACTGCAGCAATCTGTGCGCTGCTGGACTTGTACCTGCAAGATACTCAGGCTCTCTCTTTAGCTACTTCACTACATTGGCTGTGACCAGACTTCGGTCCGTCAATCTGGAAGCAGTCCAAAAGAACGGCTCCTAGAATTTGAGCCCTCAAAGCACGTTGCTTTGTGGAAGCAGTCTGGTAGTTTCAGAGCTAAAATAATAAAGTTGTACCAGAATTGTTCCTCCTCCTACCAATATATTTAAGTTCATTAGGTTTTGTATCTCACGTTACTTTCTTTATGTCTCATAGAACACTCAGATCAATACCGAAAATCTTCTGGTTAGATAGTAGTGGAAGGTAATCTAGAGACTTTCTCTCGTCATAATGAAACTTCAAGTTCTAATCTCAGATATGCTAATTTCAACTGGGCAATCTGTGGCTCCGATATCCTGGCCAGGTATCCAGATTTTGACTACCTATGCTTTCTCGAAATCGCCCCAAGCATATGTGACAATTATCCCTTATGGTTCGCGAAATCATAAGATTCTGGTCATCGTCGATGTGATTAGTGGCGGGATTGGGTTCATAACAAAGAACGGGGAGGAATTCGGTCATGACCGTTTGAAGACACTATTTTGGCATTCGCCTAGAGTGATGGAAATCGGACGGCAATTGGAAGTCGCATTTTCGCGAATTCCAGGCCCAAGGGTTACCGCTCACCTACGTGGCTCGGTCACTATAATCTAGACAGGATTTTGAACAAGGGACCGTAGGTCAGGCTCTATGGTGACTTAAAAGTAAACAACAGTTGCTATTAAATGACAGGTAATGTTTACTTATTTGCCATCAGTTTTCACTCCTGTAATGAAGAGCTGATTAATCTATAATGTTGAAAAGTTCAAGGTTTTTTCCTTCCCTTTTTTACGCCACATATTTGTCTGGTTAACAGCCTTTTGTGTAGATTTTTTTTTTTTGTATACCTGGATTCATAACCTAAATTCTCGAAATGTGATACCTAAAACGTCATACCTTTCTATGTCAACTATAATTTCTAACCACTTAACTCGTTAATGGTGGAATAACATCGCCGACGTTTCATAGCTAAAGGGCTTAGCTTGTTATTAGTACCAATAAAGGGTATAAGATCGTTTACTGGAGGTAATGTTTCTGATATTGTGAAAGAAGATTTTATTATTTCACAAAATATTCTGTTTGCCTCTTCCATGCTATCTACGGCTGTGTACTAAATCTGACGGTTTAATGGTTCGCGTTTTTAACTATCAGCAATTAACAACGTGACAAAATTAAATGTCCCACAATCCGCTATCACGCCCAGCAATATTTCTTGTCATCTACAAATTTCATGCGAAAGTAATTTAAACGTCGGCATCTATTCATAAACTTTGTAATCATCCCAGTTGCATTTCTTACATTTATCTGTTTACGAAAAAAGTATTTTTGAGAAGGGACAGGGAAAAAATTCTATAATTTCTCGAGAGGGTTGCGAAAAGCAATCTAAAGAGCATCATTTGTAAGAAAATAAAATGTGTGTTGCATGTCGGAGTAAATCAGGTAATCTCTGTGATATTATGTTCACGTAACATTTAGTTTTGTGACGGAACATGGAATCGGTACAAGCTTAGGTGTTTACACAACAATTTTCGATAGCTTCTTTGCACTTTATTTGATCATATGGCAAGATGAACAACAAATAAACTATAGCGATATTCACAAAATTTGTACCGGGCCCACGCTGCTAAAAACTAATTATGTTTCAATAGTCAATTTTATATGTTACTGATCTGTAGACAAATTAACAACTTTGCTAGTTAATTACTTTATAATCATGGGAAATGTATCGGAAATTTTACATCATCAGATTAGAAGCATCAATTAATTTCATCAATGGCTTTATGTTCGATTTTAAAACCTCTGGAATAAATTATTTGTTTGAGAAAGTTGGCACTAAAGACACACAGAATAAAAATTAATTCAGCTGAACAAAACGAATGGTGTCACATTGTGTTCGGCGATGAATCGCGGTTGTGTACTACCTATTCTAGGCTGGTATGGTGAGAGGTTCCATTACTCCAATGTTTTGGAGAGGTACAACGGTGTTTACTACTACAGACATGGAGTGGATAGCCATCGGGTATGACCCCAGGTCAGCTCTGGTATTGACTGATGGTATTGTGCTAGCACAACGGTAATTGTCAAGTACTACCTCTCATTCGATAGAATTGTGGTGCCATTTTTCATCAAGACAATGCTCATCCACACATGTTACGTGTCTCTATGAACTGTCTGCGTAAAAGTGAGGTACTCCAGTGGCCAATAAGATCGCAAGATCTGTCCCTGACACATCATGGGACCAAGTCGGACGTCAACTCCATCCCAGTGCCAGTATCAATTATATCACGGATCAGTTACAACTGTGTGTCAGCTTGCCTCAGGGCAGGATACAAAGGCTTTATGACACCTTTCCCAACCGAATCAGTGAACGCGTGTAGACCAGAGGGGATGCAACGTCATACTGACTACTGAGTGGTCTTATACTGCTTTACTCTCTTTGTAACAACTGAAATAACATCACATACCCTCTCAACCCGCTAATTGTCATTTAGTTACTTCCTTCTATTCTGAGTGCTTTATTTCTTTGCTAGACAGTGTGTCTAGTATAAATGATAAAATAGAGAATCATAGGAGGAAATGGGGAGATAATGTCTAAAGGATGGGTGAAGCTAAAAGCGCATTTAGGTTATAACATATCTGTTGATTATAATTCCTAATTGATTTTTTTGTGTGTATTAATTTCCTAATTATAAATAATTTGTAAGAAAAAAGAAAAGAGATGTAAATGTTTAATTCTAAACTGCCTTCCACAGACAGTAGTGCTTATAATAATGTACAATAATATCGTTGAATTCAACAAGATTATAGAATCTCTGTGTGGAGAGTTAAGAGATTAGCTGTGAAGTTGATTTTGTAAATTAATTTGAAGAAATTAAACCAAGATATTTAATAGTAGTAAAGTGCTGTTATTTTATTTTAAAGAAATTTGGAAGAGAAGGGCCTTAATTACATATAAAATGGGGCTGACCTCCCATGATGCAAATTAGGCGTTAAAAAGAACTATTGGTCGACACGCCGAGAAGGGTGTTACAAGGTCGAGAGGCAGAAGAAGTATAGGAAGAGAAAAGAAGAGATGGGTATAGTCCCAAAAGACAAAAAGGCCAACAGGCCTAATCCTTGCATGGAAAGAAGAAGAAGAAGATAGACAGAATTTCAAATCAATATTCAGAAAATAAAAGCTCACCACCGGTAAACCGCAATTATTGAATCTGGTTACTTTTCTTAAATTTAAATGAACAATGACAGTGCAGTCTTTTGATGTCGTTTGTGAGTTGCTGACATTATTCAGAATGCTCTTAACGGCCCGCGGCTGCAGCCTTATCAGCGCCCACATGAATACTTCATTCGCGTTTGTAAGTGCAGTAGCTAAAAGCAGTTTCCTTCCCCCAGCCGAAGGGCAACCCGAACTTTGTCGTAAGCTCATTCCGTTTTATAAACTGCGTAATGTTCGTTCTGCATTGTAACCCACAGATATTATAAATCACAATGCAAATGTAAAATAACAAAGTGGTTCACTACCAAGTATTTATTTTCTGTATCAGCGATATTCTAAAAACCGTTAAGAACTCGTTATTCGAAAATATTACAATATTTACGGCCCGATTTTATTATTAAAATGCCTTTATATTTCAGCGGAAGTTTTTTTTCTTTTTTTGAATTACAAGTCGAGAAGTAAAACCTGAAACTGTCGAAATAATATGATTAAAAATATAATTAATTTCATTAAATTTCTCTATCGGAATAATATATGTCAGAATCGTGTCTGGAACTAAGTCTCCTAGTCCTCTTAAAACGTGTGAAATTCAATAATAATTGTCGGTATCTTAAGAAATTCGAACTGATTCTTCTAAAAAGTGTGAAAATCGCCTGCAACAGATCAAAGCTTATGCTATTAGCACCGAGAACAGCGAAAACTGCGGGCGATAAACATAAAATAATTAATATCTGGAGAATTTTAGTATAATTTAACTTAATTTAATTGCTATGTAGCGCATTTCCTGCAAATCGATTTTCCCTTTTCCTGTTAGATTTTTGTTTAATTCTTGGAGAGAGGAACTGCTCGACTTGCCTGCTTTTGCTCTTTACGAACTTTAATTTTAAATTCCTTCCACGTTATTGATAAATAATTCATCAATTCCCTTGATAATTTATTCTAACCCTTAACTCCGTTAGCTACAAAAGAAAATTTTTCCTCTCCCTTCTGTCTGACAGAGTGCCAACTAGGAACTGTGATTATCCTTCCTTTCCACGCCCCTCTCTACCAACAGCCTTACAGGCCTCATCGCCAATATCCATCATTTACACTCCAAGCATCTTTTCTTCCTTCCTCCTATCTTCTAATGACTCTCAATACAGTTAATGATTTAATTCTGCAATAATTTCCACAAATAATTCTAGCTGCTCTCTTTTGCACCCCCTCCAATTTCTATAACGCATACTTTCACGTTGTAAGAAGTCAGTTTAAAATATTCATCAGCTGTGGGTATGAACTCTAAAGTCCTTCACCATATTATTCTTCATACGCCGTATTCGTTTCAGCAACTGTCGGAAGGATTACAAGAAACCGGAAATCTCTGAATCAGTCTACAGAAAACAGTTGCCATCATCGTTGGTAGTTAATTCACTTACAAATGTGATTTCTTTATTTTTATTCATTTGCGGCTAAAATATGATCATCGGATCACGGGAACATCAGTTTTACTGTCTACTGAAAGTAACTAATGTCACAAAACTGTTAGAATACCAATGACCATAATTTATACTTATATTATATATATGTTGCATTTATATGGGAAACATTTGTGAAAGAATTAACAAGATAAAAGAATCTAAATTTATGTAAGCAAACTTGAATCATTCCAGAGATAAAAATCTGTAAATGTAATTTTATGTGTGAGTTTTGTATGAATGGATTATTTATTTCCCACTTTAGAGATAAAAAGGTATACAGAAGAATGGATTAAATTCTAGATGGCTATACCAAAAACGAAGAATTTAGTTTCGTACTATCTCCCCGCCCGAAAACCCCCTGTTCCCGTGCTGTCCCGTTAGTGACATGTTTACCTTGCCATGACTGTACGCGACGTCATAGTGACGTCAGTCACGTGATGTCAACAGTCTCCGGGCGAGCGGTATAGAATAATACGAAATTACCCGAGATAGTTTCAGCGACCCGTGAAGATTAAAAAAAAAAAAAAAGTTAAATATTTCTTATCTGTTAATTAACACGTATAACTTACTGTACTTTTCAGTACCACTATTCAGAAATTATCAAAGCCCATTCAGCGCAGAAGCACGAGGATGAACAGTATCATATATTAAAGAATTTTGTTTGATTTTTGTCTGCTTTTCGAGAACACTATTATTGTAATGTTAGTTCATACTACGCCATGTAAATGAACTAGCTGTTACTCGCTACTTCGTACGCGTGGACTTAAAATTTCATTGCTTGAATTGGATATAGAAAGCTACGCCAGATTTGTACTAAACAACACCGAGTCGGCATAATATGACGGGAAAGCCATCACTACACCCTTTAACCGTCGAACCTGTCTCATGAAGAAAATCAATTTCCAACACTTTTTTTAAAAAAATAACTTAAGCTGTTGGTGGTTTTCTATAGCTAAAACTTATGTCTGGTTTACGCCTGCGAGGCATGTCAAAAACGAGGACAAAATAAACTGGTGTCAGATACTTCTAGGTAGACACAAATTAATAGTACAGTGGAGCGCAAATCAACATCTATACCAAATAATAAGTTGTGTCTATCAACTAAAATTACTAACAGATCATACACTAACTGACAGTGAGAAAAGCTCAGCCTGAGTGGCCGACGTAATATTACAGACTTACATACATATCCGTCCGTCTGTCTCCATTCGATAAATTAGCAAAATTTCATGACAAACTGTTAATCATACCAAAAACGTATCCTGTGTCTTTCCTTTTTTTATGGCTTTACGCCTCGTCGACGTCGAGGTCATTAGAGGCGGGATGGGACTGGGAACAAGGAACGGGAAGGAAATCGGCTATTGCCTTTTTGAAGGAATCATCCCGGCATTGATTTGGGGAAACCATGGAAAACGCAAATCTGGATGCCCGGACGGGGATTTGAACCACCGTCCTCCCGAATGCGAGGCCAGAACGTTAACCCCACCACGCTCGGTGTGTCTTTCCTAGCATACGAACTATTACCTTGTCAAATTACACAAAGAGGTATAGCCACAAAGCCTGAAAGACCAATTTAGCGTAAAAACGTAAACAGGTACGGCATTATTCTGCCGCTTACGAATTGCCACGCATTCCACCCTTCATCTTGTGGAACCTATAACATGGACTGCACTCCGAGTTTGTTTTTTGTTTTTTTTGTTTTTTGTTTTTTTTGCAAGCACCTTAACCACTGGGCTACGAAGCCGCTATACTTCGCAGAAATAGAGAGACTTACACATGTTATGCGTCTGTCTATCACCATTCAATTAGTTTTTCAAAATTCCATGACAATATATATTATTTATACAATAAAAGTTATCCTATGTCCTTTCTAAGGGCGTATAGAATCTCCTCGTCAAATTTCATCGAGATCGGATTAGCCGCTTAGCCCTGAAAATGTAACAAACAGAGAGACAGAGTTACGTACTTTCGCATTTATAATATCAGTACAGACCGAGGTTTGCTTGAATTCGAAGCACTGTGTCACAAGTCGGACGCTCATGTTGTAACAATACACAGCGAAGGCATGGACCCATAACACAGCATTTACCAGAAATGTTACAGTTGTGAGGGAAGGAAACACATCATGTGGGTGACGATCATCTGAAATGCCACCTCGCACATAAAGTCTCACCAAAGCGGTGGAAGAGCCGCTTGTAAAGTTCGTTGCCTTAGGAAAAAACAAACTGTTTTGAGTCACTCCTCTCGAATGAAGGAAAATTTTCCTTTGCTCAGAACACCTGTTTTATAACATCAACGAACTTCTGTTTAAGTAAATTCTCAGTTTTTTCCGTAATAAAACTTCTGCTTGCGTTAATAACAGCTCTACGAACCACGGAACTGCTTCACGTAATTAAAAACGTCGGTAGTAGGACTCATAACAAGATAGGAAAGAACTTTTCAAATATGAAAGTTCGCGATCTTTACATTATAACTGAAGTGACAAAACTTTCAGCCAAATCATCTATGTCTTCCATTATAAATGTTTAATGTCGGTTATTGCTTTCTTTTGTTTTTAACAAACTTTCCCCGCCCCTTTCCTTGCTTTAATAAGTAAAAAAGAAATTGTTTTAGAATCTGAAGACAATAACTCAATATTTGTACAAGCAAGAACAATAAGTAGTTGATGCAGACAAAAGTATGCAAATTTAGCAGGTGCACACAGGGGTAGTTGACACAAAAAGCCGATCAAAAGTCAAAATTTTTTTTAGCAAATTCAAAGAACCCGTATCTACCCGACTCGAGGCAAATGTCTATAGAATAACAATCAGCTATGTTTTTCAGATAAGCTCCATTCCCCACCCCGTGAACAGTCATCTTCTGAGCACATTGCAAGACCCACGTACTGATCCGAATCAAATACGAGAAAATTATAAGTTGTACCATTATAATTTGTGAGTGATGTTAAGTGAGTAGTTGTGATTTTAATCATGGATATTGTTCAGCCAGGTGCCTAGAATTGAAATAATAGTAACATTCATCCAAAGGTATCGAACAACTTTATTTCTGTACAGTTTTGTAAGCTGACTCATTTTGTACTGATTTTTTTATTACGAAAAGTATTAAAGAGTGATTTTGTTATATTTCCGGACCTTTCCAGAGTCTGATTTCTTATATGGTATTAGTTTAGTGTACTATCTTGGTGTTCCATTGAAAATTGGGTGCCAAAAAGTGCCAAACGTCTATTTATTCGAAAATATTCTAGATTATTTACAATGAATCAAACTTAATTCTTTCGGTCACATTTTTTTCATGTAAGATTTTCTTTGTTATGGGCTCTTCTGGTATCATGCTCATGACCCGAAAAGTTATTTATGATATGATTAAACACGAGAAAGGTAATTATTTCGTGCAAAATATTTTAAATCAACCGACATTCACGGTCGAACAAAGGCAACAGTTCGAACAAAGGTTTTCAAGGCTTAAATTGGAAATTAAAAGAAAATGGCACGCTGCTAAGAGAATTGAGAGTGTATTTTTAAATAAATACCATGATTGGTTCAAAAGATCTATCGAAATTCCCATAAAATCCAATCCGACCAATGTGGATTGGCCTATAAAATCTTTCGATGATTTGACCGATTTTAGAAATGATGTCCGCAGAGATAATAGGTATTAACAAAACATTGATTGACAGGTTTTATACTATTATATGAATGATATATAGTGGGCACAAGATAGATATTTAAAAAAATTAATCCCCACTGCCAAGAAAAATTTAAAATGTACTGTACATTGAACTGTACTCGTGGCATCCAATGTCACGTATACAAGAAGTATTGATTGAGGGCCCACTTATAATGGAGCATGCACTTTTGCCTGTAGGCAATCTGTCAGAAGCAACAGCAGAAGCTAGAAACAAATATTTTCGACGATTCAGGGAGAGACACTCCAGAAAACTTAGTTGGTTGTAGTGTAACACAGATGTCATTAATAGGCTTTCATTAACTTAGGATCCGTATTTGAGCTTCATCAGGCACAAAATCCCCAAAACATCTAAATCATTCAATCCAGAAAATTTTAAATATTACTTTAATGGGGCCCGAGTACTCAAGAAGAGAACGAGCCATAAGGTGAAGGTTCCGACGACGAAGGATGGGACGGTTCGTCAGAATGATATTTTAATGTACTGTACATATATGATTATTGTTTAGATATTTTGTAAATATTCGCTTAATATATTAAAACGTGTATGAACACAGTACGTGTTCTTTATTATTACTCCTACTTCACAGTTATAAGTTCTAATACACAAAAGAAGCGAAACAAAAATCCAAATTACGTAGAAATAATTTTGATCGACTTTTTGTGTCAAATACCCCTGTGTGAGGTGGTATGTCGAGAGCAGAACTAGACAGAAACTGGCACATTATTACAGCAAATTTGTAAATTCATAAAAATATGTAATATCCAATTTTTTATATTTACCTCTTATTCAGATCACCATGTTTGCTTTTGCACCGCTGATTTCTTTAGATAGAGCAGTGACCTTAATCGATAAATTAATACCAAATTTGGCAGTAACTTATCCAAACTGAACTTCTTTTTACGGAAGTTAGATTCTGTCGCATTCAGCTTTGCTCAATTTTCAGTTCTTTTTGTATTAAATTCATTTATAGGACTCTATACGTAAGCACACTACAATTTGCAAATAAGTTTTATCGACTATTCTTAACCTGATTATCTACATTTTCCCCCTCAGAGTCATTATTTGTTAGACCATATTTCAATACATGATTATGCGTTGTTGCGATACCTCTATTCTCAGTGGTTATGGATGCATTTAATTGTGAATGTCGAGGATCACACACCATTTTAATTAAAGTATCCCTGTCTACTCCGTGTCGGGAGCAGTTTTGCTGGTTGACAGCTGAATGTCCGACTGCCACCCAGTCAGCAAGTTCGGATGACGCCGCCTGACTCCGCACTGCATTGCGTAGCCCAGCAGCAATCGGCTGGCCTGTCAGCAGTATCAGCCGCGTGTATCAGCAGTCAGCAGCAGGTGAGCCACATCACAAGGGACCTTTCTGATCCCTCTACTCTATTAATCGGATCGATTCGCCACACACTTTTAGTGAATTGCGGAGTAATAATAATAATAATTAGTAATAGTAGATAATAGTTAAGATGAAATACAAACTTCCGTTCTCAACAACAACTATTTTTTTATTATTATTATTACTTCGCAGATTTTCCTGTTTTACGTTATAATGCAGTATTTCCAAACACATTTTTTTCCTCATTGTGACTTCGAATTCTGCCATCAAACGAATGCAAAAATATTTAACAACTCTTCTTTCATCGTTATTGGATGTTTGCTTCAAGCTATGACATAAATAAAAACCGACCAGACGAATAAGGCGTAAAAGATATAAGTATAGAATTGTTTCGTTTTTATAATAAACTTATTTGTTGTTATTCAGTCTTGATGGCTTCTCTTTTCAGGCGAAGAACTAAATTTTTTGTTGTTTTTATGGCTTTACTCCTGGTTAACGTCGCGATCGTTACAAGGGGAACGGGCTGGGAAGTAGTTGGGCCAAGAATTTTTTGAAGGAACCATCCCAGCATTTGCTTGGAATGATTTCGGGAAGCCATGGAAAACTGCAAAACTGCAATCTGGTTGGCCGGAATAGCTTTTGAATCAGGCGTAACCGCTCACCCACCAGACGTGGTTTGAAATTTTACGGGAGAATTGTTTAAAAATTCTTGTGTATACATAAATATTACGAACGTACCTGTATAATTCGGTTTATCATTCTGAATGCGACTTTATACCTGGCTGATTTCCTATTGTCATTATAAAGTGCTTTTCGGTAAGCAACACTGAATCACTTTTAGTATTTTCCGCTAGGTTAGTACCTAAAGTCTTGACGTAAACATCCAGTTTAGCCTTTAAGCCCAACCGACCTTTTTCTCAGCACATATTTCAGTTTTTCCCAACGTCTATCCTCCCTTGTAATATTGCTTTCGAGTATTCAAGTAAATCTGACGCATACGTAGCATTAAAAAAAAACAACAACAAATCATTCCTTCTCTCGTTTCATATACTGCTTATTTGTGTTATCGGTCTCTAAAATGATTCAGGACCGTTAACGTCTTATTCTTATCATCTGTTGAACCTTTCGCCTCACATAATCTATGTCATCAATTGGTTCCCTTGTCTTCTACAGATATTTCTGTCCCGTTAGCCCTTTGTCAACAAACTGAACATTCCCACATGTCGTAAAATGTGGATCTTGTTACATACATTCTAGGACATATGACAACATTTGTTACTATTTGACAATAGCCATTAGTTAATACAGTGTGTTAAAAAAATGTCATATATTATAGGAGGTGATATTATGCAGCAAAATAAAACAAAAATGTCTATTAAAGGGTGGGCCGCAAATACATACTTTAGGAGTTAGCAGCAGGTTCCCAATTTGACACTCGTCCATGGCAATACATGCTTGTGTCCTTCGGCATAACAAATCACGCACTCCTTGAAACTGTTTTGGTTAGTCCTGAACGAAGATATGAAAGTGTGTGTTCGCGGCCCAATGTTTATTACATGTTTTTATCTTGTTTTGATGCATACTATCACTCCTATAATATTTGAAACTTTTTTAAACCTTGTTTATACTGTTTTATACAGCACTGTGAAAGAAATAACACTCAAAAGAATCGATAAGACTTCAAATTCATCATTTTTTGAAATCATAGTCCTGCAATTTTGATCTAGAAGAAACTTTCAGTTCGTTCTGGTGATTATTGAAACGAGCAAAGCGTTCTCTGACGAAAACACCTTCCACGGGAACGCAATAAAATAACGGAAAGGTGAGAGAGCGGCTGGGAGGATGGAGTAGCGAGAGACAGGGAGGGGCAATGCACTCCAGTAAACAATGCCTCAGGAGTTTGTTTACAGAAAACTTTGGCTGAATTCGGCAAACACCGACGAAATGAATGGTAGATCCGTCGTCTTAAGTACTTCACCGAAAACTATTACTTCCAGGCAGGTGAATTCAAAAAGCAGAGCAATGCGTTCTAGTTGAGGTCCATTAATAGTCTGACTATTCAGAGTGCTACTAGAATTAATTTTAACAAACGTCAAACACTGCTGTCAACTAAAATACTGCCTTTTGTCACCTTTTCCCGTTCGGTGACACTTTTCTGCATCTGTTGGTACCGTTTGTATCCTGCTTGCTTATTAATCTTGTATATTCTAGCCTCGCTTTTATCATCTTCCATGTAAAATCTTATTAACCAACCTCGCATGTCGCAGAATTTTTTTCACCATTCTCTTTCTTCTTTTTGTAAGGCTATTCCTTCATATATGGTATTCAACGATTATTTCCAGGGAGTTTTGCTGTCGAAGAACATTATTTTTCACACCATCTTCAACATCCATCTACATGTTTTAATTCCCTTCGCTTTGGTATTCTTAAAATCCAAGCTCTCAGAACACACGCATGGTCCTTTAGTTTTATTTCAGAACTAACACTGTCCTGCAGCTTCTCTCTTGCGAACGTTAGTGCTTGAGGAGAAATTTTTTTCCTCCACCATAGGCGCAAATACCGGAGCATACTTTAAAGTCAAATCTGAAATTTTGAAACGGCGAAAATTCAGTCGAAATGCTGCAAACTTCTAACACCATTTTCTAAAGAAAAAATATTAATTCTTGAATTATTACGGTAAATTTTTGAGTGTCACATTTCGTAAGTTTTTTGGCAGATGTTTGAAAGTCGCTTGGCAAATTTTATGTCAAATGCTAAACTTTGTTGGTATAATGGAGGTTTTTGAGTGTGATGGAGTGACCAATCTCTGGTCTATATAATATTAAGAATCTCTGGTGCATACCTGTTCAGGTTACGAACAGCTTATAGTTTGTTGTTCCTTCCCCTGGTCACATAGAGCCGTAAGATATAACACAGATATTAAAACAAAAACCATAAACTTTTAAATTGTGAACGTAACCAAATCGGTTCGGTCGGTTTAGTAATTTATGCCGGTTCAAAAAACACTCTTTTAAAGGAGAGATCTGTACTAAAAGATCTCATTGGTCCATTAAGTGCTAAATAACAAAACCCGAAGTATCTAAAATACACACACTGTTGTCATTGCGATGTAAAGATATTTAATCCATAAGGACCATAAAGATAGATACTGCGTTGCCTGTAAATATATATTATGCCGTTTTTAATCCATGAGTAAACGATAGAAAAAGATGAGACATTAAAGGTTTTTTACCATTTATTATTATCTTCCTACCATCTATTCTACTTCCATTTACGTTAAGTACGGGAACATCCCAACTTGAGATAGGTAAAAGTTACTTCGCGTGTCTTTATTTCTACACACATTCATTTATTTCATGTGAAAAAACATATATCTTAAAACGAAATCAGAGTTCATCAATATTATCTCTCATGTATATCATTTACCACGGATATAATACAACAGTTTGAGGCTATTGAGTGACGTTCGATGAAATATGGAGGAGAATTTTTAAACAGACGCAGAACAAAACCAGTAGTTGACCCAACTGTGTTAGCATGCTAACAACTTGTTGCGACAGGCGTTTATTTACTTACCGTCGCGATGGGAGAATAGGGATAAAATTACTAATGAAGAAGTTTTGCTGAGGATAGGAATAACACTATATGGAAGAGTATAAAAAGGTGGAAGATGATATTAATAGGACATATCTTAAGACATGAGAGCTTAGATAAAACAATGCTGGACGGAATGGTCGAAGGTAAGCTATACCGAGAAAGACCACGGTTAAAACACATCCAGCAAACATTGTTATATGTTGGTTGCGAGAGATATGTTGATATGAAGAGGAGGGCAGAGATTAGAGCTGAATGGAGGACCGCCGCAGTCCAATCCAAGGATTTACTACAAAAGAAGAGAGAATAGGTAGAAATTACATCTGTTGGTATGCAGTTCATAATTGTTGAGTTGTAGTATACGTACAGGTGTTAAATCAGCAAAAATGTAGAGCAGATGGCGTGCATGCTTCGGCAGTGATATACTTTTGAAGTATTAAGTGTATATGTGGCTTAAGATTTTCTGTGAAGGTCGGAAAGTAATTTCTAATGACATACATAACTAACTTCATGCCACAAACAATTTCAATACCTCGATTTTCTGTTAGAATGATTGACTATCAACGCTGTATTCTAATGTGACATTCGACATTGGTGCGGAGGTCTACCAATCTAGATAGGCAATACTCCATTCCGAAGTGTCACAATTCTGGACCGAAACATTCGACCTTACTTTTGTTGGAGCTATGAAATCGAAATTGAAAGAACTACAGGTCACATTTGGGGATCACTTATACTCCAAATTTATCGCTATATGGTTAGTATGTGTTGGTACCCCTTACGAAAGATTAAGATGGAAAGAAATCTTACAATAAAAATAAAATATTTTCAGCTTAGTTGCCTACCTAAACGTCCAACAATTTTTTTTTATTATTATTATTTTTTTTAATGGGAAACGAATTTAAAAACTTGTATTGAGAAAAATGTGTGTACGATATTAAAGGATATGTAGTAAACAATTCTTTTTATTTTCGTGTGCATTATTCCAATGAAGAGTTTAAAAATAGTCTCGCTGATTTCTGAACAATACTGGTAATTCTCATACTTATCTATACTGTTCCTTCTGCTGCACCATAAGTGGATATTTCATCTACTCCGATACTATGTTTTCCTTGAGTAGCACATTCCGCAGTATTTACTGCCTCTATTCTCTATCACCAGACCATTTTATTACTAACGATTTTTCTCCGTACTGGGTATTTATGTTCCTCTTTCATTAATAGAAGCTTTCCGATGCCCTATGATGTTGATGTATGATATCGTGTAAACAATTTTCCGTTTTGCATTCGTTATACGCCACGTTCTTTAATCTTATCTTCCGTTGCTGACTATAGCACTGTAGGGGTTAGGACGTGGTCCTCGAATTTTTGAGGTTGCCGGTTCGAGTCCCGCCTCAGGCGGTGGTTGTTTTAATCCGATTCTTTGTCCGTTCTGTATTGTTCGTACTATGGTGAACAAAAAACTTCTAATACAAGTGTAAAAAATGATAGACTTAAAGAATCAGTATATACTTCTGGATTCAGGAATAAACGCTATGTAGCTGGCTGGATAAATGGTTACAAAATCCGAGAGCATTTTTTTTTTCTAAGTTCTTCCTTCATATTTTCTATGAACAATTATCCTACTTGTATTTGTAGTACAAACATAAATCTACTTATTTTTCATTTTTTAAGTTGGGAACTGCATTGTAACATTAATTTCTGTGCTAAAAAAGCTTAGCTATATTCTTTTGACACATTGTTTCAAAAAATTCCAAACGTCAGTGACACAGAATTATGTTTATGAGAGGTTACCTCACCGTATTCCTAATGAAGACTCGTGAAAGCTGTGACATACTATCCTTTGCTTTCAGTGAAGGTATTCGTAAGGTTACATTCATTTATCTCTTATTGTCATAATAAAAGCTAGCATTGGTGTAACGGGGGAGTGTGTTACGGGTCCTTCACTGACGGACGTGATCTAACATCATAACGTGCGTGTAAACAATGACGTAAAACGATCCAAGGCAGCCTATGTCAACAGCATTGTGTAGCTTGCTGCTGATTGTAGAACGCTCGCATTCTTAGCCATACTGTATTAGATATGCTATTGATTTGCTAATATTTTGCCTCAGGTTATTCAGAGCAGAAATCAACAAAGGAAAGTATTAAATATTTTATATTTCCGATTAGGTGAAATTAGTATTTAATTTAAAATGTACGTTGTGGACTGTGAACTAATATATTCTTCTTTTAAATCTTTTAATTTGTACGGTGTTAGAGAGTTATTAAAACATATGCAAGGTAGATTCATGCCTTCGTTCTAATATTATGACGTTCCCTACTGGATGTAAGCCAAGCTAGTGATTTCTTGTAGTTCAATAAAATATGTAGAACCATGAAATTTATATCTGCGTAATGCTGATGTTGCTAGGCTTTCGAATATCATGTAAATAAAAAATTCTTCCGGGTAATTCAAGTTACTGTTAATGACGCCAAAGAAATCGTGTGAAGTATAAATGTTTAGATTTGGTTGGTTAGAGATTTTTTTTTCAATTTTTGTTTCTTTTAGAAATAAAAACGTCAGCCGCCGTCAAAGTTTTCAATTTTAAATGATTTTTGTCACCGGATATATCTCAAAACATATTACCCTGAAACTTGAAATATGTCATCAGTATCAATCAAATCCTGTATTTAAACAACAAATACTGAACATGCTTGCATCAAACATAGTTTCTAAGATTCAAATAAAATAGGCAAAAGTTTTTATTTCGCTATTAATCTGATCCGTAATAATACTATTTTACTGAAAAGTCCTCCTGCCATTACGCATTAATACACTTTTATTTAATTTTATAGGAACGGATAGATTTCACTGGATGTTCAAACGACAATGTGCAGGGAAATCCACTGCCTAATATGAAAACTCGTCCGATATTAATTTCGTACCGTCTGAGCTGTCATAGGTTTTTTTGTTGAAGTCATCAGAAAGAGGGACTGCAATTGCTTTAGGTTTACCAGATTATTAGAAATCTGAAGTATTGAGACGGTTTAGAGGTACTTAAGAACAAATTTGTTTATGAATCGTAAAAAAGTTTTGTGTCAACGCACGGAATGTAAGGATCATCTCCGTATTAGGCTAAACTACAACGGTGTGGTTACATAAAAGCGGTTAAACAGAACAAATAGGTTAAATAATATAAGGTAAGTAGCCACGGGATATCATGCACAGAAATGTGTAGAAGGCTGGTTAACAAAAACAACAAAACTGTATTAAATTAGAAACTTGAGAAAACAGCAAAACATTATTGCCTTTTTAAATGAAAATACACAAAAGACGTTAACAAGACATTGAAACTACTTACCACGACAGAAGAAAATTCCGTGCGCTGGTTTTGTACAAAGTCTAATGCTTCGTGCAACTTACAAAGTACCAAATGATGGCATCAGAAATTGCACAAACTACAGTATCTACGCATACGTTCATTCGGAGGACGAGTGGTAACAGCGTACTTCTCGCAAGCGGTGTACACACCCCGCAAGTGTTTTGCGCACTCGCCAACACTCGAGTGGCGGTTGCCGAGGAATGACAAGTGTTATATATTACTTGGGTCGCGTCACTACCTCGCCCTGGGGTCATGACGCAGTGTTTGTACACAAGCCGTGACCGCGGTGTAAATAGCTCTCGGCCGGCCTCGGTAGCTCAGGTAGGGTAACAACGATATATCGGTCAACCGATAATATCGCACCAAATATATCGATATTTATATCGATATTAATAAGTGGTCGATAATATCGATATGTGGCAGTAAAATATCGAAAACTACAAAATCTTTTAGCACTAAAAAAATCTTGCAAATAAATCCATGTGTGGCAGGGTCCAAACTTGACTATGCTAAACCCTTATTTAGCTCGATAACCAAATCGATATCGTCCTTTCCTACTACGTGGTTCCCCTCCGTTTCGTGCGCGTTGCTCATTCACAGTTTTATTATTTCATCTACTGCATTCCGCTCGCGTTTGTAGGTCCTTGTTTCTCGTTAGGATGCAATGAAAAATTCTGAACCCGATATTTCATCAGTGTTGCTATAGTATACCTTTTAATGCAGTTGAAGGCAAAGGTTCTAAGTATTTAATGAAACACTTAGTACCGTTATTCAAAGCCCCATCTCGTGCGACTGTCAGTAAACAAATTGATAAATATTTTAAAAGTTGTGAGGGAGAAGTTGAAAAGAGTGAAGCATTTTTTCTATTAATACGAATATCTGCTTTATATTAACAGAGATTACGCTACATTTTTTGCTGCATTATAGATTAAAATCAATCATGATTCATATACGAGTTGGACCATGTATATTCAAAATTGTAATTAATCACTTACTCAAATAGCCTCGTCAGCATCTTCTGAATACCTCTTCACTCAAACTATGATTTGACTACAAGGTATAAGGTTAAGCAAACTATTGTTTTGACGATCTGCTGACGTTGAATATTTGCAGACCTATTTTTTTTTTCAATAAACAACCTCAACTTAATTACTTCTTTTGTTTATACATGTATTTCTAATTTCTAATAAAATATATACAAATATCGGAAAATATCGATATTATCCCCTTGATGTGGCCGATATTATTGTTTATCGATATTTGCCTGGTGTCGATATATTTATCGATGTTGATGTTAACTTGCAACCTTAGGTACAGGGGCTCCGCGGCCGAGGGTCACTGGTTCGAGTCCGGCCGAGGACGTAGGTGTTATAGTGTTGTATGAGACACTGAAAGATTCATGGTAATCACAGTTGAGCTGGTTATATAGCCTAAGTAGCTGAATACCATTTAATAATAGCAGCCTGGGCCATGCTCATTTTACTTACATCCTTGCAGACCACTACTGTAAAGTGTTTCATACCATTACTGTCATCTGTTTCTATGTTGTGTAATATTGTAATGCTTACTGGCGGTGAATTGAAAATTAGTATTATTCGGATACTTTTATAATTCTTCTTAGCTTAATTTCGACGCGGGACTAGTTCCGTCTGGCTATTTTATGACTACGTGATAGTTGATATTAGCATGGAGTGTTTTCTAGAAATCACTGAAAATGGAAATCATGGTAGCTGGAGTAATGGTCGAAACCGTGTTATGCTGAATGCAAGATCCGAGCATTAACCGTTCACCCTGTTTTAACTAGACCATTCCGTTACTTCAGAACTCCTTTAATATAAAAAGATTCACCGAAGGGATGTCACCTAAAATAACATAGTTAAATAATTATTAATTTCTTCGATTACTTTGACTATACTACTTTAACAAGATCCGAACGTTATAGTATCGCGTTACAACTAACACACGTATCATCTATTTAACGCTTTAGATGATAGTATCTGTTCTGGACCCATATTTCCAATGCACATATGATTAAAATTCTGGCTTGAAAATGCCATTTTTTCAGTATGTGAGACTAATTGAAGTTACTAAAACTTATAAAGTTGCATGGATATTGGTTACTTATCTGAATTTACAATGGGACCAAATGCATTTAATGAGTGACAGCAGCTGCTAACATATAGCTAATTAGTGTATAAAACTGAGAATGTACCTACATTACATACACATATATACATACATACACCTGTACACTCAAAAATATTTAAGGTTTTTCTTTATTTGATTAGGGATACACATATACACACATATGCGTATATATACATTTACACACATATCTAATTAGAATATTATTAGTAATTAAATGATGCTTACAAATGTGTATACAGTATATGCAAGTCACATATAATGATGCCCATGCCTTAAATCCCGAAAGAATAGGAAACAAACAGTAAGTTCTGGGAGACTTGATTCTAGGAGATGAAATAAGATGCTAAATTTGTTTACTATCATCACTTACAAAAATCCGTATGTTCACTAAGTCATCATCAATTAAACGGGATCTTAAGTCCAACATTGACTATTTCCCAACAAGCTACAATATCCTCTTTAATAAAATGCGTTGTCTGGAGACCGCGCGCTCAACTCAATAGATCGGCAACCTTCGGTGAGTCTCGATAATGGCCGAAGTGTTAGTTACACTGCCTGCCACAACGGCGCTGCTTGGCTAGTCAATAAAATTCAATTGAATAACTGTACTGACTTCATATACGCTTTTACTGTTAAAAGGTGTAATTTTCAAATAAATAACTGAATTTGATTTTTCTTGCTCTTATAGTGTCAAAATAAAGTATAATTGCTATGCCAGATAAAAGGTAATTGTATGCTGTGGAAGTAACTGCACAAACATATGAAGAGCAGGGATTAAATAATAATAATAATACGAGGCAATCATACGTTTCAAGGTTACAAGCTTACTTCGTTTGAATTTGCGTGTTGCTTTTGATTTATTTACTACACCTAGATGCAGAAATTCATGTTAGGAAAAGTGTATTCGATGTTTACGCAATATTATCTGTATCAGTTGTAAAAACTAGGTTAAAACATAACCTAAGAATTTTTTTGGCAGAAAATAAGAAACAATAAAGTTTAATAAAAACTCAGAGAAAGTTTACACTAAACGTACCTTATCGCGAAATGTATCAGTCAAATAGCTAACAGTTATCCGTGTTTGAAAGCATACTTTCATTCATTTAAAGTATAATGCATTTATTTAAATAAATCCTAGCAAAATACTCCGATAGACTAACGAGAGTAAGGAACTGATATCACGAAATATATAATTAAAATGATCGTTATTCGTTTAGCCTTACAAGATTTTCTGGAATAAATTCCTACTACCATCAAAGATGATACCTGTTGTTTTTGACGGACGTTAAAACTAGTCTTGATATATTCGTCGAACTGTCTCATAACGACAGTGCAAAAGCGAATGAGCCATTCACATAAATTTACAATAGAGTTTCCCTACCCTGCAAACTAGCAGTATTAACAATTATTTCATTATTATCATCAGTTTTCTGCCCTAGGGCAGGTTTTCACTTGGCTTCTCTCCATGCTCTTCTGTCTTCTGCCTTTCTCTTAAGGTCCATGTAGTTGCCGTTTTCCTTGATGTTGTCTGTAATTTTGCACCTCCTTCTTCCTCTTACTCTCCTCCCACAAACTAGACCTTCCAAGGCGTCTTTTATCAAGCACTCCCCTCTCAGCAAGTGTCCCATCCAGTTCTTCTTTTTCTCTTTTATGACTTGGAGTATATTTCTCATTTCATTAACCCTGTCCAGGACTTCAACATTAATTTAAAATGACAATAAGCAACACGAGTTCGTAGTGAGCTAGCGAGTGAAAAAATAAAAAATATGAACTAATAGCGAAGTGAGACCAAGAAAGAGAAATGTGTCCTCCATACAAGGGACTTTATAGACTACAGGTAAAGTTGCTTTATAAACAGCCAATGAGAGGCCGTCTTTTTCTTTGACTTTAACCCTCAGCGCTTAATAACTTTCTATAGGAGCTATTTAGCAATAACAAATCCACTAGATGAGATTGGAAACACTGCCTAAACCTACTGTTTATAGGATTGAACTGGAGCACTTTAATATGCTTGTGTCCACTAAGAATAAATCGGACACATAGCAGTTTTTAATGATTATCCATGCTAAGGAGATAAAAAAAATTATTTATTATAAAAGATAAAGATTATTATTATTTTTAGAAAATAAATTCTGCAAAATCCGGCATTTAGTCTTGTGACCGAGAACGCCAATGATAAAGCATTACGTCACACCACCCCGAGACGCCAAAGTTGTTATTGAAATTTTCGTGAAACAGAACCGGTTACTTGGTAAATTATTCGTTTGCAGGAACTTTGTCACATTAATATAATTGTTCTAAGTTATATGCTGAATGACAAGTGTAATTCGCTATGGAACCAGGTTTTAGTAAAGCAAACAGTAACAATTTGCCAAAAATTGAGGACGTAACATTTGATAGATTTTTTGTGTCAAACATCGACTTTGCTCATCGGAATTCCGCAATCTTAAAACTTCGATGTAAGTTTACACAAGTGTCAATTATACATTATAAGCTTAAATAGAATTATTTTAGTTCTATTAACAATAACCTATTGCTTAGACGTACGTTTTGTAATTTAATTGATACTGGTATGAGATTACATCTGTGAAGTATAAGCAAACGCTAAATAGCTAAACCAGAAGGAAGACCTAGGCGAAATAAGAAAAGATTTCGTTCTTTTCTTCGATACTAACTTTGGCGTTAATAATGTCATTGGATATGATTGTTGTTAGGTACTATTATTTGTGTGTCGAGCTCGTATCAAACTTTTCAGTTGCATCACGTCTAAGGTATGTTTCTTTTTGCTTTGATATACACCTTTTCTAGCAAAAGTATATCCTCAATATCAGGTGTGTCAAATTTTAATGCTATAGCAATGCCAGTTTCCTGTTTGCTCTAAGCTTCGTGTCAGCCTAACAACATCACCTTTCAGTTATGATATCTCGAGAAGGACGAGAGATATTTAAAAAAATATATTCTTTATTTTCGATTTGTTTCATCGAACTGCATAAGAATCTATCAAGATTGTGGCACCACGGTAATAATAGCGCTGCCGGAGTGTGTTTATTATATTAAACGTAACGCAAAAGAGAGATTATAAGTCATAAAACCAAAACAACCTTAACTCATACCTTATTATGTTGTCAGTACTTGAATAGTAGTGGTTCTGCAAAATTCATCAGTTTTGTTTTAGATTAAGAAATATATTGTACACTAACGGTTACATCAAAATGGTTTTGACAAAAATAGAGTCTTAAATTTGCAGATAAACTATGAGTATCCTCCCTCCTTGCAAGTTTTAAACCACTTTTCCCGTATCTGTTCATTGTTTGGAACATATATAAATAACTTGTTTGGCGTTTTAATTGTTGTGCTCTTATCTTACACTAGGACACTACACAGTACTTATAAAACGACGAATTCATTTTTAATTAAAGAAAACTGACGCCTGCGATAT
The DNA here is from genome assembly GCA_031002005.1 of Vandiemenella viatica. Classification (NCBI taxonomy): domain Eukaryota; kingdom Metazoa; phylum Arthropoda; class Insecta; order Orthoptera; family Morabidae; genus Vandiemenella; species Vandiemenella viatica. The sequence continues at coordinate 271,996,121 of JARYHS010011408.1, read as the reverse complement.
ACATACACGACTGCTTTGTTTTTGTTCGGGTGGTGTGACGTCATTCAAGACACCATGACAGCCTTGAGCGTTTTCGCGGTAAAGTTAAATTCCTTTTTTAACATGCAAAATACGTAATGTGAATGTTCAATTTTTTGAAAAATAATACGTTTTTTTGGGTAAAATGTATACTAAGGTAACGCATTAACCTATTTCTCAAATTTAGTCAACTAGCAAATTCAAAGAAATAAGGCTTCACTGAAATCCCTTTAACTACGGGTAATTTATTTGTAAATTAATTCCGTATCTCCTGTGCAAGGTTCGCCACTAAAGCAATATTTCAAATAATCTCTTTATATTACTAAAACATTATATGATGACTAACACAATTCACAGGTGTAATTTCATTGCTTTAAAGTGTTATCTTTGTGCTGCAGTGTTTTTCATTAATGGCTATTATTATTAGCACGAGAAGCCACAAACCAAATTAGAAGCAGCTGCCCTTTATGGAATCAAGCTTCACACGAGGTAGTGGCTGAGCGGTGGCTAGTGGCTAGCGGAAAGAATCTCCCAGAGCCAATATTGACAGAACTGCCCGTACAATGGATCCTAAATTGGACTCGTGAAGTGGCGGAGGTCGGCAAGAGTAGATTCAACAGAACCCAGTGTCCACCGACGCAATATTTGTGCAATTATGTCCGTATCCAGCAATACTGATGTTATGAGTCCACGGCATAAAATTTCCAGTATTTCACTTTCTCTGATAACATTCCTTAAGAAGGATCGTTCATTTTCGTAGATATTAAATAACCGATTTAGTCTCTGCTTACAATTAAGAAGCTTATATCTATTAAATGGAGCGAGATTCTTTCATTATGCACCAATGAAATTGAAGAAAATATTTTCTAATCTTTTTCAAAAATATTTTTAAATATGTTCATTAGTCTAAAAACGTATATGTATGTGTTATTTCAATTGGTACAGTCAATGAAAAGCATGACAAATAAAATAAAATAAAATAAAATAAGAAAGATCTGATTACTCCGTCTACTCTTGGCCTAAGTTTCTGTAAGTACGATCATTTTCATCAAGACCTTTGATAATCTAATGTAATAATAATAACAATAAGTTATTGAGGTCTTAAATAAGAGACGATGCAGTTGAGATATTCATTGCATTCTATCCCACCAAAACGCACAAATCTTTACCAGTCACTCATACCGGCTAAACGGGCGTCAGATGCACACCAGACCGAATTAAGAGACTTTACTGCACCTTTGAATACATGGTTAATCCGTCCATTATTGTGCAGTATTCGTACTACTTTCTACCTGATACACATCTCTAAATTTCAATTCACATTTTTACAAAAATGATATTCAAATCACAGTTTGTTACTTAATAATAATAAATTGGTGACTACTATTGCCTTAGACTTTTGAACCAAACGATTGGCAACCTCAACATACGAAAAATTGTAGAGAACGTGACGTGGTAAGAAAACTTCACTAACAATAGTCACAGTTTTGTAGCATCATTATCTCCTTGATAAAAATGGTTCAGATTTCTCCAGAAGACTTTTAACCTGGTATATTTTATAAACCTAAGAATACTAAGTTCATTATGCCGAAATTATTCTAATAAAATAAACCTTTCAAACATTGGCGCAAGAGACTATTGAAGTTTATTTTTCGAAAACATCGCGATTTCTTTACGTGTAGTGTACCTTTCCATTAATGTGGCAGAGGAATTCTACCAGTAACTATGGGATACACATTTCGTGTATTCGGTGGACACTACATGGTACAATTTGTTTTGGATTCAGTATAAAATACATATATCTCACTTTGTTGTTTCGATTTCAAATTATGTATATATTGACATTGAAATAACAGAATCCAGTACCAACAACTGATTCAGGTTCTTCTTGCTTTCACTATATACATAAGCTTAACTCAAAACCACCAAATTAGTCTGATTTTTGTCAAGGATCGGAAACACACGGTAACACTTCCATTACCATCTATTATTTCTCGATAATTTGTTATCAGTTACACAACATTTCACACAGTTGTTCTTATATTTTTTAATCAGAGAGATAGGCCTAATTTTTTTTAATCACATCAGTACTTTTATCTCACAGTTTTTCTACTGTGTTTAAATCTGTGAAGTATAGAAATCACGCCAAAGTAGTTTTTTTGAGCTTCCTCAAAATTAAGAGTAAATTAAGATATGGGTGTGTTATTAACACCTTTGGTGTTTAAAAGTTGTCACTACTGAGTCCGTGTGGGGATGCAAGTTAACATCAATATCGTTAAATGTATCTATATTTATATTGACGCCAGGCAGATATCGATAAACGATAATATCAGCCAAACCAAGCCGATATTATCGATATTTACCGATATTTTGTATATACGTATTATATTAGACATTAGGAATACATGTATAGATAAAAATCAAGTAATAAAGTTGAGGTTGTTTATTAAAAAAATAGGTCTGCAAATATTCAACGTCATCAGATCCTCGAAACAATAGTTTGCTTAACCCTTTCACTTGAAGTCTAATCCTAGTTTGAGTGAAGAGGTGTTCAGAAGGTGTCGACGTGGCTATTTGAGTAAGTGATTAATTGCAATTTTGAATATACCTTAATCCATTATGTATACGAATGATGATTGACTTTAATTCTTTATGCAGCAAAAAATGTAGCGTAATCTCAAAATAGGCAGTGTTAATATAGACCAGATATACGTGATAATAGAAAAATGCTTCATACTTTTCAACTTCTCCTTCACAACTTTTAAAATTTTTGTCAATTCTTTCATTGACAGTTTCACAAGAAGGGATTTTGTATAACGGTACTAAGTGCATCATTAAATACTTAGAACCATAGCTTCAACTGCAATAAAAGGTCTACTATCAATACTGATGAAATATCCGGTTCGGAATTTTTCATTGCTAAAAGAAACAAGAACCAACAAACGCGAGCGTAACGCAACAGATTTATTAATAAATCGGAGAACGTAAATTAATGCGAAACGAAAAACGCTCACGAAACGGATAGGAACCACAGAGTAGGAAAAGACGTTATAGATTTGGCTATCGAACTGTATAAGGGTTTATCATAGTCAAGTTTTGACCCTGCCTCACATGAATTTATTTGCAGGATTTTTCTAGTGTTAAGGGATTTTGTATATTTCTCGATATTTCACTGCATCCTATCAATATTATCATATCGACCATGTATTAATTTCGATATTTTTGGTACCATATTATCGATTAACCGATAAATCGTAGCTAACCTGCAAAGAGTAAATTATGAAATGGGTACGTTATTAACATCTTGGGCGTTTAATAAGTTATTACTACTGGAGCCGTGGCTGCTGGATTCAAACTTGAATCGGAACCTTACATTTAATTGAATTTTAGTGACGTTTAAGTGTTTGGTGCCTCCACGTCACCTAGCCCCCCGCTTAGGTAGATTGAGATTGTGACCATTTCTTCAACGACTATTGTAAGATCTAATGTCAGTAAGGATCACTAATATTATATCCGTACCATAATTGTTGGAGTATTATTTCTTTGCTTTGGTTAGTTAGCACGTCTGTTTACTAAAATGCCATTCTTCTTGAACCGAAACGGCCTTGCCATGAACGTTATTTTGATTTGACGTTCTCACAACAGTTTATCCTTGTGACACTGTCTCATTTTTAAGGAAATCTGTGAAATGCCCGAAATAAACGCAACTGGCGTTTGTTGCCAAAGATGGCACGCTTAGCTGCCGGAAAAGGATGGCTACAGGCTAAAGGACAGGTATGCGCCGTTTAGTCACAACTTCTGTGCGTACTTATAGATGTTTTACTTTCTAAAAATCAAACTCTTTAGATTATCTCGGAAATCAAATTCCTCAAATATTGATTTTACGAGTCACATTCTTTCTCTAATAAAATCTTATTTTAAGTAATTCGCTGTCATTTGTTAATGTTTTACAATTTTAACTTTAAGTTAATGAAATATTCTGTTAACGTCATTTAAAACATAACAGTTTCTGATTTACTTCCTTTTTCAGTAATTTCAGTTCTTTCAGTTATATCAACCCCCAAATTTTTAATGTGTACTGCATAGTTACTGAGATATATCAAAATAATTAAAAACAAATCTCATCTACAAAAGAAAACACTGAAAATAAGATTGTTCAAACAGGATCATTAAAAGAAGTTATGAAGAAATCTAAAACAGTTTCATTTTTCAATGAGTATTTTACTTGAAAAATTTTGTGACACTGCAGGTTTTTGATATCCAAGTTATTTGCTTGGTCCTAAGCATAAGGTGACTTTCCTCACAATAACCTTAGTAGGAATTAGCATAAGTTCGTCTTTAAGAGTGCGTCATCTCTACAAAATTCTCTTCAGTCCTGAACTTTCCTTCCTTTCTCTTCCATTTGTCACTTGTCGTATAGTTTTTGTGGAATCGATTTTCTCCCATCGAATTTAGCGCGGTCAAATAAATGTGATTTTATTATTATTATTATTTGCTCCTTGCTGATTCTCCAACTACGATACAACAACCTCTCGCTTTACTTTAGTCGTAATGGAGCCTTATTTGCTCTGAGGAATCTTATTGTAGTTTTCACTTGCAATGTAAAAGACATAATGTATAAAGGTGCAGAATACAGTCAGAAAGCGTTGGTATAAAGATGTGTTCCTTCCGAAAAGTCCTTTTAGTATCTGGAATGCTAGCAACTTTTACCAAGTTGTGAGATCTGTAGAAGTTATAAGTTTTCGTTCGTGAATTGTTACTTACAACAATAACCTCTTGGAAGCCAGTGAGTATCGTGCGCATGAAATTCTAAATTCCATTACCCTCCTGTGAAAAGTCTAAAAGGGAAAATTTAATTTTTAGTGGCTTCGTTTTCCCAGGATCGATAGTAAAACACTGGAATTTTCTATTCTTAATTAATTTAAAATACCACGTAACAGTAAAGGAGACCTAGCGATCTTATGGTTTCGTATTCCAATGAATAATGATCTGAAGGTTCAATTGACAAGATGCAAAGTCCCGAGTTGAGACCCGGTACGAAAAAGAATTTTTAAAGTTTGTGCTTTCTTCGCATGACCACTACGCTCCGTGTTTCCGATTCCACCTTAAACTATAGTTCCTGGATGAAAGGAACTGGCCGTCCTACCCCTGATGTGCTGGATTAGTCCGCCTCTTTCGGGAGGATCCAACCAACCTTTGAATTGTTTACTATTTGAAGGAATGGATGATTTTCCTGTGTATCAATTGCATGATTCGTTCTCGGGCCTTCATCAGTGGGAACACGTCAATTTGATGTCGCTCATAGATCGAGTACGAAATGTTGAATCAGAATGACGCTCTTCTTGAGTGGTAGGCGCGAGAAGGTTTTACAATGTTCAGCTTTGTTCTAATGGCCTAACACTATATCGCTATGCACCAAAGTCAATGCCTGACACATTTTCAGGTTGGGTAGCGGACTCTGCTCCAAGGATCTCCAGCGCCGCTCTACCTATCAACTCTTGCTGTTAATGCTGTCAGTCATCTGCAATAAAATTCACTATAGGTGCATTAGCAAGTGAACACCCTTAATTAAGAGATCATTCAATTAAACAATATGAATGTAATGCAAAGTAACCTCAGCATTAAAACTTTTGGTTGGTTTACCCACAACGTATGAAATATATAAGCCAGAAGCCTGTTTAATATTTGTCATTCACATACAAGATTTGTACGATGTTAAGGACATATTTAAAGTTTCTAAGTAAAAGCATTTCTGAGATCCAATAACGAAAAAGAATACAACGGCTGCTGTGAAAAGTACGGACAGTAGAGTAAACTGTTATTTCCGGATGAAAACGTGATTAACACACTCCTTAGGTATTAATATTCAAGAAGAGGTGTACGCGAAGTCTACAAAACAAGTAAGACAGAAATAATGCAATGTAAATCGTCGGGTTACCTACTGTAATTAATTAAAAAGTACAGTGCCATTAGGCACTAAGTGATCCCACGGTATGTGTGAATATTGCCGATGCGTCGTGTCAACGAACAGAAACGTGACGGAACTAAGGCGTCCAGATTTACACGCACCTTGTGGGGTGCTGACAACGTCCTACTCAACTTGGACATTAAGCGGATTTATAACCCCCATAAATAACTGAGACCCGCTTTCGATTTTCGCACGTTTCGGAAAGTTCCCGCCGAAAACTGGCGCAGACTAGCAAAAATAAACCTTAGTGTCCTAGTAAATGAGTGCTTTATGAGAGTAGGGGAAGACGATCCAGCCAATAGAGAAGCCGCCTCAATTTATTGCCGTGTTGGTGTTTTTTCTTGTCTGTTCTGGGGCCAATGTGGCGCTGGTCCTTTGGCGCGGATTGCGGTGATTCGCCAAGAGCCGGACGCGACATCGCATTACGACAAGTACAGAGTCTTGCTCGGAGGAGAAGAACGGACGACGAGACACTCTGGTTCAGAACTTCTTCTAGTACAGCCGAAGTGACCTTCAACGACGCCGGAGCTGGGGACACTGCTATCACGCGGTGCGGTCGAGAAAGCTGGACGACCCCATGTGGCGCTGGTCTTGCCTGGTCGCTGACCTGGGCTGTGAACAATGGTAAAAGCTACGACCCGGACGGAAACTCATGCAATCATTCCACCCAGTAATGACCCTGAGATTTTCTCTAGCTGTTTGATATTCAATGATATCTAATTGTTAACCTCAGAATAAAAACAAAATTCATGTTTGCCTAATTTCACAATAATAAATTGTACACCCAATTTTCAGTTTTCCTATTCATTACAATAATATTTCATGTGATAAGCTGAAGATTAAGTATGACTTTTGATATTCTAAATTGATGATTTTGTTAATGATAAAACAGTGTGACCCAAATATAAACGTCCCCAAGATATATGTTACACTACGGTATTAGCCGGCATGTAGCAGCCATCATTACTGTGGATGTGCTCTTCCACATGCAGTACAGATGATGATTTTCATGGAACTTTATTAGCGGAGGCTGAAATGCAGCCTGGACCTGAATGAATACTAATATTCCATGGTGTATCGTGGATTTTGAGTGAAGAAGTTTGCTGCAATGCTGAATTCTGACTACAACGGCGTCAGGCACAGTTTGAGACGTCTATTGCCGGAAATTCAGTAATATGCGTAACTGTGTAGTGTTTAGGTTGAATGGCAGCCTGGACCAGAATGACTACTAATATGCCATTGATTTTGAGTGAAGAAGACAGCAGCCACCCCAAATTCTGACTATAATTACGTGACAGAAGGCTCAAGACGGCCATTAATGTCAGTAATGTGGATAACTGTATTTTTCGGCGTGGATTACACCATCGTTACATATTTTACGGCTTTTGGGTTCGCTTTTCTTGAAGAGTAAATGCCAAGAAAGCAGCTAGCCGTATTTTAAACCCGAATAAACAGTTTTTCTACTGGCCGTACTTTGCACAGTAACCGATATAATTTTATTGAACACTCATGTCTTTATTCTACAGCGAAAAAAATGAAAGTGTAATTGAATTATTTACCTTGAATGTAGCTTTTTCGTAAGTTGAAGAATATCATGTTTGCATCCATATCTATTATTAGGTCATCAGTTTTAGTTCATCTCGTGATAACCTGTACCACAATACTTATCCTTCTAACGGCTGATATTTTGCCTTCTTTATCCTCTCTGTATTTACTGAGTCCAAATTTAACAGTAATCAGCGCCTTTTGTTATTGCGCCCTACAAACTTTAATTCATAACTCATGAACGTTTATATAACACACTTTACAATGTATCCAAGTCACAGATGGTCTTTACACAATATTAAATACCATTTTACAATAGACAAAACATCACATTGAATTTTGTAGTTTCCTTCATATATACTGGATCTCGGAAACGGCTATAACGATTTAGATGAAATTTCATATTTAGATAACGTTTTCTTTTTTAAGTTTACCTTCCGTGCAACAACGCGATTTTAGAAAAAAATCAACAATTCTTGCATTGGTGTCTCTAACGCCATGTTGTAGACGTTTCAGGTACTAGTGATTCAACTAATGTTAGTTAAGTTCTCTTTGGTTGCAGCAAAGAACTCACATCTTTAAACGAACAATTCTTTGTAATCAGTCACCGAATGGTAATCTAATATTGTGAAAATAAGTAAATGCAAGTATATTTATTAATGAAAGGTATTTTATTTTGATGAGTAGTAATAAATATATCTTTCTTTGTAAAAAGTCGTTGTCATTAAATACACATATATAATTATAAAACATTTAAAAAGTGGATATTTAAAAAAATAGATATTGGCTTTATCAGATGTGATTTTTCTAAACTTCTTTACTTTACAAAAGTTATTTTAAGACAATATTAACAGCTATAAAGTGATAATCGTTTAATTTTTGAACATATACATCGTTAATACAAATATAAATATTGCTAAATCTACGAAATCGTGAAAAAGCCTCGCTCAGGTGTCCATTTGAAATAAACAAGTGCTAGTAAATACAATCCCTCGCTTTGAAGCGTCTGACCTTGTGCGCTCTTGATGGTTATAACGAAAGATACTTTTATGAAGACAGTGAGTTACCACTAATCTTAAACCATGAATTAATCCCTGATTATCATTAAGATTTGTATTGATCATAATAATAACATTTTTCTTTAAAACCAATTTATGGGATGGTGGACCGAACAAACGCGGAAATGGCTCTTGGCTCTAGTTTTTTGGATAAAATTTCATTTGTAGATAACGAGTTTGTAGCACGATTATACAAAAAAAAAAAAAAAAAAAAAAAATAAAAGAAGAAGAAGAAGAAGAAAAAGAAGGCAATTCTTGTATTTGGTATCTCGGGAACGGCTCTAACGCCATCTCGTGAACTAAGTTAGGTTTTATAAAATTTAACTAATCTATCCAATCTAATACTATTAGGTAAGCCACTCTCGTATATAGGTAAAATTAATTTCTCACAAACGTCTCTAAAGATTTAGGTGAAATCTTGTATACCGAAAACGAAAGATTCCGAGCGAAGATTGGGCACTTACGTTAATCATCGACCTGTCACCCTTTATGGCACCTGTACCATGGATCGAGGAGGTAAAACCAGGATCCAGCGTTGGTTACCGCGTATCGGCCGTCCTAATTGCTGTTTGCGTGAATACTTTATATAAGAAATCACAAATCGTTTTATTTCAATTGCTGACATGACATTTTACAAGGAAATTAGTTAAAATTAATTAGCTGTCCTTCTGCGTGCGCCAGGGTATTTTGTATAAAATACACAAAATCAAATAGTAAACAAATTCAACATTTTGACTGTTCACTTCTGAAAGTTATGATTGCTCCGGGCTATGAGAGTTCTTATCTGCAGGGTCATAGCTGGACAATGCTATGAACTTGAAACTGTAGCTAGCACAGTGTCCTTCATTGGCGATGTATAATTACCAAATTTACATGTCCGCCGCCACACATTGGATGACGTTCTTTGCTCTGCTTTGGACCAGTGTAGCACAGTTCCTCAGGAGACGTCGTGTGCCTGAGCTCATTTGCTCAAACGAAATAGCTTGTGTCCAGATCCAGGCAGGAGCAGCAGTCCTAATAACGAACAGACAATGCAGCAGCCACATGGACGGAACGTGGCCGCCCGCCGGCACAGAATGTTCGTCGTGCCACATGAAAAACAGAAATCCCCACAGATCACTCTGTTTATCTACCTGGCTATCACAATACTCTCCTCCATCAGGGACACACTCTTCTCCCCTCGCTAATTCTAGGAACCGGGCCGGATGGCATTACTGACACCTGCCACTTACACACTGTCCATAGTGCCCACATGATAACTAAAATATTCCACATTTATAAATAAACCTCTAGTTTATTAATATAACTAGCGGTCACAATACGCGTTCGTTACAACATATATATATATATCGTAGGTAACATAAATACACATAAAACACACGAATCTAATACAGATGGCGACACTTAAGCTGCCCCAATTGCTCCAGGAACTGGAAATCCCTGGTTATAACTACAAATTTTTAATTGCAAGTCATAATGAGAATCGAGGCTTAGCGTGATCCTATAGAGTCCATTCGAAAATAATAATATACTAGCTGGTACCCACGACTTCGTTCGTGTTTGTAAAGAATTTGGATTGACAGATACAGACATCTAACCACCATAGTGCACAATGGGAGACTCGATGTTATTACCACACACAAACGCCAGTCATCTGCGCTATGTAATTCAGGCAGCAAAGTAAAATATACGGACACACATGTCTTTGTTAGAAATACGATAATATCCTTGATCGACCAATTTCAACCTCCACATATCCCCCGAAATTCGGAGAACGTTGTGATCGATGGGTGACTCTGTGCTACTACCACACACAAACACCAGTGATCTGCGCCATACAGTTTTGGCTGAAAAGTGATACACCATAACACAAACGTCTTTGGTAGAAATATGAAAGGGCCGCAGGTCGACCAATTTCAACCACCATATCTCCCACACCCCCATAGCTACAAACATCTTACCACCATTACGCAAGATGGAAAACACGATACTACTACCACACACAAACACCAATGATCTACGCTACGTAGTTGTGGTAGCAAAGTGACATATACAAAGACACATGTCTTTGGTCGAAATACGAAAATATCCTTGATCGGCCTCTTTCAACCACACTCCCACAGTTACCGAAATTCGGCCAACGTTGTGATCGACGGGTGACTCTCTGCTACTACCAGACAGAAACACCAGTGATCTGCTCTATATAGTTTTGGCTGAAACGTGATACACCATTATACATACGTTTTTGGTAGAAATATGAAAGTGCCGCAGGTCGACTACTTTCAACAACTATATTTCCCACACCCCCATAGCTACCGACATCTAACTACCATAGTACTCGACAGGAGACACGATACCACTACCACACAAAAACACCAATGATCTACGCCACGTAGTTGTTGCAGCAAAGTGACATATACGAAGACACATGTCTTTGGTCGAAATACGAAAATATCCTTGATCGGCCTCTTTCAACCACCATATCTCCCACACTCCCACAGTTACCGAAATTCGGACAACGTTGTGATCGACGGGTGACTCTCTGCTACTACCAGACAGAAACACCAGTGATCTGCTCTATATAGTTTTGGCTGAAACGTGATACACCATTATACATACGTTTTTGGTAGAAATATGAAAGTGCCGCAGGTCGACTACTTTCAACAACTATATTTCCCACACCCCCATAGCTACCGACATCTAACTACCATAGTACTCGACAGGAGACACGATACCACTACCACACAAAAACACCAATGATCTACGCCACGTAGTTGTTGCAGCAAAGTGACATATACGAAGACACATGTCTTTGGTCGAAATACGAAAATATCCTTGATCGGCCTCTTTCAACCACCATATCTCCCACACTCCCACAGTTACCGAAATTCGGACAACGTTGTGATCGACGGGTGACTCTCTGCTACTACCAGACAGAAACACCAGTGATCTGCTCTATATAGTTTTGGCTGAAACGTGATACACCATTATACATACGTTTTTGGTAGAAATATGAAAGTGCCGCAGGTCGACTACTTTCAACAACTATATTTCCCACACCCCCATAGCTACCGACATCTAACTACTATAGTACACGTTAGGAGACACGATACCACTACCACACACAAACATCAATGGTCTATGCTATGTAGTTGTGGCAGCAGAGTGACATATACGGAGACACATGTCTTTGGTCGAAATACGAAAATATCCTTGATCGGCCTCTTTCAACCACCATATCTCCCACACTACCACAGTTACGGAAATTCGGCCAACGTTGTGATTGACGGGTAAATCTGTGCTACTACCACACACAAAGTCCAGTGATCTGTGCTAGGTAGTGGTGGCTGGAAAGTGAAATATACATCTATTTATATATATATATATATAAGATTAATCATCATTATAAATCATATTAATCTATTATCAACATCGGCTTATTCCGTTCGTTATGAAAAATAGGAGTGTGACAAGTTACATTCCACATGTTTCCGTACGAACTTTTTTCTGGATTCTCTTTTCGTCTATGGAAACTAGCTGAAATATAATGTTATAGAATTCGGTTTTAATTCAACAGACGGAATATTATACGCAGTATTGTAGTCCGAAGCTTATTAATAGAGGACGGTGACAGACTGATAGACAGCGGACTGACAGTAATACGGCTGCGTTGTTCTATGTATACCGAATCCTAATATTAGGAACGACAGACATACTGTAAGCTACTCGGTGGCATTCGTCAGTAGTTAGTGGTTACTCGTTTCTGTTCCTTCTTGTGTATTCGGAACATTTCCGGTGTTTCCTGGCGAGAGATATATGACTTCTGGAAAGCACAGGACATATTTAAAAGTACTCATTGAAGTAGATGAAGAGATTTGATTGATTTTTCCTGATATACTTAACAGTTACCATGATCGTACAAAAATGTCTAACTCTGGAGTCTGAAGTAAAGACTCGGAAAATAGTGTCTATGGTTCTGCCGGTTTATACATTGGTTTATTTTATTTTGGAACAGTAAAAATAAAGAAATGTAATTACAGAGGACGAGATTGCTAGGGCAGTATTGGCTGTTCTGCACGAAGTTAGCTGATTGATGCCACGGTGGTGGAAGAAATTTTCACCATGTGACACTGCTGTCTCAATCGCTTACAGGTCATTCGCAGTCTCAAAGAACACAATGATTCCAGACCTGGCGAGTGAACATTACCAGCTCGAAGACAGCGTCTCTGGTGGAGGTCGCACAGCTTGTCTCAGTGTGATCTCGAAGCAGCGACCAGACGGGGATCACCATCCTGTGACCATAGGATGGTTACTCTCCGATGCACCCAGAGTCGAACCGTCTCGGACCGTGGCCAAGGCAGAAGTGTCCCTCGCTCTTGGGAACGATGGCATCTCCTCTCCTCTCGGAGAAGAAAACATGTAGGGGCAGAAAGAACAAGCCCTGTTTTAACTTATGAAAACCCTGAGGATTCATTTCATTGGTAGGTCAGGCTTTCTGGAAATCATGTGATGTCGTAGCACATTGAGATTCGCGGCAATTTTGCGAGCGTTCTCCCGCCCGTCAGTGTGGGAGGGGGGGTGTGACCTTCACAGCGTCGCGTCTCAAGAACGGGGCGATGCACTCGGCCTTGAGAGAGTCTTAACGGGACAGGGTAGCCTTTGTGCCTTGTGCTGTCCGGCGCCATCCTGGCGGGGAGGGAACCGGAGGTATGCTTCCAGTGTTCGCCAAATGGCATCCAAACCCTTGCATATTAATTTAAACATATACAATTTGGGCTGCCCGAGATCAATTTAATTTTTAAACTGAATTAAAAAAAAATTAAAAACAACATGAAAATCCAAATTGTAGCGTGGCGTGATAACGTCCCGTTACAATGTCCACCCCTACATGCGAATAATTTTTCCTCAGAATGATGGCATCTACCAGCAGGACAATGCGAGGTGTCATACAGCTCGCAGTGTATGTGCGTGATTCGAAGAGCACCAGGATGAGTTTACCTTACTCCCCTGGCCAGCAAACTCACCGGATTTAAACCCAATCGAGAATCTGTGGGAGCACCTCGATCGGGTTGTTCGCGCCATGGATCCTCAACCGCGTAATCTAGCGCAGCTGGCCTCGGCACTGGAGTCGGCATGGATCAACAGCCCAGTGAACACCTTCAGAAACCTAATTGACTCTCTTCCTGCACGCCTCGCAGCGGTCCGATCTGCCAAAGGTGGTTCTTTTGGTTTTAGAGAGGTGGTCACATTAATGTGACTGGACTGTGTAGGATAAACCTGCTTTTTATATTATGTTTTACGTTTATTGAATAATAAAGAAAAAGAATTTTCTAACAAAAAGTATTGAAAATTCTATTTAATCGACGTATCTGCTGGAGACATTACACTTTTCATATGACATAAACTTCGGAAAGAACTACGTCGATGGTAAAAGCTGAATAGGAGCTATTGTCATCTGCCACCAACAAATGAAATTTTATTGCGTCCACGTTATCAATTTGACTTTTGGTTTGCATGCTGTCGTTCGCTATCGTCTGTGATCGAGCTAGCAATGATGAAGGTTTTTACTTCATGTGAACCGCGTTGCGGGAGACTACACGATCGTTTGAAGCCTGCACCAGTGTCCAATGAAACCAAACTCCTACGGCAGAACACCGCTTTGAGTAATATAAGCGGGATCCAGGACACAACATCAAACTGTATTGTCCACTAAACGTGCACGATAAAGCAGCCATATCGCTTTCAGGTGCGGCTTTTAAATTATCGTGTCTGTTGGTGCGTTAGAAGTTTTACAGCCGCTCTGAGAAGGGTAATCACAAAACGGCGTGCCATACGCTTGTCTCTTTAAACGCGCGCTACTATAATACAAGCCTTAAAGATTCATTTCCTTTGGTGTGTTTCAGAAAAAAAGAGGGTTAGGAGCTCTGTTTGAGATGGCAGATAGAAGTCGCTTGACCGGAAAGCGGAAGTTTTACACATCAACTTCCGGTAAGTATAATACTATTCATTCAGAAATAGCCAATTTTTTCGTTTCCTGGTAGGTCTAATTTCGAAAAGTGAAAAAGCAGAGAAAATATTACTGAATGTTACAACTGTTTTATTTTCTCTTTCTGCCATCTTTATTTTTCCTTAAAATGAGATCATATAGTCAAAAATTTAGCAACAATTTAAAAAAATTGCATGTGAAGAGAAAGGTTAGACTATCTCACACTTTAACTTCGACTCGTATTATAACTGACCTGTAAAGTTAAAACTATTAGCGAAGCTTAAAAAGAGATAGACGACTGAATCAAAGAGATTAGCTTTGGTGCTGAGCACCCTTTTCCACCCTCAATTTTGTGAATTGCAGAGTATTAATCAACCGCTAGTAAATTAAATCTTTGAAGTGTAGTTGTGCACCAAAAGACGATCATGAAATTCCTGATTATTGCCAGACTGTTAGACTTCGTTAAAATTATCCATGCTGATAATAGTGAAAGGTAACTTCGGAAATTGCATATGTTTCCAAAAAGAAAAAGAGTTTGGCACTATTAATAATCTACGGAGAAGGAATGAATCATTTCTTGAAATTTTGCCTGTATTTCTGTTTTAAACAAACACTTGTTCTACACCACCTTTGCTCAAAATTAGGGCTCAGCTGTTTTTGATGTTTTTACCATAAACTATTGGATAGATATTCTTTGGATTTAAAGGTCATCAGCTCGGGAGTAAAATGCGAAGTTGGTTTAAGCTGAAAAATAAAGAAATCTAATTCGCCATTTTATATTGCTTAATGCCTGCTGGTGTAGGTAAGACTGCTATAAGTCGGAGTGTTTACCGTGATGAGGTTTAAATAACTCCAGTGCACACAGAGAATAGTGTCATACTTTTGTTAGTAAACTTAATTCACTGAGCATCATACGACCTACCTAAAATACAAACAAATCGGTAAAATAACTTCAGATCACCTATTAAAAAAATTAGAGGATAAACATTAAATTAAATCAATAACTGAAAAACATGTTTGTTTTATAAATGAGAAATCAATATTCGATTATGGTGAGTTATGATGTGTTCTGAATCCTCTCAAAAAACTATGTTGACATAGAGCTTTTTTTCACCAGAAATTATTTGTACTTTGTGTGTTTCATACCCTAACGGAACAAGGAAATAGAACAATCCATGCAGCAATTAATATCGCAAACTATTTGGAACATTATTTTCCTCATTTTACCTATTTTTTAAAATGTTATTAAAATGTTAAAATGTTTTCATCAACTCGCTTTGGGTTTTGTCTGTCCGGGTGGAATTTAGTAATTGATTTTAAACTAACTTTTCGATTAGCTAGAGACTTGAAATATTTACCATAGCACAGAACTGGATGACAATGCATGAAAATGCGATAAAATGGGAAAAGTTGTCCGAAAAATTTGAATATTCGGGAAAAACTAAAAGTACTTTTTCCATGGACCGATATGGCAATTCTTTTAAATGTTCGTAATAGTCTAAGATTTTTAGTTAATGAAAAACTGGAAAAATTGTTCGGCAAATTGGAAAATTTGGAAGAAATTAAAGTCTTTTTTTCTGTGTACCAATTTGGTTCATTTTTTTAAATGTTCACAATATTCCGAATTAGGTTTTTAAAGAAAGAAAAATATGTAAAGTTGCCTGAAAAATGCGGGAAAACCTGAAAGTACTTTTTCATTTAGACCATTTTAGTTATTTTTTAAAATGTCTTTAATAGTCTGAATAAGGTTTTCAAGAAAGAGAAATGGAAAATTTGACCAGAAAATAGGAAAATTCGGTAACAACTGAACGTAAATTTTCTAGGGACCGATTAGGCTAATTTTTTAAAAAATGTTTGCGGTAGTCTTAATAATGTTTTTTGGAAAAGAAAAATTGGAAATGCTGCCTGAAGATTTCTGGCAGAACTAAAAGTGCTTTTTTGTATTGGATTTTTGTTCGAATTCCAGACCATAGCTTATGATTCAAACGATGGATATGCAAAATTCTTTTTTTGTTTTGTTCCTTATTTCCCCGGGATGGAAATAACTCAATTAAATGTTTTCTATTTAAAAAACACACTGGAATTTGTAGCATTTCTCTGTGATTATGTCATCAAAGTATTTAAAATTAATTACAGATTTTCACTCACATATCCCTAAAAAGCAGAAAATAATAATAACATAAAAAAACTTTTTAATGTACCATGTTTTTATAACGGACTAAAAAGTATATAATAATTTATCTAATCCTTATGAAGGATAAAACCAAAAACAGATTTATAACTTCTTCTAAATTGTCATGAAAATTTATACTTTGAAATTTTTGATAGCTATTAAAATACCTGTAAGATTGATGACAAAAAACCTTGGGTGCATGCAATACGTTACTTTAAGAAGTGTAGAGAGTAGCTATCAATGAAAGAACTTACTTATCAGTTCACATTATTTGCGGTGCAATAAAATTGCTAGTAGAGCCATTAACCCATCAATTATCTGTTGTATACGCTCAATGTTTTTTGTCACCAATCTTACAAGTATTTTAATAGCTATCAAAAATTTCAAAGTATAAATTTTCATGACAATTTAGAAGTTAGAAATCTGTATGTGGCTTTATCCTCCATAAGGATTAGAGAAATTATTTTATACTTTTTAGTCAGTCATAAAAACATGGTACATTACAAAGTTTTTTATTTTATTATTATTTGTCTTTGAGACCCAAGTACGATGTTGAGAGAATAGAAGTTAAACTTAACAATAAGCACTTCAGAATCAACGAATTTAATTCCTAAGAATAGTGATAGAGAAGTGTTCCATCCGTTATGTTACAAAAGAAATACCATCTATATAATATTCTATAACTGATATGTTCAAAAAATAATCTCCAAGCAATTGTTTTATTATATGGAAAAAATAAAATATTTTATAACGCGAGTACCCATTTGCAACATTAAAATAATGCCCACACAATCTCATAACTGTACGTATCCCTGGTCTAACATAGTGGAGCAAATATTGATTTATCACAACTAACAGCAGATAAAACCGTTGACGTTGAACAACTTGTTTCAACTCCTCCGCCACGTTTCACAGTCGTGTTTTGTTTGTGTATAATAATACTTCCATCTATTTATTTATTATATTATAATATTGCATGTTTATGTTTCATTGACATCGATGTCACCTAGAGTGGGCGGGAGAATGGAGGCAAGAAATGGGAAGGTAGTTGGACATGGCATTTAAGAAACAATCATAATGGTATTCATATGCAATGATATCGTTAAAGGACGGAAAATTTAAATCTGGATAGGTGTATACTTATCTAACCATGATTGGTGCGTTTTTTCCGTATTTATATCAAATTTTGTTTTGATTGTAATGTTTATAATGCTTTTGGCTTCTTATTCCATTACTACCAGCTCAAGCATGGTTAAGAATCTTCCAGTGTTTTCGGTTTCTCCAATATACTGTTTCCAACTAACTACATAGGGTAATTCAGGAGGAATGGTAAATATTGAAGGAGGTGGTAGTATGAACAATATTGAGTAAAAGGGTTGATTTAAACATGTTTCCAATTTCCATTCGTTTTGGAGATTCAAGTGCTGGAATGTTATGCATATAACAAACCTCATAAAATGATGAAGAGCACACAAATAATTTACTGAAGAACTTTATTCATACAAAAACACACGCATATTTTACAACGGTTTAAATTAAATGTTCGATAATCGTACAATCGATTTCAATACACAAATTGGAGCACTTCACTGATGCTTGAAATTGAAACGCACAGTCCCGATGCGCGCGCATCTAAATAATAATAAATCTGTTTGGTTTTATGAAACCACGAAGCAAGAGAAACTTTGTTAAGCATTTAACTGAAAATTTACGGAAAATTATTCGATTTAGGGTATTAAAATTGCGTTCTTAATCTTAACTTAATAGTTGGAAAATGGGATTGATAATGGGAAATCAATAGTAAACAAGAAATCCGACTATAATTTTTAATTTCAATCTATTTATACATAATACATAATAAATACAATCGCACGAATAAGTGAAAATATAAATGCTAAACGGTCAACTGAAGCGAGCTACGGGCGCCGCCATATTGGCCTTGGCTGCTCTGCCGAGCGCCTTTCACTTTATCCCCACTCCGCGGCAGGCTGTAACGCGACATACGATAGATGGACGAAGAAATAACACTTCCTGTTTCCGGAAGAGAATATTAGAAAGCACCCGTCAGTTGCCGCTTACCTTGCTTCAGTTCAACTGCAGTCGACGCCAGACAGATCTCAACTGACTGGGAGAAATTTTCAGTGGGGAAATTGCAATCGTAGAACGAACAAGTCTGGTAAATAGTACGTCACCTCTGGTTTCTCGCCATAAAGCAGTTCTGCCTGGTGGGCCTACGTTAAAGAGAAATCGGGAATTAAAAAAAGTGTTTAAATTGTATGTAAATGAGCTATATTTTTACGGAATACCGTCAGTTTATAATGTGTATTTAGCCGTGATCGTTAAGGTCAGATGCGATGGGTTCGTAGTTCGATCCCACCAACCGCGAATTTTTTATTGCCATTCCATCTTGTATCATTAAGAATTTGTTTTGAAACAAAATCTACAAAATTTTTATTTTCCTTTGACAAATACGCAAATATTAGGATGGTATAAATCATAAAAACATTTGAAACAAAAATTACGTGCACACCAAAAACATTTTACGAAGGATATGTTTCGACAGTCACATACAGTATTTACTATTGATTTAGGAAAGCAGGTTTCGTTAATATAAATTTCGGCCTTTTATTCGTTAATTTTGAAACAAACCAGGAATATTTTATCATCTCATAAAATACAAGCGCTCGCAAAATGTGGTGAATAAGAGAATATATCTTAACAGCATCTTCACGAGAAGATATTGCACGGTTAACTTGCAACAGTTCCGGCGCATTTTGGAGCTTATTTTTATTAGCATTTTTACCTGATGATAGAAACACACATCACATGGCTGACATAAATGCGTACATTTAGGTGGTACAATCCTAATATTTGCGTATTTGTCAAAGGAAAATAATTTTTTTTTGTAGAATTTGTTTCAAAACAATTTTTAATTCTACAACATAGAATATCAATTAAAAGAAAAAATACAAATAGAAAAAAACATTTCTCGGGTGGAGGGATCGAACCTCGGACCCATCGCATGTGATCACTCCGCCTCATCGAGCACGGTTAAACAGACATTGTTCTTCCGTACAAGTATAGCTCATTTACATACATTTTATATACTTTTTAATCAGCGATTTCTCTTAAACGGAGGCCCACCAGGCAGAACTGCTTTAGGGCGAGAAACCAGAGGTGACGTGCTATTTACACATTTCTTCGTTCTACGATTGCGATTTCCACACTGAACACCTCCCCTTTTGAGTGTTAACGGCCACGTGGCCTCCGCACTAGGTCGTCATACCTACGCGCATGCGCCTGGCCGGCTGTAATGCGACATGCGATAGATTTGCGGAAAATTTTGAGGCGATAGAATAAAAGTTTCACTTTAGTAAATAAATAAATGCTAATCCTAAAATATGAGTGTGTTTTGCATGAATAAAGTAATTCAATAAGCTTAGACTTTTTTGCCATTGACGATTTTCTGAGGTTTATTCTATGCATAACATTCCAGCACTTGTACCTCAAATCGAGTGGAAATCGGACATACGTTTATACGAAATTTTTTACTCAATATTGTTCATTCTACCAAATCCTTCATTAATTATTGTCGTGTGGTAAAGGCCGAGTGAAGGATTACCTTCGACTTACCCCGTTTTTGCACGTTAATTAGTCCTGCCCTCTCAACGTCAACTTCCGGTTCTTGCAGTTGGCGTTTGCGAGTTCTGGCTGGAAAACACTTAATAACACTAACTAATGATTTGAGGACTTTGAAACGAACTTCAGAGATGAGATTGACAGGCATTTATTCCTGACCTCTACAAAAGAACAAGTGGAATGATACAATCAACTGGTACATTATAACTATGCACAGAAGCTAATTTTGCCTCATCGCGATAGCCAAATGTCTGAATAAAATAATGGGAGGTTCGGTACTAGCCTCGCCCTTGAGCATACGAACGGTGGATATGGTGGTGAATTATCCTAATGCTGTTTAAATCATTGGATCGAAGAGTGCCAAGTTTACTGTGTGATTTTAAGAAAAACACTGCGAAGAGAGCCTGTATGGAACTGGCCTCAGCACTGTAGCTCCATAATGGGCTGACGCTTTTCTATTGGCTGACTTGCATCACGAGGTGTGAATGCAGATTTTTTATTGGCCAGCTGGAGACGGTCTTTTTAGGAGGTTCCATAACTTTACGGACGGCGTCTCCCACTGTAAAACTGCTGGTTCTGTGGCCTTGTAGAAGTGATTCAAGTAGCTGCATACGCGGTTTCGTGTTTTGCGCTTTCGCAGGGCGGTATGTTACTACGGCAAGCTTTTACCGCACTAGAATACTGCATCTAACTACAAATTATAGAAATATGCTACGTTACTGTTCCTCCTGAACCACCCTGACATGACAGTAACACTCACGAGACTTAAACACCCATACCCTCGGCCGGACTCGAACCGTGACCACCGACACGCGGAACTAGTACTATAAAGCTTACACTGATTGAGTGTTAGGAATGTACAGATGTATTTGCGTACTCTGAATTTGGGTTGTAACGGATGTCATCTTTGCGGATGATGATGTGGATGTTTTACAGATGCGGATGTGGAAAATAAATTTGTAATTATTTAGATTTTAATATTTTACGAAAAATAAATATAAAATCAAAATAATTATATATATTATATGCCAAATTCTATTTTTTTTTCTTAATTAAAGTCTATTTCCATATAATAGTGCCATATTGATTTATTTTTGTCCCTTCTTTCAACAACAAACAACGTGTAATGATTTCACAAGTGAATTAAATTATTAACATTATTAGGTACGCGTCTAAAACCAATCTTTTTCTTATGAACTTTGCGGAGTTCGTGCTTCTACTAATTCAAGCGTCAAGCACAAGGCCACGCTACTGCAAATCCCCGTGTTCATTTTTTTTTTTTTTTTTTTTGGGGGGGTCTTATATCCGTCGCAGTTGAGGTCATTAGAGGCATGAAAAGAGCGGGGCTAGGAACTGGAAGGAATTCGGCATTGCCTTTTAAAGGAAGCATTAACCTGGAGTGATTTGGTGAAACCATGGAAAATCCAAACCTTGATACCCGGACGGGCATTCGAACCTGCGTCCTCCCGAATGCGAGGCCGGAGCATTAACGCTCACCCACCACGCTCGGTTCCGTGCTCGCCAGCGCTCTTAGTGGTCTTTTTTTTAACTGCTTTACGTCTCTCAACAGCGAGGTCTTTAGAGACGGGAAAGGATGGGGCAAGGAATGGGAAGGAATTCGGCCATGGCCTTTTTAAGGAAGCATCCCGGCATTTGCCTGGAGTGATCTGAGAAACCATGGAAAACCCAAATCTGGATGCCCTGACGGGGATTCGAACCGCCGTCCTCCCGAATGCGAGGCAGAACGCTATCCGTTACACCACCACCCTCGGTCTTAGTGGTGCGTCACAGTACAACTTATAGGACCGATTTTCGATAAAGAACTCTTGATGGGCCGTGAAAGAAGTTACAAGATACATGTAGGGCGTGTTGGATGTCGTTCGACTCCCTGGCAACCAAAAAGGGTCCTCGGTGTCCAACAAGCTATGGATATCGGAGGAAGCTATTCGAAGAAACTTCCTACGATTGTGCGAAAAGGACACATGGTGTGTCGTGAGAAAGTATGAGTGGAAAGGATTGCTTGGAACATTTGTTGGATCCCTTCTATTAGCGTGAGTGGGTGAGCGCATCCTACGGTAGTTCTACACGGATGTTCTGAGTTGGACAGTGAATAAACTGCTTTACTTTACTTGCAAGTTCAAACTTGTAAACTCGTCGCTTAATTGAAAGTTAGTTCTATTCAAAGATCGTCAGAATAAAAACAACCACTTTGTTGTTAACTAAGCAACGATGGGCAGAATCTCGTATAAAGAGAAAAGAATAATATATATTTCAATGTAAGCAAAACACCCGCTATATATCCACTTTAAAAATTGCGGATGCGGATGAGAAAGCGGATGTAGGATTTCACGTGAAAGTTCCGCACTTGCGGATGCGGATGAGGATATCCGTTACATCCCTACTCTGAATCAGTATAGCCACAAGTCGGCGAGGAACGCTTACATTACAGTGACGTAAGCAAGTGAATGAACCATGAGCTGAAGCTGCATCGTTGGCAGACCGCGACAGTAGTTAGCAGTCACCGACAGGACAAAAACGATCTGCTGCCTGTGCGATAAGAATCGCACGCATTACGCCGCAAATTGCGGTCCCCGGTCATTAGGAGGCGCATTGTGGACAAATTGTCGGCTTTGTCGCCTGCCTGATGCCTCTCGGCGGACGACAGGAAACGAGGAGAATCTGTGCTTGTGTGTGTGCGTATTGTCGCTTTGCTTCTGGGTTGTGCGACGCGAACGACCTGCAATGAAGTGAGGGCTGACATCTCAGCGACGCCAGGCGAACGTCTTGGAAATGTCTGCTGATGAGGTGCTTCACTCTGGCTCGAGGATGGCTGGAATTCTGCGGAGTCACACAGACAGCAATGACTCGTTGCAGTGTTAAGTATTTTCCGAGTTCGTATTATTATTAATAGTACCTGGGTGACCGATCTTCGCTCGGCATCTTTCGATTTCTGTTCAATATCCAAGATTTCGAGTAAAGTTTGATTAAAGTAAAAGGCTTGAAGGCTTCCTAGGCGTTTTGAGGTGCACAGTTAACCAAAGAGAAGCTTAACTAACATCAGTAGGCTTTCTGGTACCTGAACCTTCTACGTAATGAGGTTAATGCCGTTTTAGAGAAACCAAATACAAAAAATTGATCCTTTTTTTTTTAAAAAAAAAAAAAATCGTGTTAAAAATTTGGAAAGCAATACTTTATCTACACATGAAATTTCATCCAAATCGCTAGATCCATTTGCGAGATCGCCTCACAAATTGCTTCTAAAAAAATGCTATTATTATGTTAAATAGAAATCTCAATGCCAGTCAGGTAGCAATTCAGGGGATTCTACGATAACCCTTAATGATGGATTCTTATGCAACACGGCTAGAAAAATTGAGAGTAAAAAATAATTTTTTTATATCTCGCTTAGTTCTCGAGATATCGTATCACAAAATTGACGCATTTGGTTAAAATTCGACCTGGACCGGAAGATAAATTTCGCCATAACCAAGTCTGATGATGAATTCGTGTGAAACTCGTCGAGACAAATCGAAAATGAGGAATTAATTGATAATAAAGAATTTGTGGGTGGTTGGAACCCTGTATTGTCAGTTCCGGGAATAACTGGGTCATCTGTCTACGATATGTGTAACTTGGGTCGTCCAATAATTACGTGAAGTTTTTTTCGGAAATTCAGATCCGCTCCCCCCTCCTCCTTCACCCTCCCCTCCTCCTTCGCCCCCCCCCCCCCCCGGTGAGATTTGGTGAAATCTTGATGGAACCTCCCCTGCTAACAGACCTTGTACTTTTTTTGGTAACATTTTTAAGCTATACTGTTTTTCAAGAAATTAAAAAGATGACCTGATATTTCCGTCGCCCTCCTCCCCCCCCCCCTCTTCCGGTGAGATGTCGCCGGTCTCCCCCCCCCCTCTCTCCCTTGTTTCACCTCACGTAATTAATAGACGCCCCCTTGTGCCTCCTATAATATATGTATTTTTGTTTGAGAAATGTGTGGTTTACGAGTCAGTGATTTGGTACCATCCCAGCATTCGGCTAAGGTGACTGCGGAAAACTGTAAAAACCGCAATCAGAAGGCCGGTGCGGGGCACCCAGAATTCCAACCTGATCCCATTGTGTGGCGCAACAATACTGGCGAATGATTTCATATTATAATATGGTTTTATCATGGTGATAATTAATTTTGCTTGGTTCAGTTATTTTGTGTGTAGTGATTTGGAAATCAATTTTTGAATTTTTTTTAGTGCCACTTCTTTTCAGAGTTGGATTGGAAAATGAGCACTGCAATGGAAATGCGTGACGGAAGTGACGTCTTTGAACGATGAAATATGTTACACATCAAAGGGAGCCACAAACTACACAGCAGATCAGATGCGGACGCACAGAAGTTCAGTACGCTACTTCTCTTATAGATACGTTACATTTGTTCAACATTCGATCCATGAACCGATGTCTCGAATAAGATTTTCCAACGACCGATATTATTTGATGATTCCATTTAATGTTGCTCTGTAGTGTTGCAAATTATCGCGGGACCCAGTCGGTAGCTGATATGATAAAGGAGCTGGATTGGGAGTCATTGGAGGAAAGGAGGAGGGTGATGAGAGTGATGGGAATATACGGCACATGCTGTTGGTGGTGGGGCTTGGAGGGATGTTGGTCAAAGAATTAGGTATAGTGCTTGGAAGGGGAAAGGTGACCATTACCACAATCTTGCCCTCGATTTCATGCATAAGAGAGTGGGAAAATTTTTATTTTGTTGGTCAAGGTGTCAGGAATTGGAACAAATTAATAAGTGAACTGATGAGTAATTTACCAATAAATTGGAAACGTAAATGGGGGAGCAATTTAACACTGTAATTATAAAAGAAAATTTAAGAAAATATATAAAAAGGGGTAATTGGATGACTAGGGGAATTGCTACTGGAGCGTTAATAATAAAAATAATAAAATTTAATTCTTTTCCTTGTACTCTATGGCAAATGGTGTCTCCTTATTCGTTATGGGTGTTACTTTGCACATGTTGCAGTTTAATTTGCCCTGTCACATATCGCACGTTAAAATAACGTCGAAATCACGTAAAATTATTCCGATAATAGCCACTAAATTTTCTAGTAGGAGGAAAGTAATAATTGGAACTTGCACACTTTGCGAGAGACGAAATTTTTTCAGTAAAGCTATCACAGAGTCTATTATTTAGTTTTAGAATAAGAGGAATCATATGTAGGCAAGCTAGTTTGTAATATAGATTATTCAGTTTGTGCAGATTGATATTAATTTGTTAAAATACAAAATTCATAGCATCTTCCAATAAAAATCACCGAAAACGTCGTCTAGCTGCAAGATGCTCTTTTTTCTGAATCAAAAAAGCTCTCTGATATGCGGAATTTCGAACTTGGTGGGTTCAGAAGTTCGGAAATGGCTTAGAATTCAGAATTTTTACTTATTACGTCAGTTTCTGAACATCAAATATTTTTGGCTCCAGCTACCAAGTAATTTAGGTATTTATATAAGCGTTGATATTTATCTCCAAAATATATTCATTACTACCAGTTTTTTTATCTATAGACCGGACATCATTTTTTTTTCTCTATAAGGTGGTTTTTGTCACAAGAAATTAATAAATCAATAAATGAGGTATCATTTTAAGTTTTAAGGTATTCTCTTTGATCGTAACATATTTTAAGAAAGTGTTTTATCCAAAATTGGACCCTTAAAGTGCAAAAATGTCAATGTTTGTGAAACGCGTTTTTTATATACCACGATCCATTTATCTCGCTTTATTTCTAACCGAAAAAAATGAATAAGGTACAACATTAAAGATTTAGATCACTGCACTGGTGACATCATATATTAAGAAAAGAAATTTTTCAAAATTCGACCCTTAAAAGGCAAAATTATCAATATTTCTACAACACATTTTTGTGTCACGAGGCATTTATCTCCCATGATATCTAACCGACATAGATAAATGAGGTATCATTTTAAAGATTAAGAACTCCGCTGTGGTCACAACATATTTTAAGAAAGGATTTTTTCGGAATTTGACCCTTAAAGGACAAAAGAAACATTATTCCCATAACTTATTTTTTTGTCACGAGCCATTTATCTTCCTTGATACCTAACCGAAATAGATAAATGAGGTATCATTTAAAGATTAAGGTCTCCATTTAGGTAACATTATAAAGAAAGAATTATTCGGAGTTTTAACCTTGAAGGAAAAAAGTAAAAACGTTTGAGAGATTCATATCCAAGCCGCTAGACCGCATCACATATCCCAGAGATATTAATAACCTGCTTCACTGGCGTTGACTCTTTCTACGTATCTATTACACTAAAAAACATTAAAAAAAATCTAAAAATGAGGAGATTCTTCTTTCATCCTATTACAAACCACCAACCTTAGTATTCATCTTATTTGCGAAATTTTCGCACGGGTCACCCAGTATTAGGAGAACTGCTGCTGGAAGCATTGACTATGCAGATACTGAGCTAGCGAATTAGCTTTCCGATTTCGGGTTTGATCCAGGATTTCCGTACATAATCTGGTGACTATGAATTGTACAGCACATATCACAGAGATATTAATAAACTACTTCACTGGCGTTTTGTTAAGGATCTGCTACACTAAACAGTGTAAACTAATCTGTTGACTATGAATTGTATAACACCGAGTATCGTGCCATCAAGGCAAAGTCCCAGAATTCATTAGCACCGTGACTCCAATCAGATAATTCCGTCTCTTTGTCAGGAACTCAAGCGATCTCGCTCATAAACTAAAACTGTCTGATACATTTACAGAACATTTCTTCTCTGATCTAGAAGGCGATGCTTTTTGCAAGATTGCATCGTGGTAAGAAGTGGTCTATAACACTGCCTGTAAAAGATGTATAAAGCATTCGTAATAAGAAACTACCGCAGTTTGGTAATGCGACAGAAGTCGCAGGCTCTGTTGGGTGACCGAGTGAAGCAAGAAATGCAGGGACGGAAGCAGCGCGAGAGGGACCATTTGGCGGAGTCCTGAATCCGATTTAGGGAGCGCAGGTAGTGGAGACTTGGCGAGTACTTAGATACCAGCCTGGGGTGGGGGGAGGGGGGGCCCTCAGCTTTCAAGCAGCTTTTCGGACGGTCGCCTGCGGGGCTCTCCACCGCCAAAGACCTCTCTCCACTTTGCTGTCGCCGTTGCCAACCAAAGATTCTACTGGGGTCCGCCAAAATCTTTATGCCGCTGACTACATACAAAATCATTGTAGGTATGTATTTTACTGCACAAAGGCAGTACTATGGATGCTTTACTTCCTTTACTTTAACAAGCTTTTTATTTTTATCTGTATTATTATTATTTTAGTATGTCCCTATAACGGAGAACGATAAGCAATCCTTACTGGATGCGTTCACTTCCTTTTTGAGATGTTCTTCTTGTCGGACCAATATTTTTTCATTCTTTCACTAGCCGTTTTCTTTTCTTCAGACGCGTTTAGATTTTTCCTTTTTTTTTTTCTCTTACCATGAATTCAGTTTCTTACTAAAAATATCTCGGTCTGTGGCGTCTCCTTTAGCAGTGCCTGCGGACTTCAGGTCTTTCTCCACCTCCTTCATCCATGTGTTTGTTGTTTTTACTGTTTGTGTGTGTTCTAAAATTTCTCTTGAGATTCTTTTCTTCGGAAGTCTACTCAGATGTCCATAAAATTTCAGCCTTTTTTCCCTCTTGTCTGATTCTACGTTTGATATTTTCTCTGTAGTTATAAGTATATACTGTCCATCTTCATTCACTCTGGGTCCGAGGAGTTTTCTGATAATTTTTCTTTCTTGATTTGTTCTGTTGCTTTTTTGTGTTCATTGCTAATGTTTCACTTGCGTATGTAACTGCTGTACTAATTACCCTGTTATAATGTCTTATCCTGGTGTTGTCTGAAATACATTTTTTGTTGTAAATATTTTGTACTAACCCCATTGCTTTCTTCATTTAGTGTACTCTTGTTTCCTGTGCTTTCCCTTCAATCCCGTATTATTATTACTATTATTATTATTTGTGAATTGACCAGTCGATCACTCAAAGCCTTGATTCCCATCCTGGCTTGTCAATAAAAATCTGTCCAATGTTTCCACTGGGTAGTTACAACCAGGGATTATTAGTTCCTGCAGCTATGAGAGGGATCTTTACTGTTACCAACTGTCTACGATTTGTGTAACTATATCTATGTCGGATCGGGAGTATGGGGCTACGCTACTAGATGGCGCCACAGACGCAGCGAGCAGGATGCCAGCGCCACGGCGACGGCAGTGATACCAACGAGGAGCTACTTAACGGCAAAAAAACAGCACACGCAGCTCTCTTCATTCCTGACCTTCGAGACAACATCACTCTACTTTCTGTCATTGTGTATTGTGAACCTGAGTCTAATAAACCGGATCCTTGTATCAGCTGTGTTCTCGTAGTTACTCTCCACTGTCCGAGGGATATACACAGCCTACCTTCACTAATGAGCCATCTACCTCGAGCGGAATCGCCATTCCACCCACCCGACTCCTCATCTTTCCCGAATGGATTCGACATGTATATTTCGGCTTGTGAAATGTGTAGATTGGGGAATGTTTCAGCATTCGCCTAGGCCAGGCGTGGCCAACCAAAATTATCTTGCTGGCCACTTTGGAAGCATTACTCCACGGACCGCAAATTAAATTATTATATTCCCACTAGAGACATGTTTTGGGAGTGAAAAATTTAAACATGAATTATTATTGTGTTTACTATTATTCTTACATATAAATATAGAAAATATAATAATAATGATAATAAACGCAAATTGTAAAGAAATATAACACTAAAAATGAAATATAAAATGTATCTTGTAAAAGTGTGATGCATCTCGCGGGCCAGAAAAATGTTCAAGGCGGGCCGCGGGTTGGCCACCCATGGCGTAGGCGATTGCGGAAAACCGCCTAAAAACCGTAATCAGATTGGACGGCCCTTGGGGTCCAGGACACGAAATTTGAAATTGGTGCTGTTGTACCTCTCCGATCCACTGTGGTGGTGCATACATATAATTTTCAACTCCTTCTGCCCGGTGCTACCTACGTCTGCATCCTACTTTTTATTTAGATTTTACTTTCACTTATTCACGCAGCTAGGTACGTTTTAAAATATGAACCACCACTCTATCATATATTTTTTGTTTTACTTCTTCTATAATACTTTTTTTCGTTACCCATCATAAATGAGCGAGTAAATTTAAAAGCATATGAGACCGTTTCATTTTTTGCATCCTTCTAGAGAAACAACATTTAATCTTCTTGAATTTTTCTTGTGCCTGGTATTCTCAATATCCAACCTTAATTTGTAGCAAATTGGGGCTATTTGACAGTATTGAAAATATATTACCAATTGCAGTCATTCGCGTCGATTAATGCTTAAGGAAGCTATTTTTGTTAAATTTGAAAAGAAAGGTGAATTGTTTTTAATAAAAAAAAAGCAAATTAAAAACCAGATTTTTCTTGCCTCTTGTCACGTGACAGAAAACGCACTGGGATTGGCGATCGATTTAGTGACGTCACCTGCCTGTAGGCGCTGCTGCTGCGTATTGAGTGTTTCCCGCTATCCAAGTTTTCAACTATTTGTTGCTGTTTAACTCTTGTTAATAATGAGACTTTGAGTTGAATATAAAATTAAGAAGAATTTGTGGAAAAATACCGAAAATTATTTGTAGGGCTAGCTTTATTCTACCGAGCTTGAAAATGTAATAACTTCAATTCGAAAATCATTTATATTTAAACTGGAAGTTAGAAATTAACAAAAATCCTTCATAAGAATGACTAAAATTTTAAGTTAGTTGTTTTAGGAGATATTTACGAGAAAAATACAAGTGTAGTATAAGGTAAGCACAACAGTTAAATAATTGGATGTTTTGCACAATTTTTTTTAACTGCAGATAAATAATTATAGATAAATAATAATTTTGTTTCCAACGAAACTGCGTTTATTGGTTATTTATTTACCGACCACGTTCACTTCACCGCACCTAGAAACTGTGATGTTTAAGTGTTCACTATTAACGAGGAGATAAGTAACTGCATGGTTAAAGAGTGCTATAGGAATTTGAAAATCCTATGTTCGAACGTTGAATATTTTTTTCGTTTGTACATTTTTCTCGTTTCTGTTTGTTGTTTGTTGCTTTACAGAATCATGCTTTTCTTAGAAGAAGTCACAAAACGTCATGTAAACGTTTGAAACATAAATTTCTGGCATACAAGAAAACTTTTATAAAAAGATAACCTCCCGCTTTTATTTTTGAAACATACCAGACATACAGTATCATTGCAAATAATCCAAGTGCTCGACGGTGAATAATAGAATTTCTTTTAACAATAACATTTCACGCTAATTCGTAACAGTTCCTGAACGCTTTGAATACCTTTTGCTGGTATTTTTTACGTGACGATACAACTGCATTTTGCCTTCCTGAGGTAAATGCATCTATTTAGGCGGTATCTACTTTTAATGCCCAAGTAATTTTCAGCTTATTAAAAACTTTTTATGCGTATGCAAGTAACGTCCAGTTTCAGTTCTGAAGTCTTTTTTGGTTACGTTTCAGATTTTTATAATACGCTTGCTATCCAAAAATTTGCGAAACATTCGGAAAAAAATTGATGTTTTGGTAGATTTTAGAAAAAGAATATGCGGCGCTACCAACAGCAACTAGTATCTAAAGAAAACGCTCACAAATAACAAAATATATTCCAAAGCGAGGATCGCACCTAAGAACCCTAACTTTACTGATACTCGCCTTAAACAGCGTACTACATTATCTCAAACAAATTATGGTGCAAATTATATTTACAGTAAATGATATGCGACTTAGTCGCAATGTCGTCTGGGTTTCTGTGAGCAAGTTGCAGCGACTTTTTTTCATATTTCAACTATTCCGGAAACACGTTTATTTGGAGAGTTTTTATCGTTGTGTTTGTAGATTGATGTACTACACACTATTTATAAACTATATTTCCAACAATTTATACACAAATTTAGAGAAACAAGCCAGACGTTAGGTATGTAGAGTGAGCGCTTGCTGGCACGTGACGTCACGAGTGCTGTTGGCCCGCGCCAGGCAGTAAAGGAGCGTTTTGGCGGCCTTTCAAATACTATAAATTTTAAGGTTAAATTTTACGTAAAATATGCACCTTCGTCAAAAAAATAAATAGTACTCGTTGAATAACGTGTATCAATAAACAATTTAAAACCATTTTCAAAAAATTGTCAAATAGCCGATTGCAGAAAGCGCAGTGATACATTTATAAGTAGTTAAAAAAAAAACAGTATTCGGCCTTGTTTCTCAGTTGTAATGATGAGCACAAGGGAGAGGACAACACAACACGGACACAATAATTAATTAAAACCACCCTTGCCCCAGGCCGGACTCGAACCGGTGACCCCCTCATCGTGGTGGCAGCTCGCTAACACTGCGCTACCAGGGCCGGATTTTAGAACATTATTTGTAGTACTAGATCATGTCACAATACAGTACACCAGCGACCCATTATTTCATTTGGTAAAAATTTTGTTGACATGTGGTTGTATGTATATGTATCGATGATATTCGGGGTATCATTTCGATTAATCGATTCACACATAGCTATGCGAGTCACGCAGGACTACAGTAGCTGAATAACTCTGGTAGAGTGAAGCTGGGAACATGTAAGTGCTATGAAACCATGCCGGGTCCATGTGGATGCGTATTTCGGGCTTTCACGCCGGTAATATGACAGTCGTATTCACACCGTCATGCTAGCCAGAGACTATAAAACTGTCTAATTGTTTGCTGGAAGAACATGCACCGTCTGTTTTGGTGGTGTTGGGATTGTTGTAGTCAATGATAGTACTAATTCCTGAACAGATTTGTTTAAACCTATATTTCTCACTCGGAAAATGGTTCTATAACATACTTGGTATTTAAAATCTTAAAATATTGAATTGATCGTGTATACAATTGCCATCCAACTGTGGTCACACGGTTAGTAAAAGAAAATAAGTCTAGATAGCAACCATTAAGCTGATTAAGGAATCTGCTAATCTAATAAAACTGCATAAAATTACCGTAGTTTTACGTGGCTATCTTGTACAGGAACGAATTTGCTATTTAAATTGACTCGGTGAAGTTTTTACTTGACTTTGCAGTGGTCAAAACTATGCAATGAAATCGACTTAGTTTAACTTTTATTCAAAATCAAATATACGGTAATTTTACAATCAATGTCTGAAATTAAAAGTTTTCTTCATTGGAAGGAGACTTTTTTGGAAGAAGACTCAACGGCTATTTGATATTAAAGCGAACCTAACCTCTACCATCTGCTTAACTCAAAAATAATAAATTCCACTAACGCAGTTACTGTGACGGTAAATTGTTTTTTATTTGTTTTCATTTGGTCTAATTTCCTCTACCAGTTTATTGTCCTCTCATGACATTCAGTACATTGTCTATCTAACAACATTCTCAGCACCTTTCAGACGTTTTCTCCCCCAGTGACCATCAGATATCTTGGGTTTGGAATATAGTAATACTGCTTATTCTTAGAGTACAACATTAAAAATAGCTAATGTCCGGATCAGTGTTTTAGTGCGGCTGTTTACAATTGAGAACCAGCTGGTGCATCCATTTTGATAAGTATCGTCTTTAATTCTTGGTAGGTCTGTGGTACGCTTATTCCAACCCTCGAATTATCAGTCTGAATTTAAATCTTGATGGAGGATTCATTTGCCAAAGCAGAAGAGAACAATTAGCAGAATAGCAACGAAGTAACAAGCGAAATAATTATAAAGCCATTATGTTTCAACAAAAAGCGCCGTTGGAAAATAAGTTTTCACCTTACTTGTGCAAAGACCAGTATACCTTCCCCAATAAAGTGCTTTCTGGCTTGGCGTGCAATATAGGTGGCTTTGGGGGCAGTAAAACCTACGGTCCGACGCCTCTCCGTAGGGGCCAATATCTTTGCCGCCGTACCCGTGTCCTATACACCGCAGCTCGGCTTTATAGGCGCTGCAGCCAGCCGCTGTGTTAAAGTGTAAACTGTGTCCCGACGTGGTTACCCACAGTTCACTGTCGCACAAGTTTCAAGCCTCAAGGTTAGCCAGAAAGTGAGCGTAAATATTAGCCAGGAGTCAAAATGTCCTGCCATGACGAGAACAAGTATTCACCTTCGCCAATTGATTTATAGAGTGATTTTTGCGTAAGAACTATAGTTCTGTTTAAATCTGTAGATCACAAATGGAATCACAACACTCATCAAACATGAAATAGTTACCAAATGTCATACGATACCAATGATATCGGTAAAGCGAAACATGACATGATATACTATACGAACAGAACTCTAATTAAGAA
Organism: Vandiemenella viatica; assembly: GCA_031002005.1. Lineage (NCBI taxonomy): Eukaryota > Metazoa > Arthropoda > Insecta > Orthoptera > Morabidae > Vandiemenella > Vandiemenella viatica. Next base: position 271,962,361 of record JARYHS010011408.1, on the reverse strand, counting down.
TTATTCATAATAATTCATCCAAAGAAATAACTGCTTAGGGAAAGAAGTTTCCAGGAGATCTTGCATGGGAAAATCTTATTACAGGACAATACTTAATTTTACGTACTGCACACAATACTGCTCTCCATGTTTCCGACTTTTTTTATCTTATATTTTAGTGTTTATAAATGTTATAAGTAGAGACCGGATTATATGCAATTGCTTGTTTGCATATTAAGCCCATTCTCACCGGTTATTGCATTTTTTACCTAAAACCTAGTGATGATGCATATTTTCGCTATATTTACAATATTTTTTGGTAGTGTAGCTAGTTAATAAATAAAATCTTACGTTGTAGCCTGCAAAACCTACTAGCAGCACGGCTCTTAGCCTACAACGATTCGCTGAAGAATTACGATCCACGTTTGGGAATGTAAATGAACTGATTTAATCAACAAACAAAGCGTTTGTTAAGGCACGTTCTCGTAAAAATGCCTGTAAAAAAATTGCCAAATATGCCTTTACCTCCGGAACCAGAGGTATTCCTGGGTAACCATAAAAAAAAAAATTGAAAATATTTGAACCTTTGCGTCAAGCTGATAGTAATGGGATGGCTGAACTTTTTCCAGAAACAATGCTAACACAGCACCTAATTTCAAAAACTACCCAGTTAATGTGGAACGGTCCATACCCTCTTATAAAAATATTTTGAGAGATCGAAGAAATAATCTTACTAATAAACAGGGCCGGCGCTAGGATTTTTGGGGCTGGGGTAAGCGTTATTAGTCAAGTTACCAGCTGGGGGCACTTGGCCAAATCATCGGTAAGGGCCCCTTCCGTAGACCAAATCTGCGACCTTTTTTTTATTTTAGCTCTACAACATGTTGAGTGGAGGGCCCCCTATAGCCGGTGGTCGGGCCCCCCATCAGCCGAGCGGGCCCCGGTACATTTGACCCGCTTAACCCCCCCCCCCCCCCCCCCCCCCCAACGCCGGCCCTGCTAATGAATATTTGGAACGGTACACTCTTGTTTACGTTTACAAAAGTAAAAAAAATAAAAAATTAACTAACTGTTAATTATAGAATTTATAAATATGATATTCAACTACTTACTAATTACATGCTGATTTTGAAATAAAAAATCTAAAAATTGCTATTTTTTTTGCATATTTTGACTCTTTTTTATACTTTTCATGCATATTTCAAAGCTTTTTTCATGCATATTTTAAAGCTTTTTTCATGCATATTTTAAAGCTTTTTTCATGCATATTTTAAAGCTTTTTTCATGCATATTTGTATGCATGTTTCTAGCTTTTAGTGTTGCAAATAATCCGGTCTCTAGTTATAAGCCTCGTCGACGTCGAGAATGGGAGAAGAAATGGGTAGAAATTCGGCCATGACCTTTTCAAAGAATTATTCCGGCAATCGCCTGGAATGATTACATCGAACAATGGAAAAGCGAAATATGGATGTCAGGACAGAGTCTCGAAGTCACGTATTCCCGAACATCCGGAGCACTATGCATACAGACTGAGACACTTATGTACTGTTCATAATTCTCACTGGTGTTCTATCGGACAAATATTTATCACTATGATTTACATTTTATTTTACAAGGAATTTAATAAATACCTGTTGTTTGCTGTGTATTCTACTCAAATACTTGTTCATGTTAAATAGTTATTTAACTGAACTGTTACTTCTATGCACTATGTAATTAAAGTTTTATCGAAACTAACGATTTTTAAATACAAGGAATTTATCACTTTATCATTTTTAATCTGAATGAGGAATTAATTAGATTTAGAGAGAAATGGATGGAGCATGTAACACGTACGGAGGACACCAGACCATCAAAGATTTTGCCAAAATAAAAACCAAAACAGAGATGCAAAGAGGGTAAGTCAACCTGAGTAGAGTTGGACACAACGTGTGAAGGCGGAAGAAACCATCAATGGTTTAAACCTTGAAGATGATGACCATGTTTACTCTATGTATGTGACAATCTTGTCAACTAGCTGGCTAATAACCTAGACTTCTCTAGTGGCGTGGGGGAACTTATGTGTCACAAAATGTCTGTGAAACGTGTAAAAGATGATCTGTACGCCAAAATGTAGAGTTTTGGTTATAAAATTTGTAATTTGTGAGCTTAGGGAATTCTAAGTGTTGTATACGCTTTGATGATTTCAGATGTTTATAATTGAGTTTAATGCATTACATACCTATAATGATGTCACAACGCAGAGGGTGAAACCTAATTCAGGCGTACATTTTATAAAGACACCAAAGTGGACCCCAAGTTTAACGTCCACATCAGTGTCATATCGTATGCTCTCATTTCACATGCACCACGGAGAAGTCTGAGATTTAACTTATGCTATCGATATACTATCTGTTGATCAGTAGCGGTGAACCATCATGCCCCCTACCCTTTCTGACAAGTTTTGATGGTGAAATTTCTTCCGTCAACGGGAATCGAACTGCTAATCACCTGGCTCACGCTAGACACCATCACGGTGCCGCAATGACAGGAGCCAGAGGGAAGGACTTGTTTTCATAACTATCGTGCCCTTTATTCCTGAACTTTCTGCACTTATTTAACCACCTTGGATCACAGGCCAACTACAAATAGCATAAATGAGTATTTCCTTTTTAGGAAACAAGACGACATTAGCCTGCAGTAATTCTTTAAGTAATTAAAGACATTGTTGTGGTAAAACTAATCTAATATTGCTTAAAAATTCCAAAAAAGAAAACATTTAATATATTTTTCATCATCTTCCCACTTTTGGTTGTTTCAAGTAAGATAAAATATATATATATATATATATATATATATATATATATATATATATGCGTGATTCCATTTTTTTAACCTGCTTAACGTCTCTTAACAGCGAGGTCTTTAGAGTCGGGCGTGATTCCATGATGATGTTTCAAGGATGACGGAGAAGGGTAAATGTATGAATTTGATGTCCGGAAACGATTGAGTCGAAAGTTATAATTGAAAATCATTCTGATATCACTAACAGTGGAACGCATTTATCGCTACTATTGTTGCTGAGATTGTAGGGTACAACGCTCGGGTCTCGCATACGGGAGGATGCCGGTTCGAATCCCCATCCGGGCATCCAGATTTGGGTATTGCTGGTTTCCCCAAATCACTCCAGGTGAATGCCGCGATGCTTCCTTCAAAAGGCCATGGGTAGACCACGGACTTCTGAGGGAAAAATCCCGACATTTTCCTGGAGTGATTTGGGGAAACCATAGAAAACCCCGACGAGGCCAGAACGTTACTGCTAACACACCATGCTCGGTGGTAAGTAAGAACTTGAGTAGTTTTTGGCTCATAACTTTCGAATTGGTTGTTTCCGGACCATGGTCCCTTACCTCAAATTGAGCCACTTACCCTTCTCCATCATCCCTGAAGCTTTGTAACATCATCACTCTGTATATATATTCACCAAACGGACATCTGTGCCCGAGAGTGGTGGTGTAACGGCTAGCGTTCTGGTCTCACATTCGGGAGGACGGCGGTTCGAATCCCCGTCCGGGCATCCTGATTTGGGTTTTCCATGGTGTCACAAATCACTCCAGGCAAATACAAGGATGCTTCCTTCAAAAGGCCATGGCCGAATTCCTTCACATTTCTTTCCCCCATCCTTTCCCGTCTCTAAAGACCTCGCTCTATAAAAAAAATCTGTGTGTGCACATACATCTGACTCCACCAAGTATCTCCACACCTACTTGCAAGAATAAGGTAAACCACCGAATTAAAGCCATACTTGTGTTTGGCTTTATTTGTTCCTCGTTCCCTGTCACTTTCATCTCTAGTAATTGTTGGGTTTTGTTTTCATATCCTTCCTATATACAGGGTGATTTAAAATAACGTGGCCAAAATGACATGGTAGATCAGTCATACAATAAGAATCAAAAATCGCATAGGAACAGAGGGTCGCAACTGCGATCCGGAGACGCTACAGTTCGTCTAAAATAATACTGGCACAAAGAGAAGAAACAAAACCATTACAGATCATTTTATTGATAATTACTCACTCACATGCGACTAATGCAAGCCAAATGTTGAGCCTACAGCAGATGCTCAAACTTTTGGCCAGATGAATCTCCGTTGCATGGTACGGCGCACCTTCTCAAAGATATCAGGTGTATCTCGAACACATCCGGCTGCCGTAACGATTCTTCCCACCAAGTCTTCCGGCGTTTCAACAGTTGTTTCATACACAAGTCCTTTTAAAAATCCCCACAAGAAAAAATCCAAGGGAGACAGGTCTGGTGATCGTGGTGGCCATGCGATTGGTCCAACGCGACCAATCCAGTATACAGGCGTTTACGACCCTCTGTTCCTATGCGATTTTTGATCCTTATTGTATGACAGATCTACCATGTCATTTTTTCCACTTTTTTGAATCACCCTGTATACTAGAGTGCAAAAAAAAAAAAAAAAAAAAAAAAAAAAAAAATAATATTGTATACCTCCTAATATTGTGTGTAACACCTTTTTTCCAGGCAAAGAGCAGTAACCCGATGTGGTATCGACTCAACAAGTCTACTGTGTATAATTGTGATAATTTTGCCTGACCTTTCGACCATTTGCTAGAAATGTTCGATTGGTTTCATAACTGGTCATATCTGGTACATATCAAGGTCTCTGATTAGCTGAAAATAAAATTTCCAGTCAATGATGGCTTCAATTTAGCCTTAGATTACAGTCTATCGCATGTAAACACTGTCCATAGAAGAATGGAGCTCTGCCACCAGCTTCCTCATTGCTTTCCGGACAACTTGCTGGGGTCTGCGCCACACTCGAAACCTATCATCAGTTCTTACCAACTAGAATCTTGACTCATCTGACCAACTTTTTCCAACTATCCCATTGTCCAACAGGCATGTTAGCTAGCCCTAATGAGGAACTGTCGATGGCATTTCATTAGCAGAGACACTTGCGTTGGTGTTATGCTGTCGTATACCATCAACGGAAAATATCGCTGCACTGTACTTTGGCGCAAATTTCCTGTCTTTCCTCATTACAACCTTTATCCATATGTCACTGATCTCGGGCATTAAGTAGGCGTGGTCGGCTTCTGCGTTATTCGTGGACACTGTAAATCCGGGAATGTTGAATTCACGAACAATGTCAGAAATGGAATGCCCTATTCGTTTTGAGCCAATTATCATTATCCGTTCAAAGTCTGTTACTTTATAATCACGTCAGAGAATCTTTCACATTACTCCCGAGAATACAAAACCACTATTCTGCGCAACAGATTTATACTTTTCTTCTGTGGTGCTACTGTATCTGGATACTTGCATCTTCATGCCCCATGACGTTTGGTACTTCAGTGTATTTGCAAAACTGAGCGTGGTGGGTGAACAGTTAACGTTCTGGCCTCGCGACGCGGGTTCGAATCCCCGTCCGGGCATCCAGATTTGGGTTTTACATGGTGTCCACAAATCACTCCAGGTGAATGCCGGGATGCTTCCTTCAAACAGGCCATGGCCGAATTCCTTCCCGTTCCTTTTCCCCAGTCCCATCCAGCCTCTAATAACCTTAGCCTTCGACGAGGCGTAAAGTCGTAAGTAAAAATGAAAAAAAAAACAAGTATTTGCAAAATTTACATTTGCAAGATTAATGTGTAAGATTCTACCAGCAGATATCACAGGACCACTCTGAATATCAAGTGAAACCAACAGCAGCTGCATGTTACTTGTTAGTAATCCATCAGCATTTATTGATGCTGCTATTCTTACAGGTGTAGGAGTTTAATCTGTAGCATTTCTGAAAGACCACACGTTGTGCATAAATGAATTGTATCGACATATTAATTCATGTATGTTCCTGTGTTGGTTTTAATGTCACAGGGTTTCTCCTAACTGATATAAATCTGACAGGTGAATGTGATTACAGATTCATGAGTTTGATGTTTCAATGTGCAACGTTAAAGAGACTCGAAGCGTGAGATTAGAGGCTATGATGACCAATTTATGTGTCCACCGCGGCCAATGAAACGCCCATTAAACATTCGATCAAGGGATAATCTAGCATTAATTGAGGTGTGCGCTAGACTGTCATGACGATGACGTCACTGTGAATAGGTTTCTGTTATCGATAGCTGGTTATCTGATGGAAATTTCTGTGGTAACTATGGAGTAATCTCCTCTGTGCATTGCTTACTTAAGGATTACAACTTCTTAAACTTGTTTCCGGAGAAGAGCAGAAATGGGATGAAATCTTTGGTGTTCAAACATCACTTATAAAACTTTTCCAAATACTTATTTACAAGGGAAGTACTCAGCATTCACTGTAGATGATGATTAGGTCTTCATTTCTTTTTCTTAGTTCGGCCACAAATCCAAAATTTTAAGTCATTGTTTTTACTTTCTGCGCTATCTCACGCTTATTTAAAGTGACTGTTAAATATGTTTAACACTAAACTAAATTATTTACAGCGTAAAGATAAATTGCCGAACTGTTATCCTTCGTTTTCAACAATTAAAACTGTCTTATGAATTTAAACACTATGGTAATGGTCTCAAAGATAATCCAGAAACTACAACAGCAGAAATCGTTCAGTAGGTACCTTATATGATAAGGATGTCGAGTTAAAGCAGGAAACATTTCTATTAAATTCTTATGGGTTTTACGAGCTGGTGACAAATTTTAAATTTGCCAACCATTTCGACTCTGTCGTGGCTCAAGAAAGACTGCTGAGGCTATAAGTATTTCAAAAACGCACCTGCGAGGTATTACGAATTAAGAATTGCATATAAAATGTTTTGCGTAATATGGGTGCGCTGGTTGTTAACACTAGATGAAAGATAGTCTTATGGAATCCCTGAAAATTGGTTGCAGCAATTTAATAAATACAATAAGCAAGCTGTCGTGTATGACGTCACCTGTCACGGCATGACGTTAATCTATGACGTCGAGCAATGGCGTCACGCTATGCCTCATTATTCTTGGTAATGGACGTTATTTAATAACATTTCCAAGCATCCGCGAATAAATTAACTGACAGAACACTGTAATAGAAGTATGTATGGCGCTAAAATCGACATATCAATCATTAGATGCTTATATTTACGTAATATTCTTTTTATATAAAGAAGTATTCCTTAAATTCTTTGTTCATAGATATGTAAGATAAAAGCTTTGTGTAACGAGAATCAATGTAGCGAATGTTTTGGTTAGTTGTTACTTAGCATGGGTCAGAATTACACCTGGCATTTGACGTTACGGCAGAGAGCATGAATAATTTAATTTTTTTAAATAATTTAAATTGTTTCCTATTATTGAAAATATTAATTCGTTTAAACGGAAATAGTTGCACACTGATCCCGATCTGTGCATCTACTCTACACTTGAAACAAATATTACGTGGCATATTGTAAGTTTATAAGATTTATTTTAATTTCCTTTGCTTTCACTGTGTAATATAACTGAGCCTCTTATTTCAGCGGGTCAGCCATTAAAACGTTTTAATATCGGTCTGAATCACGGATAACAAAAAAGAAATGTGTAAAAACCCTTGAGGATTTTTGATCAAATTAATATCGCTATTCATTATTGGCACTAAAATGCGATACTGTTCATATATTAATATGCGTGAGATAGCAATATTGTTCTCCTGGCGGTAAGTTTATCGTAGTTTGTGGTTAGGTTGAAATGCAACCTGGATCCGGATGGAAACGGAAACCTTTTGATACAGCGCAAGGCACGAGGAGTTACATTGAATTTTATTTTATTACAATTCCATTTAGTTAAGCAATTCCTAAGACATGAATGTCAGAACGCTTAAAGAAAAACATTTATAGCGTTTAAATTGGCATAGGAATTATCAGCTTTTTCCGCTAAAATCATTACATGGTTGGAATGAAAGAATTCCAAATTGATCGCAATATATGTGGCCTAAACCACAATTTAATATTACGTGACATAGCTTAAGTTGTTAAGAATTATTTTTAGCATCCTTCGTTCTCACTGGGATCAATATTTCAGCAATGGAAAGCTGTCTCAGCGGTTAAAATATCAGTCTTCATCATAGGTATTAAGGAATAAAGGTGTCGGAACCTGTGAAGATTTGGGATCAAGTTTAATTCGCGATTCATGATGACACTGACATGCGATACAGGGAATGTATTAATTCGCGCGTGATTAAGCTTTGCTTTTCAATCAGCAATATTATCAAAGATTGTGGTTAGACTGAAATGCAGCCTGGACCAAGTTGACAACTGAAGCTTTTTGCTACAGCACAAGGGACGATAATTTACAATGAGCTTTATTTTATAACAATTCTATTTAATTAAGCAACTGCAGAGAAATAAATTACCATAAAACTCAGTTAAATCCGTCATGTTTGACGGGCTTTGGGGCTAGTTTTAATAATAATAAAACTGAAGTTGTGTATGTATCCATAAATGTGTTCAATAATAGATTAAATTATGCACCATAGGCTCTCGTAAGGCAGCAATAAACTTGAGGTTTCATACTTTTTTAATGCCATAGAGATTATAACAACTGATTTTCTAAGTAAATCTGAAAGAAGGTGAATTTCTTAACCAATCAGGTGGAAAGAAAAATAAGGAATGAGGAACTGATTAACAGAACAAAGAACATCATTTTTCATCTACAGCAAGCATATGTCGAATGGTTCTTAGGTTGAGGCGTCTGACTGATGATCGTTAGGTCGCTGGATGGGATTTGTAAAGGCGCTTAAGCAGAACTTCCTCCTGACACAGATTGCTGTATACTGTAAAGTACAACAGATTGTTTGTGGTTGCCTGGTTCGGATTCCACGTTGAGATGTAGATTCCCTATGCCCGGTATGTGATTCGATCACTATGAGAAACGCATTGCGCGGCGAATAGAAAAATTCTGTCACTTGGAGGCTGTAAAATCCTTTGGGGTCTCAATGCCATACGATGATTTGATTTGGTATATTGAAAAAACTGTGGAATAAGGAATCATTTCGTGACAAGTAAAATATATGTAAAAGCATTATTAAAAAAAAATGAGATCATTGATCCTAACACGAAAGTAGTGATAAACTGGCAATTTAGATTGACTTTATAAATCTCATATTTTAATTCTTTACTCTCTGAGTATAACTATATTCATATATAGAGTTAAATTAAAAGTAAGGGAGCGTCCATAAACCACGTAGCTCCATTCCGGCCTCCTGTGAACCCTCCATCCTCCCCCCCACGTAGCCCAACGTGGCTTTTGTCTTTTGTCTCTACACCTCCCCCCCCTCCACGTAGCACGCAGCTTTTTCCCTTTTGATCCCAGAAGACATTTTGCACTGTTTCCTCAAATTACATGCAAAGATAATTAAATGAGCGAATTAAATATTTACGTGCTATTGTCTGTCCTGTGCCTCATTTTATCTGTGACAAATGTTATGAATGAAAAGCTACCTGGCCTGGCATGTAAATCCTCCCCTCCCCAACGTAGCCCAACATAGCTTTCTAGCCAACCTGCCCCCCCCCCCCTCCCTAAACCGAGTCACGTAGTTTATGGACACTGCCAAATAAAAAAGTTCCAAACATATAGAACGACTACCATCTCACTAATTTACTTATTGCTTTAGATCAAAGAAGCATTCATACTGAGCAATCAGGTACTACCACAATGTTTTTAGTAGAATTCCAGCTCCAAACTGTTGTCACAGTCTGTTTATTACTTCATCAGTGCTGTATATTTCTGTTGTGCTGTTTCGATTAGCATTTCAACTATTGGCTTGTTATTGCGTTCTCAATAAAATGGAATATTTGCGTTCGCAGATCAAGTTTCGTTAGCGTTCTCGATTGTTCTATGAAATACTTGGTCCTACTGGTATATCTTCGAGACTGTTTCATTATGAATCAGTTCAGTCATACTTTGGATCAGTTTTTCCGAGTCATTTAATAACTTTCATAAAGATAAATAATTGTGCCACAGTGTAGCGTATTGGGAGCAATGCTGTTCATTATTTTAATGAATAATTGTGGTGATTGTTTACTATCAAAAATTAGTCTTAGGAATCTTTTCAAATTAGATTGTTTGCAGATGACATAATGCGATATAAAGGGATCAAAACGGTAGAAGACTGTAAACAGCTCCAGGGTGATCTGGACAGGATATCTAGTTGGGTTGGTAAACATGGGATGGAGGTAAATGTGAAGAAGATTCAGCTTATTAGGTACACAGATAAAAACTAAAGGTTGATTATAATTATCAGGTGGGGAAAGAATTGCTGTTTGAAGACTTGAAATGTAAATATCTTGGCATTACATGTGATAACAAAATTAACTGGGCAGGTGGTAGGAAAGGGTTTCAAAATTCTGCAATTGTTGGAGAGTGATGAGGGGATGTACGAGAGAAGTAAAGGAATGGGGTAACAAAACTTGGGTCAGACCATTTCTTGAATATGGTGGTGTACAATGGGACCCACATTTTGAGTATCAAATACAGGAGTAGAGAGGTTGCAAAAAGGGGCTGCTAGATTTGTTTCTGGAAGTTACGGTCGAACTCAATCAGTTACCAATATGATAAAAGAGATGGAATGGTATTCATTGGAAGGCAGGAAGGCAGGAAGGCAGGAGGAAGGTAAAGAGGGTTATGGGAGTGGGATTTTTTTTTTTTTTTTTTTTTTTTTTTTTTTTTTTTTTTTTTTTAGGTATGGGTATCAGGGATTGGAATAAGTTAATAAGTTACCAAGAGAAACGATGAATGATTTACCAAAAACGTTGAAAGAAATTAAAATTGAAATTTTAGAGAGCAAATTAGGTGAGAACAGAAAAGGGGGGAAATGGGTGTGTAGGGAAATTGCCACCTGAACGTTGCAATTAAATTATATTAAAATAAATTTTGTATGTCTGACGTGAGTATTAGTTGTGAGTTTATAAGCATAAAAAAAATCTGTATTATTGTGTTCAGCTTACAAAAAGTAGCCCCAAGTTTACCGCAAGAGCAGTTCAGTATGGCGACCGTATTTTAATATAGTGACCGAAAATATTAAATAACTTAAAAAGAATTAGTTTAATTCCCCCTCCGCCCCCCCATAGTTACTGCATAGATGGTACCATTGTTTGAACCCAACAAGACGATATCAGCGACAGACCGAACTCTACAAACTTGCCATTTGATTTTATTTTTCTGGCGAACAAGGTTCAGAATTTGTGTACCACGTGCATTGTCAAATTCTTTTCCTTTCGATAAAGGGTAGATGAAGATAATGACGAATATTAAAACTATATTTGTTAATTCAAGTTGTTTATGATATACTAGCTTCTAATCCCGCCAAAAATATCTGTTCGAACAGAGTGTTCTGGCAATTCATTTCGTTGGTGTCACTTAGCTAATTAGAATTGTTATTATATAACGCTGAAAACACTGATGTTATAATGTTGCCCATATTTCTGTTGTAGTTTAAATTGCGATACAGTTGGACCTTCTACTGAATTAACGAGGACAGAAGCATTTAACCAAAAAAAAATTAACTTAGCGATACTAAAATCTTATGCTATACAGCGTAATATTAATTTTATTCCTGGTTCAGAACGCATTCACCACTATAAACATGAGTCTACTTCCATCCGCATGAAGTAATAACTTCAGTAACATGACACTCATGAAAGCAGCTTAAGTATTTATAAATCTAAATTCATCGTGAATTATGCTGTAAAAAAATGTGTTAGTTGTTATTTTCGTCCCGGCTGCATTTTAACCTAACCCCGGCCTCCACTAGTAATACCGTTTGGAAATCATAGTTCTATAATCTACGTATGAATACATTCACTGTGAATTTGAGACTACTAACATGCGGCTAATCACTTATATAAAGAAACAATAATTAAAATGTTAATTTAAACTCAATATGTACTTTTATTTCAGTGTTTTGGCAATTAAGTTCTTCAAGTTTACAGTAAAGTGATATACGAGAAGCGGAAATATCTCCACCTAGTGTAAATACTTCGAACCCGTCAAAAATAACAAGCTGTACGCTGTATTCCGGCAATTAATTTCATTGCCAGTGCTTTCATAAATTCTTATTAAATAACGCTCATGACCTTAAAAATGATGTTATTTGTTACATATTCCTTAGTTTACTGTAAAAGAGATATCTCTGGACATAGAGTATAAGAAAGCATCTACATCAACCAATTATGAATAAATAAAAATAAATAACTATTAATATGTTAATTTAAACGCAACACGTACTTCTTTTTAAGTCTTCTAGCAATTCTTATCTCGGTTGCTTAACTAAATAGAATTGCTGTTGAATAATACCAACAACTTCAATATTTCAATAACAATAACACCTCTGGACACAACTAGCTCGATATCGAAGGCTGGTTTAGGGACGTGGCTACACGATTTACCAAGCTTAGCCTAGTATTAATATAGATTAGTTCTCTTTACTTAACATTTGTGCAGTATTTGTACTGTAGTATTAGGTCAGATAAATGCGTGAACTCGTTTGAGTAGTTTCGTAGTGATGGGAATCTGTCACACAAGAGAATGTGTGACAGTTTGCTTCTGCAGACTGGAGCCTGACGTTGGGTCCTAAGCACACAGCGGGTGGACACTGTGCATTGGGTCAGGTTTGCGTGCTACTCCCAGGAGGGACGAAGGCTGCGCCGTTTGTTCGCGTGAGAACGCCAGCTGCGATGCAGTTCCAGGGCTCTCAGCGGAACACACTTCCCGTCTCCTCTCCTCGTCCTTTAACAGAACCTTTCTGGAGCGACAAGAAGAGCGCGTTTACATTTGCCCGGGTACATGCTTTCACGTGTTTGCAAGCTCATGCCGCCCGGACTGGAAGAAAGATGAGGAGCCCACATTCTAGGCCAGCGACTAAATGTTTACAGCGAGAAACTGTCGCAAAGCTTTCACAGAGAGAGTCCAGGCTATATCAATCGTTTTCTACCACAGATACATTTGGCTATTACCAACATGCGTGTTGTGTGCTTCCACGGAGACAGTTTGTAAGAACTATTTTTCATTACAGATGTGGTAGTAAAAATTTATTTCAATGGTTTTCTAGCACAAATACATTGGGCTAGTATGAATACGCGTTTTTTGTTTCCATCGAGACAGTTTACAAGAACTATTTTTTTTTACTCAAATTTCATTACATATGTGGTCTGTGGAAATTTATGTTTTGATGTGAAATTTTTGTTCGTCCTTCAGTGACTCAAAATTTCTGCCATACATCAATTGTGCTGTTTGTGAAATCCACACTATAAAATGGCAAACGATGAATTAAAACGTTGTAAATTATTAATGTAGAAACTAAGAAATCATGGTAAATGCAATCATCAGTAAGAACAAAAAGTATCGAAGCATAATTTAATTCTATATTTCACAAAAATATTTTAACGTTCGAACATATATGTATACGTACTTATGTTGTTTTGAAAAATAATATTTCAATTGGCAGATCAGAAACATAGTGATATATTCTGTTTTATCTACTATATAATTTCCTAAGCTCACTCACTAACTCATTCACACACCTCGATAGCTATTGGCTTGAGAATGGTGCCACGTGTCACCTTTGAATCGCAAATTAACAGCTAACAGAGATATCATTGGGAAAAAATCGAGGTTATATCTACAATTTAATAACTAAGCAACTGCTACCAAATTAATTTCCGTAATACATACATTAAGTATGTTTTCATGGCATTTTATTGTTAAAAAAATATCGATAAACTTTACGCCTAACAAAACGTGGAACTGCTTTTCAGTAACATGTTACTAATGAAAACAAAAAAAAAATATTTAAAATACTTAAATTACTCATGGTCTCTGCTGTACCCACGAATACCAATTATCATTCCGGCGTAGGCTAAATTTCAATTTAATTAAAACTTTCACTAATGTTTTTGCTTGACCAAAGGTGAAACAATACCTTTTATTTACTTTTTATATATTTTAATGACCACTTCTGTTAATGGTCTTTGTTCATGTTCGCTGTGCGTGAGTTGTTTTAAAGTTATTAGGTTGTTTAAAGTGGATGTTACCGAATCGAGTATTCGGGCAATTCATTTCTTTGGATTTGCTCAACTGTTTACTAATTTGGAATCTGTATTACGTTCTCTGGGCGTTGCAGGCAATACATTATGAAGGCCCAGCCTAAATTATATTTCGAAGCAAACAGGGAATCTCCAAATTTTACAGAAGGTTCCAATACAAGTCAAGTTTGTATTTCAGCAAGTTTGAGTCTACGACCTTTGAAACAATTTTACGCTAGCGCGATCGTCCCTGTCCGTGTTTAACACCTACGTCTATTAATACTTCTGAGGTTTTCAAGCCCAAGAGATTTTTTTGTCTGTAAGGGTGAAACACAGGTCAAGTTGGTATTTGGTCAGATCAGGTCAAGCTGTCTTAATCTTTGACCCCAAAAATTCGAACTACAAAACTGATATTTAAATAAGCGCAATGTTTGTGGTCCTCGAGTTATGTGATGATCAATGCGTGTCAAGTTTTCTAAGTAATGGCTGTAACATTAAGTTACGAGGACGAATACCAATACTGGTAAAACGGTAATCTCGGTCACTACTATGTAGTCATGTGTGTCACGTTGCGACATGCATCCAGCCTTTATTTCTGGATTAACAACGACCAGATAATGGATATTAGAGCTTATGAGCATTATTTAATTACATTAGTTGAGTGACATCGAAGAACTAAATTGCCAAAATATTAAAATGAAAGTATGTATTGCGTTTAAAGTAACATATTACTATTATTGGTGGCTTTTTGTTTATTTATATTCTTTCGAAGCAGAAGTTTGCGATAAATTCTAAACCCATACATATGTAAGATAAATACTTTAATTTTCGGACAACAATGTTAGCGGAAGTTTTGACTGGACTGAAATTTAACCTGGATCAGAGTATCAAGCGTTTGACGTTATAGTAGACGGGATATGTAATTTAAGTTTCTTAAAAGAAATAATTTGTTTTCATGATCGCCACATTGCTTCGTTTGAATGAAAGTAGTTACTTATTGATCGCGATCCAAGGATTAAAACTAATATTCTGCGGTATACCGTAAGTTTTTAATATTTATAATTTCCTCTGCTTTTACTGACGCCATATTACAGCCATACGAAACTGTGGCAGCCCTCCCAGTCTGTTGCCGTCGGCAACTTGCTCGGTCAGTGGAACCAGCAGTTTCCGTCACACGCCACCGTGAATCACCGCACTGTTTAACACCTCCGCTGCCCCAACAGTGCAGTGCAGTGACCCTTACATTGTTAAGAACGGTTTCTTTGCATTGTAGATAGTTTGTGACTTCAGTCTCTTATTAATCAGTGTTGTGAATAAACGTTTCTTTGCGGTTTGGCTGGTTTGGGGCTTCATACTCTTATTAATCTGTACCGTGTTTGAGTGTGAGTAAAATTATGGTACGTTACAGTTTGCAACAAAGTATTTCTCTACGATACATATGTGAAGAAGAAGTCGATTAAAAAGTGTCACAGTAAATTTCGTCGCGAATTTCCCTCCGCTTTACTGCCAGCTAAATCAACAATTCTGCGTCTGGTTAAAAAAGTAAGAGAAACGGGTTCAGTTTTTAACAAAAAGAGACTGTCGGTCAACCGTATTCTCACAGAGGAGAAAATTGACGATATCGCTTTTCGACTAGAACAGTCACCCAAAAAATCATTAAGTCAGTTAGGGCAGCGTGTGTCTCGAAATATGTTCAGAAGATGTGAAATGTGCATTACACAAGAGGGTCAACACTTCCAGCATCTTTTATAAGGTAAGCTAATGAATTACGTCACATTTAAATGCTTAGCACACAAGTTTATGAAGCGTAATTATTATGAAATAGTCCGCGGCCGACGGTCGAACAATGCCGGAAACTGAGCGCTCGCTCGCCGGGAGCAGTTTCTTCCTTGTATCGCTAACAGTGGGTTGCGTTTCCCGGCGAACGCCCTGTATTAGCGTGAATGGGCGAGCGTATCCTTCGGTAGTTCTACACGGATTTCCGATATGTTGGACCGTCAATAGGCCGCTTTAATTTTATAAATAATTCCGTCAAAAACAATTGTTTTGATGAATTTTGTTTTTATTTGATTCCCCAGGCGCGTTTCGCCCTTGTGGTGTAGGGCATCTACAGTGGGTGTAATGTGTTTTTATATGTGTTGTTACAATAATTATCTTCTACAGTACAACTCTTTATATATATACAATGTACTCACAGATATAGTGGTATTCCTCACATGCCCGTCTGGAACAGCACTTCACACACTTTCACATCACTATTCACTGCAGTTCCATTGGAGCATTATATCACTAGTTGTTTTTTATGCTGCACGTGTTGTAGTGAATATTTTCTGTTGATTTGCACATGTGTGTTACACACGGTTTGTTTTTGTTTTACCAGATCCTTACAGTAATGGCAACTTGGTTTCTGTTGAAAATGAACAACACGGATTGAATGACAACAGTAACTAAGTTGAAATTACTGTAAGGATCTGGTAAAGCAAAAAGAAACCGTGTGTAACACACATGTGCAAATCAACAGCAAATATTATTCACTACAACAACAAGTGCAAAAGAAAAACAACTATTGATATAATGCTTAAATGAAACTGCAATGAATAGTGATGTAAAAGTGTATGGAGTGTTGTTGCATGTGAGGAATACCACTATATCTGTGAGTACACTGTTTACATATATATATAGTTTTACTGTAGATGATTATTGTAGGAACACATGTAAAAACACTTTACAGCCACTGAAGATGCCAACACCAGAAGGGCGAAACGCGTCTGGGGAATCAAATAAAAACAAAATTCACCAAAACAGGTTTTTTTACGGAATTATTTATAAAATTATTCTTCAAAAACTGCGGGAATATGGCCTATCACCAGATTAATAGGGCCACTTTATTTTACATGCAAGTTCAAACCTGTAAATTGTTACTTTCATTGGAAGATCGTCAGAAGAAAACATCCACTATGTTGTAAGAACAAAGGCTTTCATGGCGTATCGATGATATGAAGCCTTCACGGGTTCTCAACCGTATGGTGTTGAAGAAAGACAACAACGAGCTTTCGGCGGCAAGCTCTACCGCCATCTTCAGATCCTGAAGATGGCGGCAGAGCGTTGTTGTTTTTCTTCAACACCATACGGCGAAGATCCCACTAAGATTTCATATCAACCACTTTGTTGTTACCTAAGCGAGGATGGGCAGAATCTCGTATAAAGAGAAAAGGGGAATATATATTGGAATGTAAACAAAACATCCGCAATACATCCGCATTAAAAATTGCGGATGCAAAAGTGGATGTAGGATTTCACTTGCGAATGCAGATTTCCGTTTCATCCCTTGAACATAGGACCACATATAAAAATTGTGTTTGAATTTCTTTTCAGTGAAAGATCCGATAACTGAGTTCACGAACTCGTCACTGATTATCGCCGACAAAAGAACTACGTAAGTAACTCCAACATTTCATAACCTTTATTTTTAATCTCATAGTATTGTTCGTGGAAACGTAGTGGATTAGTAGTGAATAGCGTGCATTCTTGTGAGTGTCATGAAAATATTTTATCAACGAACAAACATTAAATTTTATCATTAAAATAGTAGAAGTTGGAATGTCATCGGGATATATTAATAGAGATGCATGGGTAGACTGTCCTGTAGTTATGAAGGTATCAGCAGCGTAAAAACGGACACGAAGGTTTCTTTAACCTAAGACCAATTTCTGAGAACATTAAGACTAAAATGACGGATTCCTTGAAAACTGTTTCAGAACAGCGCTCACAAAATTGCTTCAAAACATGGGGTAGGGGCTGACTTCGGTATATGGCTTCCAATCAGAAGTACTGTGACGGTACTACACGGTATTTACCAATAATGCATACAGCAAGTTTTTAGGATGTGCCTGATAAATTAATTAGCAGAATATTTCTGCTAAGCTTGTTCATTATTCATTAATTTCTTTCTAGCTTTTAACACCTTAAATCTGTGTGAATCTTAATACTGGTCAGCATCGAGATTGTATCATGCCGTCTACGATACAAGGAGACGGTCAGAAGACAGTGTCTGTCGTAGATTATGTAATCAGTGTCGGACAGAATTGCTATTTAGGCATTCTCTCGGTGTTATTTCGATATGTCTTTTGACGATGTAACTAAGATATCAGTGTCGGACATTAAATACCTGTCCACCGTCATTTGCTTGGCATTATACTTTTTGTGTAAAATGAAACATTTAACCATGAGAATAAATTGTAACTACATATGTTATACATTCCTTAATTAGTTTCTGTTCCACATTTAATTATTACATTACGTACGATTGCGATGATACGAACTGGGATCGGCAATTTGTGGAAAAACTTTCAGAATAAAATTTATGGAAAAATAATAGCTAGGCTTAAGGTATTGGCCGAAGAAAGATTATGATTCGTAATCATTAACTGGTATAACGCCACATCCTTAGAATTTTAACAAAAAATATGGCAGCTTTTTTTTGTTTAAATCTGTATTGTTTTCATATTTACTTAAAAGCAGTTCAGTGCAACAGTTCATAAATATTTTAGTATTTTTACTCATATTATATAATACACATGCTGTATGTGAAATTGTTTCACACAGTCGGATAAACTGGAAATCTTTTTAACTTTTGAATGTAACCAAAGAAATCTTAAGTTTGTCTTTCGAAAACACTTACTGTTAGTAACTGTGAGATTAGGTGGCAAATACCTGCTAATGACAATGAAACCAGTTGCCTAGACGCCACGTAATTTGAGATAAAATAGTCTGTAGCATACATTGAGTTGTGACGCGACATAAACTTTTTTAAAGGGCACATGTGACCTGACATAGAAGCTTTTCTGAAGTTGCAGGGAGAGACATTGGAAATCAGTCCTTGATTCTTTAACTAGTGAAGGATGTGGATTATACAGTGCTGTAAGATTGGCGGTGGATGTTTGATGCGTGTAAGTACAGAATTATTATTCTTATGAAACGTGTTTTTGGTCAGGTATTCGGATCTATTCACGGGACCTGATACATGGGCGTGGTTATTATTATTTCTAATAATCCTCATGCAATTCGAAAAGGCAGTTGTTTCCACGACACAGGGGTGTGGGATAGTTTTACCCCACACCGAAGTGCGAGACGAACGCTGGTAGAGTGGGTATTACCACAAAAAGACACATTCACGCATTACCATTTCGTCTTGGACTGCTAGACTAGTATCAAACAGAGCAGCTGCACGAGATACTTTGAATGGCTGCTGTAGTGCTACATCTACCCAGGTACACTAACTGCTCAAGGCAAAATGACCTCGGCAGCGATAACACGACCGTCTTCAGCCATAGCTCTCTGAAGTGCTCTCATCTTATCAACATCTACAGTACACTAAACATGTTAATATACTATTGATTGTCCACAGTAATCAACTGCCCGCAACCGACCCTGCAAATTAAAATTGATCCTGAAGTCTCATCCGATTAGAATACATTGTAATTTTCGAAATCAATGCATAAAATATTAGGCAATTGATTTTTAAATTAAATAAAATGCCAGAGGTTTCTTAACTGATTAATTTTTATTCTAGTCCCAATGAATCATTAAAATTATTTTATTACGCTGGGTATGACAAACTTTAAATATATATTAATAAATTATTAATAATAGCAGCAAGTTATTAACCCACCCACCATAAATAATTATTTAAATAAACGAAAATGAATTGAAACAATCAGGTACAAGATCAATACATGGTTTTTGTTGTTTATGGTAACGCTTCTGTGAAGAACTAATTCGTTTTGTGTGTGTGTGTGTGTGTGTGTTTTTTTTTTCTTTTTAGTAGTGAAAGGAGAAGAGTAAGGTGATATCTAACTGCTCTGGCTTAGTTTTAAATTATATATTCATTGCTCGTTATAACGAAAGTTTTCTGTTGGGTTATAAAACTATGATCTCTGTGTTAACACCAAAGAGAAAGTTTGAATCTTGGGGTCAACAACTAATAAAGAATTTTTCGACAGGTGAGGTGGATTCTAATTAGAAGGTGGAGAGGTAAAAACGAGTTCATCCTTGTCTCATTGTATCAGAAAAGTGTGTTTTTTGTTTTGAGTTTCCGTAAATAAAGTTTTCATTTCACTAAAAGAGAATGAGAATGTATGATCTTCAATGCAGTCTGTAGTTACTTAACAAATAAAAGAACCTTGTTTAACAACAGTAACATTTTTTACATGCAGAATAAATCTTAAAATTGGTATCCAACTACGAATACGTTATGTTACAAAGGGTAGTAAAGATAGCGCTACCTACATTGAAAAATAATGGCAGCATAAACATGAATTTATTTTCGAAGGCCATACGGAACCACAATCACGATGGCTAGAACGGATTTTGGAATTCTTCCGAATGGCAGACCATGAAATAAAATTGTAGTAGCAAATATCTCAGTACAATATGCGGCAAACTGTATTAACAAAGAAAACGGGGAACATAACCGAAGTGGTAGAGGTAACGGTATATAAATTGAAAGCTACTAGCAGTAAGTTAGGTTAGTTACAGATTTTCCGATTGGTTCATCAGTTATTGAAGGCTCAGTCTTTCGTTATGCAGGGTTGGTTACATCTCTTGGCCTCTTGCTTTGCCTTGGCTGATGTTATCTTTGAGACGGCTCTTCCACAGCAGTTGGCAATGCATCGTTAGACGGTCGACCGTTGCGAGCGCTGCCTTTGATGCTGTCAGAACCAAACGCTTGTTCACACAAGATAACAGTGTTGCTTTTCTTGGAGGTGGCTTCCGAATTCTCCTTCAGAGAGGCGAGATGATTTGCCTCGTCGTCTAGCCAGCATCAAGCGAGGACTCACGGCTGAGTGCATTTCAATTGAAAAATTACCACATCATACCTCAAATAAAGCCCAACAGGAATATCTACGCTTACAATTTATTATTCATTGAAACTGTTATTTCTCTTGTTTCTACAAAGTGAATTTATCACTACTTATTAGTAACATCGACATTATTCATACGATACTATGGTTTATGACCACATCTAAGAAAATACCATAATCTAATTAGAGTAGCATTCGCATTTATACAGGTAACTACCTGGTAGATATTTTAACAAAGATTGAAAGGTCTTGTTTCAAATTCAGGTTATTACTAAATCCTTTAATGACACATTACTGGCTCTTCAATTTGGTTTGTGTATGCCACAAATGATAGAATTTCATTTCAATAAAAATTATAAAACTTATTATGTAGGCTCATAAGTAGACAACAGAAATTTATACATTGCTTTAGTTAAGTATTTAACAAGTTACTTGAGACGTTAAAACTAGACTTGACCACATAAAGAATGATAAGATTAGATCAAACTTAGAGCTAAGGGAATCCATGGAAGAGAGGCTTAGGTCATCAAGACTTAAGTGATTTGGGCATGTCAAGAGAATGACTAGTACAAGACAACCAAAAACTTATTTGGAATAAAGGATAGCGGGCAAAAGACCAGTGGGAAGACCAAGAAGAAGATGGACAGACCAACTGAAGGAGGACATAGAGAGAAGAGGCTGGAACTGGAATTATATGATGGACAGAGAAACCTTTCTGGATAGGAGACAGTTTAAGACTACCGTCTACAACAACCAAGACTCATAAACCACACCCGGGAAACTGGAGATGGTTCAATCGTTCGTGTCGATTGTACACTGTTGGCAGCCAAAATTCATTCTATTACTAACGACGAATAAGAAAACCATAGTTAATTAACAGCAATCAAAAACAAAAATCCAGTAGCCTTATTGACGAGACGTTTGTCTTACGAGTTTTAAAGTAACCTACAAACGAACGTCTTGCATCTATGTCCTTTTCGTCACAGCAAATTTTTCATTAACTGTAATTAGAAGTATAAATGGGAGGCAAACATCAGTGATAAATGAACAATTAACAAAACCGAATATCTTTGGACAGAAGTAGCACCGTTTTTCTCAGTTAAAGGCGGGAAGACCAAAACAGACTTGTACGGAATAACATGACTACATGAAATTTTCGAACTTCTAAACAGAAGACGACCATTAGCAGTAAAAAGTCTTACACTTCCATCAAAAGATTTGTGAAGTATAATTTCATTTAATTTTGTTCGTCTATAAAAAGGGATGGCCAACCCAAATGATATTGTGGGCCACCTTGGAAATTCATCATAACTCCGCGGGCAGCATAAAAAATTATACATCCCCATATTTGATTTAGTCCATTTTTTGAAGCGAAAAAGTGAAACATAATGAGTAATTATTATTGTTTACTAGTATTCTTACATGTAAACATAGATACTATAATAATAATGATGCTAAAAATATGTCAATTATTGACAAGGAATATTATTTTAAAATCAAATTTAATTTTTTTCCCATAATTTCGACAGTTAATTTTTGAATATATGAGTGCACAAATAATGTATTTTTTAATACATTGGTTTTCATTAGTTTGTATTCTGTAAAAGTGTGATTAATCTCGTGGGCCGGAAAAATGCTCAAGGCGTGCCGCGGGTTGGCCATCCCTGGTCTGTAACCATGTCAGTCATCAACTGTGATAAAGGAAATTCCCCTCTTCTATCTATCTCTTCTCTAATTTAATTACATACAAATTTTTGATAATTGTTTGATTTCTAACAGAACATTTCTGTAATGGGTGTTGATAGTATTGTACGTACATACATTGAAGGAACATGGATGATCAAAAAGAGATCCTTCAGATTCGATCTTCTGGAGAGAGTGATAAGGGGATGTACGAGAGAAGTCAAGGAATTGGGTTACAAAACTTTGGTCAGACCATTGCTCGAATATGGTAGTGTAGTATGGGACCCTCATTTTATGTATCAAATACAGGAGTTGGAAAGGGTGCAAAAAAGGGCTGCTAGATTTCTTTCTTGAAATTATCGCAGAATGTAATCAGTGGCGGATATGATAAAGGAGCTGGAATGGGATTCATTGCAAGACAGGAGGAGAATGAGGAGGGTCATGGGAGTGTACAGGGCATATACTGGCGATGAGGCATGGAAAGATATTGCAATAGGTATGAAAAGTAGTGCATGGAAGGGAAAGGATGACCATGACCACAAGCTGGCACTCGATTTCAGGCACAAGGGTGTAGGAAGATTCTCTTTTTTAGGTAAGGGTGTCAGGGATTGGAATGAGTTAAAAAGAGAAATGATTAATAATTTACCAAAAACTTTGAAGGAATTTAAAGATAAAATTTGTAGAGGGCAAATGTAGGTAGGTGCAGGATAGGGGGAAGATGGGTGTGTAGGGAAATTGCCACCGGAGCCTGTGCTCCATTGCAATGAAATTAAATTAAATTAAATTCTGCGATTGGATTAATAGTTTATGGTACCAATACAATTAGATTCTCATATTTATAGGGCGTTTCTCTGTTCTTATCCTCACGATGACATTACTCAGATTATTTATTCTGATGATTCAAATTATCATTTCACCTTTGTCAAATTCGATTACTCCTTAATTTTTAAGAACTCCTTTGATTGAAAACTCCAAAAACGAATCGATAATCAACCACTTAAACCAAGTTAGTTAAAAACATATTCGAACGTTATTACGACGACCAGCCCTTTGCCTTTTATTAGAAAATACTGCAATAATTTGGACTAAAGTACTTGAGAGACAGGAAAAACGTATCTTTAAGTAAATATTTTCTTTTATTTTTTGTTAAAAAGGTTATTGTTGAACCAATTGTTAAAAGATGTGCGTGATGATTTATAAATATAATTGCGTTGTATATTGGAAATCTACAGACTACAAGATCAAACTTGTTTTTAATTTTGTACGTTATGTGGTTGAGTGTTAAAATGCTGTTATTAAATTTCTAATTCCTCCTCTGTTCGTCTTGCGATGTCTAATTATTTTAACTGCTTCATGTCTGAATCCAGTGGTGAAATTGCCAAATTTATGAAATAGTGGGAGAAATCAGAATTGGATGAAGCTGGCTTTGTTCGGTTTATTCATTACTTGTGTTATAGATTCTTAAAATAATGATGTTTATTTATTTTTTGAGCGTTATGCAATATAAATTCCGATGTGGCAATAAATTAAATGAAATCTTAAATCAAAGATCTATTTCCGGATACATATAAAAATGCTATTTCAGTAAACATCAAGAAAACCATCCGACTTATGTGGCAGCACCAAACATTATTAATCATCGTCAGATTGTGAAGACTTATTATACACATAACTGCTTCGATGCAATCAATTAGTAATTCCGATAATGAAAAAAAATTGGGTTGTCTAGAACCATAAGGTAAGTCTGTGAATTCACAAAGAATTAACATTGTTACTGATGCTCCGGTTACCTGGACGTCAATCCTTTGATCCAATTCCGAGAGCCTTGTCCCTTCCTCTGTTCCAAGTGGCCTGAATGTCATCTGCCCTCTGCGGAGATCCCTGCCCTAAGCTGATCAGACTGTGACTCAGTCGGCTTAGACCTAAGCAGCACTGAAGCGATAACGCTTGTCGCCACAATGCCTCATAATCCCCGCCATTCCCTAATTAACGGTTTACGTCACAATTATAATCACGCTCTCCCAGGAACCGCTGGAGAATATGAATCCTGCGTTTTATTAGCCGCAACTAGGTTATTCTATCTTGTACGGTATAACCGTTTTGACATCTGAATGACTTGGGGGATGAAATGATCACGTACCATGAATTAATATCATTTATTAAATGAAATTTAATGAAAGTATTTAACAATTTTACGCCGAAGAGTAGCAATAAGAAGCTTTTCCATCTTACTAAACATTTTTACTTGGTGTAAATTGAGACCCTAAATTATATGCAGGTGGGGTGAAATTTTTTGTAAATGAATAAATCCTATAGAAACTTTTAGGTCACAATTTAATCTTTATTTCATTGAGTAGCAGCCTTTTTGAAGGGCACTACTGGCTCAATGTTTAAGAGGTCTCGATGATAATCGGAAGGTTCACGGTTCGAATCCCTGTCTCGGTGGGGATTTTTACCCTCCCTTAATCCAACTTTTACCTCTCATACAGCTTGTTGTGTAATGTGAAGAACGCCAAAACGCTTCAATGGTTCGGATTCGAGGGCCGCATTAGCAGGTAGAATTAGCGGCTAAGTAAAGAAAAATTATAGTTTAAAAAACTAAAAACACGCTTTTTTTAGCAAGGTTATAAATAATCTTTAAATATAAAGATTTTGTTTAACAACGATAGGACGTCCCACAATTCAGTATAAATTATTTTTAAGAACAACCTTAAAGTAAGAAAAGGTCACTGATTAAAAAAATTAAATTTAATGTAAAAAAGCGTGGGTTGTTGGATATCAATTGTTTTTTTATTTTTTGTCACTAGATGTTTGTAAAGATGGTCATTTTTAAAAGTATGTAGAGAGCATATCGTATATTATTTGATTGTTGCATATCATTATTTCTGTCGATGTTATTTTATTTATTCCTTTTTGCTTCTTAATTAACATGAATGGAAATATCGTACCAAATAATTTTTTTTAAAGTTCTTGTAGCGAACTATAATAATAATAGTCTTTCTAATTTTCCATTTTACGTTTATTTCGCCTTATTTTCTTTTCAAATAAACCGAAGAATTACTCAGGTCCTTAGCTGATCAGTAACGTTTACCTCAACACCTCGCAAGATGCTAATTAAGCTCGTCTAGTAGCTCGCCAGCCAAAACTTTCTCTCGTTGTTTTTCCTCTCTTTTCCATAACAACCTATTTTCTTTTTCTAAGAGTAATTATTCTCTGTATGTTATACTATAAGAACCCCACGCTCTTTCAGATTAAACTTAATTTTTTAATCAGTGACTTCATTCTTAGTTTAAGCTTATTCATAAAAATAATTTATACTCAATTGTGGGACGTCCTACCGCTGTTAAATAAAATCTTTATATATTTAAAGATTATTTTTAACCATTTAGTTCAAATTGCTACAAAACCGTGTTTTTAGTTTTTTTAACTATAATTTTATTTTTATCTTTTTAGTTCAGAGTGTCACAAAAGTATCTTTCTTATTGTTTGCTTTTTATTCGCCAATCTATCTTTGCAACGAGCAACGGACAGTTAAATGATTAACCCAGCCAGAGGTATAATAGCAGCAGAGTAAATGTGGAAGACTATTCTTCTATAATGATACGAACTAATTCAAAACGATGTTTTGAATATTCACAATTTAACATCACTTTAAGAAATTGCAGACACTATCGTAGCTGCTTGTATGAAGATCTCGTCAAGTGCGGATGTACAAAAAGTTGCGCAACAAAACCACTTTTCTGTTGTTACTATCGAAGTAATGAAAATACCGGGTTATAGCTGTGAAATTATTGTATTGTTAAACGTTCTTAATACATGTGCAAAATTAAATTAAATGGATATGGCGATGTTGACCGGGAAATCTCCAAAGAGTTTGGCCGCCAAATGAAGATTTCTCGAATTGCAGCGCATGTGTACAAATGTCACGGCTACATTTGCCTAATCCGGCAATCCCATCAGGTATAAGTTATCTTCAGTTTAACCAAGGTGATGCGAAAAGTGGTGGGTGAAAATGCGCCACATCTATCATTACACGGCTAAGCCAACTTTCTGTTCTTGCTATCAAAGCAATGAGAACACCAAGAAATAGACTGAAATTATTGTATTGTCATCTGTTCTTAACACGTGTGTAAAATATCAAACGATTCGAACGTCAGGAAGTAGGTGCACACTGAAATGAAAAATTCCATTTCATGTAACTATTTTTCTATTGTTACTTTTAATGGAACAAGAATAGCAGTACGTAGCTATGAGATTATTGTATTGTCAACGGTTCTCAAAACGTGCGCAAAATTTTTCTATTGTTACTGCCGAAGTAATGAGATTATCAGAATATAGATATTAAATTATTGTATTCTAATCGCTTCTCAATACATGAGAAAAATTTCAAACAATTCGGACATCTGGAATTGAGTTAAAATTCAACTGCAAAATTCCATCACATTCAACCATTTTTCTACTGTTACTTTCAAAGCAATGAGAATATCAGGAAATCGCTATGAAACTACTGTATTGTCAACGGTTCTTAATACGTGTGCGATATGTCAAACAGCTCGGATACCTGGAAGTGGGCGAAAATTGAGTTGAAAGATTCCGTTACATCTTTTCATACATACATTTCAAGCTAATATAAAGCGTGTAAAAAAAAAAGAACTTGCCGTTCTTTGTCTGATACGAAGCTTTGTGTGCCTTCTTCGAAAAGATCCAACAAAACTTCGGTAGGAGGACCATGCTGCCAGTAGGCATCTCGATAACACAAACTGTGACAAACAACTTCACATATAACATGTAAATAAACTGTATTGTTGCATATACATAATGAACTCGTACAAGTAAATTCGTGTGGTCTTGCGACCTAATGACAGCGTTTCGATTTGATGCACATTCCATCTCTTCCATGCCTGAACCTACAGATTAAAACGCAGTCCGAACCACCGATTGTCCTGTCTTACTCATATGATAAAATCAAAGCCCGAAAAAATCCCTTGTAAGCACCTCAACCACTGACCTGTCAGATCGCTCAGTAAATTTACTTGCCCAAGCTGTAACGAAAATAGACATTAACATTTTAATTACGGATAGAATTAAGAGATAAATCTTTGAGATGTTTTAATCAAACGATAGTAATATGATAGCATTATTTAGTCATGTTGAAATTTACCGGATACAGAAATAAGGACAAACATTCATATTATGGCTTGAATTACTGGGTAAAACATTAAGGTATTACAATTCAAGAAGTAATTTGGGTGTCCTAAATGTATATTCAGACTGAAAATAAAATTATAAACTGTTGGGTTTTGAACAATGAAAGAGTTATCTAATTCAATTAAATCCTAAGAAATGATCCAAACGTTTGTTCTTCCCGTTGTTTATAAGAAACTATTAATTTTACTTTTAATTATTGCTTATTGCTAGACGTTTGTTATAAAATATAGGAATTTAACAAACCAATCTTAGTCAGTGATATCAAATTTCAAGAATTACAAATCAAATTCTATTCAGTTTTCCAATTAGTCTCTGAAAAGCTACACGTGAAACTTCACGCAGGTATGATAATTTTTATTTGAATTTTTGCGTTCAAAATTATTTGACACAGAAAATAAAATAAACATACACTATTTTGGTAATGGAGCAGATGAAAGAAGAGTGATTAATTTTGAAACAAAATATTGCAGAATTTCAGTTTTTATTGTGAATCCAATGGCTTTTTATAAGGATTCACCACATAGCCATTATTATTGAATCTGAGAGTAGGATATTTTGTTTGATAAATTCACTGCATCAACGTCTGAACCATTTAAATATGACTCTAAGTTTGATTTTTTACTAGATTTACAATGAAAAATTCCTAATTAACAAATAATCAATGAACAATGATTTCTAAACGTCTGTCGACTGAGTAACATCAAACGAAGTTCTTGGACCCAACCAATTACTAATAATTGTGGATTAAAATTTTTTATTCAGTTTAACCAAAGATGGAGTGAAGAGTCCAACTGTTTCTGAAAGAAAGTCTGTTATGCACTGTGTTTCCACTGGTATATCTCTAAAAATCTTTTACGAAAATAGTTGTTGAATTTATTGACATTGAAATTAAAAATCTTTGACTGCAATTAGTTTTTGCCTATCCTGGAAAGAAGTTAATAGTTACAAATCTTGATTCTTAAAATATTTTAAGTTCGTTCTTTGTTCGGAATCCCGTTTATAGGTTAACCAATAGCTAAAATAGCTGTTAGAAATTTCTCTGCCTCGGGCTTATGTAGTAATAATATCTGTGACGAACAAAAATAATATTTTACAAAAATTGTAGTAATCATTTAATAAGGGCCAGTTCTGTGAAAGACGTCATGAGAGTGAAATCACGCTTGACGAGGTAGTATCAGCAATTAATTCTCTGAGAGTGGGAAAAGCACCAGGACCAGACGGAATCCCGGCTGAAGTGATACAAAAGTTGATCTTGGATGTAGCTCCAATTCTGTGCAGACTATTCAACGAATGTCTCAGGCAAGGAAGAATACCAAGCATCTGGAAGCGTGGTGAAGTTGTGATACTTAAGAAAGGTGCCGATAAAGATCCCCTCATGCCGAAATCTTACCGCCCGATCTGCCTACTTAACGTGATGGGGAAGGTACAGGAAAAAGTACTGTGTCGAAAACTTTAGGACTTTAGAACATCCGTTGGTATGAATCCCAATCAGTATGGTTTCAGGACGAAAACATCGACTGAGGATGCAATAAACCGAGCCATCGAGATAGTCGAAAGATCATAAAAGAAATATGTGGTGGGAGTCCTTGTTGACATTTCGGAGGCTTTCGACAACTTGTGGTGGCCAGCATTGTTTGCAAGATTCCGGAAAATCCGCTGTCCAAAGCGGCTGTACTACAGCCTGAGAGATTACTGCAAGCATAGAACTGTTACCATGAGATGCCCTAAAGACAAAATCAAAAGAGGAATAAATAAAGGCCGCCCCCAGGGATCTGTCTGCGGCCCTATATTTTGGGATTAGAACCATTACTGGATATTCTTCAACGGACATCTGAATTCCTAGGACTGGTTGCCTTTGCAGATGATCTTCTTCTCCTCGTGGAAGGGATATCAAGAGCTGAAATCGAAATGAAAAGTGAGATAGTGCTTAAAATTCTTGTGGTGTGACAAAGTGAAATTGAAACTCGCTCTAAATAAGACAAACTATATGGTATTTTCAAAAGAGAAAAAACTTAAAAGAAATCCTACTATAAGGGTAGGTAATGTGCAAATACGCCGGAGTCCCGTAAGCAGATACTTGGGCCTGTGGCTGGATGAGAGTCTTAACTTTCGAGCCCACTTGGAGGAGGTCTGCGGAAGAGCTTTACGAGCTATGAATGCAATCATAAGTACAGGTCACAGACAGTTTCAAATCCTTGCCGTGGCAATGACAGCATACAATAACGTGATACCTGCATCCATTGTCGCCTACGCTGCGAGCGTTTGGGCCAAGCACCTCACAAAGGTTAAGCCGAGGGAGAAAATCCGGAGGCTTCAACCAACGATACTCATCAGGCTTACCGGTGCATATCGCACAACTTCAACAGCAGCTCTAGCAGTAGCAGCAGGTGTACTGCCTCTAGATCTAGAAGTGAGGAGACGAGGAGCAATGTATTGGCTGAGAAAGAACAGGATGAACAAGGTGGTGGAAATAGCTGGAAAAGAAGTATGCACAAAAAACTGATTGATGAATGGGAAAATGAGTGGGACACTAGTGAAACAGGTCGCAGAACATACGACATGTTTCCATCCGTAGCTGAACGAATCAGCATGAAATTCTTACAACCTTCTCCAGGGCTAATCCAATACATAACCGGCCATGGACCATACAGAAGCTTTTTAAACAAACGTGGACTAACACCAACTAGTAACTGCGAGTGTGGCGAGGAAAGCACACCAGAGCACGTGGTGTGGGAATGCAGAACAACAGCAGAGATGAGAATCACTTAGCAACAACAGCTACAGGGTCTGAGGATTTTTGATATACTGCGTTCAGAGAGACTATGACACGTTTTAAATGGAAGTGCGGAAATAGCCTCTCAAATTGAAAAGCAGAAATATCTGGAGCGGAAGAAAGCTGAGGGCGGAAACCGACGTAGACATCCATCATGACCTGCCGTAGTCACCTCTGAGTTTTCCGGAGGAATCTCACTTCTGAGTGACTGCTGGAGTACTTCATGTATTCCAGGAGGGCAGCTTCCTGAAGAGCTGGGGTCTACGCCGCAGTCGATACCAGGAGTGAGAGCTATGGTCTCACGTCGCACACTCACCCTTCGGCCAGCCACCTGGATGTGAGGACAATAATGAGATTTCATTAACAATCTGGACAGTCAAAGAACTGTTTAGTACCTAATTCAATGAGTAGGATTAGGAGTACATGTTTTCCGTTTTTTTTAGTGTTGTTTTATTGTAGTTTTGTAGTGCTGATTTATTAGGATTAGATATTCAACTGTAAATTTTTCCTGTTTTAGTTACTACCGCATTTATGGGATTATTTACATTAATAGTATTATTAACATAATTTGTTTTTTTTTTAAACATGGACTTAAGGGAAGATTAGCGGCCCAGTTTAGCCTCTAGATGCTGGGTCAAATGTGAATGGAAATAAATAAATAAATAAAAAAAGACGTCATTGTCACTCCGTCCAAAAAAATATCGTCAAATAAAAAATCAAAACAATGCTCATATGCTTTTTTGGTGCCAAGGGCATACTTCAATCAGAGTCTGTTCCCCCACATCAGACCATGTATCAAACCTTTGAATTGGAAGTTTGAAGAAGATTACTAAACAGTGTTCGTCAAAAAAAGCCCCGATTTGTGACAGACAGGAGACTGGTTCTTCCACCACGACAATGCACCTGCACACAAAGTTGTCTCTGTTAGACAGTTTTTGGCTAAAAATGGCATGGTTCCGTTGCCCCAGGCACCTGACTCACCTGACCTGGCTCCGTGCGACTTATTATTATTTCCACGCATAAAAAGGGGCATGAAAGGACGCCGATTTGACAACATTGAAGAGGCCAAGAAAAAATCGTGGGAGGAGCTGTCAGCCATTTCTAATGTTTGGAACAGTGGAGGGACAAATGTATTAGTTGTAACGGAGGGTATTTTGAATGGGATCAGGTTGTTTTGTATAGCTTTTAAAAAATTTATGCTTTTTTCTTGGTTACCTCCTCGTATAAGGAGATAGTATACAAGATGAATTCTCTTTAATCCACATGAAAGCCAGTAATCGAAGCGAAAGAACCGTGCAGCCTGTTTTCTATCTCACGTGTCGTCACGGCGATAGGCCTTTGTTTCGCCGTGTGTGGCTTCTGGTGCAACTGGCTGGCTGGGAGGCAGGTCGCCATTTGTCTTGGGTGCCGACGTCTCCCGCGATGGGATCGCCGATATCCGAGAGATGCCGGGCATCTGCCGCCCATTGTGCGGCTGACAATGCCGCCGAATGCAATCCGCGCGCACAGGTGAGCAGTAGCCACGTGCTCAGCCAGTGGTTCCAGAGAGAAAATTCACTCTTTCCTTGCGCACACACTACTCTAATTTCAGGAGATTGTGAGGAGAAAAAAGAAGCGTAACGTTAATTATGAGTAAACACAATTATAATTACACCTTAGTTAAAATTTAAAACCAGTCTTGTTTACTAGACGCAAATATACACAGAGAATACGACATGCGTCACAGAGTATTCAAAATCAAAGATCTATTTATTTAAAAGCCTACATTGGTCACTGTGTCGTCGGGTCCGCAACGCATACTTAACGAGCCAGGCCTTCGTTAACGAATTAATTGTGTGCAAAGATGTTACTATAAAACTTAGGTACGGGCGTTATGTAATAACAATTTTCTTTAAAATTGAATTACTAGAACACTAAAAATGTAAGTATTGGTTTTAAATAAAAATATTAATTGCTATCTGTTTTATTTTTTTATATTCAGTCTATGAAGATTTTTTTCTCATACTATCTGTCCAGAGATCATTGTTACAGAAATATATACCAGATTACATTATTTTTAAAGTTATGAACATTATTTAACAACAATTCTATTTAGGTAAACCACTTTTATGAAATTAACTGTCAACCTGTTATTTTTGAAGGGCTTGCAAATTATTTATATTTGATCTAAACATTTCAGCAGAGCTTTTAGAACTTAGAAGCTAGATTGAAAAAAAAAAGATAACTAGCAAAGTGATTATTGTTTTAATCGAGATATGTTCCTCGAATTCAACATGTTTTCCACATACTCTAGATATTTCTGTCAACGAGAGCATACTCTGAAGAAAATATGCTTTTGATTGAGCGAACAGAATAATATGATATTGATCCACGCGATTTGGAACCGAGATGTCTGGCTTACAGCATTAAGTAGACATTATACTGGGCTTTATGAGGTACTAAAAATATTAGTTGATATCCTACATTGCCTCGCCACTCGCCATAATAATTGTGTATAAGTGTGTATTGTGAATACAAAAATAGTGCAGAATTTAATAGATAATTTTTCAGAGAAAGAAAAGTACACAACACATCACCAAAAACCTGTACGGACAATGGACAGACAATGGGCGAAACATTCCTTTTAATGAATCGTTAATTAAAATGAAACAAGATTTCCGTCACTGTAAAACTCGAAAGATTTTGATAATCGTTGTTAGCAGTGAAGTGACCATTCCATCACTGTACGGTAAACAGCCTATTATAAATCATAATAGAAATTATGCGTGTAAAATGTGCCTAGAGTACCATCCAAGTGCAGTGTGGAAGTGCCTTAATGCCCTCGTACTGATGTAAAGAGTATATGTTTCAAAGTATCTTTGTGATTGGTTATATTAGATAAAACTAAGAGAGGAAACAGTCTAAACGAGTAACTTACTGCATTCCACTATCTTAACTAAAGTGATTGAATTTTAAGTTTTTACCGTAATCCAAGGAGATTAAATTGAAACTCTTAAGATTAATTTTATTTCATGTGAGCAAGCATTAACACTGAAAAATCTGTAGATAAATCGATATTGACGATTAAACCTGTGTACACAATCGTCAGCTGAAGGAAACAAAGGAACATAATAAATTGGAATAAAAATTCCGAATGGGATCAGTTAAAGGACCTGCATGGGTGCGGTACAAATGAAGTTTAATCATTTGTGCAAAGAAATGATGGAAAGATTAGACATTAATTTTCTGAAAACCTGTATTTAAACAACGCAAAGAAAAATCTTTTATCTGGAGCATAACGCTCTAAGGTTACTCTATAGGAGAAGGTTATTGAAGTATTTTTAATATAATGTTACGGGAGAAATTATTTCACTTTCCTGTCTTCAATGCTCTTTATGTTTTGTTGATTCGCACAGTAAGGCCGAATCTCTTAATTATAACAGAGTTCTCTCCGAAGAAAGCGACTGCAGATTGATTTCCATAAGTTTAAATAATGTATTCTGAAGTGAAAATATATTAAACCTCATTAGGTAGAAGAGAAAGTTTTTCAAAATCTGCATTAAAAAAGAAATTGGTGAACAGAAGAATTGTAATGGCATATTAAAATGTCCATTCTGGAAAAAAAAAAAAAAAAACTTTTTTCGAGGCATGGTGGAATGATCATAAAGTTCTTTGATATACAGTATTGTAGAACTATCTGTTCTCTGACGGCATGCTACCTTTTAAAAAGGAGCATCGGCTTTAACTGGCACGATAGACTTTATAGGTAAATTATTAGATTCCAGCATTTTTAAAACGTTTTACTGTTGCTACTGTCATTTATTTGTTTTACTTTAGAAAATATTTATATTATTTTTGTAATACGTAATGACAGAGTAAATCATTCACAGATAATTTCACGAGATTAACTAGAAAATTTGAGAATTCTTTGTGAGTTATTATTGGGCTCAAATCATATGTGACGAGATGATCGAAAAAATTCTGAATTTAATGTGATTTACATTATACATTTGAGAGTTTGTGATTACTTAATGTGGCATGAATATACAAGAAAAGTAGTTTGTACTAAAAAATACAAATATATTTAGCTCTGAATGTCCTTATAGTGTGTTTTGTTACAAATTCGTTGAATTTTACTGTCACAGCCAGTTTTAGTAAATTTGTGTCAGATGAATTATTACATAAATCAGTATAATCACTTTAATTACATTTATTATCGTACCGTAATACCAATGTTTGTGTTATAAGTGTTCTGGTTGCATAAATTGTGCCAATGTATATCTGTATGACATTTTTTTTTTTTAAATAGGTTTATTGAAATCTTACAAAATTTCTACATTACATCATTACAACTTTACAAGATTAATTTTTTTTTTCATAATATACTCTACGTTACAGAAACATCATACGAGTACTCTGGTCAAATGAATGGACTGAATATATGCGTTAACAAAAATGGACAAGGAGAAGAAGTCCATCCATATATGCTCCGAAGAGGCGTTTGTACCTTTTCGAATTTTTTAAATTCCATTGTTTTATTTTAAAATGTAGACAGATAACAACAGCTTAGTTATCAGCATGCATAATTGAAGATGCAGTATCGTCCTGAAGTCATCCGTAGTATCCGAAAGTAGGCTGAGGGTATGGGTAGGGCGGCCGGTATCCATTACCAAAGCCACCGTACCCGCTGGGTATACCTCCGCATCCTCCAACACTACCAGCACTGGCTGAAGCCTGCGAGAAGTCTGCATTCAGCCTAGAACGGGGACTCTCAACCAATACTCCGGCATCTGCAACATTATAACAATAATAATATAATAATTCATAAAATTGCAATGGGGCGCATGATCCAGTGGCAATCTCCATACACACCCATCCATCTCCCTTGATCCTCCAACCCACTTTTGCCCTCAACCAATTGTTACTTTACTTTACTTACACCCTTTCCTATATAACAAAATTTTTCCACACCCTTATTCCTGAAATCAAGTGCCAGCTTGTGGTCATAGTCATCTTTACCGTTCTAAGCGCCTCCAATATAGGCCTTGTACATTCCCATGATTCTCGTCGCATTCCTTCTATCCTCCAATGAATCCCACTCCAGCTCCATTATCATATTAGTTACAGATTGTGTTTTGTGGTAATTATGCAAAGACAAATCTGGCAGCCTTTCTCTGCACAACCCACCAATCCCGTATTTGATACCCAAAATGTGGGTCCCATACTATACCACCATATTTCAGCAGTGGTCTTTTTTTTTTTTTGCTTATGGCTTTACGCCTCATCGACTTCGAGGTCATTAGAACCGGTATTGGACTGGGGACAAGGAATGGGAAATAGGCCATGGCCTTTTGAACGAAGCATCCCGGCATTTGCCTGGAATGATTTGGGGAAACCATGGGAAACCCAAATCTGGATGCCCGGACGGGGATTCGCACCGGCGTCCTCCCGAAGTGAAGGATTTTGAACCCTTTCCCTACTACCTGTCCATTGTGTCCTGCCCAGTTAAGTTAGCTATCGAATGTTATGCCAAGGTAATTTTATTTCGATTCTTCAGTAAGCAGGGCCGCTGTAAGCGGGCGTGCAAGACGTGCACCGCACGCGGGCGGCAGGTCGAGGGGGGCGGCAAATCGAGTGATCGACAGTCGCCGCCCCGGGATAGTTGTCATTCCATTGTCGCCGCGACGAAATTTGCAGCCTATTATGAGCAACACTCGATATGGCAATTAATGTTTGAAGGGGCGGCAATCTCACATTCTTTTGACCCGGTTCGGAAAATTCCTAGATCCACCACTGGCTGTAGTTAGATAGGGGGCATCATAATCGGTATTGCACGCAGGCGCTCAAACAGCAAGCGGCGCGCCTGTCAGTAAGTAGCTCCTTCCCCACTTCATAATCATAATCAATCTTTACGTTGGCAATACTAGGAACTACAGTCTCTCATACATACCACGTTTGGAAGAAGTAACAAAAATCTTTATCCAGCGAGCAAAGGTTAAAACCAGCAAGAAATTACTATATTGTTTGGGGTACCAGAGACTCCACACAGAATCAGACACCAGGGTCCTGCCATAGGTAATTTCTTAACGAACAAGACCGGCTAGATTTAAGCGATAATAGTTAAATGTTTTATTCGTCTTGTGTTGCTCCCATACTTGTGACTGTATGAAACCTGATTTCAGCTTGGAACTCAGTTATGAGTTTCAAGCTGAACCAGATCATGTAAGGGAAGCGATGAATAATTTTCCAAAATCGCTCAAGGAATTTAAAATTGAAATTCACAATTGGAAAATGTAGGTGGGTGGAGGTATTTAACATGAAGAATTGCCACCGGAGCATACGATCCTTTGCGATTCAGTTCAACGATGTAAAGGAGCTGGATTTGTTTTTTTTCGGCACCTCATTGAACAGGTTTCGAATGGACATTCGCAATTTGGTAGCTTCAGGATTCACTTAAAATCTGATTTATGTTACCTGACACTTAGAAGGAATTAATATCTACTTTTGTTTTACCTATAAGTTGGTATAACGCGATAATAACGGAACCAATATTTTAATAGGTTTTCACGTTTTAAAAACATCAACTCTGTCTTAAAATAAGAAATATGTTTCATCATGCTAATTTGTCTGGTCCTAGAACCAGAGATGAAAATCTCTCCTTAACATGAAATTATCTTAAAAATTATTTGGAATAACATAAACAGTAGCGAATGGAAATTTACGCGGTTTTACTGTTCGAAAACTTACTCCACAGCTTAAACTTTGAGGTGTGTATTTTGATGTAATCTTAACTCTGGGAGCAGCAAAAAATTATACGACCGGAACAGTAACCAAGGAAAGTGAAGTCATTCTTAAACTTTCTATCGCATAATCTTGTTAGTAGCCTCTAATGTCAATAGACGGTAGTAGTTAATTCATTGTAATGACGCGAATCGTTGAGAGCAAACTTCTGGTAGGACATATTTTTCTTTTTTTGGTTTGTGTTTTGTTGTATAGACTATAGTGAGCACATAAATGAAAAAAACATGTTTTCAAAAATGATTAAGTTTTCACCTATATACAAGTCTCCAGTATCCAGGAAGCACGATGTACCGTATTTATAATAACGCAGCTTTGTCATTGCTCCCAGAATCCCTTTTCAACGTTAATGTTAGTCGTTAAACAAAGTTTATACTTAACTTTGCTCACAAATAGTACAAGTATGTTACATAGTGACACATTTCTTTTGTTTAGGCTCTGCTTCCGAAAATTACAGAAGCTGAAGTTAATATATATGAAGAAATCTAAAACATATTGAAAGAAATTACTAACAAAAACAAAGAAATTGAAGTTACTATTTTCTTATATTTCGTCTCACTAGTCACGGTAAAACTTTAAATTTCATTAACTTCATAAAAGCTTTCGAGTTAGTTATCAGTACTGTACGGCTATCCGGTATTGATATTCGTATAAAATGGTAACCACACACAACCGAATAGCGGAAAGCTGCACATTATAAAAGATAAGAGATGCTTTCACAAAGCTATTAAAAGATTGCAGTAAGCAAAGAAATAATCTCCAGCTCTTAGTATAAACGTAAAATGCAAGAACACGATTACAACATATAAAATTCTTATAACTATGCCCCAAAATATTTAACGTAAACTTTAAACGGAGTGTAAGTTTTCAGTACATACCCGTCATTAATGACTCCCCGATTCAACATAAATTTCGTTTGACATAAATTCATCTGAAAACAAAAAATGCTTTGGCTATTTAATAAAAATTAAATTTATTGAAGCAAGCGAGGAGAAATTCAACATTGCATTAAATATTAAATAGGTTCAATATCATGGAATCACATTTATAATTAGTGACAAATACAATACCACAGTGCATAATATCGAATAGAAATAAAGAACTCCTGAGGAATAGAAACATAAAAGATATTGAAATTCATTGATCTGGTTGTTCTATCTGATGTTTTAAGGAGGGAAGAACACTAATTCAAAATCCGCTGATGATTACTGTAGTAAACATTAGAAGTTAAAAATATTGCCCTGCTCATTAGTTCATTAATATATACCGGTTAACCAAAACATTATTATCACCTACCTACTAGCATATTGGTCCACCTTTCGACCGCAATACAGCAGCGAAGCATACACCTTTAAATTCCTCTAGAGGTATCTGACATCAGATTTCTAGGCACAGGTCACGAACTTCCCTTAAATTAGGGGCCAGTGGTTAGTGGGCGCGGCGCTGGGAACGAGCATCTCAGAAACGGAGAGGCTGGTCGGCTGTTCGAGTGCTACTGCAGTGAGCTTCTAAGGAAAGTTGAAACCACGAGTAGGCGGCCATGTGGTGGACACCCACGCCACATCACAGAACGTGGAAGTCGAAGACTTGCCCGTTCTGTAAAGCAGGATAGGGGGTGATCTGTGGCAGACTGGCGATTCCTGTGCTATCAAAAAATTTTGTGATCACCAGAATTGTATTATTCCATTAGATCTGCCACAAATCACCCTCATTCTGCTTTACAGAAGGGGAAAGCCTTCCATATTCTAGGATCTGACGTGGGTGTCCTCCACATTGTCGCCTACTCGTGGTTTCACCTTTCCATAGAAGCTCACTACAGTAGCACGCGAACAGCCAACCAGACTCCCGGTTTCCGAGATGCACGTTCGCAGAAGCCGTGCCCACTAACCGCTGGCCCCCCTAATTTAAGGAAATTTCGTGGCCTGTGTGTAGAAATCTGGTGTCAGATACGTCAGAAAGCCTACCAAGGAGTTGTAGAATCCATGCTACGCCGAATCGCTGCTGTATTGCTATCGAAAGGCGGACCAATATGCTAGTAAGTAGGTGGTCATAATGTTTGGCTGATCACTGTATTGTGCCTAATAGACATTTCTAACTAGCATTGATAAGTTTTTATTTCTAGTGACGCTTTTTTCAGCATGTAACTCACCATCAGCACCGCTGACCAATGCACAAACGAAGATGGTCGCAACCAGTCTTGTAGTCCAGAATACTGTCACCATTCTGACTGTAGTACGGCTCGGAAGTCTGCTCGACACGTTAGTTGTAATTCCTTAAATAGTCACCCGTGGCAGTGACACACAATGGGCAGTGATAAACACTAATAGATGCAAGGTTAAACTTCGCCCACTGATAAGTAAGACACCTCAGGGTCTAGATAACTGCCCACTAATCGCTAATCGGAGTATTTGCACGAACCAAAGTTGTAGTCGTACTTCAAACACAGCAATATAAAACTTTGGCATCAAAACACTTGGGCTCTGCATCGACTGATCACTTTATGAGTAATATTACACAAAAGATTCAGAAAGATTCAAAATATACGCATATAGCAAATTTTGATCAGGATAAAGTCTGTATATACAGTATAAGAATTTTTTTAATGAGCGTGGGTAAGTATTAGCGAGCTGCACAGAAGGAATATATTGTTTGAAATTTGTGTCTGTAGGTCTGTAAGTTAAAAGAAATGGGATTTCTGCATTAAATACTTTTCAAATATTGAATTAATGTACAGTCGGTGGTACCTGGGCTTGAAATAAGATAAGTTTTATTTTCTTTTGAAGATTTAAGGCTAAAGTTTCAAAAATTTGTGTCTATTTCCGTTTAACACGAGTTACACTAAAACTGCGGAACGAGGTTAGTTCATTCTCGCAGTCGAAATGTTGATAATAATTTCAGCATACGAATTCTATTTTTTCGCTTGTTTTAACGTAATCTATTTTTAAGAGAGACGTTCCCATTAACAGTCCACGTGAATGAAATTGCAGGCAACAGCTGGTCTAATATTCTGTATGGTTGATGGCAGTAGAGTTCCTTGCGGGAAACCTTCTTAATACCTACCAATATCTGCAGTTCAGGAGTTCCGTTAGAGAGTTTTTGTTTTTTGTTTTTTTACATATGGCTTTGCGTCTCGACGACGTCAAAGCCATTAGAGGCGGGATGGGACTGGGGACAAGAAACAGGATGGAATTCTGCCTAGGCCTATTAATGGAATCATCCCGGTATTCACATAGAGTGACTTGGAGAAACAATGGAAAACCCAAATCTGGATGCCTGGACGGGGATTCGAACCGGCCTCCTCCCGAATGCAATGCCAGAGCGTAACCCATTATGGTAACATTCATGCTTGCTTCTGAACTTGTGTTCGAATTTAGGTTAGAGATGTTTGTTTATATTCGTTATGGCTCCGTATTCGTAGTGTAATCGAGTTACATTTCTGAGACTCTACTATTTATCCAACTGTTAGTCTGTCAGACTTATCTAGCTCGTAAAAATGATACATGACGTTTGTCTTATCGACCCAAAATGAAATATAGCATTTAAAAGATTGTAAAATTATGTTCCAGGGAGATAACGTAAATTGGCGAATTTGGATAGTTATTTTTTTAATATATGTCCAACCATGAAACATAAATGTTTAGAGCATGTCACCTAGAGTAATAAAACTTTTTTTTTTTTCCCATTATAAAATAAAGTTACGGACTGCTATAAAAGTAGTCGATTTTAGAATTATTTTATTACTTGGTGTATCCCAAACTACTGTTGCATATAAAGTTGAAATCTATTTGAAATATCCTATAGTTAAACACCAAATACTAAAAATATTTGTTTCTAAAATGCTTTTGTAAATTTTGCGTGTGTTTTTATTTTAATGCTACTTTACCGTATATTGATACTATTTCATAGAAGTTTTTATTAATTAAGAGTGCGTTGAATCGTGATACACACATAACAAATTTGATCGGAACAAAATAACGGCGTTAGCAGCGCGAGCTGCAATTTAGCATGTCGTTGGACAGACATTCAACGGATTCCGCTACCTAACACTGAAACGAGTCACGCATAGATTTATGTTCCAGGCGTCTACCATCTGCCCCAACATATGCAGGATATATTTTTAGCTAATTAGGGTGCGCTACCACAATTTCGGGAGTCTAGACATGTCCGGCTTTCTTTTTTTTTAAGTTCAGATGAAAATGGTGAGAGTGAAGTCCCACACAGATCTTAGAAATATTACCTTACTTACTGTGTATCTGACCACTGTTATTCAAGATTTTTCATCGGCACTTCGGATTCAAGCAACGATGTTTTCAATTAATCTCACGCACCTAGATCAGTAAATCTAGTTTAAAATTTTGGCGACAGCCATGGTAATAAAGGGAATCCCTGAAACCAAGAGTTTGAATCATATATTTTACGTGATACATTCACTAGATTGGATTTTTATCCCACGAAAATTTCAAGGGATCTCCAAATGTTACTTTTAACAAGTTGAACACACCTTTCACATCATATGGTAATAAAAAGACACTTCAGATACAGACTATCACGTATTATTTGCCGTTTCTAATACAAAAATATTATTTTTATGCAATAAGTCTTATATCATTTATTTTTCTGAAGGCTAGAAACGACTATAGCTCCTTTGTCCCTCATTTAGTAGCTAGACGTTCAACAAGGCCACCGCGCTTGATAATCGTGGCGGCGTATGGTGATATGCAAAACTGTTCTGGTTACTCCAGTGACCCTGGCACCAAACTACTTGCTGAACGCTAAGTATGTAGAACTGGCAGAATTATTAAGTGAGGTCTTAACAGAAGTTTTAATGCTTTAACGTTACACATGGCTATTTATCGTTTCAGCAAGAAAATGAACACTATTTTTGTTCTTCAGTATGAATCACGAAATTAGTTTGTTAAAATACATCTCCCTTGTGGTAGTGTATTTTCTTGTTGGTGCATTTGAGTTTAAAATTAGGGTATTAGAATCCGACTGATTTGATAAATAAATCTTCATTAGCTTCGTGTTATTATCAGAATGCGTTAGGGGGATTATATTTTTAAAATGTATGTGTGAATATTTCTTTGTTCCTCCTTACAAGCTAAATGCTTGGTGAATATCAATGTACGAGGTGTCATTCGATTCATATCGGCATCACGAGTATCATAGATTAAGTCGTTTTCCGTAATTCAAACAGAACGCAATATATTGCGAAATCTCAGGTTAAAATGCAAATATTTATATACACAAGTCCACCTTGTTGCATATCATTTTAAACAGTTTTCAAAGATGACTACAAAAATTAACAAATTTCTATAGTTTATGTCAGATGAGGGAAATGAATTTGCGCCCTGCGTTGACATACACCGGGGGAGAGAACTGTAGAGAGCGCGGCATTTCGGGTTTCGCGACATATCGAGCGGCGGACGCTCAATTCGCGGGCAAGTGAGCGCTGAGTTGCTTCGCACGTTTCCTCGAAAATATAATTATTTGAGAGTCAACTTCTTCTCAGGTACAACGACTTTCAGCTGCGAAGTATCAGTCTCCTCATCACAGCTACTTTCCATTCTGGTTTTAACATACAATTCTGTTTTATTTTGTACTAGTGTAAACCCTTGACTTTTTTTCGCGTATCGTCACGGGTCTAGAAATGTTCCAGTTTTTATGGTCATAGATTATTGAAGGTTGACCTGATATGACCAAATACGAACGTGACCTGTGTTTCACCCTGTAAAAATATTTAAATACCAGTCTTTCCCAACGGTCAGATAAATATATACTAATCCCATAGTCGACTTATGAACTTTTAGGAATGGCTATCAATTGTGGGTTCTCTCAAAAGGACGCACTGGTGATATAGGCTTGTTACACTTGCCTTATAACCTGTATGTGTTGGGATAAGTAAAAGCAGCAGTTCAGTTATTGTTGGTTCTTAAAAATGCTCTCGTGGAGGCTTAAAAATTTATTTTACTTCATTCGTTTTCTACGATTCCTCTGTCACTCATGCGCAAATCAACCTCTCCTCTCCGGAAATTGGGGTTCCAATCAGTTCCGTTCGCTGGGTATATCGTATCCGTCGATTACCGAAATCATTCCAGGCGGAATGTTTCTTTAATACAGATTATGACCGATTACCTGCCAGTCCACGAGTAGTCACTGCTGCCAGAGACAACTCATGTGTACTGCCGTATTTGTGTGTTGTAGGTACGACTTAAGCAACTTAACTACAGAAAATTGCTCTATTTTTAGACGCTTTATATTAGCTTGACTTGTATGTATGTATGTATGTATGTATGTATGAATGTAACGGAATTTTACAACTCCATTTTGACCCACTTCCAGATGTCCGAGCTGGTTGAAATTTGGCACATATATTAAGAACCGGTGACAATACAAGAATTTCACAGCTATATCCTGCTATTCTCATTACTTTGACAGTAACAAAAGAAAAATGACTGAATGTCGTGAAATTTTGAAATTTAATTTTAACCCAATTCCAGATGTCCGAATTGTTTGAAATTTTGCTGATGTATTGATAACTGATTACAATACAATAATTTCATAGTTATATCTTGATATTATCATTACTTTGACAGTAAAAACAGGAAAAATTTGCACACGTTTTAAGAACCGTTGACAATACAGCAGTCTCTTAGCAACGTCCTGCTATTCTCGTTACTTTGACCATCTCCAGTTTCCCGGGTGTGATTTACGAGCCTTGGTTGCTGACGACGATCGTCTTCCACTGTCTCCTATCCAGAAAGGTTTCTCTGTTTGCTGTCACTAAACGTGATGTTGAATAGTGAGTATTCGAAACATTACTTCGTACTATTATAGAAGAGTAGTCTTCCACATTTACCCTGCTATTGGACCTCTGGCTGAGCTGCCATTTAATTGTATTTAACTCGTGGAAGTAATAATTAAAAATGAAACTACAACACAAAGATAAAGAGAGATTGGCGAAGAAAAGCCAACAGTAGGAAACATACTTTTGAAACTATCTGAACTAAAAAGTAAAAAATAAAATTGTAGTTTAAAAAACTAA
The DNA here is from genome assembly GCA_031002005.1 of Vandiemenella viatica. Taxonomy (NCBI): domain Eukaryota; kingdom Metazoa; phylum Arthropoda; class Insecta; order Orthoptera; family Morabidae; genus Vandiemenella; species Vandiemenella viatica. Next base: position 271,918,018 of record JARYHS010011408.1, on the reverse strand, counting down.
AAACACGCTTTCGTAGTAATGTGAACTAAAAGGTTAAAAATAATATTTAAATATAAAGATTTTGTTTAACAGTGATGGGACGTCCCACACATAGGATAATTTTTTTTTTTTTAATAAGCTTAAAGAATAAAGTCACTGATTACAAAATTAACTTTAATGAAAAAAAAAGCGTGGGGTGCTCTCTACATAACTTTTGACAATGACTCTACCTTTACAAACAGCGAACGACAAAAAATATAAGACAACTGAAATAGCACCCCATGCTTCTTTACATTAAAGTTAATTTTGTAATCAGTGACTTTATTCTTTAAGTTTATTAAAAAAAAATATATATATATATCCTGTATTGTGGGACGTCCCATCACTGTTAAACAAAATCTTATATTTAAAGATTATTTTTAACCTTTTAGTTCGCATTACTACGAAAGCGTGTTTTTAGTTTTTTAAATTACAATTTTATTTTTTTATCTTCAGGTAATTCGCCGATCTAACTCGTACTCAGTTCCCTGATCAAAAGTGGAGCATCAAGATGAAAATCAGTTAGGAAAAAAAGATTTTACTTAAAACAGCAGTTACAAGTAATCGGTGGCAGTAAATAACCGTGACTACCTTATCGTAGCCAAATATTTCCTAGTCAACGGCGTTACACGACGTTGCATATGTGCTGCCTGAGAAATTGTTTAACCAGCTTATATTTATTTGTTATTTGTGAGAAAGGCATTTTAGATTTGTAAATATGTAAATAACAAAGGCTGGGTTGAAGAATCAGTATTATTTTCTTGTATAGCTTATATTCCTGAAAACTTTCTTTCCTGACTGATTTAACTTCAAATACCTTTAAAAGACAAGTCCCCAAAAATCTAAAATAATGTTAAATGATTTTTTTGTACTTTTCATATCGGGGACTTAGATTCAGAAGGGGGTGGGAGAAAAGTACAGGAAGGTATTTCACCGTGGAATTTCGAAGGAACTATCCCAATATTCACCTATGGCCATTTCAAGAAATCATGAAAAACCAAGTTTAGGATGGCAGGCTGGAGATTTGAATCAACTTCCTCCCGAATGCAGGCATGAGCTTTATCACTCATCCACCAGATTCGTTAAAACGACATTAGTAGCAGTACAGATATTTCGATTCCAGTATTCAGTATATGATACCACTTATAAATATGGGAAAGAAGCGGATAGCAAAATGTATTTCGGTCTGTGGAACACCAAGCGGTGAAGGAAGCTTAAATAAAGTTGAGATCAGATATCCGGCGAGATACCGATGATGCATATTGCGATCTAATATATGAGAAAAGCCTTCAATTCGTTCAACGAAGGGCAGTAGTTTTTAAAACTATATATCTTGTTTGTGACTACTCTTACAACACGAAAAATCAACAATCAGGTGACATTGAAATAAACCTTACGAAATCTATATATGCTAGCTCAAATCTGATAGTCTGCAAAGTCACATAAAAATCTCAGAACTAATAATTCACTAACAATGAATAATAATGATCTGGTGCAAGATCTGTTAGTTCTAGCACACTGGTTAAGCCAGTTTATGAACTGCTTGAAAATATTTTGCTAAATTTTCTTTTCCTATCATATTCAGCAGGATTTTTTTTAAAAAAATAAGTGGGTCAGGCTTTAACATTTTATGAATTCTTCAACGATAGTACACAGCAAGGTATATCAAACATGTCATCGTACGCTGGTATCTATTCCATACTTACAATCTATGTCGATATCATACGATCTGTTCCCTTCATCTCTTCTTATATTTGAATACATTTGTCTGTCTTAGTTACTCAGTTTGTGATCACAATGCCCTAAATTCAAACACAATTTAATTTAATTTAGTTAAATTGCAATGGAGCATACGCTCCGGTAGCAATTTCCCTAACCATCCATCTTCTCCTTTTCCTGCACCCACCTACATTTGCCCTCTACAAATTTTAACTTTAAATTCTTTCAACTTTTTGGTAAATTATTCATCATTTCTCTTGGTAACTCATTCCAATCTCTGACACCCTTACCTAAAAAAGAGAATCTTCCCACACCCTTGTGCCTGATATCGAGCGCCAGCTTCTGGTCATGGTCATCTTTTCCGTTCCATGCACTATTTTTCATACCTACACCAATATCTTTCCATGCCTCATCACTAGTATACGCCTTGTACACTCCCATCACCCTCTTCACCCACCTCCTGTCTTGCAATGAATCCCATTTCAGATCTTTTATCATATCTATTACTGATTGCATTCTGCAATAATATCCAGAAACAAATCTAGCAGCCCTTTTTTGCACCCTCTGCAACTCCTGTATTTGATATTCAAAATGTGGGTCCTGTACTACACTATCATATTCAAGCAATGGTCTGAACAAAGTTTTGTAACCCAATTCCTTTACTTCCCTCGTACATCCCCTCATCACTCTCTCCAACAACTGCAGAGTTTTGAAATCTTTTTCTACCACCTACCCAATGTGTCCTGCCAAATGTAATGCCAAGATATTAACATTTCAAGTCTTCAGCAATCAATTCTTTCTCCGCCTTATATCGCCAACCTTTTGTTTTTATTTGTCTATCTAGTAAGCCGACTCTTCTTTGCATTAATCTTCATTCCATGTTTACCAACCTATCTAGATATTCTGTCCAGTCATCCTGCAACTGTTTATAATCCTCTATCGTTTTGATTCTTTTATATAGCATTATGTCATCTGCAAAAAATCTAATTGCCGATAGTAAACGATCAACACAATTATTCATTAGAATAATGAGTAGCAATGGTCCCAGTAATCTCCCTGCGGCACTCCCATTATTACTTCCACTTCTTCTGATACTGCATTTCCTACCCTAACGTTCTGTTTTCTCCCTTTTAAAAATTCTTCTACCCAGAAAATCACTTTTTCATTAACTCCAATAGTTTTTAAATTATTTACTATCTTTTTATTTCCTCAAGTATCCAGGAAAGTTAATTCTTTCTTTATTTCGGTGTCTAGTTTGTAGAATAATCTCCAGCTGAAAGAAAATATGAAAGACTGTGCTATTTTGCTCATTTACAAACGGATTGGAAAAGTATTATTTTTCCAAGCAATTAATACCTTTATCTCCTTGTTGTCCTTTCAATTATATTTTCAGTGTTCACGTTCTCTAGTATCAGACTGTGCTCGTTGCTAATTGATTCACTGGTTAAGCACAGTATTCAATTACGTACTGTTTTAGTTATTAGTTACTTTTTTTGCCTGGGCTTTACCCCTCGTCGACGGCGTGGTCATTAGAGGCGGGATTGGATGGGGGACAAGGAACGGAAAGGAATGCGGCCATGGCCTTTTGAAGAAAGTATCCCGGCATTTGCATGGAGTGATTTGGGGAAATCATGGAAAACCCAAATCTGGATGCCCGGACGGGGATTCAAACCCGCGTCCTCCCTAATGTGAGGCCAGAACGTTAGCCGTTCGCCCACCACGTTCGGGTTTTAGTTATAAGTGTTCATAAGTTTCAGAAACTCTGAACTATGTATTTATCACACCTGGTGGTATGTTAGAGAGGGAGTTTGATATCTAACGTTCCTGGTCAACAAATCTTTAAATAAAATATTATAATGTATTCCTCTCGCCAGGGCGTGTTAGGAACTAGCTTTTGATGTTCTGATGTATGGGACGCTTTTTTGTGCTCGGTTTGGCGGATGGCAGCTTTATCGCTCGACGTGACATTCGAGCCACGTATTTTTCCAAAGCGGCAGATACGGAGATCCCCTCTGACAGCTAGAAATTCAGTTATCCGCTGCTGTTGACTCGCAGCAGGAGGTGCGGAGAAAAAAATGTACAGCATCCGCTAACGTAACTGTGGTTGTATCGCTCGAATTACAGTGCGTTTATACAATATTATGCATATAATACAATACTCACAAGATGTCTTTAAACTATCCTCCCCGTAACCTACCGCACTGGTTGGACCAATTAAGTTAATCCGTTCAAACAAGAGATACAAAATCAACAAAGTTTTCCCTTAAGAAAAACGACTTGGTACTTTTATTTTTATACACAACAATCAATGACAGTGTGTTGGCCTACTTATTACTATCTAACTTTTATCTTAGTATGTTGTGGTAGTATTTTCCAGACAGAATGAAAATATCTTATGTCATCTTTTCAACTGTATATAATACCTCTCGTGTTACAATCTCCAAAACCTCTCGTTTCTTCCTCTCTTAATCTCTGAAATAAATGTTTATATCATCTTGCTGTGTTATTTATTTTTTTACTTTAAAATACACGGTGAAGAATCTTCCATCAAATAAAGTTAATGAGTTAAACTGAACGCATTTTTTATTAATTAGCTTTTCGTACCATATCACAAAGAAATTACAAATTTCACTGGTGCGTGACGTTTAGTCCGCCAGTATAACAAGCTTTACAGAATACAATTGACTTTTACTCTTACAATTCAATTAATTTATATGTGATTTGTGGTGCGTCGACCAGGCTTCAATTACATTCTTAAGACACTATCAGCTTTCTTTTCATTTGTCTCTATTCTGTCTTAATATTTATTCCTTTGCTTCGGCTCCAACGCCACCATTTACTCTTTGTCTTAAAAGGAGCTAATGAAATAACACTAGTATCTTCAATCCACAAAACAAAAAACAAAAAATAAATACATTATTCAATTTTTTTCTATTTGTTGTTATTATTATTACTACTCCGCATCCACTAAATATACGGGATATGAAAGGAGGCCCCCAATGGCTATTTTGAGAAATTATCCTGGCATTCGCCTGGAGCGATCTGGGAAAACAATGTAAAAACCAGATCAGGATGGCCCAAGTGATTTATCATGAACTACTCCTGTCGGATTTTAAGTTTACTCGTCCGGTAAATCATTCCTATTCCATTCCCTAATCGCTCGTGTAAAAATTAGTACATAAATGAATCTGTTCTAGCTTGATTTCTTTAACCTTATTTTCGCGGTCATTCCTAGATATGAATGTTGCTAGTAGTAATATTTGTTTGCTGCCACTCCGAAATAAGTAAGTCGTGAATTTTTCAATTAACTTCTGTCGAGAGCAACGCCTTCGGTGTTCCAGGTCTAAGAGCTACATGTTGTAATAGTGTAAAATGTCATGTATGTTTTGTTAGAAATTCCGTATGTGTAGTAGCTATCTTTGACCATCTTAACGAGGTAATTGTCGGAGATACAGACCAATTTTTGAGACGTTTATATTAATGCATTTATACTCTCTATTTTATAAAGGTCTCTGGCAGTATGACTAGCGGATTTAAAATTGTGCTACATTTGATATTAGCAGGTGTAAACACAACCCAGTTAAAAATAAATCTGAGAATAGTAGCCATGCTGATTACGAACGTTAAGAGATCTTTAGGCATGTTTGGAAATTTCAGTTCAGTTCTTATAACAGGAGGAATTGCAAAAAGTCATGGAATTCCTCCTAATATCTTTTCTTCATTATTTTTTTTTTTTTTAAAATAGCTTTCGGGATCTTAGGCCTACAGCCAGCTCGATAGTAACTTTTCCAGCTAATTAGATACACCACAGGACGGACATGACATTCACAGTGACATCACTTAAGCTCCCATGCCCTCTGCCGGACTCGAACTGGCGACCTTCTGCACGCGGAGCAAGCACTCTAGCCCCTACGCTACCAAGGCTGGCCTCCTAATATTTTATGCAACTCACTTTTCCTCCGCGTTGACACACAACAGGTAGACGAAAGTTCCCTGAAGAAATATTCAGCTATGTTTCCTCAGCTGCCATCCATAAGTGTTGCCCTGTACAGTACGTTGTGCACGAGCTATCGTGATATATCTGATTGCATTCGGTGGTCCAGAATGTTCTTCGAACGAATCGTGAACGATTCTGGCGTGGTGGTAAGGCGCATTATCATCCTGGAAAAGTACTGCGTTGTTTTGAGACATTAAATAGCTGAACATAGCCTTTTACAGTCAATAGTCATTTCAGTATGACCAGAGATCCCAGTCCATGCTGCGTAAACACAGGATGGAGCCACCACCAGTTTGCAAGTGTCCCCCTAACAACCTGGGCGTTTTAACCTTGTGCGGTCTTCGGCACGGCCAAATACTTCTATCAATTCTTACCAACTGGAACCTTCCTCTAGTCGTGTAGCAATGAATAGATATTTTCACCTGGGAAGAGGCACTGAAGCCCATGGCGTTTCGTTAGCAGAGGCACTAGCATCTGTCTTCTGCTACTATATTAAGTCAACGACAAATTTTGCTGCACTGTCCACGCACACACGTTTGTCGTACATTCCACATTGTGTGTTGCTGTCTGTCACCACTGACACCTCGACGCAGACGTCGCTGATCATGGTCATTAACTAGACTTGGTCGGCCACTGCATGGACCACGGGGTTAGATGATGCTGGGAATTACATATTAACGGCACGATCTTAACACTGTGGATCGATGAATGTTGAATTAAGGAATGACTTTCGAAACGGAATGCCCAATGTGGCTAGCGCCAATTATCATTCCGCGGTCAACGTCTGTTAATTCGTGTCGTGCAGCCAGAAAATCTTTCACATGACTCAGGACAGTACAAATGACAGCCCCGGTACTGCACCGCACACTTGTAAGTTTCTTCCGTGGTGCTACCATCAAGCGTATATTTGCATCTTCCTATCCCATAACATTTGGCACTGTATATACAAGGTGCCTTCACGACTAGGTGAAGTAGTCGGGGATGTCAGCTAACCGACCGCACCAGTGGCAGTTGCCTCCGAAACTATGGAATAAGCAGATCGCTAGTGGTCAGGGTACATATCAGTGACCCTTAGCAAAACTTGGAGAGTCGAAAATGCTGCGCCATTTGGAGCAACTTTATTGACAGTATTCTGTGTGAGACTGAAAAAAACCGCTAAAGAGACGTTAAATATGATTCTAGAGGTCTACAAAAGAAACCATGTCACGTGCAATGGTTTTTATGGTGGCGAAAGAGATTCAAAGATGGCCGTGACGCTGGGAGACCTTCAACGAAGCAAACTCATGAAAATGAAATATCACAGGTCAGTTTTACGCTCGATTGAAGGATCGAGTCAGCCGCGTCCGCCTGGAGATCAAAGACAATTGGCATCCTCTCCACGACAATACGTCCTCTCACACGCCGCTCGCCGCCATGTTAAACATGGAAACACTGCCGCAGCCACCCTACAGCCCCGACCTAGCTTCCGGCGACTTATTTTTGTTCACCCGAATTAAGAGAGACCTGAAAGTTTAAGCGATTCAACATGATTCCAGTGGTCCAGGCAGCGTCGACGAGGTCCCTTGACAGCATTCTGCGCGAAGAGGTCCAGGGAGCCTATGAACAATGGAAAAAACGCTGGCAGGAGTCACATTTCCAAGACTTTAGTTCGGGATACAAAAATGTTTAGGAAACTTTTTGTTCTGAGACCAGTCTTCAAAGTTTGACCCACCCCTTATACTGTAAGCGTGGATGCTTCTTTTTTAATTTTTCCGAATACAAATCGGCATCCTTCAATCGATTTAGACCAAATATCGCGAGTTGATCTTCTCGACACTTATCTCTGGATTCATAATCACCCCCAGCCGCAGATCCCCTAAAATAACGATAATGCCGGTTGCCTATTACGGAATTATTAAAGTTCATCTTGAGGGGCACGGCGCCCGGAGTAAATCTGAAAGAACGACAAAGAGG